>JAODKM010000001.1:49341454-49352388 GCA_026780845.1 Petrocephalus sullivani
GTCGTCACTTCCGGCCTCTAGGCTCGTAATCTGACTCGGATTCCGACCTCTCGAGGGTAAAGGAACGCACGATTACACTGCAGGAATTCCCGCGGAGGGTGACCAGACTCCTTATCAGATAGCGTTAAACTGCCTTTCTGAGTAATTGGTCAAATGGTCAAATTAGACCGATAAGAAAAAAAAGTCAGACAGGCCTAGTTCTGAGCCAAATAAGGGTTAACAAGCTGGGGTCAATTAACCTTAGAGATGGTAGCGTTTAGCGTTTTGCCACAACTCGATTGCTGTATTGTGGGAGTGAGGGCTTTCCATTAATTATTTCAGTCTTTTCTCTGCAAACAAACATTTCATTATTTTCTGGGGAAAAGAGCTCTGAGGTGACATTAACCCCCCTCTCCCCCCCACCACTGATGACTGAGGAGTGAGTGACATGGGGGCTTTGTGGGTTTAGTCTCACCTCAGACCTCTGCCTTCTTCCACAGATTTCAGGAAATATTCAGCATTTCACAATTATTGGTTCCTGTCATCCAGTGAGTGTTAACAGCTATGGCTGAAAGCGTGCCAACCCCCCCAGCCCCCCGCCGGCTGCCTGCTTTGACGGGCCATTCCCGTGAAGTTCCATGAACAGCGCCGGTCCCATGGGGTGAGACCCAGACTGTAGGTAAACAAACCGGACCCCCCCCGCCCCCCCAACCCGAGCTTTAAACTTATTACCTGTAGGCTGAGGGCAGGAGGCATGAGTAGGTCAGCAGGACCCCCCCCCCACCATGAGGGCCATAGTTTATCAGTCCCTGGGAAAGCCAGTGGTCCAAACTGGCCCTGATACCATAAACAAACACATTCGGCAGGGAGGTTCTGATCAGCCCTGGGCCTGCTTAATCCCGGCTCCACATTACAATCCGTGGCCCAGCCTGTACGGCGTTAGGAGCTCCTTCGTCCCCATGCTCGGTGCCTGGGCCCTCCGCCAGAGCGGGAGATAACAGGGGGCACATGACATGTCAGAGGCAGGCAGGACATGCCAAATAAAGGGAAAAGGGGCGGCGAAAGAGGGCGCCTCCCAGAGGTGGCGGGAGGAGCAGCACGTATTACGCAGTAAGGATTGTGGGTACACAGGATGCCCGGCGTTTCATCTCATAGCCAGACGTCGGACCAGAGGCCCGCGGAAAGCCAGAGAAGTGGCATGAAAGTTTAATCACTCATTTCCATACCATCCCTAAAAGATGTAGAGTTAATTTAAAGTAAGTGGAGACTTTGTCTTTGAAGATCATGACAATTAACATGGATCAAAGCGGAGGGTCCTGTAAGGGTGAGGGCTCGTTAACATAATAAGATTAATGTGAAGACAGGAATCCCTAATAGACGCAACAAGGAAACACCTTCATAATTTGCAAAAAAACGATGGTTTATGTTAGTAATATAACAATTACAACAAAATACAACAATTAAACATCTTGTATTTAATTACCTGTTAATTAACTTCCGCGGAATACATATTTTTATGAAACTGCCTTTCACCCAGGCTTAACTCCAGCCACGTGACGTCCAAGTTTGTGTTCTCAGTTATTTATAATCTAGCTCATCAAATTAATCCTGATTTGCATTTATAATAATAATTGCAGCCACTGCTATGAGAGAATGGACATGATAAGATGTTAAGCAATGCCAGTAGAGAATTAGCTGTGCTGAAAAAACATTATAATGATATTTGGACTTCTTATATACCAATGAGACATGTACATTTGTGGGTGGACAGGAGGCCATGTCCCTATTGGGACATAAATGTTTCTTACTCATATGAAAGAATGTTTTATAAGCCTGAAGTATTTAATATTGTTTCTTCTTTCTTCTTTTTTTCTCCTTTCTGCAAAACCCATTTTTACTAAAGGTGAAGTGTTCCATCCTTATTAAATACTGTCATGATTGAGATATGATGTAATTGAATGCTAAGAAGAAGATTGAATTATTACTTATCAGTCGTGCGTCATGGATGATTTGCTCATTCGGGCAGTAAGTTATGTAAACAGTGAATGTAAGTGGTGGGAATTATTATTTAAGAATAATCATACATAACTGATAGCTGCTTAAGAGATTAGGGCTTTTCTCCTGAAATTCATGATTAAAAGGGATGGTGAATATGTTATGGTTGACAGACAGAAACCACCTGAACACAGGAAGCTAAATGAGATTGTAAAGTAGGTAATTACTTCCTTAATAACTTATATTTGTTTGGGTGCTTATGAGTAAATAGATTCCACAAGTTGGCTTTTACTAAATAATAACACCCCCCCCCCAGTCCTGAGCCCCCCTCCTACTTTCCTGATAAATAAATCACAGGACAGTCTGCCAGTCTGTCTCCTGGTGCCACATGCACACATATGTAATATGTGCCATGTGACGGAGTCCCCAGGCCTGCTTCTGAGAGCCCGCCCCCCCGTCTGGTTTTCCCTGGGAAACGGCACGCCCCCCTCCCACCCTGCTGGCCAAAGGTGCCAGTGCTCCACGTCATTGCGGTAACAGCTCCACGACCATCGGCCGGGCCTGTCCTGTCCATTTCGGAGGTTGTCTATGCTTTGGGATTGAGGGGTGATTGGTGCAGTGACCCAGATTTCATATCCAGGCATAAATAAATAATTAACCCACGCACCCCCCCCAAGCCTACGGGCCCTGATAGGTATTCCGATAGCGGCAACAATTTGTTGGTGTTTTTCTGAGTCCGGCGCGGTGGCGTTTCAAGCCAGGCCAAAGAATGCTCTGGTGACCACGGCAACGCGGCGATTCCCATGCCCTGGTGCATTCCTCTCCCCGATCCCAGCCACTTACGTCTTCTCCCCCTACGTGCCGTCCAGGATGTAGACAAATGAATTCCAAGTGACCTGTGTGGGGGGAGGGGGGAGGGGGGATAGCAGTAAAGACCCCTCCTGTCCGGACTCCTTCATGAGCCGTCCCCTCTGGCTCTCTGGAGTGGCTCAGCGCGGACCGGCATGCTGGCGGTAGTCGTGGCGCTGTGCCGCGGTGGATGGACCTGTCCCGCCCACTTCCCAGCGGGTAATTCCTACACAGAGGCTCACTGCTGTCCCCAGAGGCCCAACCCAGTATTTACAGCGCGACTGGCCAGGACCGACTGTCTGTTTACCTTAGGACTCGGCCGACACAGTTACGATCTCCTTAAATTGTACACTGTCCTGAAATACTGCCCGCATGTTTCTATGGGATCAGCTGTCGGTGGTTCTCTGTTTAATTACATTAGCATAATTACATAATTACATGCCCCCTGGCCTTTAACGAATTAAACATTTGTTTTACATCCTATGTCTGATCTCTCAGGGTTTTCTTTTTTTTTTTAAATGTTATTGTTCATATATATGTTTCTAACCATTACAGTGTACAGTAGTGACCCTCCTGGTGACACAAGTGTCATGTTTCTGTTTCGGCACGTTGGGATGTGTGACGGCACTAGCATGGTGAAAATGTTGTGCGTTTTCATCACTGGCATAGAGTACACAGAAGAGTGGTCCTCTGCCTTTCCGGGACAAAATCAGTCCTGACAGGACGGGATGCCCTGTAAAGTGGCCCGCGGGGGGGTAAAAATGCAGTCAGGCGGACGGGCGTGGATTTATCTGGGACAGCTCCTGACACAGTCCCTCCGCTTTGGGGGAGCAGGAACACAGTGACCCGCTAGGGTAAACAATGCATTGGTGATGCAGGACTGTTTAACCATTAGTGGGCAGCACCCTGGGACAAGCAGAACATGGTACCAGGTAAAAATGCGCCGGTCATCTCCCCAAAGGGTTGTTGTTACTAAGGCCTTCCTCTCTTTGATGAGGTTCATGTCCTGCCCCCCACCCCTATGCCACTCCTCATCAGTGGGATCAGTGACTCTCACACTGGCCTACTTAACAATGCAGGGGTTTCCCCAGAACCCACTGGGAACCCTCCATGTCATCTGCCACCAATCTGCTAGAGGTTACCCGGATGGGTATGGGATCACACCCCATTCCCGGGCACTGATCCGTCCCATGGGGCTATGTGAAGGATGTGCCCCATGGCAGAGTGAATGATATCCTTAACTTGACCCTAATTTTCTCTGGTCCCAGGCAAACTGCATCCCAGTTTCCCGAACCCTTTCCCTGCCTGCGTGATTCCAGGTGATGCTGGAAGTTGCTCCATCTTCTGAGTGGAGAAAAGACCGCTAGAAAGTTTAGTTTGTAATTATCAGTCTTGTTTCTCCAGCTTGGAATCTGACGCTAATCACCCATGCCGATAAGCCGAGGCCTGCAGGCCTAAGAGATAAAAATTCAATATTCTGACTATTGCAAATTGAATTCTTTTTGGGATGAGGGGGCCATGTGCCCCCGCTGATACCAGCCGGAAGTGGGTGGCACGTGTCTCCACGTTTTAGGCCGCGTCGGTGATTTCTGGGAAGTTGTACTGGATTCAGTCTGTCTGTCACTGCGTAACGAGGAGCTTTGCCCCGTCCTCAGCAGCTCCGGGGGAGGCCGTCGTCAGCCCCTGTGTGAAACCAGCAAGTAGAAGAGAAGCTTTGCTTTTCCCCACAGCAAGCCACCCGGTGGCTGCGTCTATGTCCTACTCTCACATCTGAGGATTTTGTAAGAAATGTCGGGTCCCTACAGCTCCTCACTCATCGGCCTGTGATTCTCGGGCTGTTTCTCCTGGCCCCGGACCGAGCAGGACGTGACACCCCGTAAAACCGGCCTGCGAGGGTTAAAACCATGCTTTTCCAGCAGGCCTTTTTGGCTCAGATCTCTCCTCCTGACCCCCCCGCCCCCCCCCCAGCTCTGTGGATTTATCTGGGGCCGCTCCTGATGCAGGCCCCCAGCTTTTCACACGCTGGCCCGCCCCGGGGGGGCAGGAAACGGTGACCCCGAAGGTGCTCAGCTGCTGAAAAGGAAACTGGCGGAGCCCCCGAGCCTCGGCGGCCCGGCCGGCTCCCACGCTGCTGTCCAGGGCCCCGTGACATCACCGGAAAGCGTCTAACACTTCTTTCAGTCCTCCTGTGGCTGATGGGGAAAGAGGGGAGGAGAGACAGGGTCTGTTAACGAGCGCAGCGGAAACGTGGGAGAAAAAGTGATTTATATCTGTATCTGCATGCTAAAATCATCCACCTTCGCGTGTTCAGTGACTGAATGCGTTTTTCTCCCACTGGCCGGGCACGCGGCATATCCTAAAATGTAAGGAAATGTCAGTGCCTGAATTTAACGAGACACGACTGTATTTAGAGGGCGACTCAAAATGGCGATATTTATTTCCGTGGTCGAGATTTTCATTTAGACCGCGCTGCCTTCGTTGCCATGGCGATTTCGACTCTGGACGTTTGACTCCTGGTGAAGCCGTAACCGGATTTAGTGAGTTAGACACGGTTTGTTGTTGATTTGTCTGCAGTGAGACATGCATGTGGATCCCCCTAAAATCGGTAAATTGTATGAAAAGGCTGCCTTGACTTCCTGGATCGGCTGGAGGGCTTTTGTCTTCCCAGAGTTGCTCCGGCTGTGGGTGGTTATGGGATGCTCCGTCTGATCGTCAGCGGTGCTATCTCGGAGATTAGCATCTGGCTAATCTGGACTTATCTAGAAGCCAGCATTACCTGGTCTTTCCAAAGACGACGTTGCAATCAAAATGCATTAACTGTGATCTAAAACTAATATACGTTTATCAGTGTATCGCATATAGGTGCTGGTGACCAGAAGCCCCCCCCCCCCTCCGCCCACATAACTTTGAGAGATGTCCGTCTGTGACGATCAGACGTGCATTGGAATTTTGGCCCAAGCCCTCATCTTAACACAGGAACGCGCGTGAAGCAAATAGCTAGAAATTTTGATTAACAGCCCTGAAATGCTAATGTTTTAGAATAAACACACCAAAAGATAGGGTGACAGCTTTTTGAGGGTAAAACGGGGTCTAACTTGGGGCAGTGGGTGTCGGACATGGGAGACGGGGCAGATTTCCTGTGTTCAAAACAGACCTGAACTTGGTGACCCTGGAAATAAGGGACAGGTGAGGTCCAATCACCTTCCTCCGTTTCACCTAGAGGCTGTCGCCCACTAATCGTAGGTGTCTATGTAACACGCAGAGCTGTGCTGAGGGATTTGCAGGGGTTCGGGCGCTCGTACGCAAATGCGAGGATGTGGCCTGAGGCTGTCAGAGCAAGCGAGGGAGGTAGAGAGAGTGAGGGAGGGAGAGAGAGAGGGAGAGTGATGATAAGAGAGAGAGGGACGTTTGTGTTGTACTTAAGCTACATGTGGATTTGATTAAGGAGAACAAGGTGGGTATTAAAATAGGAAATGTGTGGATTTGTTTCCTCCTGAAAGACACTTTAGCCTTCAATACGCGTCTTAATAATTCCGAGTTATTCCTGACTGTCATGCGCTTCCCGGCGCTAAGCGGCGCGGGTGGCCTTCTGGCCCGGCTCCGGATTAAATCGTTAACTTGTGCGAGCAGCCGCAGATTAGCGCGGGTGACGTAATCTCGCAATTATTTCCCAAACGCGGCGGAGTGTAACACCGCTGCCTTGAGCCTGGGTTTTAGAGGGATGATGTCATTTGTCGCCGAGTAACTGGAGTTCTCGCCCCCCCGTGCCCGAAAGTGCGCGAAAGGGCCGCCCTGTGTCTCCTCCTTCTGCATGGTTTCATTTCGCCTCTCGTTTTTCCACTCCCTCGTTTTCCCGCACGCCGCGCTGCCCCTCTCCCTGTTTAACGAGCTCGCCACCAGAGCTGATCTAGTAATAAAGGTAATTAAGCCTCTGCTCGTCACACCTTTCTCGCAATCACATGACTGATTAACCCAAAATAACCAGCCCGCACACAGTATTGAGACTGGCAGGCCACTCATCTCCAAGCAGCAAATTATAACTATAAAATTTAAATTATAATTTACCTCTTCCAAATGACAATTTGAAGACCCTCAAACAATATCTTTAAATAAGGAATAGAATTATGTGTTTATGCGCCGTGACAATCTTGCCCCGAACCCTCTTACCGACCAGTGGTACCTCCTCAAATAGCATGTACGGCCTACAGAGTCTGGCACATACTACAGCAGGGGGTGGGGGGGGTCTGTCATGGAAAAGCACAACATGAAACCATCATATATCACCCCCAAAGGAGATTTATACACAAGCTGTCTGTCGTGTAATGATAGCCTGCGCTGCTGCGTGTGTTGGCTTTGTGTTCACGTGAGGCAAACTCAGCCGCTGATTTATTTTCTTTAGCCTTCGCTGAAATTCCCATGTTTCAAAGCGCTGCCCTCGCTGGCGTCCGGCGCCCGGCCCCCTTTAATTATAAAGGATCCCGTGATCTGCAATATTTTCACAACCTGTATTTTATTGTTTTAATATTCCTGACATTGCAGGTATTGCAGTCACACATTATGGTTTCTTATGGCTTTGGATGTATTTTTAATACGTGGAAAAAATCAGATGAAACTTATAAAAGGGGGAACCGCAGCAGAAAGTCGTCTCCAAAAAATCTCGAAACCGGCTATTAAGTGGAAATCCAAAGGCCTCTTCCCCTCAGTCGGAAGCGGGCTGGGGTTAGGCATGGCATGAGCTCATCCCGTGCGTGTTTGCTGCCATGACAAACAAGCGCTCTCGCCTTTCGGCTTCTCTCCATCCCAGCGTGTGGAACTTCGCTCGCCGTTACGGCCCGAATGGCGCTGGAAAAGCAAGCCTGCGACGCACGCCCCGTGTCAGTGTGTGGGACGCTCCTGCTCACAGGTACAGGAGACATGGGTTAGTCTGCCTCCCCTGCAGATAGGAGTGGTTTCTCTGGTGGGGGGGGGGGGATTTGTGAGACCAGAATACCTCCCAGGGCCCGGAGGACCTGTAAAAACGAGGTTCTGCATAGAGGACGTGACATGAGCTTCCATATGAAACTGAACATTCCGTGGGAGAGATCACCCTGCCCCCCCCCCCGAGATCTCTCCCCCCCTCACAAAACCACCACAGCATTGCAGGGTGTAGTCGTGGCTGATTTCAGTTCAGGTTTTCCCGTTACACCTGGGAGGAGTGGTGCAATGCTTGTCTTTGAGGGTGTGCTCTACGGCGCCCCCTCTGTTTTCTCTGCTTACACACCTAGGAGGATCTTGGCAGGAGAGGCGAGCTTGAATCCCCCCCCCACAGTGGTTAGCTGTCGCCTTTCTTCTCCGCACAAACTTACACACAGGCCCGCTCTTTCGAGGTCCCGTCGGAGTTCCCTCGGTGGTGTTCCAAAACCGGGACCAAAGGTCCCTCTCTGAAGCACTTCCTGCAGAAAAGCCCAACCCCCTGCTGCCTTTCCAAGATAAAGCACGGTTTTCAAGCATTCAAAAACATGCTGTTTAAGGTTCTGAAGGTTTCAGAGAAGATTCTATTTTCAGAGGACCCCTAGCTCTGATAAACGGCGAGAACCTATCCAATGTGTGTTCTCGTGAGTGGCTGAGACTGGCCGAGAAAAATATTCAATGCTATTTGAAGTTGACGGCAGAAAATGGGCATGGAGATCTGCAAGGTTTGGAGGCAGGTAGAGACAGGAGGTGGGTTTGCAGCACCCTGTGGTCTAGGGGTCTCCACTTGGCCCTGCTGGGTGCAGGCTTTGAGGCCAGGGTCCACACTTTGTTTTCCCGAGTGCTGTGTAGCTTCCGGTTGTCCCCTGTGTGCCCCCGGGCTGAGCACCACGGCCGGCTGCGGTCATTTATATGGCTCACAGACCAATCTGGGTCAGAAGGCGGATTCGTTTGTAAGAGAGATGCTGGCTAGATTTTTGGTACGACCGAACTGATTCGTCGGTGCAAATAAAACCCGACCAATCAGATTTGTGTCCCGGAATGATCCTGCCCCCTCTTTTCTGTCCTAGGCACTGACCCAGACCATGATAATAAGTTATATTATTGTCAATGAAGCTTTTTGTGGACAGTAAAATGACATTGGCATTCGTTAAACTAACCCTTTTCCTGTGTCCCTTTGTTAGATATTGTCCTCACCGATTCAGATATTCACAGGTGACCGCTCAGGTGATGAGGATTCTGGGAGGTGGGGGGCTCCTTCTTTTCAAAATGCGAGGTTTAAGTGCACAGGGGCATCTAGAAAAACAGATGTGAAATAAAACTACCGCGTTAAAAAACACACACGCATACCACTCTCTATTTTTAGTTTCTAGTGTTCGGAGGCCCGACTGTTTTATATTGTTATTCCTCCAAACACATATTTACGAATGTATATTTTTGTTTAAGCATCCCGGCCTGTGTTCATCCAGCCGCCCGCTGCAGTGTCCTCAGCCCCGCTGACGGTGCCGCACCTTAACCGCTGTCGTGAGGAATCAAAGGATTACCGCGGGACACAATGCATCAGGAGTGGGGGGCAGTTCCGTTAGGAAAGCCAGGGATGTCTTCCTCCTGAGTCCGATCCAAGCCCCGTGATGACTTCAGCGTGTTTCCGTCACTAAAGACCAATGTGAAGAGTGCAGCGGCCTTCTTGCCGAATTTGCGTGCCTGGTATCGCTGAGTGGGGCCCGCAGGCCCTTTGCTTAAGTACGTGTGTGCAATGTGCCCCCCCCCCCCGACCCAGGGGTCACCATGATCCTTTTACACACGCTTACTGACGTTGGCTCAGCATGGTTTCCGTTTTGGCCAGAATTAAACCAGACATCACAGCTACCGGGATATGGTAGATGTTTCCCTGCGTTCAGGTCAGTGTGGTGTGTCACCCAGCTCTGTCACTCTGCCGCCATGATGGACACGCCCCCTCTGACATCACCAACAAGGCTTACCTTGCCATCAGCTGACCTGAACACACATTACTGTCACTCCGATTCCTACCTGCGTGGTCCTCAAACCGTACGCTATGTCCCCCGCCTGCAATGAGGTCTGTTCCCTGCAAATATATCCTCAGATATATTCTCAGATCCTCATGATGCTATAATACTCATTAGAACACTGAGGGCTCATTAAAATGGTACATTAAAGCCAAAACACTGGACCTGTTTTGTCGAAAGCGAAAGATGAATAAATATTGGTTTAACTGTAATGCAAACATTTCCGTCAAATTAGATAATTGCAGGTTGTCGAAAGTGAGTCATTTGAAGTTTACAGAATAATTTACATTCCTGCGTGGTATACATTTTTTGGTACGATTTAAATTATATGTTGTCCATAATTCTGTCTCTCCTATAATTTTGTGCGTCTCTGTTCCACAAGCTCTGTATAATTTGAAACTAGCGAGCATGTTGCCTGCCAAGCCGGACCTCTCTGATTGTTCGGAAAGCCCTTCCCAGTACGTTAGTGAGAGAAAGCCGCCTTTAAGGAGGGGAACCCCTTTTTTGGGTAGACAGCTCTTCAGGGACGGGTTGGGAAAGGCCTGTTTTTCCTGGGAACATGTCAGGGCCCAGATAAGGCTGCAGAAGGCTGCCGGAGCCTTTGCAGCTTTTAAAGGAGAGATGTGCAGGCTCTTATTGGAATTAAACTAAGGGAACAGGCCTCTTTTTGCATAGTTTAAATTCACGGACACGCTTTCAACCAGAGGCATTTCTAGGATTTTCATTTCAGGGGGGCTCAGCCCCCATAGATGTTTAACACACATTTGGCTTGTTCAGAATCAGTACTCAAATGAGTCTTCCTGATCACACACACGTGCACTGTTTACTGTATAAAGAAACAATTTTATTGTTTTCATTTCTAGTACAAACCTTTTTCTATGTTCAAAAAAATCTGAATCATGTAACCACGAAACAGCATATAACTTTAAACTTACATTGATTAGCAATTTAAACAATTGAATAAACTATGTGGGTGCTGTTATTAACTTTCAAAAGTAAAAAAAAAAGCCCTGTTACTGCATGTTTTTAATCATTTATGTGCATAACTCTGGCTGTTAATGCCATGCACTGTGTAATGTTTTATATAGACAGTTAGGTTTTCCAATTAAAATAGCAACAGCATCGTTGTTTTAT
>JAODKM010000001.1:49356117-49368987 GCA_026780845.1 Petrocephalus sullivani
GGAGCGTACCGGGGGCCGCGGGCCGGCGGCGGGGCAGGGGTGGGGAGCGAGGTCGGGGCCTGTGACGAGAAGGTCCCAGGTTCAATTTCCAGGTCGGCAGAGTGACTTCACCGTTGGGCCCTTGAGCAAGACCCCTAACCCAATGTGTCTGCCCCAGCTTTCTCAAAATAAATGCGAAATGTAAGTCAGACTCATCCACAGGATGACAGTGTTTTTACATTGATTTATCGACACCCTTGCATAAATTCATAAAATAATTTCATACCCAAATCCCATTTGTCTGTCTGTCCAGGAGGCTCTGCTTCGGGGACCCTACAAGCCGTGAAATGGGGTCTGAATGTCTCTCTATGGCTTTCATGTTATTTGCCCAAAATGATTGAATTCCTAAGTGTGTATCATGATCTAATTATTACAAATACATACATACATGGCACTCTGGTGTCCGCATCGAGTCCAGGCCAAGCCTGGAGTTTAAAAACGGGCCGTCAGGATTCCTGTGCCACAACAGACTGACTTCAGGAGACCCTTTGGAAGTGGGGGCCCCTAATGTTGACTTGGATAGGACCTCGGGAGAGAGCGGGTCCTGGCCCCACATCTCAGCGGGACTCACATTACAGAAAGCCCCCCCCCCCGGATTCTGGATGCTTCCCGGATCCCTTAATAGGATGTACTCCGCATTGTTCTCTGCTAACTTATTAGAATACCGGAATACACAGAGGAACAGGCAACACGCATCCTTAATGCTATTTCCAGTAATTAATGTAGAAGTGTTTAAAAAATACAGGCCCTAAGTTAATTTGCACAGTTGTTCACATATAATGCAAAACAGCAAGAGTAAACAGGCCCACTTCTGAACACTCCGAAGGCAGTGGAGTGTTTCAAATCTAATTTGAATATATGAATGTTTGTTTTCTCCATTACATTTCGCAGACTTAGCTGCTCCGGAGTAAATTGAAAGTATCTGCTCGTGTGCTGCTTGGCCGAAGCAAGATGTGAGGAAGAGAGAAGAGCATCTGCTGATGTCAGGGTTGTTATGTGGCAGTTTGCGCCGTGTGGAGAGCCTGCAGTCAGGCGCTTACCTGGGGCAGCCTCAGGTCCTCCTCCAGGGCTGTGCTCTAAAGGTACCGGTTAAAAAGGAAATCTCAGACATATATAACAAATCCCGCATAGAGCTGGGCTGTTTTGTGACAACAGAATTAGAACCCTGCAGTAAATAAAACGGCCCCCACCTGTACACCCAGGCCACACACACGGGGGACGGGGGAGGGTTAGGACAGCTGTAACTGCCCTGAGTCGGTGCAGTGAGCATCGTTAATGGATAGGTTTATTTTAAAGCATACCATCTGCTATCAATCACAGGACAACTATGGGACGCCCCCCCCCCACCGTTGTGAAGACAGGACTCTGGCTCCCAGGAATCTCACATCCCTGGGAGAATATGACATCAAACCCACTGAGCATTTCCACTAACAATAATAAAAATGGCCAGGATTAGAGGTGACATTCCCAATTTACGATTATTTGTGCCTATAAAGTGTGTTCTTTGGCTCAGGACTATGTGCTGTCGTCTCCGTACAAGAGCAATACATTAAGCGCGCCGAGTGGAGATGGAAATCCTGTCCCTTTCATTAAGCCCATGGCTGCTACCTGACCATTTCGATTTGGCCGCCTGACCCCAGAGGACAGATGTGTTTTTCTCCTCCGTCCTCCTTCTCGCTGGCTGCTCTGGGTCCAAATCCACCCCCGCAGCACACAGCCTGGGGGCACGGTAAAGGGGGGCGCGGGACGAATGGCCTCCTCTGACTCTTTTCTGGATGCCCCCGTGTTTCAACGATGGGCAGCCGGCTGGTCCTCCGGCATTACTCACTCCCAGTTATAGTCTGCAGGTCCTACGGAGCTGGATGGTCTGTGCCCTTGAGTTCGACCGTTGAACATACACACGGGTCCCCGATAAAGCAGTGTAAAGTGTTTGGAGGGTGTCTCTCGTCCTGTGTACCTCTCAGGCTCACGCAGTCTTAATTGCAATTAAATTATAACTTCAAGTAATGGTGCCAAGCATTAAAAATACATTGGTATGTAATTTTAATGGTTTAATAGAAGGCTTAAATATGGTTCAGTTTATGCATGTGCTGTGTGTGACTGAATTTCCCATATATAAGTTGAGAGTGAAACAGGTGATGAATGAGTAATTCAGCGTAGTGGCAGTAATTTGCTCTCGTTTCCTGTTCTTGACGGCTGTCACTCTCTTAAACGTGTTTCCATCAACAGCTCTTACTTTGCATATTTGTCACATACTTAAGAGATTAGGAGATTTTTTTAATAGATTAGGTGAAATATTCAGTATTTTGGCAGCGACGGTGTTATATAAACGGAGTTCAAAGGCACCCGTGCAAATCTGTGAACACACTCGGCTCTGATGGCACGTTTGATTTACGGACACGGACGCTTTCTGCTCCTACCTGAGCCAAAGCAGGGGGGTGCTGAGTGACGCCTTTCTGCTGTGCGGGGGGACCCTGCCCGGGATCTGCGGCTGGCTCTTCTCACTTCGTTCCTCGGGTCCTCTGAAAAGTGCAGGGGAATTTCGCAGTCTGTTTAACCAGCGTCAGATATCACGTTCATACAAATTAAAAAATGGATAGATTAGGACAGGTTATAATAGTCATAGTGGTTATAAGAAACTCTTAGCTGGAAGTTCCGTATGAGCTGCCTTGTCCTGAGCTCAGTGTTGGGATGCGTCCACTAAAAAGGCTTTCCTGTCTTAAAGACTAGCCTTTGACTAAATTAACCTGGAACTGCTTCATCCTGACTTTTTACCACCTATCTACAGTAAATAATCCAGAAACCAGTAAATTCTAGCAGATCTAATTAATTTAATTTAAAATCCAATGCCTAGTAACTTCTACCAATTCATTCAGCAGGTAATCAACCCAAGGAAAACAGTCACTCTGCTGCAATAGAGGACAGATACGCTAACAGGATATTCCTCAGGTAGACATACAGACCTTGGCGCCCATTAGTTGCCCTGCCAGAAAGTTCATCAGCTAATCAGCCTATCAGTGACATTCCCCAAAGAGAGCGGAACTGCCAATAAGACTTCCTAATGGTCAAAACGTCACATAGGTCAGTCTACCTCCTACTGTGACCAATCAGATCCATCATTCTCCAGTCATGTGATTAAATCTGTTTCAGGATACTAGTGGGTGATGGATTGCAGAAAGCTGCATTGTGACAACATTATAGGTGGGGGTGCCCAACGAATGGCGCGGGGAGACGTTCGGGGAATGGCCTTCTTTAAGAAAAACAAACGGGGTAGAACAAAAACAGCGTGGCTTTACCTTCCAGTGCTCGTTCTCATGCCTCTCAAAGTGCGTTCTGGGCGGGACAATTACAGAAGTTCCCGGCTATGCTGATACCTCATCACATCCTCAGCAAAGGTGCCGAGATTATTTGTTCATGCCTCGTTTGTTAAATCATTATTATTAAGATAAACAGACATTAAATTTGCAAAGTAACGTTGTCGTTTCAGTGTTATTGTAGAAGTCGCGGTTTGGCACCAAATAGCAGTAGTTTTGAGACAAAGTGCTTGAGTTTTCCACTACGCCGGCCTCTCACGACAATCCGATATGGGGCCCTTTCACCAGTCGCCTGACATACTGACAAGATGGAGGAAAAAATGACATATTATAAAACACCAATAACTTATATAACTTCCGTGTTCCTTCTCATATAAAATAGAGCATATAATGTGAAATTTCTCCGAACTGCATACCACAAGGAATATACCATTAATATTCCGCATAACCCGTGCCCAGGCATTCCTTAATTGTTTATTGTATTGACAGATCCATTGACATTTGCTTCGATCCACACAGAAAGGCTTTTTCCTCTCCGTGGTCATCATTGAGCCTCTTTCCGCACCCCACTGGCCTCTGTCACATTTAAAACAGGATAATGGGACAGTGTTTCCCTGTGTCATCAAAAAATAAAAAATAAAAAAACGACAGCCACAAAAGGTTTGTTGAGTAAATACGTGTGAAAATTCTGACTACAAAATATCTCCAGGGGTCTGATTGGCTCGCCCACTGTACTCAACAGTTTCATATCTCTACACAGCAAGACACTTCCTGTTTCAGTATGTGTGTCCTTCTAACAAAATGAAAAATGGCACAAAAAAGTGCTCCCGACTCGGGCTGAATTGAAATCGCCGGGCTGCGTCTGAGACAGTCGTGAGCGGGGGAGAATGGTCCCTGTCACAGAGACGTCGCCAGGACCCAAGGAAGCCGGACCTGCTATGGTGACATCCTGAAGTGGGGTGTTTATTTTCATAACCGTGATGGAATATTAATAAACCAGAATGTGCTGCCAAGATTCAGTGCACCAGAGGCGTAGTGAAGACACACACACACACACACACACACACACACGCGCGCGCGCGCGTGCGCCATACGAGGCCTCTGTACGAGCCTTTCACAAGGTTTACTGCTGAACATCATTAACAGAGCGAAAAGGGATGTTGTCCTACAAATCTGTCACACGCCAGCTTGCTTGTAACACAATAGCATCTTGCC
Organism: Petrocephalus sullivani; assembly: GCA_026780845.1. Taxonomy (NCBI): domain Eukaryota; kingdom Metazoa; phylum Chordata; class Actinopteri; order Osteoglossiformes; family Mormyridae; genus Petrocephalus; species Petrocephalus sullivani. Next base: position 49,360,686 of record JAODKM010000001.1, read on the forward strand.
GGAGAGTTTGCAGTATTGCTTAAAATGTATATAATTACATTTACAAGTGATGGTGACTCAGAGGGGACTTCAGCCAGCAGAATGCCCTGCAGTGCCAGCTGAGATAACACATAATGTACAGCTCGCTCCGGTATAATTTTTGTGATGATAATTCACACATTTAAAACTTAAAGCTAACTTTGCTAAGAGTAAATAAGACTTTCCAAACAGACCCTCGTCTCTCTGCCGTGTGCGCAGTTTCAGGTGAGCCTGGCTAAAAAAGTGTAAACACGGGAAGAATCGAGTTTTAAATGAATCTGCCGATTATGGCGTCACACAAGCCAGGTTTGTGCAGAAACGATCTCTGTAGGCCGCAGAGGTGTCTGGTCCGTGGAGGTAAAAGTGGTAGTATATGTTATTTTTGAGCTTAAATTAGGAAACACAACTAATTACTAGCATTTTATTTTCATTTAAAAACACATTTTCTCTCTTCACTGGAAAAATAAAATCACTATTGTAATATTATAAAATGTATATTGTTCTTACCACCTCTAGTGTTCGGCCCCCGGCCGTCACTGGTAGACAGTCATGCGAGTAACCAGAGCACAATTATGAACGAAATGTAATGTGGCCCCATCTTCTACATCTGTCATTATTACTGCATAAATCACGATAATTTACTCCAAATTCCCAATAATAATTAATTTATTAAATATTATTATTGCCATGGTTACTTTTTGTAGTCCGATGGCTTGTTTCTTCGGGGTACGTGTGCTGCAGTACAGGGTTAATGGTCTCTGTTGGTGACTGTGAGGTGTCCATGAGTAACGTCGCTTCCACTGGGGGAAAAGTCTTGAGCGTTTCTCAGTCTTTACAAGATAAAGCAGTTTATCCAAGCAATTATTGTGCTCCTACCCTATAGCCATTCTGAAAGTCTGAAACAATTTTTTCCCCCCATAAATGATAGAAAACAACATGCATAATTAAAGTAGCGAAACCTGCCACTTTTACCCCATAGTCAGTATATAATAGCAAAACAGAAAATGACCCTCATAAATAATGAATGCTGTCGTTCTGTGAGAAATTAGTATCTTATTGCTTGCTAGCTGACATTGGAATGAGTTTTCCTCATTCTTACCTTTTCATTTTTTTTTTTGCGTCTCTTAAACCTTCAGACTAAAAGAAAGTAAAATTTGCATTAAAGAATTGGTCCTTTACAAATTAATTGGTAAACAGTGAATGGTAATAAACCTCAGTGCGGCAAGTCTTTCTGCCCATAATAAGTGAGAATGTTGTTTACTGCTTATAAGGTCTCTGTAGGATGCGGCATATTCACTATTCATCCTATACCGCAGGCGATGCTTAGCCTCCACCCAGCCGCGTAACGCCGTGTTATTCTAACACACTGGCAAAGGCAGCGCATCTGACGTGAAATGTTGTGGTCAGAGCGGGCCAGGCGTAGCTGTTACTCACCGGGAAAGCTTGGGTCACATGACTGACGGCGAGCCCGTGCGCCTGACCTTTGGAGGGCCGCGCCGTCGATAGCACCCGGCGCCCCGTACTCCCCATGTCGGGGTGATAGATTATTTAATTAGCTATTGACCTTTCCGACGGACCCATTTGTCGATGAGAATGTCGCAGTGATGGCAGGACTTTCCGGAAGCCTCTTGTCCATGTTTTGATTTTCGCATTTACAGTTTCACCCGACATCGACACCCCGTATAGCGTACCTCCACTGGCAGTAATTTAGACATGTTGCATGTGGCCACGTCTCGTTTTCAGGTGTGTAATGGTCAGTACTGCAGCCTGAAGTTCTACCATCCAATCTGGTCCATTTTTCAGTCATTAATTTATTTGTTGGAAGCCTCAAACAAAGGACGTCAATAGATGCAGTGCAGGTGAGCAAAATCAAGCTGACGCCATTGGACTGCACGCGCACAACGGAGACTGTGGACAGCAGCCCTGGACTTCTACCTGCCGACTGCCTGTCACACAGGAGCATCTCGCTTTAGCTCTTATAGTGCAGAAAAGTGAGTGAACATTTAATATATCCCATTATCGTCCCCCCCCCCACTTACCTGTCGCTTCCTGTGGCCCAGAATCCCGACTCAGGGGTGCCTTCGGTACACGTTTTGATAGGTATCTATTAGTTCGTGGGGGCCTCACACTTGAAATTGTGTGACAATTTTGACAGCCCCGGCTTTATCCCCTGTCAGCATGGATCGTTGGCGGACTGGGGGGGGTTGAACTGGAATGTCAGGATAGCATCATCACAATTATGGATGAAGGCAGTGGGTCCCAGTCCTGCGGTTTGGCTTGATTTATCTGACGGGGGTGGGCTTGCTGAAATGGCTACTTTCGCCTGACGTTGAGTTAAGCTTTTCCTGCCCCAGGGGGGGCACATGAAAACTCCTTCTTTGTCACTTTTTATTCCTTATTCCAGTTTTCACCCAGAAGCCTGTGCTAAAGCCCATGTTTTGGACACGCCTAGGCAGGTGCTTGCGACCTGTAAGCACTTGTGAAAGAGTTGCTTTTGAATCCACTCAACGATATTTACATATGAGTGTGTCATGTGAGGCCACCACATGGGGTCGCAGGCCACGCCCAGGACGCTTGATTCGCTGCGTGACTGATTAGGGAACCAATCAGAGGCAGCCGGAGAGGAGCTATCAGAATAACATCAGTAATCTGTGTATGCATTCTGTAAGGTTTTACATATAGGCCAACAAACACCCAAGGGATTTAAAAAAACCTTTCCCCTGTTTATTTCAGAACAAAATCCTGGACAAACATTAATCTGTAGTCAATATTGTCTTTCTAATGTCTTTCTATTGTCGTTCTAATAATTAACCAAATGTGAAGTGTAATGTAAATATTTTTATTCATTATCTAAATTATCTTATTAAGAGAAGCCAACGCTTTGATATTCCTCCGATTGGCATGCAGATTTCGCTGTGACGTGTCTTTGCATGTTTTCTCACGTACTTTAATTTTATGAAGTGCTCTTCCGTACGCATTTGACTCGTCGTCCCAAGGAGCCAGGCCAGAATCTGCCTGAGATTCTTTGTCCAGCTCTAATCAGTTTTGGCTGGGAGCAACTTCCTGTCGGAAAGTAAAACGGCTCAGGAATGTCATTCTCTCGAATGAGAACACAGAGGAAGTTCTGCTCCTATCTCTGGCCCATGCAGACACACACACACACACACACACGCACGCACACACACACACACGCACACACACACACGCACACACACGCACACACACAGACACACAGCAGGGCTGGGGTACATCAAACGGCCGGAGAGGGAAAAGGACGGACTTTTCCCACATTAAAAATACATGGATACTTCAGAAGTACAGCTAAAAATAGTCCTCACAGTCAGTGCAACCAACATAAAACTAAAACAAGCAGGAGACTGGCCTGGCCCTGAGGACGGGTCAGACAGCAGGCCGTGAAGCGGATTCGCCATACGTTTGTCTGTGCGATTGCTCCGCAGATACCATGGGCATCAGAGATGCCTCTCAGACAGTATCTGCTGCTTCCCACTGGGTGGTCAGACTTCTGGCTTGCCTGCTGGCCCTCTGACGCTTCACATTCACTTGAGAAACATGATTTATCCTCTGAGATGTTCGGTTTTTTCATGCTAACTTTTGACATTTTCTTTCTTATCATCGTTTATTTGTCATTAGCAGTGATTATTTAAAAAAGAAAAAGAGAGAAAACACGTTTTACGCAGCTGGCCTTGAACCTAAGCGTGTCTGTCTGAGTGAGCTCCACTGTAACCTCCTTCTTCCAGAACCTTCCATGTCCATGTTCTGAGGGTAATATCTGCAGCATCCATCTCTGGCACTCTTGCCGTGTTTCTCACAAGGCGTTTTGGCGGCCCTGTCTTGTTCCCGTCTCCCCGACTGCAATCAAAGTCTCAGCTGAAGCTAAACTTTGGAGTTTCCATTCTGTCACACCGTGGACCACTTGTGAAAAGCTTTTGGCCGCTTTTGGCTTCCATCATGACTCTGGCCAATCATGTCGCTTCCAATGCCAACCTGGAGCTGTTGCAGCCACCTGTGAGAATTAAATTTCCTGGGTTTCAGCTCCACCATGTTTAAAGAGCTCAAGGGAGGACTTGACATACAAATCACGTTCAGCGCTTCTGACATGCTGACCCTTCCGTACTTGCATATACTTATTTGAAATGAGTTTCCCGTGAGTAAAACCACCTCGTTAAGGGTGGGGGCTGGATGTGTGTCGCGGGGCGATCCGGGAGCTGCCGGAAAACGCCAGAAGCAGGTGTTTCTCATTTTTCGCTGATACCTTCGTAATGACTTGGACAACAGTGCCCGCATGTCGCAGCAGAGCCGTGTTAATGAGGCCTGAGGCTCTTCAGTACCAGAGGCAGACATTTCAGGTCCAGGAAGTACAAATCTAGACCAAGATTTAGTTTCAACTGACCAGTTAAGCATAAAGAGTCACAGTCACAGAGTGCTCAATTGGTTGGTTGAAACAAAATATTGGCTTGGATCTCTGGACCTGAATTGCCCGCCTCTGCTTGGCGCTGAGCCTGAAGCTTGCTAAAGTAACACTATAGAGGGTTACTTGTCTCTGGTGCTCCAGGAACATGAATTTTGGACTTTTCTCCCAGGATCGCAAATTTAAGAAAGGCCCAGGCTGGTAAAAGTAAAGTGGACCTCTGAGACTGACCTGGTAAAGTTGGCGAGTTACCAAAGTCTGACACCGGAAAAAGATATTTCTGTCACAGTCCCGGTGTTCCCTGCTTTATTTGTATAACCTAAAGTCAACAACTTTCTGTGTTTTGTTTTTTCTTTTTGCAAAGTGTATGGTCACGGACAGAAAGCTCGTGTTTATCCAGCCGCCTCACATCGCACGTTGACCTCCGGACCTCCTGACGGTGAGCCCATCTGTGCCCCCTTCCACATGCTTGCTCGTTCCCCCGTTTCCGTCACAGCGACTGCACCTCAAATTAGCCCTCTTGTTACCGGCTCCCGTTCACCACAATTTCCCCCCCTCTCGGATTCTGTGCGCGGTGCTGCTGTGCAGGAAATCCCTCGCTGGGCAGATCTGTCCGCTCTCCTGATCTCGCATTCCTCTGACAGATAGAGAGAGGGAATCAGTGTTTTTGACAACAAAGGAAAGAGGCTTACCCACGCTCTGGGACGTGCGAATGTCGGCAAATAGCTACATGTGAGCCTTTGACAGGTAATATGGCACATTGCTGATGTCAGGTGGGGATTTATAGCATCAGGTGCTCTCAGAGTAAAGTCCCTAATGCGGGGGGGCTGCTCCGACTGTGCCCTGATCAACCCCAGCATTAGATTAGTGCCATACATGCACTGGCGGGCCCGACATGCTATAAGTGCCATGAGGGATTTTATTACAACTGAGGAACCATCGATAGCAGCTCTTTCGAGAGAATGAAACACCACCATTTGATTGCGAACAGATATTTCCCTTTAATGTGACGGATCATCGTGGAGGACTCACCCCAGTGGGTTTTGTAAAGTCTACACAGAGTTCACTTACAAAGTAATTAGAAAAAGCCTTACTTGTAGAAATTTTTGCTGAAATAATGATGAAACCCGTGATCTTTAATCTGATTTCACAAGAAGAGGGAACGGGCGTATGTTCCCCTGAACTCTACCCAATTCTGCTGAAAGGTACAAATGAGGTGGTGGAGGAGAGTTTCATAGACAATACAGGGCTCCTTCTCAGGTTCAAGGCCAAGACATTGAAAAGGTTAAATGTATAATGTACAGCCATCCAATCAGAGCTGAACACCTGGGCATGAATCCTGATTGGCTGAGAGCAGGTGCCACGGCAACAGGCCTTTTTTTTACGCACGGGTAACGTCCCAGAGTCGCATGTCTCCCGCCGTGACAAAATGCGGCCTGACAGCACCGCACACGGTGCTGGGAATTTATTTTACTCTACATCTTAAGAAAGTGTTTAACACGTGTGCTGATACACCTCCCGGGTGTCACAAGCAGGCAAGCTTCAGCGGAGCGGCTGAATAAATCTGTGCTGATTACCTACGAGATGGGGCGGGGGGGCTGGTAAAGCCACATACGTGATCAGATTAGCATATCTCATTTGGGGATGTTAACAGGGAAAAGTGCGCGGGGTCCAAGCCGGAACGGCCATGGAGTAACGGGACAGGATAGTGTAAGTCGGCATGTCCAGGTCAGGCCGGAAGCACCTTTGGCGCATTCAGCGTCCTCTTTCTGAGCACCAGTCAACGTGTCTCCAGCTGGCCGTAAGGACTCAGCCACATTGACACCCGATGCCACCCCCCGGGTGCCAAGCGGTCGCCATTCCATCCCAAAGTCTTTACGGTGTCCAGAGCTCCGTGTCGTCTCCATGCAGCTCTCCCTCAGTGTGCTGTGTCCTACGTCGGCTGCTTCTATGTCTCCCTCTTTGACACGTCGAGTCGAGAGGCGTTAACACTGCCCCCCCACCCTTCCCCACCCCATCCCAAATGTCCCAAACCTGCTAATAATTTCATTTTCTGGTTGAATATTTCCAAATTGAATTAATCGGATGAAATGTGTGAAGAGACTCTAGCTTACACCTCGTGTTTGAAGGACACTTTCTTACCCTTTAAGCGTGAAGCTGATTGTTAAAGCTGGTGATAGACATGACAGGCTGTGAGGGAGCCAGGGTTCATTACTGAAGTCGTCTCGGTCCCGAAAGGTTATTCGCCGCCATCTCTAAGCTGTCAGAGGGACACGTGAGTGCCCCCGTGGGGTAGCGCTGGGCACGCTGAGGGATCCCTGCGTTTGAAGATCTCCCGTCTATCAGGGGGTAGAAGCGGCTCAGCCCCCCCCCAGCCTGATATATGTGCCCTTACCTCCGTATGTCTTCTTGACCAGATGGTCCACTGGGTGGCTGTCGCTGATTCTAGAACTTCCTACACATGCAATTCCTCTTCAAAACCCACCCAGAGTCCACATTGCTCTAAAGTTCTATTACAGATGGGCCCCTGGGGGCTGTTGGACACCCACCCCTGCCCCATGGCCCTGACAGTGAGCATCCTGAACCGTAACAGGGGCCCCTCCCCCTTCCCAGCACCCTGCCCTGCGTTCACACGAGAAAGCGCCCCGCGTCGTGCAGTTTGCTTGCCGTGAGTGTTTTCTGAGTGCTGTGGGAGAACATCCTTTTCTCATTAAATTCCAGCGAAATATCCCTGATTTGGGCTATTTTTGGTGGGCGCCTTAAGTGTTCGGTGACTCAGAGCTCTCCTCTGCCCTCCTGCCCCTCTGCTGGTGAATTAAACTTGGATCGAGATGCTGGAATCACTGACAGGTCACCCAAAAGGGCCACGTGCAGCTACAGCACAGCTGTAAGTCGCTGCTGTTGTCTAAGTTTGATCATCCGCTGGTACAACAGAAATATTGACCCTTATAGAGAGTGACCCCTGCACCCCCCCAACACACACACACAGGCATCTCTGTCTTTGTGGGGCCTAACCACTGTCGCTTGCTCTGGCAGACTCAACGGTACCTAACTGTCCCACTGAAAACTGTGTTTCGTAAATTAAGAAGTTCTTGCCTTTCTACGATCTCTACATAGTGGGTGCCGTGAACATTCATATCATTACCCCACAAGAACAGAAAAACCTGTACCCACGCACAGAAAATGCACAGCTTACCCCCTCCCTCCAGGAAGGGAAGACAGGCAAGCCCCCCCAACCACCCAGGCCTCTCAGGCTGGGTTACATACATTCTGTGCTCTTTGGTGACCCCGAGTGAGCCTTTTACATCCTACATGCTAACACACATATACACTCTGGGCCTAAAGCAGCTACAGGTGACCAATGCCAGGGTGCAGATGCCCTGGAACATTCCTGAAACCCGACAGGGAACAGCTAGGGACCTTCGCACACTTTCCATCGAGGTTAGCTGGAATGGACTGGTTTGCACTAGTGTAGCCCTAGACTCCTTCCATAATTGGAATTTACATTTTTACTTTAGTAATTCACCTGATTTTGGAATTACCAAATGTCTAATATATTTAAGGAGGCTTATACATGAACCGTTGGATAAAACAGTAATGCTTTAATGGTATGAGGCCTTGATTGCATTATGGGAGTTACTGTCTGGGAAGATCACGTGTTAGGTACAGAGTTAAAGCAGGCGTTTGGGGGGGGGGGGGGGATTAAAAGGGGGGGGGGGGGGGGGGGGGGGGGGACTGGTCATATGAAAAATCTGTTCTTTCACATGTTACTATCACATCTAAATCATGCAATACAAAACAAATAAAACTACATAAATACAAAAACTTTACACATTTTGTTTTCCATAACAGAAC
>JAODKM010000001.1:49393776-49411240 GCA_026780845.1 Petrocephalus sullivani
GAGATGATGCGCAGTCAGATACACAATGTACCGCACTAAACAAAAAGGATACGATTAAACATGCAAGGATTGAATGGAATTCGAACACGATTCAGTGACATGAGTGAGCTCCTGAAATTCTGTTTGCAATTTAAACCCGCAAATTAGAAGCGTAAGTCATCTGTTTTCTATAATCCCCCTGTCAGGCTGGGAGGAGGACGTGCGGCTGGACCTGCTGCGGACTGTCTCAGGGAAAAAGCACACTGTCTTCACCCCCCCAACGATGCCCGACAAGGAAGTCAGAGTTTGTCCTGCGTGTCCCGACACCTCAGCCTACAGAGCCAGAGTACAGCCCGCACCCCTCGGGGACACTGACCCTCCCTCTACACATCGACGGTGGGCCTGTCAGGTATAATGTGTGTGTGCATATATGGAGTAACTCTCCCCACACTCGGATCATGTGGCTGGCACACGTAAGACCCCACAGAGCCCCCCCAGCTCCCAGTCAGATCAGAGTCCCGTAATCACTCTCCTCTGGATGCTGTCATCCACAATCAAGCTGTTTTTACGTACGTTTTATGGCAGCGTCAGGGCCTGGTGTGTTTTGCAGACAGCACTGTGCTCTCCTGGGTGGCTATGCGATCTCCTTCTTTAGATTTGAAGCCATCGGGGAATCATTTTCAGTATTTTCCCATCTTTGTCAGTTCGGGTACTTTTCTGTTTCTGAATTTCCTCTGGGACGAATTATGGTGAATCACTGTAAATCTCTTTGTGACAAAACTTCAAGGGGGCGGGTTTCCGCGCGTCGCTGTCACCAGCGAAAGGCCCCCGTGGAGGACGTCCATAACGCCGCTATATGCCGCCAGATAGTCCCCAAGGCATCATGAAAGTCTCGCACAGGACCCCTCAGAGATAGGGCTTTCCACATTTTGGAAAGTTTGCACTGACTCCTCTGTCCCCTGGCCAGGGCAGCGGCCCCCTCTGTTTCTGCTGACACCCACAGTTTCGGCCCCTTTAATTTTTGGAACTTCATCCGTGTTTGCATAATTCTAAGATAGCAGCCAGTCGTTGTGGTCCTGGTGAAGCAGGGCATACGCGTGTCTCTGCCAGGCTACTAATCACACTCTCCAGCTGAGAATGAGTGCTAATCAAATACTAATCACCTTATTCAACTTATATTAAACTTACACTGAACAGATGTTAGAGGGAATATCAGATGCGTGTGAGTATGTGTGACTGAGAGAGAGAGAGAGAGAAGGAGAATTATTTATGACTTGAATAATTTAAATTCTGAAGAAATAGATAATCCATTTGCTTTGAAATTGTGTCAGTTTTGCACTCAAGAATACCGTTAGGGGATACAAAGGGAAAGAAAAAACTAGTTTGTTTTTTAAAAAAAAGTACAAATCCCATTATCTAAACCAAATTGTGCTGTAAATAAAATATCCTTTTGCCTGCTGATGCAAACAAATTAATTTGCTGATGCCAGCGCAAGGTCCGGGGGCCGAGCTGACGAATTTGTAATAGTTAAGAGAAAGAGGTTTGTTATTTTTCGTCAGGCCCCGAAATCCACATGTGGAGAATAAAACGTTTTGGGTATTTCCAATTAGCGCTGCTGTCCACTGTGTCCAAGGCAATGCTATTAGAGACGGTGCATTCGAGCCCGCCTGATACTGGCCAATCAGGGGCTCCGATGAATTCAGTGAGCACTGTGGGTCTGGGAGTGTGTCAGGGTGTGTGTCGGGGGGGCTGTAGCGGGACGGGACGGACAGACAGGCTCGTAAAATGCTGCCAGTACTCCTAGCTGCAGTCTGAAATAGCGTGTTTGCTAACATCGTCTGCCTCGCTCGACTCAAGTGTGGCATTTTAACAGCTTTGCTTTGGGTTTGGCTCCCCTGGCCCAAATGGGCCGGGTGGGTCTCTGACGTCTCCAGGACTTCAAAGTGTCCTCCCCTCTCGGATCAGACCCAAACCAGACCCGGTAACCAGTGACTCACTGCGTTCTGCAGTGCTGCGGCCGATGACGTCCGTCTGCGCTGTGAATTATGCATCAGCGTGCAGTGAATCTATTTACCTTTAATTAAACAGGATCGTAGGTTTTAATATCTTAGCAGTCCAGTGGGGGGATGTCCAAACTGTTGCTTCTGGTGGTGAGAATCAGCGGAATAGCAAATGAATACGTATGAGGTATTTATTTGTGCGTTTACTTAAGTCTGTTTTTATGATGTATGATGGTCGTATCACTGCCATTAAATTCATAGACTTTAATTTCCTGTTTTAGTGAAGTGGCAGAAATAGCCTTTAGGTGTGGGGAGAAAATTAATGACACTGTAACGTCTGAAGGGGGCAGCGCACAGTGCTAATTACGCAGATTAGTGACTCACTTCCATACAAATCATCTCTCTGTTATTGTTGTACTAGCTAATGGTCCGTCTGGAGGCCCTCAAATGGCAGGCCGGGCCCAGAGGGCGGCAGGTCACGGGCTTCCTCCCGTTAAACCTCCGCCTTGCTTCTTCAGCGCTGCATGTTGCTTGTCCTGCGTGGCGATGCCATCTGCGGCCTCCTGAGCTAACAGCATGATGTCCGGTGACAGCACAAGGCGTTGGATATCATAGTTAAAGGAAAGAGGAGCACATCTCAGCCACCGAGGCGGCTCCTGGGTCCTTGCCGACATCAGGCGAGTTCTGATCGCACGCCTCACCGATCTCCGTCAAGAGGAACGTGATCTCCCGCTCACTTGCCGCTCTGACAGCTGCGCGGGTCGGCGGGGTGTCGGCCCAGCGGCGGTCGGGAGACGTGCTTCTGGCATTAGGCGAGCAGGGAGTCCGGCACCGGTCATGTGGCTGGGAGACTCCTTGCACGCAGCCAATGTGTGTAGGACCGCGACGTGTTAAATTTGAGGGTTACCTCTGTGACACCTGTCAGCATCTGGCACGCAGAGTCTGACGAACGTAGATATTGCAGCCAAGGTTGCCGTGGCTGGAGGACCAAACGGGCCCTCGCTTTGTTGACTTTGCGATGATTTCATTGCAAATGATTGAGCTGAATCAATTATAACTTATGCAATGTCTCTCGGTGAGTCTCGTTACATTATTATGCTTGGCTTGAATTGCCTTAAAATATGAGTGTTTAATGTCTCCAGGAATGCCAAGGTAAGGTGTTAAAACCATGTTTCTTTTTAATATTTTTAAGTCAAATTATGTCTGTATTGTAGTCATTGTTTCTTGACAAGAAAATGCAGCACTTGGTATTTCCCCTACCTCAGCTGTCCAGTCGAAATGTTCCAGCCATGGGTTGGGGGGGGGGTGGGGGTTGATGAGGTAGGCCTCTCTTGGTAGAAAGAAAACCAAATAAACGAAATCCATTTCTTGCACAAATTAGTGACTGACTGATTTTCCTCATCTGGGCACTACACAGGCAGTTTAATTAGACTTTTAAATTGATCACACTAACGAGGCCATGTTCAGGTGTGAGAGCCATTGGGGACAGAGTGGGTTTTGCCGTCCTGGCCATATGCCACAGCCGCAATCGGTTCATGAACACACAGCACTGTTTTCAAAAGCTGTGTCGTGTAGCTCAGAGGTGGCTCCACATTCATAATTTTCAACATTATGACAACAATTCTGATGCAAGAACTTGGACTGCAGTGGCTGTGTCAGCTGATGTCAGGGGACAGAGCCGTCTTCCACGGGGGGGGGGAGGGGGGGGGAGGGGATTAAGCGTCTGTCACTGTGGGAACATTGGTTCGCTACCATAATTGATTTACTTCTCTGTATTTACTGACATGCTGACAAGGACCCAATATTCTCCAAAGCCAACATGGCCCTTTAAATAACTGTTAGAGTAACTCATAGAATTTCCTCTAGTGAAATCTAGAGGTCTTCCAGGATTACCATAAAAAAATGTCGTAATAGAATCCAAACTTGGCTGAGGAACCTCAATCCATTCCCAATGCATTCTTTCCTGAAAAACAGTATTGCTTTTGACGATGGGGTGAAAAGCGTGGACTTGCCATGAAAGCCACCGAATCGTGTATATATGGTCGGTATCTCCCCGTCCGCTGGCGGTCTCCAGCCCAAAACAGCAGGCCTCCTGCCAGCCGTTGGAGTTCACTTCTGCAAACCCTTGAAGGTCGTGAAATTAACACAGAAATAAAAACCGAAACATGTAAAAAGCATGTCAGCGAAGAGGACGCACACCGCTAAGGCAACGTCCCCCATCTCTGACCAGAGGAGATGTCTTATTTCTTTGCGAGGTCCCTTGGTATCCCCACTCTTGGCTGGAAGACGTCTATGTGGATTTATTTGTTTTAGATTTAGTAACTGCACCACTGGGGATATCCTGTTGCACCATTTCTTGATCCACACGTTTGGCACCGGGTAACACTGTAGGGTAACACTGTAGGATAACACTGTAGGATAACACTCTAGGGTAACACTGTAGGATAACACTGTAGGGTAACACTGTAGGATAACACTGTAGGATAACACTCTAGGGTAACACTATAGGATAACACTGTAGGATAACACTGTAGGGTAACACTGTAGGATAACACTCTAGGGTAACACTGTAGGATAACACTGTAGGATAACACTGTAGGATAACACTCTAGGGTAACACTGTAGGATAACACTGTACAGTAACACTCAAAGGTAGCTATAATCAAATAAGATTTCTCAGGACATGCATGCAGGACTTGCGTGTTTTCTTTTTTTCTACGTGCGAGTATGCGCCAGTCCCCTGCCTCCTGCGCCGATAGTCGCAGTTAGCGACGCACAGCTTGGCGACACGCAGCTTGGCGCTGGCGGATGGCCGTTTTATGCAGCCCCAGTCAGAGACCGCAGGGTAGGCTGCGGCTCCAGGGCTGTGGAAGCGTGCTTGTTTTTTTAAACAGTCATAGAAAAGACGTTAAAGTCCTGTACTCAGCTTATCACCTTCACAATGTTTTTTAACTAATGATAATATGATCTATTGCTGTTAATGTGTGGCCGTTTCCTATATTTCCTCTATTATTAAAACAGTATATCATAATTCAGCCGACACCCGGAATGTTCTCCAGTCCGTCACTCGCCGTCGCCTTGACTGCACTGCGCATTATTCTGATATAGGTAGTATTACTGTACACTAATCACTCCGATGCTTTGAGCTTCACAAATGGTCCCAGCTAATCAGATTCCCGGTCCTGCTTTCCCTCACATTTAAAATTGAATCCTTTCTGCCTGTTCACAGCCATGCTTCCTTGGAGGAATAGCTTCAATCCATACTTTTCAATCAGAAAATGAAATATTAGGTTGTTATTGATTAATTACTGCAGCCCTAAAAGGATTATCAATGTCTCAGCGTCCCCCGCGAAGCAGGGTTAGCTGCTGCCTTGGTGTTAGCGGGAGACAGGGTGATGCTCGGCGGCGTGCTCTCCGGCTCTGTCCTCACCAAATCCCTTTTTTTTTTTTGTTCTTCAGTTAATTTTCAGAAAACATCCCCCAGGTCTGTATTTCATGCACTATTAGAGCATTTAGAGAAACAGAGGCCTGCGATCACATTCCGAACGCAGGGCCTCTGGCTCCGCTCTCAGCGGAAACGGAGCCCTCCCCCTCTCCCTCCCGTCTGCTCCTCGCTTGCATTTTCGGCAGAAATGTCGCCCAGAACAAGCTGCATACATGCATGACTTGTGTGGCCATATATACACATATATATAACATAACATACAATCAAAATTATTGGTAATACTCATTATCTTGATAGCAACTACAGATTATTACTATGCTGCACTATACTCTGTCATGCCATGCTCTGCTGTGCCACTGTCAGGCCATACTCTGCAGCATACTCTGCCAGACCATACTCTGCCACATCGTACTCTGCCAGACCATACTCTGCTGCACCATACTCTGCCAGACCATACTCTGCCACATCATACTCTGCCAGACCATACTCTGCTGCACCATACTCTTTCAGACCATACTCTGTCACATCATACTCTGTCAGACCATACTCTGCTGCACCATACTATGCCAGACCATACTCTGCCACATCATACTCTGCCAGACCATACTCTGCCACATTATACTCTGCCAGACCATACTCTGCTGCACCATACTCTTTCAGACCATACTCTGCCACATCATACTCTGCCAGACCATACTCTGCTGCACCATACTCTTTCAGACCATACTCTGCCACATCATACTCTGTCAGAGCATACTCTGCAGCACCATACTCTGTAAGACCACACTCTGCTGCACCATACTCTGTTGTGGCATACTTTCCCGTGCCATACCCTAACAAGTTATTGCTGATCACAGTATCTTGATAAACCTCCCTCTCTTTCTGTCCTTAAAGCATCAAAATTCAACTTTTCTGTATTCACCCAGCATAGCGAGTAATAATTATCTGCACATGTTTAGTAATTAACGTCTTGCTAAGTTATTAATCTAAATAAAAATAGTGAAACCCCCGCTACAGTGTAAATGAAAACACGGGATGTACGGCGCTGTCATGGTGGGAGTGAGAACTGAAAAAAGACGGCATAGAGGCCTGATTTCCACAATGGAAAATGACAGAGGGTTAAATCGATCTGGGCGTGAAAATCTAGCCCAAGACGCAGAAAACAAAGGAGCTGTCAGGGGGGCTTTGCGGGCTGATACCCATCAGGCAGGGGCGGCTGCTGGGGGAACAGGTGCTGGCCCACGGGCTCCCAATCTCTGCTTCAAAGACGCGGGGTGGGAATCCCGGTCCGTCTGGGCCCTTAGAGATCGACGGCTGATGTAACCATGCCGTGGTTCTTCAGCGGTGAGACGGCCAGCGGGCGGTGCCGGTTCTGTGCCATATTTCTGGACAAGCTGTTAACGGGGCTTTAGATCTTTGGAACACGGTGATCTTATGGTACCCTGTGCTACATCATCCAGCTTAGCTCTGGTTCCATGCCGTTTATTTGCCGTGTATTTGCCATGTACCTTAAACATCAAGCCTCCATTGGACGGATCTGAACCAGAACACTCAGGATGCCTACATCGTGACCCAGGCGTTGTTCTTCAATGGCCCAAGCTTCACGGCCCCAGTTGCTGATGTGGAACCTCCACATCAGAAATGGCTGATTGGAAGAAGGTCCATGATTCTGTAATTAGGTGTAATCCTGTCGCAGTCTCCCCATATGTGTTTGTTTGGCCACCTGTTCATGATGGATTTGCTCATGACGAAGTCAGCAGAGCAGTGAGGTTGCCACAGTGCTGTGGAAAATAACATGCTGCTTAAATTCACGCACTGCCGATGCATGTCGGGTTATGCTTTTCCAATATAATACCTTTTTTGTTGTGTAAATCTTAGTCACTGTACACACTTCCCACCACTGGATAGGCAATTTGTGAACACAAAGCCACAGTGTCAGTGCTTACTGTGGCAGCCCCTGCCCCCAGTCTGTTCCACTGGCACCCTCACACCTGGGTATCCCAGCACAAGCCCCGTATTGCCATCAAACCATGACAAAACTGTCCAGAAAAGACGTGCGTTTTGGGGAAAATGATTCTGGTCACACCACGTGTGACCAGAATCTTATTTTCTGTGACCAATCAGTATTCTGGTCATCGTTTCAAATGTGCAGGTGTAATGAATTCAGTTTCGGCAAACTAATTTATAAGACCAACACCCCCGTTCCCACCCGCTCATCCCGGGACATACCCAAATCTGTCTGGGGGGGATTCTGTTTCCCATGTGGTTGGCTGTACTCCCCGCAGTCCCTTTAAGGAGGAAGAAGACCCAGAGAGCCACCACTTTCATCTTTAAAAAGTAAAGAATGATAGTATCCTCTTCCTGCCACTCTGAAACTATTTACAAGCTGCCTGTCGAAACACAAAAGATACTTTGGCAGATTTTCAAGTCTTCCTCCATTGTCCGCTGGTGATGAAGTCCGTGTATAAGTGCTTTACAGCATTTCCCCTCTGCAGTTTGTCCTGTGGTCCGGAAAACTTTAAAAGATAACATTACGTTACCTAGTGAAATCCACAAGCGCTTTTCCTCAGTAAAGAATTTGGGGGATTTTTAGCACAAAACATACTTCCTTTTACGCTTGCTTTCTTTTATTACTCTTTTTTTTTGTTTGTTTAAATGTAAAAAAAAAAAACCACACACTTTGGACATCTCATGAAACAGGCCACCAGGCTGACCTTTTACAATCAGACCATGATCTCAGAGCTGTCTTGCTGTGCGGGGTTTTGATAACAAAGTCGCCACCGTCTCCTGTGAAGTGGGAATGCAAAGAAAGAATGAATCTCAGCCCAGCCCATCGGGCTGCATTCTGCGCTAAATCCAGCTAAGCGCCGTCCCATCCAAGCCAAACACATTTTGTCATAGCTCGAAATTGTTACCTTTCACAGACGTATAGTGTTTCCAACCAGCAGGGAGCGTGTGTCAACATTATCTATTATAACACAGAAAGGGAAAACTGGGGGTTGGGGGGGCGTGAGGGGGGCGCATGAGACGCGTCGCTGGGGTCTTTTCGCGAGAGAGGTTTTCATGAAGTACAAAGCCGGGGTCCTGAGATGGTTCCCGTTTGATTTGTTATGTCAGCAACCTGGCACTGGGACGCTGCCCCCCCCCCCCACAGCCGCCTGTCTGCCTGCCTGCCCGCCCGCCACCTCGCCCCCCCCACCCCGCAGCAGCACACACTCAAATCACTTCACGACCTGCTGCCTACATACCCTCTGCCTCTGTCCAGCTGCCTGCTAACTGGAAATTTCTTTTTTTTTTTGTCCAAGAAAAATGTCTCCACCAAAATGAAGGGAAACGAAATCATAATAAGGGCGCGGAATGACTGGGGTAACTCCTACGCAGGGAGGCGAGAGCAGCGTGCCATCTGACGATGTCTGACATCGGAGAGTGAGGTTTCCCGAGAAGGAGGGCCGATAGGAGACTGTGATGACGGCCAGGCCGCGCGTTTCCCCTTGCCGAGATCTGCACGGCCAGCCGTGTCCCGTGTTCGCGGTTGCATGATCTGCACGGTCAGCCGTGTCCCGTGTTCGCGGTTGCATGATCTGTACACTCCTCTCTGCCACTGATGTGAAAACATACTGGCGGGAACAACAGCCTGAACAACTTTTTGCACATGTGACCTGGGTGTGTATATATAAATCGCACTAGATATTAGGAATTACTGATAATACTCATTGTCATGATGATGCCATACTCTGTCACACTAAACTCTGCTGCACCATCCTCTATCACGTCATACTCTGCTATGCCCTATTCTATCATCCCATACTATGCTGCACCATGTTCGTATTCTGTTATGCAATACTCTGTCACACCGTACTCTGCTGTGGCATGCTCAGTCACACCGTACTGTGCTGTGCCATACTCTGTCACACCAAACTCGGCTGTGCCATACTCTGTCACACCATACTCTGCTGTGCCATACTCTGTCACACCATACTCTGCTGTGGCATACTCTGTCACACCATACTCTGCTGTGCCATACTCTGTCACACCATACTCTGCTGTGCCATACTCAGTCACACCAAACTCTGCTGTGCCATACTCTGTCACACCATACTCTGCTGTGCCATACTCAGTCACACCGTACTGTGCTGTGCCATACTCTGTCACACCAAACTCTGCTGTGCCATACTCTGTCACACCATACTCTGCTGTGGCATGTTCAGTCACACCATACTCTGCTGTGGCATGCTCAGTCACTCCATACTCCGCTGTGCCATACTCTGTCACACCGTACTCTGCTGTGGCATACTCTGTCACACCGTACTCTGCTGTGCCATACTCTGTCACACCGTACTGTGCTGTGCCATACTCTGTCACACCGTACTCTGCTGTGGCATGCTCAGTCACACCGTACTGTGCTGTGCCATACTCAGTCACACCATACTCTGCTGTGCCATACTCTGTCACACCAAACTCTGCTGTGCCATACTCTGTCACACCATACTCTGCTGTGCCATACTCTGTCACACCATACTCTGCTGTGCCATACTCTGTCACACCATACTCTGCTGTGCCATACTCTGTCACACCATACTCCGCTGTGCCATACTCTGTCACACCATACTCTGCTGTGCCATACTCTGTCACACCATACTCTGCTGTGCCATACTCTCCACCTTTCCATGCAGAAAGAGTCAGAATGAAATTTTGCTAGCGTGAGCCTCACAATCAGTTCTTTTTCATCTCACACGAGGATGTGGCTCGACACGGAGGGGGCGAAAGGCACAGGGACCGGCTGGCTGTGGAGCCCAGCTTATGTTTTAACACCCTGGAGTGATACGGCCCATATTTATATCCCCAAGAGAGACCCCCTGCCGATTTACGCATCAGAAAACGGGGGGCTTATGTCTCCTCCTCTCTTTAAGTGAAACCATGACGTGATTTGACACGGGGGAAGCGTGGAACCCGAGCTTATCACGTAGTTAAGAGACACGGCAGAGGACGGATACCGTGGAGTCTCTGTGAGCCCAGAAACAATGGCAGAGAAAAGGAAAATCTCATAAGGCAATGATTTCCCTTCAAAGGAAAACGGAGGTCTGGGCCAATTTTTGTTTAAGCATAGAAAAGCAACTTAATGTTGTTTTAGGAATTGGCAAAGGATTAAAAAAATCTGTAGTGGTTATAAATATATTTTCTACGGCTGGTGAGGGTGCTTCTCACTCCAGAGTTCCTCAGCCAGGGAGCTGGCTTCATCCTGCAGAAAGGCCAGACTTTGGATGGGCCGGGGTGTCATGTGACCCAAACATGCGAAGTCTAAAAAGAGAGACGGGCTTTGTAGCGGGAGTGTGAAAGGGTCACTTCCTGGGTCACGGAGCTGCGATGTAGAAAGCAGGAAGTAGAAAGGCAGTCTATACCCAGCGACGAAAATAGGAACTAAAATCAGTTTGTTGATAAGTAAGTCTGTTTGACAAGCAGTAATGCAACATAATGGATTAATAATGTAACAGCAGTTTAACTGCGACTCATATCTTGGCTAGGCGGTGCTGATGTCAGCCTGTCCCTAGAAAACCATGTAAGCTGTGTACCAGTGTGAAATGTTACCCCCCTGTCCAGCATTGCTGCAGAAACTCACCAAGCATGCAGCTATAAAGTGCTTTTGTGATTTTTGGGGAGAGCGGTGGTTCCTCTGCTCGAGCCAAAGGACCAGCCTTTGTGTTTGTGCCTCATCACGAGAGGCTTAAAATTCAGGAGTGGCAGTCCCCACGAAACAGGTCTGCCATACCATTCTCAAAAATACTGCCTGTTGCCAGCAAATGAATAAATCCCTCTCTTTCTCTCTCTTCTTCTCTCTCTCGGGGGTAGCTGGCAGTAGTGTCTCCCTCGCAGGACACCACCCAGCCGCAAAGACAATTTTCTCGAACCCTTCCCCTGGCTGTTTGGTCAGCCAGGCCCACGGCACCATGACGGGCCAAAGTGCTGAAAAACATCAGCTTTATTGGCTCTGTGATGTCTTACGGTGGTGGTGGAAAATCACGCCGTGGTTCAGCCCTGCAGCTTAGGCATGCGGTTAGAGGCCTGCGGGCCGGCGTAGGAAGCAGTTACGCTGCAGGAGGAGAGGCAGTTAGGGGGGAGGTGGAAAGCAGGCCGCCGCATCAGGTAGCGCCAGGCTAATCTCTTTGCCGTTCCTTCATCCAGTGTCACAAAAATGGAGCCAGTAGATTCACAGCCCATGAAGAACAACGACGTAGACGAAATCAGTGACAGGAACAGACAGCGCACACAGCCAGGTGGTTGGAGGAATGGAGTTTCAGCGCTGTTAATAAACAAGCGTGGTTTTATGATTCAGCAATAGCAGCCCACAGGTATCTACAAACGGTCACACCTTTAACTAACAGCTGTCATATTAGCTATTAGATATCATTAGATATCAACTACCTAAAAAGACTTAGAAATTTGTAAACCGACCATTCGTCAGATTGGCTGTGAATCAGGCAGCACCCTGTGTTTGGAATTTACTGAACCATCCGATCTTAAATTGCTAGTAAAGTCAACTGTGTATTAATACCTGGCTGCAGTAAGAAAAGTCCCTCACTGACGATCGGAACCCTGGTCACCTGACCTGCATGCAGATAGAAGTAATGGCGCCCAGAGAAATATGAGCAATCAGTGGCAGAAGGGTTTGTCTAATAGAGGGGTGCTCTCCCCACACTCTCTCATATACCCCTCTTCTGTAGGGCAGAGCAATGGATGTAAGAGGCTACAGTTAACACAGCTCAGGGGAGACCCTTTACTGCTGCCTCGCACATGTCGGGAACCGATGTTTTCAATTACGGTGACTCAGAGCAGGGACTCTACCCACGGCTCTGAAAATAAGCACGGTCCCCTCCGCTCCAGCAGGCAGGGATTTCAGGCCGTATCGCCAAGCGGGAACTCAGGCAGTAAATGAGAATGTGTGTCTCGAAAGTAGTAGGCGGACCGCAAGAAAGGGGTCTGAACTAGCTAGCCGATACCACTTATCAGCTAACATGAGCTTCAAGGGGCCTTGAGTTTAACTGACCAGACTGATTTTGTGCTAGATGGGTACGCCCCTCTACTCTGAGGTTGACATCCATCCATTTCCAGTGTGCGGTTATCTGTAATCGCTGTGGTGTTCCAGAGCCAGTCCCTGAAAACGCGGTGTGGTACACCTTGGATGGGACCCCAGCCCATTGCAGGCCTCCTGGGTTTGATGCTCCTGAGTGAACATGTGGCTGAGGAACATTAGCTTACAATAACAGGATTGTTTCATTTGGCTTCTTCTCACTTTCCTTTGATTCTCAAAGAGAGAGAACAACATCCCCCAATTAGCCTTCTCGCCCTGCCAAGGTGGGGCAGAGCCTCGAGATGTCATTGGGAGGATGGGGCCCCCCTCACCACATTGTGCAACGATAACATCGGGATGCGGCATGGCATCAGGAAGGGGCGTCCAACTTTTCAGCTGAGTCACTCATCACGCCCCCCCCCGCCCCACGTATGAGATGTCCAGCTACATTATTGATGAGCTGTGACGGGACCCATTTGTAGATATGGGAAGGAGGGAGGTGTTCCAGATCCTGACGGAATGTCACGGGAATCGTAACTCGCATGTAACCTACAGGGCGAGGTTAATGTGCGTCACAGAAGATCATGTTTTACTAGTGGAGCAAACCTTTGACTTACGCAAGGCGCGACATAATCTTACTAAGAAAGAGGGCTGTTCCTCGTTCTGTTCAATCCAACGATATCTGCGGCCTCGACGCGATCATTGTTGCCGAGGAGATCGGGACCTTCTCGGGTCACAGTAAATCAGGAATGTGAACGCGTCTCATGGAAGATTAACAGGATGTGTGGCGGGAGCAGGTCGTCATGGTTACACTAAACACAACGACAGTTCAGATGAATGATGTTCAGATGACAGCGGCACACGTTCAGATTCTAACCTGAAGCGAAATATCCACTTCCTTTTATATAAACTATTATGGGATTCCACTGAATTTGCTTGGTGGACATCAGGATTTTCATGCAAAGAAACAAATTATTAAATTGGGCATGCGAGGATTTCTGCAGGATGTGGAAAGGAGCGTTTCCTGAGGTCATGCACCCTGCGTTAGGCAGCTGGCTTAAGTGGGACTGAGTCTCTCGCCAGAGATGCTCTGCTGCATGGGCTGTGAGGGCCGCTGCAGGTACCCTGTGCTCAGCCGCTGCTGGTACCCTGTGCTCAGCCTCTACTGGTACCCTGTGCTCAGCCTCTGCTGGTACCCTGTGCTCAGCCTCTGCTGGTACCCTGTGCTCAGCCTCTGCTGGTACCCTATGCTCACACTGAGGAAGGCGTACTCCGCTCATTGCTGCCATTCTTCCACCGGGACGCCCCTGTGCCGTAGGAGTGCCGCCTCCTCCCCTGGATCCACATCGCTTTCCGGCCAGTGCAATGCCCTTACGCTGCGCTTATCAGCCTGAAAATGACTGAATACAAGCAGGCAGTCTCTCCCAGCAGGCCAGCAGCACAGAGAGATATTATAGGCTCTTGCTGGGAAGGGTGTAGGATGACCCAGGTGGGTGTGTGTGTGTGTGGGGGGGGGGGCATATCTTTGACTGCCTGCTGACTCCAGAACTTGCCCCACGCATTTGTCCCTGCTGGTCGCTTATCAGTGCAGGCCATGAATCCACCTGACAGGCCTCTACAGGTAACATCGGGTCCCTGAATGAATGAGCCCTGTCTGCTTGGCAGAGAGCCCAGCGCTCCACAGGGGACAGAGCTCTGATCTTTCTTTCTTTTTGGTTACTATAGTTGTGATATTTCAAAGTGGGGGGGAAAAACACCCCAATGTTCTCATCTAGCAAGACAAATCAAACGCAACACAGGCAAAAGCGGCGTTTTCCTGAGTAATGGCTTTGATGACATGATGTTTACTCTCGAAGAAATGTTATGTTACTGAAACTGAGCAGGCCCACCTTTTGACTGTGTATGTGTAACAGCCCAGCGGTGGAGTGTGAGTTTGGAGATGAAGAGTTTTGGAGCGGAGCACACTCTCGATCCAGTCCAGGGTGGCATTTTCTGATGTGGGATGCTGCTTCATAATTCTCATTTTTACTCTTTTGTTATTGTACCATGTGAGCACTTCCTTCTTGGGAGAGGAACTCTGAGACCTGTGTGTCTTTTAGTCGCTATCTATGAGCTGAAGTTCTCCCAGGGTGCTGTCAAGGTTCATGTTCTGCCCCTTTGAAGCCTGTGTGAAGATCAGGCGTCACCTTGGTGATTCCTCACAGAGATCTGCCCAGCATTCCATGTACTGCTTGGGGGTTGAAACGGGGGTGGAGGTACCTTGAAGTGGGTCTTCTGCGCTCCCAGGGTGCAGATGCCTGCTGGAGACCATGTGGAGATCTCCCCTGGTGTTATCTCCAACCTACAGCTCCAGCCCCCGCATCCCGCCTGCCAAACGACCCCCGCCCCCCTGTTTACATCTGTAGTGAGTTAATTAGGAGCCCATGGTGGGACTGGGGTCCTACTCACCCTACAGACCTTGATCCAGACTGCCCCCCCCCCCCCTCATTTTTAACGGGTTACAAACCCCCTTACTCTGAGTGTACATGCATACATTCCCACACAATGACAGAGACGGACGCTGACAGCAACTCCACTGACATACTCACACACAGACACGTGCACAGACAATCAATCAATCAAAGTGGTGTTTGTTACATGCATAGTTATGCTCAGTACAGTGTGGAGTGAAATGCCTGGCTGCCCAGCTCCAAGACTGTCAAACAGGACATGTGTGAGGACACATAACTCCACCGGGGACATTACACCTCGTGACTCAGGATTTGAGAGGGGATTGTTGCCCTGTTACGATGGAAGGAAAATCAAATATATATATATATATTTTTTTTTACACCATTTAGGGTCATTTATTTGTATTCATCGGCAAATGAAAGCACAGAAAAAGTAAAATAACAGCCCATTAAGCATTTAGAGATTTTCTGTGTGGCCTGGAACCCGAAACGCTTTTCCAAATGTTCTGCGTCTGGCATGTCTCGAGAAACAATTTTCGGGAAATCCCTGAAGGTCAGCGCAGAGAAAGTGTAGGAAACTCCATGTCTTATTCTTCAGAAACCCAACAAGCGTTAGCATCAGAGGGTGTAGTGGCCACAAGTCGAGAATGGCACTTCCATGGGTGACGAGAAGTGAAATTGGTCTTCTGAGTAGCTCGAACCCGGAAGAGATGCCTGGTGGAGTAACCTCTGCGCTCGCCAGTCCAGTAAAATTGAGAATAAACCAGCACCGGGGTGTGTTAAGCATGACCGGCCTTGCCTGGCACCTTACCTCAGTGAAATCTCCCACAATGCACTGGAGCAAATTCATAGCTTTGGCTGAATTGATGACAAAGGCTTAACATTTAAGAAGATTACATTTAAGCAGACTCACATCCTCAGAAAACCAAATCTTAGAACATTTTGGTCTTAGTAAGTATATTTCAAGGAACTGATTTTTAAATAATTTCATTATCTGTTATAATTTCGTGAACTCATTCGGCTGTGCATCTTTAACTCCTCGTTTTTAATCAGCTCAACGGCCATTAGCGTTTATTGTTACTTTCGAAATTACCAGAAGAACTAAGAGAAAAGTCAATCTGATGAGCCTAGAGTTTAATAATAGCTGCAAAATGATTCTGGTTGTGGACAGCAGGTTAGTTGGGGGACTCTTAAATTGGACCTAATGGGTTTTCAGCTTGAGTGTTAGCCTTTGCTAAGTTAATGGGATTTACTGTAAAGTCAGTCTGCAGAATTAATGCTGCCCAGACAGCGGTCATCAGCTTGACTCAAGTGTTATTAACCTTTAGCCTGTTTGAAATCCAGCTGGCATTTCAGGTGAGGTGCAGGAAGTTCTATGGCTGAGTGTGAGACTATAGCTGACTGACAGACACGGAGCCGGCCTCTGTACAGTGTGGTGGTTCCTATTTTCTGTTAATCTGACTCTGCTTTTCTGTGACTGCCCCCCTCCCCCCTTTCACAATTAGCTTTTATCTCAGCCTTCCTGAGAAGGCAGGGTCAGACAGTCCCTGGAGCAATTTGGGGTTAAGGGCCTTGATCAGGGGTCCAATGGTGAAATCCTTTGGCCAACCTGAGGATTTGAACGGGTGACCTTCTGATCACAGGCACAGCGTGCTAACCTGCTGAGCCACACCTCCGTGCACGCTGTTCTGCATCAGAGTGATCTCGGCTGGTGTCTTCTCCACCTTGGTGAAGTTCACCCTGGGTAAAACCGGACGGCACAGCACGCCTGGTCCCGCACATGTCTTCACACTGTTAGGTGACAGGGATGTCAAGCCAAGGCCACCTGGCGGCCAGCGAGTCGCCGCCGGTGGCGTTAGAGAGGCGGGCGCGATCCGCAGTTCTGCGTCGTCTGCTCCGTCTTGGCTCCGCGGGGCCCGGACGGTCGGGAATGGGATTAGATGGGACCGCCGAGCCCAGGATCAGACAAAGCCGGTGGCTGCCCAGGATGTGAGGGTATTATGCCACCTGGCAAAGCTGGCAGGCTGCCCCGGGCACGTCGCCACGCGACAGGTGAGCAGGTACGCGTGCCCTGAACGCGGCCCAGACAGGCGCGTGGCGGCCTGTTCCCACCCTCCGCCGGTGGATGTTTCCCAGCGAGGTGGCGTAATCTCTGATGGTAACATTTGGTTTACCTTAAGCCAGTGGGATGTGCATTAAAGGAGGGAATTATCCTAATCAGGTCAAGGCCTCTGCATGTAGAGGTTCCCCATTAGGCTTAAAGCACAACAGCTTACCGTTCATTCTCGGGGGGCCCTGCATCTGGCTCTCAATAAAGCAGGCGGGGGGGGGGTGCGTCATAGACATGGACTCTGGGGCTGGATGTAGCTGTGTCCTCCGCGCTATCATCCTGTGGAGGCTGCACCCCCCACCACCCAGACTGACCCCAAATGACCCCGCTTCCTTCGCTCGCCAGAGATGACCGCTGAGGGAACAAAAGGCCACCGTCATTCCGACAAGGAGGTAGGGCGATGGGGGGGCTGGG
>JAODKM010000001.1:49484964-49497398 GCA_026780845.1 Petrocephalus sullivani
AACCCCCCCCCCAAAGCACCCCAACTCCCGCAACCCCCCCCGGTCCGCACCCACCCCCCCCCCCCCAAAAGAAAGCGGCAGGGACCGGACGTGACGTCATCACGCAATGACGCGTCGCGGTGAGCCGGAAGCAGGAAGAGATGAGTTCCCGGCCCGCGTGGATTTTTATCGGGCGATAAAGCTTATGCGGCTTGGTCAGCGTTGTGCCTTTCCATAATATTTATTAACAATGCTCACCCTCCTTAATTCTGTGGTATGTTATGTGAAATTTGAAAATGCTAATTATATGTCAAGCAGTGTATCTTAATATCATATAATGATGCCTATTTATACATTTAGAGTTGAAAAAATAAAAACATCAAACGCCAAATTACCTGTTCACAGTAATCTTTGTAAGTAGCTGTGCAAAACATGGCTACCATTTCGTACTTAATTCTCATAAATATAAATCGCCTAAACACAATTTTGCATTGTTGTTGCTGCTGGCAGGACTCCTCAACACACAAAAATATATTCACTGGTCGTGCTAGGTCTATGGGCTTAATTCCAGTACAAAGAACAATATATACCTTATGAACGTTATTTGTCGCCCCCACTGACTAAAGTCGAAACCATTATGCGTTCCTTGGTAATGATGTGTAATTATTCGTAAGTTTTTAACACCTATTTATCGTACTATATAAATGAGAATGTCTGGGCCACCCCTCATATTTCTGTACAATTATTAGAAATATATATGCCCATACATTTTTGCCAGTTTACATATCTGGATACATATTTCGCTAGGCAATTCTAATTAAGAGCTCTGGTCTTGGTTATAAAAGTAGATGCCTCCCCAGAGTACTGAACCACAAACTTAAAGTTGGTTATCTTTCAGTGCCATTTGATCTACAACCCCTCCATTTGTATTTAAGCAGTTTGGTTTTCTAGCATGTTTCTGCTTTTGCATGTTGGTTATGAAACTTTGTATAACTTGTCTACACTACTTTGAAAGGCTGATAAAACGATTCTTTTTTCACACCACATCTGGTTTTTGTGAGAAATTTAGAAAGTATCATAAAGACAATTCAACATACAGTATGGCTTAACTGTGCTCCCTTTGGGGAATTTGGGAAATTTAAATGGAGTATTAATAAATTAAATAATAAAAGTGAGTGGCTTAAGTGGATGAACGATGAGGAGTCTGAGATCCTGAACCTCAGCACATAGTAGCATCTTCGTGTGCTTCAGTTAGTGAGGCAGGTAGCAATGTGTATTTAGCAGAATTGTCGGCTTCTGTGGGACTGGCTGGCTGAGCAGTGGGACGATTCAGATATGGTAATTTAACTGGCTGGCAGAAAGTAGCGCTCTCTGCCTGGAAGGCCAGCCCTCCCAAGTAAAGTCAAATTTGAGTGGATGTTCACCCAGCGCTAGGTCCTCTCTGTTCATGCTGTTAGGCGAAAGAACATAATTATCCCAGGCCTCAAGTGTTCAGTCCTTCAGTAGCCCAGCCTTTCTTGGGATTGACATATATATATAATGTAATTTAATATATATGATTTTTTTTAAAGCAAGCGTGTGATTTTATTCTCTAGGGATCAGGCCTAATGACAGAAGCTAATTATATACGGTGTAATTTTTAAAAACAGTTCATGAACCATAGATTATACTTACCTGTTTAATACTCTTATCGGTAATTGCAGTATTTAATATAGGAAGGAAAATGAACGTTAAGAACAAACAAGGGTATGAGTAAGATAGGTGCATTTATTATTTTTCTTCCTGTGGAAAGAACCCAGATTATTAATTGCTTGCATTCCTCTTGTACCCCCGAGTTGCGTAATTAAACATGCCTATGTGTATATCTGTAAGCAGGCATGCAGTCCTGCCACCCAGTGCAAGGTGTTAAGATGCTTTTCCTGTTCTTTACAGATGCTTTTAAATGGGAAGCCAACATCCTGAACAATCACATCAACTATAATGAAATGGCACCGGTGTGGTAAAGATTTTAAAAGGTCAATCCAGCCCAGAGGCAGCCCTGTTAATGAGGAACTCTGGCTAAGGCATCCGCTATCATGCATGGTCTGCTCACTTCTGCTTATACTCACGCCAGGCTCAGGCCAACGCTTACCGTAAGGCCAGCCAGCATTGCATAGTTAGTGTGAAGCTACTTTATGACTGAGTACTCGAACAGTTTGCATGTAGTTTTGGGGTGGTGTGTGGCTTTCCAGGTTAGGCCACCGTGCCTGTGATGGAAAGGTCACTGGCTCACACCTCATGTTTGATTGAGTGATTTCACTGATGGGGTCCTGAGCGAAGCCTTTAACTCCCCAATGATCCAGGGACTGGGTGACCCTGCTTTCTTTAAAAGAAAAAATAAGTGAAGTGAATTTGAAATGAACATTCATAGTGTGTGTAAATTAGTCAAAAAGAGAAACAACTTGGATGCCTGTTTCTGAAATGAGGACATTTGGGTATGGCTGCTCCCTCATGTAGGTCTGAGGGGCTGCATTAGTGCCCCATCTCCTGTCACACTGCCTTTGTCCTCCTTAAATGCAGGGGCCTGTCCTTTGTTCCCTCACCCAGCCTGGTCACTGAAACCGCATCATCTTACCACTAACGTCGTGCTTGACTTAACCTGGGCATTGAACTCAGAACTGGGTGATTAACCCATATTTGGATACGTATAATTAGGTGCATATCCTTTCAGAGCATTTTTAAAATCATTAGTCTTATGAATACGAGCCCACTTGACTCAGTCAATTGTATAAAAAGGTCATTTTTTCAGTCATTCTGCTACTTTGAAATCTTAATGTGTGAGACTTTTAAAGTTTCCTTCCCACCCTAATAGGACATCAAAGACCCCAAAGAAACGTATTTTTTTTTGCTCTTAGCCTGTTACATAAAGCCACAGAAAGCGGCATTGTCGAAGCCTTAACGTTTTTACACAAAAACTCCGGTCTGAGCCTGCTTGCGCCAACTTATTCCACGGATGAATATTACGCAGCTAATTTGCATGTCATTTTCTGAGCCGGCGCTGTCCCGATGCTGAGGGATCCCTCACGTCTGTAATTTGTCTGCTAAGACATTTATCAGACCAATAAGTACCATGTTTTTAGCCGTTATTTATTTAAATATGTATCTGTGTCTTCCACCGCAATAATAGGATGTTAATTTGTATTAAGTCCCATGTCAGCAGCAGACCTCCACGTAACCTCCAATATCTATCATCCCCGTCACCCCTTTGTAATGTTGTCTTCAGGCAATTGGGGCAAGCGATTCATGATGGAAACGTCTCTACGTGGCTTTTCCATTAAAACACGGTTAAAGACCCTTTGTAACGCCGTAATCTATAATGTTTAACCACGGGGGGTTGCACTGACAACTTAGCCAACCGAAAGGGTTTTTTTTCTTTTTTTTTTTTTAAATGAAAATACAAACCCGAAAATAAATGGTACTGCATTTCAAGTTTAATATGCGTGTTTTACAGGATCGGTTCAAAGGGCGCGCTCAGACAAAGCGTAACCAGTTAGTGGTGTTCTTTAGGTAAAGGCCTGCGTCGCCATAGCTATGATGAGTAACAGGCACGACGTTAATATCACTAACAGATGACCTGGATGTTCATATTATGCATCTAATTAACATCATTTCCGCCCCCAGCCTGTGTTTTCAAACTGACTCTGTCACTTATATTTTGCTTTGATTTTTATATAGCAGCTTCTTACTGTGCACGTTTAAAATCTTCATGGACATGGTATTACCGTCTTGGTTTCTGTTTTTAAATCTATTCTGTTGTAGTATTTACTGCTAATTTGACTGCTGTCCCTTGTCATAAGGCGTGGGAGCTCTGACAGTATCCTGAAACTGTAGATACATTATTATTCTGAAACGCCAGGGCGTAAACCGATAGGCCTGTTTTATTTTCATGACTTTAAAACACAACTTAAAGTCACACGTGGGCGGATTTTTTAGATTTCGATTTGCTCGCCTAGCTAGTGAACTCCTGTGGTGGACAATGAATTACACCTGCGAGGTGTAGAGAAGTGAAAACATCTCTTGTTGACATCTTTGGATTCACACAGGAAAGTCAGCGAGCCATTGTGTGGATGTGAAGTCATTTTACCCACAATGCCTCTTACAGCGATTGTTCTGTTCTCGTCTTTATAAACGGGGTTGTGGAATAGCGCTCCGGCTGTGTCGATGAGAGCCCACCCCACCCCAGCCATGTTGTCAGCTGGTGCGGATGAGATGTTTACGGAGGGTGACACACACAGTTTTACTGTAACTGCCCCGCTTGGATCCGGTGTAACATGAGCTGTGTCCTACCGGGAAGCGGCCGCAGCAGATCCATGCGTGCATGATATTCTGTAGTCCCTGATGTGCGCTATGGACCGCAAACAAGCACCTACACGGAGGAACGTTACACGCGTGCCGAATCTGTCATCCCACTGAGTTGCTCATACCTCATATTAGTTACCCCTCTCTGTGTCTTCACAAGGCCAATTGTGAATTTAAAGGGAATAAAATAACATCAGGATGCTGTGTACAATCATGTTTCTTATTGTAGCATTTAGTGTAGGATGTGGCTGGCTCAGTGGGCAGCACAGGCTTCAGGCTTTGAATCCTATCCCTGCCTCTATCTGTAGTTGGTATTTTTTGACCCACTTTAAGAAGGCTATAACTGTGAACATGATTTCCTCCATTCGCAAATGATGGCGAGCTCTAATCTTGGTGCTAACCTGTCACTGCTGTCTCGTCGGTTTATGTAGTTGTTGTCCTCCTCAGTGCTGTTACCCCCCCCCAGACGTGTACAATTGTAACATTTACCACTGTGCTGTAGATGGAAAATGCTGCTCAACCATGTAATGCTGTCATCTAAGCCACCCTGGCTATGCTAGTCACATTGGCTTAGTTACAGAGATTCAATAACTCTCTCTCCTTGGCAGATCATAATTACAGCTGAAGGCTCCTCAGGTGCCGCGCTGCAGGAACACAAAGACGGGGAGGAGGCGTGTCTCAGGTGTGCGTATAGTAACACAGGGTAGTAACTGTGGGACACTAATGCAGAGCAGCATGTGTGGCTGCCACTGTGCTGCAGAGTTGTGATTGTGCAGCTTGTCTGAAAGCTTCACCTGAAACTCAGACGCCAGAGCGGTGACGTGCAAACTTTTTGTGGTTGAACTTTTTCTTCAGCAGTAGCCCATCTCTGTTTGAAAGTGAAGTAAGATGTGCAATGATTTGTCTGAAACTGGTTCATGGTTTCATGAGCGAATTCAGTAACTGTGCTATTCTTGCTTTTGGTACCTACCCCCTAATGTCCAAATCAGTCTTACATATGATGCCGAGAAGGCAGGAGTGGTCTGACCCCAGCTCGTTTGGAGCATCACTGTGGCTTGTACATGACTCGCTGGAGTGCTTAATCTACTTTCAAATGAGTGATTAATTAGTCTTTCTGAAAAGCAGCGTCACTGTCAGCTTCCGTCCCGTCGAGCCCTCTGTGACAGATTGTGCAAAAATGGCCGCCCCCTACGGACAGCCGAGGCATAAAGCGTCATAAAGTGCTGCCTCTGCGATGACGGCACATGGCACGTCAGAGGTTTGTCTCTGACTGACTCGGTGCACTTGTGGGCCACTATGCCGACGATGCCCCTGGGGGATTGGACAGTCGAGGCCGTCGTAAAGGGCTGCCTCTGCGATGACGGCACATGGCACGTCAGCGGTCTGTCTCTGACTGACTCGGTGCTCTTGTGGACCACTACGGCGACAATGGACTGGGGGATTGATGTTTGAAAGTCCACTCGTGCTTGTCAGGTTGAGGGTTGCCACGTCTGAGTCTTGTTCCATCCAATAAAAATCAACTAAGCTTAAGGACAACTATTTTATTGGCCAGTTTATTAGGTACATTTGCATTGTATTTATTTAGTGGATGCTTTTATACAAAGCAATGTTCTTTTGAGAAAGCAAGGTCAGACAGACAGTAATTGTGGGTTAAAGGCCTTGCCCAGGGACCCAATGGTGAAATCACTATGCTGATCCTGGGATTTGAGTCAATGACCTTCTGATGACAGGGACTGCATCCTGAGACATACCTGATTATTAATACAAACAACCAATCATGTCTCTGCATCAGAATATATATACAGCATGCCAACAGGTATGGAGGTTTGGTTATCGTATGACTGAACATTAGAAAGACCCTTCATCTAAGTGATTATTTGAATGTGGTGTAATTATTTTTACTCAGTGTGGTTATGCCAGCACCTTTCAAATAGCCACCCCCTGGGATTTGTACATAGTAGAGTTTCGAGAGTTTATGGAGAATGGTGTGATAAATAAAAGACCTCCATCACCAAAACCACCTTGTTAATGAGAGAGGTCAGAGGAGAATGGCCAGACTCATTAAAGCTAACAGGTAGGCCTCAAGTGCAGCAGTGCTGTGCTGAAAGGCATCTTCAGCTGTGCAACTGGTCAACGCTTGAAGCTAATAGGGTATTACCTGGTACTGGGGGAGGTGTGTGACCCATTGGGTCAGGACGCTGTGATCATAAGGTTTCCAGTTCAAAAAAATAGAAATATGCTGTAAATGTAATAAAGTAAATGGTACCTGTATGTTGCTTTTGTCAACTGAACAATGAAAATGTTTGTTTGTAGTGGAACAATTAGTTTTCAAGTGTTTGATCTGGAAGTCTCCTTCAAAGTGGAAAAGCAGAGTCTGTTCATTTTGGGGTTTTAATTGTTTTTAATTCATTTCATGAATTCGTTTTGGCTCGAGTAAGCCGAGTTGTGGATGGCAGCTTTGGATCATGCTGATTTATAATTACGCATTGACCAATGGGGAGGTATCGCGGTTACGTTTTAATGTCTGTCACCCCTGGCTGAAATTTCAGCCTGGCGTTTGACTGACGTTCACTCACCCGCGGTGTTGGTCGATCTCTGTAGGTCAGTAGGTGTGACCTTGCACGCAAGTGTTGACTCCAGACTCCTGCCCAGATGTGGAATTGACACCATTAGCATCGTTTGCTGAGACATGTGATGCCACGTCACCTTCGCACCCAGGAAAACATCCGCAATGGAGAGTGTGTACCGCTTCAAACCTCATTCAAACTGCCTTTACAGAGGCACCATCTCACCATTGGACCCTTGAGCAAGGCCCTTAACCCCAAATTGCTCCAGGGACTGGCTGGCCTTCTCAGTAACGTACATCACTTTGGATGAAACTGTCTGCTAAATAAATTAATGTAAATGTATATGATTTTTATTATTTTTTTTTAAACAGAATATCAGTTTCACAGTGAAGATACAGAAAAGAATCAAATCAAATCAAATCACTTTTATTGTCACGTCACATGTGCAGGTACACAGTACATGCGAGTGAAATTCTTGTGTGCAAGCTTCACAAGCAACAGAGTTGTGCAAAAAAAAAACCTGTACTGTCAAAAAGAACCCTTCTTCAGAATAAAGACCCAAAACACCCGTGAACCACGATAACCCAACAGCACCGGTAGCGTGGAGTCATTGTGCCACAGTATGGGTGTGATGTGGATGCCGGGTAGATGCCGGGTTCTCCTGTAATGGCACTGAGACAGCAGCGGCCCTGTCCTCCTGAAAGCCTGCCGAGGCCCTGCAGGGAGGTCCCGTGTAATCAGGGGGTGATCTCCCGGGATGGCAGCCCTGTGCATTAACCCCCCAACTGAATAAGTGGACCTAGATATCATCATCATCATCATCATAGGCGCAACGTCATTAGCCTGTGAGGAGGCTTTACCGTTCGGAACGACTCCTTGGGGCTCCAGCCACACGCGCATCAATTTGTCGAGGGAGAGCATTGAAGGACATCTCCCCAGTCATTGCTTTCACAAGCCATTGCTCCGGCTCTTTAGGTCCACAGCTCAGCTTTTGCCAGGTGTCAAGGCCTGTAATGTGTCTCGTATGTTTGTTTTCTGCGGGCAGATTGGAATGATAGGATTCGGAGCTGCTTCTTTCCGCCTGCCAGTTTCCTTTAATGTCTCCTGTTTTTTATCCAGCTTCTTCTCGCATTTCCCTTTTCTCTCCCGGCGAAGTGTTCTGCTAAGAAATGTGTACTGTCTGAAGACACCAGTGTGTCCTCTCACTGCCCACTTGTGGGCAAAGACCTCTTGAGTCCTCTTCCCCTTGACCTTACTGTTCCTCTCCACTTTCTCCAACTTGAGCTCTACTCCTTGTTCACCTTTGATCTTCATCCATTTTCGAGGAACAGCCTGTATGTGCAGAACCCGGAATCCCGAGATAGGCCGCTTGAACTGTAGTATCACCAAGAGCTTCTTTGGCCAATTTGAATAATTACAGTTTTCGATAAAGAACAGAACAGAGAACGTATTTTGTAGAGAACAGTTGTGCCACAGGGGTTCATCTCAAGGTAATGGGAGGCCTTCACAAGGAAGGTCTATAAGGGTTTAAGTGACTGAAAGTAGAATGAAATGTTCTGCTCCTGGAGTGTTTCACAGGCCTTGAGTCCTGAGTTGTCTCATCCTTAGGGCAGCTTTGAGATTAAATGTTCGATTGTAACAACAAAAGCTGACGCACGTGCAGTTTGTGTTTATTTACAGGGATATTCCACATGTCGGCAATACGAGGTGGCTTCCGTATATCTGACCTTTAAAAAAAAAACATCTGCGATATGTTGAGTTTAGGGAAGTGCTAACCCATAAGGCTACATACGCCTGTAGGTAAATTTACACTTAATCTTTTCATTCTTCGAGTTCCTAAGTGCTTATTAATAGTATATTTTTGGCTTTTGTGTTTTTTGCTATAAGGTGACTTGAATGGTATAGGAAGGGAAATCTGTCTTGTAAAATCTGATTCATGTTAGGGTTTGTGGAGCAGTACTTACATCAGTTGAGAGCTCCCTGTATTTGGGCTGGGGGTGCCAAAAATGTTGCCTGTGTTTTGCCTGAAATGCTCCATGTGGCCAAAGGACAGAACCTGTTTTTCTGAGGGTGACCCTGTACAAGCTCCGCCTGCTGCTGGCGAGCCCCTTTCCGTCTCCACGGCAGCCTGACTGACAGCCCCGAGCCCCTGCTCCACATTCACGAGCGGCGATTAACCGCCGTCTCCCTCCCCTCTAACTCCCAGGTCTGACTGCAATGAACTCCAATTACCGTGCCGCCATCTTGCTGTAATTGGCTGATTATTACCTCAAGCTGAGCCTCTCCCCATCTAATCAGTGGTATCTGCCAGCCGAGGGCGGTGCTCGTCGCCGCCGCATTCAGGTCTGCTGACCCCCTGGCTGACTGCATCCTGCCTGCTCTACCTCAGTGAGCTTAGAATGATCCAGAGTTCCAGCCCACGTGCTGGATCTAGCTTCCACTGGAACAACTGAGTTTTATCTGCCCTCAGGTATGGATCTTATACAGGCAAAACTTACCTCCCTGTGTTAGGGACCCACTTGCTGCTGGAGACACGTAATCCAGACGTCCCATCCTCATACTCTTCTCAGAAATGAGTGGAGGGGGGTCTGTCTGTTGTAATGCCATTAAAGTGTATTGCTTATGCCATCCTGGAACTGACCTGGAGTGTTTGTCTGTCTCTTGATAAGTAGAAGCAGAGAGCCAGGTTCATAATAGTGCTGGTACCATCCTTGCCTTTGGTAGGATGTCTGGTAGGAGTTTGGTAGGAGTGCCTTAATTATCAAGTAAATGGTCAGAGAAAGGGTGGGTTAGGCCTCTGTACTGGGGATCAGAAGGTTGGTTCAAATCCTTGGGTGAGCAGCATGAGTGAGGCTGCTATCCCCAAATTACCCCGATCACTCTCTGACCCTGTTTTTCAAATGTATGTCGCATTGGATAAAAAAAACATCTGTCAAATTAATATATGTAAATATTGTACCTGCTGCTGAAATATTGGGGCATGAATATGAAAGAGTTGGAGTGTGAGTTTGGGTGTCTTTGCACGTTCATGGCTTCACTCAGATGCGTGCCTGAATATTTCCCGGCCTCCATTTGTGAATCACTGTGAAATATGCATCTGCTTTGTGTATGGCTTATGTGTGTGTATGCAATGTTTGTTTTTTGTTTTCTGTGGCAGCTCTGACGCTTCGGGGATTCCCTGAAGGTTTTCAGCTATAGGGCGCATGAAATGACAGCTCCTCCTCAGATGATTAGGTGGAACATGACCTATCAGCGGCGTCTCCGTATTAGATGCTTTCTTGTAATCTCCAAAAGCGGGGTGGGAATCCCCGCAAAAAGTTATTTTTCTTAAAATATCATTCTGAAACTGTCTAATAGTTATCCCCGGGCTCGCTTGCTTGCTTGCTTCTGGCCCAGGCACCTTTTCTGAGGTGTGGGGTTCCGACCCAGCATCCTGCAAACGCTGCCCCCCACAAAGTCTGTCAGACACATGTTTAAAACTTCTGAATTGACTGGCACACCACCAGGGACCTGATATACTTGATTTTAGAGAAATGCATCTGGACACAGGGGGTAGTTATTTAACAATAAGCCCGCTGGTGTTGCTCTGCACCATGTGTATTTGGGGGTGTGCATGGATGGATGGTTTCCACACTTTCTACTTCATCAGCCAACCTGACATCATGCATGGTAAATGTGCCGGAGTGCGGTAAGGTCCTTTAAATGTGTTTTGATTAATATTCGTGACCCTGCAGGTGACTCACTGGTGGAAACTTTGTCAAACGCTGAAAACAACGCGCAACGGGAGGTATTCTGTTCGTGCTGCAAGGACGTTTCGCCATATCACTTAATCGTTGCAGGTTTGAAAGGTAACCATGCTGCTCGCCCACCGCGGTGGCCACCTTTCACCGTTTCACTTGGAATCTTTTGGAAATACTGTGGGCGGCCACGTCCTGCATATGTGTAACTACCCACTTATCGTGGGCTTAAACCCATAAGGTGTGATTGATTTTCTGTAATATTCCATTTCCAAGAAAGTGATTAACATCTTCCAAAAA
Organism: Petrocephalus sullivani; assembly: GCA_026780845.1. Classification (NCBI taxonomy): domain Eukaryota; kingdom Metazoa; phylum Chordata; class Actinopteri; order Osteoglossiformes; family Mormyridae; genus Petrocephalus; species Petrocephalus sullivani. The sequence continues at coordinate 49,495,886 of JAODKM010000001.1, forward strand.
ACAATTTTTCTACGAAGTACAGATAACTCTGTAATAGCTTTGTCTATTGTTGTCTGTTTCTCCTTGATGTTATTAGTTTTTAATTTGGATTTTCTGTTGTTTTTTGCGTGTTGTAATCTCTTAAAAATGGCTCCTGATTCATTGCTCCCCGTTTAGACTGCAATGTGACCCCCCCACTGTTTACACGGAAGACCAGGCCAACTTATGCTGCTCCTACTGAATTTGAAATTTTAGGATTGAAAAGCATGTTCCTCAATTGAGCTTTTCTGCCCTGAGTTCAGAACACTGTGCTCTGCTCTGGGGTCAGACCTGAATACACAGAACCAGCAGGTCTGAAGGTGAGACCCAGTTGATCGATCGTGTCCCGGGTTTGTGCTCTTGGCCGTCTTCTGCCCCCAGCAGGCCAGAGGGGGTGGGCGCATAGACAGCCCAGCGCAAGCCCTTCTCGCGCCTGCGACTGCCTGGCCGGAGCCTGATGGTGGTTTTTTCACTCAGTTACTCAGAAATTCAGCAGGTGGAAACCGCTTCAGAGGGCTGGTGTGCATACTGCGTGGAAAACAAACAGGCTTGCCATTGGTTTCTGATATGACTGGGGGGGGAAACCCAGGCCTTCGCAAGGCACTGAGTCAATTTCTTGCTGTGTGTCATAATTACTCGGCCTGCATCCGTTTATATAACCTTTTTCAGGACGAGAAATTTGCTGATGCATGTCGAACACGAACGTTTCCTTTGGGTTATTTATTAGTCATATATCATATATACAGTACCAGGCAATGTCTGGGCACACCTGCTTTTAATGCACTTGTTTCTATTATGACTGTTATTCGCCTTACAGTAAAAAGCCTTGAGGCAATAACGTATTAAATAGCAAATACTGCAACGACCAAGAAAAGTGTTTTTTTTTCTTCTTAAAATTTTTGGGTCTTCAAAATTGCCCCCTTTTCCCTCGATGATAGGACTGCAGACTGGTGGCATTCTTTCAACCAGCTTCCAGATGTAGCCACCTGGAATGCTTCTGAAACAGTCCTAAAGAAGCTTCCACAAGTTCTGGACACAAGTTGGCTGACTTGCTCGTACTCTTTGATCCAGCTCATCCCAAACCAGCTCTACAGGGTTTAGGTCGGGGGATTGTGGGGGCCAGGTCATCTGCCACGGCACTCCATCTCTTTCTTAGTTCACAAGATAATACAGTACTTACATAACCTCAAGGTGTGCTTAGGATTTTCTAGTTGAAAAAAGTATTTGGGGAAAAAAGTCAGATTTTTAATTGCTTAAGTTAAGAATTTTGTTTCAGAAACTGATAAAAAGGCCACTGTATATATGTATCCATTAATCTGTAAACTAAAACCAACACATTTTTCTCACATTCCTGCTTGTATGGTTGCCTCTTTTCCACATAAACATGGCATGCGGGACTTTTAAAAACGCCAAAAGAGGTCTTACAGGTCCCGTGCACACCTTCATCCAGTTCTAACCCTGATCCAACGTGGCTGTCTTACAGGTCCCGTGCACA
>JAODKM010000001.1:49507911-49519009 GCA_026780845.1 Petrocephalus sullivani
GGGACTTTGAAATAAGGGACACGATTCCTTTTTTTTTGGGGGTAATTTCCCACCCGGGGCGTTATTTAAGATTCTTTCTTTGTTGAAAAGTAACCAAGGGGGGGGGTGGGTTGTGGCCCCCCCCCCCCCCCCCAGTCCAGCCTGGTGACAGATATGCTGGAATTTAAGTCAATCTCTCACCATGGAGTTGCTTCTCAGTACCTGGGAGGGGTACAGCTGCAGATTGATTAAAAAGCGACGTGTTTGTGGTTTAGGCAACTTCATAGATGCAGAGAGCAACACTTTGCTTGTGCTTTTTTACTCTGCCTCATTTGCTGTCTCAGCCATTTTTGTCAATTGTCTTATACTTATTTCTTACCTTTACAATGTAGCCATACCCTTTGTTTCAGCCATGTCTATTTCATACCTGTCGCCAGTTGTCTGCCCATTTGGTGCTGAGAGAGCGCCTTTGTTCTCTTGCGTCTAATCCTGTCATATTTACTGTTGCGTGTTACTGACTGGCTGGCATGAGTAGGAATTCCCACGTACTGCCGCACAAAAGGTGCATAAAGAAGGCTGATCTTGAAATAGTGATCTGGGCCCAGGCCATATGAGAGCCCTGGAATAGCGCCCCCCTGTGGCAGCGCCGTGCACCGGGTGCACTGCCCTCCTCCAGCAGTGGCCTTCGCAATCTCCCTAATGGCTGACCTTCACTGCCTTTTACTCCACACTGCACCCCCACCCTCCTCTCAATGCTCCCCGGGTACTCACATAGCTGCCCCCACATGGGCTGTCACATGGGCTAAAAGCAGAGGACGCGTTTCGTTGTTGCGTGCTGGTGCGTCAACAATGACGATTAATCACCTCCTCTTAATGAAGTCAGACTGGCAACAAATGAAGGCATCACATGCACATTTTTTTTGTTTTGTAATTATGTATTTTAAGAGTTTAGTTCCCCACAACATAGAAAGTAAAGTTAAGGGGGGTTACACTCTTTATTATTGGACGGCTTCGTTCTCTCTTTTTTTCTCTGACAACATAAGTGGATAAAACCGAAACCCCAGGCTGACGAGGCCCGTGGCTCTCACTGCCAAACCTGAGCACCCTCCTTGCCCAGTCAGGCTGCTACTTCATTTCATTTTATATATTTTTCTCCAGTTCCAGAACAATCCAGCCGCGAATGCCAGTGTGCTTCTCATTACGGTGCAAATCGACAACAGCTTTCACTTCGTATCAGTAATAAATTCAAAACCTAAACAGTTGTACAATGCCCCGTTTTGCGTGCGACACGGCGCTCCCTGGCAAACTTTTTACGTTGCTAAATAGTTTTAGTTCTTTTGGAGTATTTACCAAGGTGGGGCACATCCTTTACAGTCCGCCCCGCTGCTGTGAAACAGCAGTGTGTCCAGCAACATGTAAGTGGCTACAGAGCATATGATGCATGCATATGTCAGCATATGATGCATGTAATCATTTAGGGCACTTTCTGACCCGGGAACCAAAAACTGCATCAAATTGCAGGCAGGCAGGCAAACCTTGGGGCGAGTGCTTATGTTTACTCCGGTGTTTGTGCTCATTATTAGAGAGGGAGTCACTCCAGCATCCTGGTGACGTTCATGCATGCATATGTGTGTGTGAGTCTCTGCTGGATTAATGTGTTACACATCAAATATCGATAGGTGATGGGATCAGTAGGTTGCCGGTTCAAATCCCATAACTGGTGCAGTAACGTCGCTGTTGGCCTCCTGAGGAAAGCTGCCGGGTCTGTCCGATGCTGCTTTATCAAACATGTATGTCACTTCAGATATGTAAGTATTCTTCTTTTTCTCAGACGTGTGAGGAGATTTGTTGGCGATGAGGTTTGGTGACTGGTAAACGCTTGTAAGTCACACTTACAGTAGAGTCTGTGCTGATTTCTGAAACGTGTAGAGCTTCGTTCCGATTAATTTTTTGAATTTTACTTTGCACTGGTGTGCATGTTTGTGTCGTACAAAAGAGGAATAAATGATTGTAAAAAAAGCTCCAGGATGGTGGCACAGGGCTTGTTGCCCAAAGTCTTTCTCAGCTCATTTTCAAATGGTAATTTTCCTTATCCAAAGCAAACTCATAGAGTGTAAGTAAGTGATTATTTGCATGGCTGACAATCATCGCACACGCCTGCGGTGTTTTTAAAAAACCTCCGGTTTGTCCAGTCCCCGGCTCAGAATGCACAGCAAGGCCAAGGGCAAAGACTGTGAGGTGATTTTTAATGTTCCCTGGCTTTGAAGTGTGTTTATTTGTCCTTTTGCATGCGAATAACCCCAGTGTGGCCCTGACGGTGCTGATCGGCGTCCCACATGAAAGCTGTTTCGGGTTCACAGTGATGTGGAGCAAATTAGAGCAGATAAAGTCGGCTAAATGTGAGCATTAAACATTATCGTGCCAACATGACCGTCGGCAGCAGTTACTGAACGCCGACGAACGGGAAAAACAAACAAAACGGACATCGTAACTGTCGTGTTTCTGTAAATAGTACTAAAATAACTAAAGTATCCCGCATCAGATATTCTAGCAAGGCTGCGATGTTGTGAATCGCAAACTGGATATTTAAACCCTGGGAAGTTATTGATGAATGCTAAATATATAGTGTATGCACACTGATCTCCGGGCCAGCAGGTGTTGCCTTTCAGCGTGCAGAAAATTCTCGGTTTACGGGGTTCTTTAATGGCTGCACGCTTCCTGGTAGGAGCTATCTGCTGTAGGTGGTGATGCTGGGGACAGCCCCTCCCCCCCCCCTTCCTTGGCTCTGGCTACCCCATTTATCAATCAGTATTTGAGACACTGACAAGTGGTAATTTAATCAGGACTGACCTGCGCTACCAGGAAGCCACGGTGACAGACAATACAAACCCATTTATCACGCAGGAACCTTAGTATGCCGACTTTCTTTTCCGAAGCCTCCAGTTCCCCGTGGGGATCCCAAGGCGAGGCATTGAAGGCGCGGTGTGTTGGAATGACTGTTATCCCAGTCAAAGCACATTTGAGCAGCAGGTGCCGAATTCAAGAAAGCGGCCACATGGCGCATTGTCTCGGCCTGGAAGCGGTCGAGTCCCAAAACGGCTGGCTAGCCTTTTCAAGGGGCCCTGTTTTGTTTTGTGTTCGAATTTAACGGAACCGGATTCCTTTGAAACAATGCTGGAATGTCCCTGGATGTCAGCAGCCGGCCGTGAGGAAACACAATGGTGGGCAAAAGTTTAACAAATTTTTATGTTTTTTTTGTTTTGTTTCTTTTGTGCGTCGTTTTTTTTTTTTTTTTTTTTTTTGCAAAAGCTGAACTGATCTAAAAACAAAGAAGCTGATTCTCAGGCCGCTGTGAAGCCGGGGAATTCCTTTTCTCTAAAAATGCTGAGGTGGCTAAAAGGTAAAAACACTTTCCTGTTCGATGGAATCATCTCCAGGAAAGGTGTGAAAGTCGTGATTCATGACGAGACCGTATCCCAGGTTTGCCACACCTGCACATTACAGGCACCTGCACATTACAGGCACATTACATGTCGGTAATATGGATTATATCGACTGACTATGTATCTATACAAACCACATCATGTGAGGTTGGAAACAAGAAACCCATACAGGGCTTAAAGCATGTGGGCCTCACACTCTGCGATCTCATGTCTTGGTTGTGACTGGAGGCAGCCAAAGGGGCGGTGTAGCGGTGAAGAGAACCTTCCAGAAAGAGCCTCAAGGAGGATGTACGACTTTCTTGGGATGTGGCAATCTGAACCCCCCCGTGCTGTGCATTGTTTTGGGAACACACTGGATACTGTGGGAGGACGGTATTTGAAACCAAAGCGGTCTCTGGTGGTGTCCCCAAGCCTGGCATTCTTCCTAATTCCTTGGAGAAACCCCAAATCCCAGCCACCCTCCCATTTCATGTGCGTTATTCCCAGCCCTTTGCATGCCTGCTGAGCTTCATGGGCTCTGTAGCGGGCGCCAGTGCCTTGGCTCGCGTGGAGACACCCCACCATATCAGCTTACAAGAGTGACCCATGGTCATGTGTGGCCGTCATGCAGAGTTTAAAGCCTTCCCGGTTTATACACAACTTAAAAAAAATTGTGTCCTTGGATGTATGTTCACTCCTAACCAGTGGTGTGTGTTTATCACCATTCAAGCCGTACATTTGTATGGGCCCCAGAGGTTTGGGGGCCCCATGTTGGCCTCAAACAGTAAGCATTCTAACTATTAAATAAAGGCATTCCTTATTCGATAGGTGCTGAAGCAGCGTGTTATGCTACAGAGCTAGCTTGCTGCAATCTTCTGACTTTACTCACTTGCTATTGCTATAGTAAACACCTGTGGGAGTGGGGGAGGGTCCCAGAAAAAACAAACTGTCCCCCCTTCCTAACCCCTCTCTGCGTCCCTGAAAGCCTCTCAGCCTGGGACTCTTTCTGTAAGCAGACAGCTTTCGGCTGTGTTCAGATTCCGCTGCGTGCGATTTAGGAATGTCTGCCATAAAACGAGCTGCTTCAGTTTTTTTTCCTCTCTGTTAGGCCATTTCGAAGTTATCCCCTGTAAAAAGTAATGAGTAAATACATAAATCGCTGAGACAGTTGTGCTCAGGGATTCTGCGCTTACACGGAAATAGTGACCATTGAGTCTGTGTTATATTTTCATTTCAGAAATTACAGTTAAAAATTAAATAGTAGCAAAGCTTCACCGCTTTGACAATTTTAATATGAATCAGGCCTCTCTATAAACGCTACCCTGATTTGCATCATTCCCTTACTCATTTCAAAACTAACTAAAATTGTACTTCTCTGTTTGCGTGTTAAGATTATGTGGATAAGAGCTGAGCCTGAACTGCAAATGATGCTTTAAAAACTGAAACCTGTAATTTTGGAGATTGTCAGGCGAGATGACTCTGCTTCAGCCTTCATTGTTACCTTACCTGAGAGGTTTTCCGTTCCTGTAGATGGATTTTTATTGCAACTTTTAACAGCAGGGGCTACACTATTGCTAATTAAACAGATACAGGGAAACTTTACTCCTCCTGGTTGTAAGTCGGAGCTGGAAATGACGTAACGCCCGAGTTAACAGCGTTCCAGTACAACAAGTCGGAAAGTCATTTAGCTATACGAGGAACCAGTTTCAAAAAGTAGGAGCGCTTGCCTAGCTGGATCACTCGCCAGGCTACAGGTACCTTAGTTAAAATGGCCTCTATCTTGATTCATTTACTTACATTTAGCACAGACTACCTTAAATCCGACGAGTTTTGCGGCTAAGCGAGAAATCCTGTTTTCTGAAGCAGGCCCCAATTTTAGCCAGGATTATTGTTAGCAATACCAGTTGATAACAACACATTACACGCTATTTTGCACATATAAACACTGTAGCAATGTGTCCACAGATAGTGATTGGACAGTACTGTGTGTAAGACCAATTTAATGAGCCACAAACAGGACATAAGTGCTCACAGACAGCATATAATGATAGCGATCTTGAATCCTGAGGTCAGGGTTCCAGAGTTTCCCCTGACTTTCCAATGTACCAGTTGAAATTTCCACATGACTTGGAGTTCGAATCGAACGCAGTATACTAACAGTGTTCCCTGAAGACTTCTGGGAAATGGAGTCTGACAGCCCCTAAATAGTTTTTTTTTTATTTAATTAAGCTATATTTGTCACTTGTACAGGTACCTTGGAATGTGCGACATATATATGTGTATCCCACCATGCGCTCCTTTTTGAGACAGAAATATATATGGCCTGAGTGCAGGGTTAGCCTTTTATCTGGCACCCTAGAGCATTTTTCAGGGGGTGAAAGACCTCGCTCAAGGGTCCAACAGAGATGTGGATACTCTGCCAAGAACAGGATTGAAAGTGGCAACCTTCTGATCAGAGATATCGCAGCCCGGCCCGCTGAGCTGCTCTCCACCCCCGTATATGTGCCTGTGACAGTTGGTTGCTTTATTAGTGGTGCAGGCCCGGCTGTTTTTAGTCGCCCGCTGAGCTCTGTGTACATATACCAACAGTGAAGGAAATTATTTTATTCTCATTTCTTTTCCATATAAGTTCCCTTGTCTTCTAATTGTCTGCAGTGGTCTATAATAATACTTCTGGCCTGAGGGTTTTGCATTGAGGGTTTGCACTGAGACACAATTGCCTTAAAGACCGCTCTGCCCCTTGTGGGATTAATTGGTCTTCCCTACAAATTAAATGTGCTACATTTATGAAGTGTTCCAGCGCAATAAAACTTTGGATACATACATGAGGGGAAAAGATGACAGGGTCTGATCAAATCCATGCCGTTTCTGCCTTCCTTTTATTTAGTGTGGGGGGTGGGGGGGGGTGTCGAGTTTAATATGTTTCTTTTACAATTGTGGAATTGGCTAATCATGCAATAGAATGGTTTTACTTTTCGTTACACCCAAAGGGCAGTGTGAGAAAGCCTAGGTATGTGCTATATAACGATTTTAAGTGTCTTTGTGTGATGTTTCCCCCGAAACACTGAAGAGAAGCCTCTAATGGACGTGAGTGACGAGGACGCGGAGCACGACACTGGGCCGTGTTCTGCCGAGTGTTAATCACATGGTGCAGAAACTTCTCCAGTCTCCTGCAGTCCCTCTGTAATGTTTGATGTTCCTATTTGTTTTCTTGTTCTCCCAACGTCCGAGTATTTAAAATTTAAATGCTACTTTCATATTTAACTGTCGTACAGCTTTCTCCTGAGACTGCTGCGAATGATAAAACCTTGAAACAGAAATGGTGAACCGCACCTGAATGCACTGTGCCCGCTAGGAGCGTCCAGGAGCTGCATTGGATTGTCCTGTTTAGGCTGGCTCTGGTCACTCAGGGCCATCAGAGTGCGCCCGCCGGCACAGTGCACTGCCATCCACTCGTGACGCCGGAATCGCTGGGCCGGCCCGCTCTGAACCGGGTAATCGGGTCGGTCACGATAAGTCACTGATCACCTCTGACTGTCGGGAATCCTGCAGTGACTAATGTGGATTTTAATGTGATGTAATGGCCTGTTTTTTTCACACGCTGTGCTGGACGCTGCAGCTCTCTGCCCCTCCACTCTGTTCTCCATTTGTGTGCGGTCCTGAAATCCCACCTACGTTTCAAGATTAAGCTATGGAAATACAGCACACATCATACCACAGGGTCACCCACCTGTTGACCCTGGCTATGATAGGCAGATGGTCATGTGTTCAGAGCACCTTTGGAATCTGTAATGCCTTGGTACCACGGTATCGCCCCCCTACATAGAAGCTTGTGGTGCTGACAGTAGTCAGTAGTCAAGACTCTGATACAATGAACAAAATTATTGGTACATATGAACAATTCACAGAAATTAGGGGATGGGATTAGATGAACGTGGTACACTCTGGCTACACATTTCTATGAGATACTCCTCGAATTCTTTTCCTTGCGAAGAGTAATTTTTTTTAGATTGATTAGTATTTATGCAGAAATAGAAAAGCACTATAAACACTCGTCTCGTGTGAAGACTGTTAAATCTGTTCGCTGTGACTTGCATAGTGCTGTCTTTCTCACCGTGTCTTTTTCTCCTTGGCAGACTGCGATAGCTGAATCCTGCCGCTGTACGCAAGCATGTTGGTGCCTTTGGTGGACATCATCTGGCAACCATAGACAGTGTAACAGGGCAATTCTAGGATTTTTAAGGCATGAGAGGCACCATGATCCATAGAGTGAGGCCAACCTTATCATTAGCCAGTTATATATCTTGAATCTGTGAGTGACAGAGGGGGAGGAACTCTGGGGTCAGTCAGCTTTCAGCTGGGGCCAATGCCTCTGTGGCCCCCCCGCCCCTGTATATGTACATCGTTGCTTTGTAACCTGGTTTTAGAGTTTTACCTCTGATGTCCTATTTGTCATGCTGGGAAGTGTTTTTGCACTCTGTGGTTGGAATGAGGGGGACTCTTTGGCTGACTAGGACCTGTTCTACAACTGAAATCAGCCTCATTTCTCCAAACATGGTGAAAAAGGGTCCCTCACGTGCAGTCGGTGCACCACTTAAGGCTGGGGTCGGTGTCTCTGAGCCCTAATGCCTGCGTTTGAGGGCTCGCCTTTGTTCTGCTCTGCTGAGAAAAGTAATAGGAATAAGTAAGCAAGCACGTATATGGCTCCCCACCAGAGCTAATTGGGAGGAATCCAGCCCACAGCCAGCAATTACGTTAGCTCAGAAGCGCCATGCAGAGTCGATATGCGGAGGGAGAAACAGCTTAGGCGTTTCTGCGCATCCCCATCCTTCCCCTGCACGCTATTGGTGGCGGAGATGCCAGAGTAATCTAATTAACCATACATCTCCCCATCCTGTCCGTTTGAATCTAATGTATGTTTGGTAATTGCCGGTCCGTACTGTGTGGTAATATCTGAAAAGGGGCATCGTACCAGAGAGAGGTGCTTAAATTAGGGGGTCGTTAGACGTCTAAGTATGGTGGGGAAAATGTTTTGCTAATTTGACTCGGGCCTCGTCGTGGACACCTTTCCCTTCAGACGGTCCCCGGGGCCTAATTTGGATGGGGCTCTGATCTTCAGATCGGTCAGTGCTCACCGCGTGTCCGGAAAGCCGGCTGTTTTGCATTTTCAAGGTGCCGCTGGAACGGACTGGTGAGGCAGTGTGGCCGACCTCAAAGAGGGTGACCGCGGGGGTGCCGGAGCCCGTGTGCCCAGCCGCCCCCCCACTATGCACGATGCCACCGTCCCCGTGAGCAGGCAGAAAAGAGGGGAGAGAGGGAAAAAAAGCAAGATGGTTGTTTTCACACTTTAGGAAGACATGAAATAGTGTCCTTAACTTAATCACCACCTTGTTTTACTGCATTTGCATACATTTGCATATTAATTGGGCTACAGATTAAAATTGGGTTTTGTAATTTTAATTAAGTGTCCACAAAGGTATATGATTAGAACTGTTTAAAATACAGTCAGACATAACTAGAAGCGAAGGCTTTCCATGCACGTGTGTGTGCGCATGCATGTGTGTGTGTGTTGTTTTAAGCATATAGGGGTTAGGGTGGGGGGATTACTTTCAGGGAATGTCTGTTTCATGATAGTAAATTTTAATCTTTGCTAGATTATGCAGACTGGGGGTGGGCTATCAAAATTATTCTTGTCTTTCAAGATTCATTTCACATTTTTCCGATTTGTGGCATTCAGCAAATCTTAACGCTTATAAATTAGGCCCTTTTTTGTAGCAGAAACTGTGGAAAACTAAAAATTTGTATTACCATAAGTAAACACTGTCCAAATGTGTTCCCGTGTATTTTTGTCTGTATACAAATTATAGTGGATATATAGATATTCAAGCCGTTTTTCCTGGCTAGAATCTCGGGTACCTTGGGACTGCGTGCAGCCTACAGTGCCGATTTGTAGCAGACAGCTCAGCAAAGTGACAGAGACAGAAGGCAGGCATTAGAGGACACTGTTCCCATTTTCAACAAAGCCGGAGTTGGTGCTTAATAAGAGGGGGACCTGGGAATCGGCCTAAATCCCAATCCCGAACGGAGGAGGCTCTGCCATGATTCTCCCCGGCTTCCTGTACAAAAACACCAGCTTAGGTGAGAGCGGCAGACATAAGCTCCGCTGTGGCACAGGCCAAATCCAAGCCCTCTAATGCAATAATGAACGAGTGCAAATATTCTGATGGAAACTTAATATTGCTGGAGCATTTTTTTTTTTCGGTGGAGTTTTACAAACTGAGCTTGTAAAAGTGCATAACTGCTCATGCGTGAGGATGCAGGGGCCTGCATCTCAGGCAGAGCGGCCCTCAAAAAGAGTCTCTGGGATCCAAACGGTGCAGTTCTGTTCGATTTCTTTATCCACGATGCCCCCCCAGCATGGACGGCCTTAATACCCCCAGTACTTCATATTTGATTCTAAATTTGGCTTTATGTTTTATTTGTATATTTCCATTTATTGCAACAATTGCACCACTTGTTGCTTGAGATGAAAGGATTGAGATCTCTTCAGCTTCGTCAAATAGCCCTGTGAAGTTGGGGGTGGGGGGGGGGGGTCATTTGGTCCCCTATGACCAAAGAAAAGAATGATATTTCTTTGCACCTGTGTGGGCTGCCTGTTCTCAGTGGGCCTTCTCTGCTTCCTATGACAGCACAGTTAGTCAGGGCTGTGCTGATTATTTCTGTGCTCACTCAGGTTATTTGTGTCGTATTAGTTTTTATTTTTTGCCTGAATATGGTAAAATGGTTCCCCCATAGTTCTTGAGGTTCCTGATTTGTGGTAATCGATACGACCTGTGCTGCCCATGTGCTCGCCATTTGTGGAGGAATCGCTGTCTTTGTTGCTTCTTTGCGAGCAAGAGGTCGGAGCTGCCCTAAAGCTCCAGGTGCCCCGGGGGGGCGTGTGTTCGGCTGGCACTGGGCGCTCTCTCGCTCCTCAGATGTGCCCCTCATGCCGGCTCTGACATCCGCAGCTTCCCATTCCCTCTGAATCCTCCCTGATCCCCGTTCCATTCACCAGAGGAAATGAATTTTTGAAATAAAAAAGTTGCTGTAGTAGAGGGGCTGTGATATATCTATTGACTTTCTTATTTATTTTAATCGGGCTTCGCATGCGCGGCCTTGCTTGAAGAGGAAATGATGTCGTGCTGCAGTGTCACATGCCCGGACGCGCCGGGCTAGCAGCGCATTGTAAAGGTTGTAATGCTGCCATCCTGAAGTGCCAGAGAAGTGGAAAATGGTCCCTCACATGTGAGAACGACAGGAAGAATTGGCACTGTTGTCCTGGGAAATTGCCCCATCCCGATGGCTCTCGAGGGTAAAACGTGATATCACTCTACGCTCTATCGGACAAGAGAACGAGGGGCTCTTCCCAGCTAGCCGCTGGTGCCTTCTGCTAAAGCCACAGAGTCAGGCTGCACCATCACTACCGAACAATAGGGGGGGTGGGAATGCCTCTGCGGTGAGTCCAGGTGGTCCGGGCGGTGAGATGGGACTTTCTCATCACCCCTGTTCCTCCCTCTTGTTACCATTTGGTGATGCGCCATGCTAATGCTATCATGGTAACAAAGTGAGCGAGCTGCCTTCTCATCACCCCTGTTCCTCCCTCTTGTTACCATTTGGTGATGCGCCATGCTAATGCTATCATGGTAACAAAGTGA
>JAODKM010000001.1:49530229-49542164 GCA_026780845.1 Petrocephalus sullivani
TGGGGGGGGGTTGGTGGTGTTGCTGACTTATGGGATAGAACCTACCCATCCATGTTATGAAACAAGGCCTAGCAAGCTGTCTGTAAGATTTGACGTGGTGGAATATTTACACAAAGCTCCACGTCCTAGAATGCCGCTGGTGTGCAGTCCTCTGAGATTCCGTGCTCTATTCCCGGTCTCTATGCGGTGTGGCTCCTTACGTCCGTGGGGATTGGCTGAGCCTTATTTATTTCACAGCAGAGAAGGTGAACATGATTGGGGGAGGGGCACTGACCCCCGGAAGGGGTGATCTGTCATGAGGTGTGCGTTTGAGGGCGCTGAGTGCCGAAAGGGGGCCCCACAGCTGCCGACACACAGAGCCCCCAGGGGAGGCTCAGGCTCCACATGCTTCTCCCAGAATCCCCTGTGAGCTAGCCACCATTCCCTCACCGCGGCTCGTATTAGCACGTAATTACTGGGGAAGCCAAAGAGTCCCCCCCACCCCCCCAACCACCACGATGCCATGTATAAATGTGTGGCTAGAGGAGGGAGGCGTTGATTAATGCTTGTGTGTTGATGGTGTATGATTGGGGGGTGGTGAGGGGGCCGGCGCTGGCGTCTGATCGACAGGTACATTATTGTTTTCGTCTTCACCTTAGTCGCTCCTTCTTCCACGTGCGAATCTGGGCCTGAGGTTCCGGCACATCGTAGCAGTCCCTGGAGACACCGGTGTAAACCCGACCGCACACTGCACCATAATTAGCAGCCTTTACACTGAAGACTTGGAAATATTTCCGTCTGAGTCGTCCTGAGGGGGGCGACACCTTAGCGATGGGGGGCTCCTGCGGGCCACAGAGCCGTTTTCAGGGTCCCTTACGCATCACTCAGCTGAGTGAGTCTATTACACAGCCAAAGGTTCTGTGGGAGCAGGCAGGTACAGCAGTAGGATGAGGTGCCCTTAAAGGGAATGGCTACCTTATTGTATTAATGACAGATATCAGCGATATCAAGCAATGTGCGAGGCCCGAGCAAAATGGGCAGATCTGTGTTAAACGGGATAAAACTGCACGTTAGGCGCTTCAGCAAGATTTTACAGTGCCATTCGCGAGGCAGCAGAAAGCAAAATGAATAGTATTATGCCAGCGTAAGAGTCAGGGAGCCCAGCGGAACGGCTCGGCATTACAGGGCCGTAATATCATTTGCCTTTTGCCGGAATGGGAAACAGCACGGCTGAGCGGAACTGGGCTAATTCCGAGGGTATCATCAGCACGCCTGCCGTCATTAGACAGCGAGCCCGGCTGATAGAAGGTATCAGTTTAAATGACAGCCGACAGCAACATTAAGGCTTAAGGTCATATTTGGTTGGCTTATTTAAATAAAAGGCAATTTGAGGGTTTTCTTGCTTTGCTTTCAGGGTCCCGTCAAACGTGGTGACGGGAGAGATGATCTCAGCACAGGAGGGACTCTTTGTGTGAGCATGTGTGTGTTTCTGGTGATTCCCCTGCAGCGTGATTCAGTCACCTGAGCTCACTTCTTGATGATGTCATGCCTCTGTTCGCTGTGGGGGGGCGGGGGGATCTGTCCGTCCTGCACTTGGCTACATCTGCTGCAGGCTAGGCCCAGTCACAAAACTGACAGCGACTGACAGGACAGACAGGGTGAGAACAGCTCCGGGGGACTGATGGCATGAGTCTCGGAGGGGACGGGGGAGGAGAGAGAGCCCGGGAGCAAGAGGAGCATGTCAGGCTGCCATAGTGAGGGGCGCGTGTCACGCTGCGTGGCCCGGGAACAGGGGCCGTCGGCACCAAGCGAGTCACAGACGGCCACAATCCGGCTCTGATTGCTGCCCTAAAACTCCGGGGGGGGGGGGGAATTGCAGCCATTTGCTTCACACAATAGCTTCCCTGACCTGAGCGTGCTCGGCTATGCTCAGAGACGATACGGTGAGGGGGATCGCTGCTCGGACTGGCGGGATGCATTTCGGGAAAAAGCAAAGCGCCCCCCCTGGGCTAGCGGCCACCACCAACTACCACACGCTTATCTTCCCTGGCCACGCCCCGAGCTGGTCACCGTGCATCCAGTACACTAGTGTGATTTGTGCAAGTGCGAGTTTCGAAAGTGTCATGTTAATAATCCCGCGACACGTGTTACAATAAGCAATTCCAATTCCATATGCCGACGATGACGACATTAGCATATCCATTTAATTAGACACACGCTTAACGCAGACACGATTTAATCACTTCTTTGTATTTACTCTTGTATTTACTGTGTCCGACAGACACGGACACTTGCCTTTTACTAACCAGCTAAGGTGTGTTTTGTCCCTATAATAGTAAAATTTAACCTTGCCTGACTAGTTATTGCTTAATAACTTGTGTTGAAGCCCAAGTTAAGGCCTGGTGGGAAAGAAATGATTCGGTCAAGTTAATTTTGAAGTAGATGTTACATTTTAAGTTTAATTGTTACATGTGTTCAGAGGAACACGGTTAAATTCCTTTGATGCAGTTGTAGGATAGGGGACAGGTACATGGGGGGACAGTAGGACAAACTAATTAACTGATACTTACTAATTAGCTGTTTGCCCACATGAAGAGTGGTCCTCAGTGTCAAGCGTCATAAATCTTTGGGAACTGGATATTGTCTCGGAGAGGGCCCTGTCCTGGTTTGTCAGGACTGACTGCCGGTGAGTGTATCCCCCGACTTTGGCTAAGAAGAAGTTTATGCTGCGTTCCATTTGCCCTCGGAACTTGGATTCCAAGTCGGATTTCGAGTTTCGGAGCCGAAGTGACGACATGCGCACTCCCGTTTCTCGGAGATCCGAGAAATATCTCGGAGCAGCCCAGAGTACCTCGAGTTTCGGATTCAAGATGGCTGCTCAGTGATATTTACATTATTAAGCACTTTAGTGCTGTTTGAGTCAACTTCATAAGCTGTGTACACCATACAATGTTATTGTAGTTGATAGATGTGTTGCTACGGTGATGTTATATGTGAAATACCGCAATATGTGTCGTTTATCTACTGGCAATGCTAAAGAATTGTTTGGTCCATGTTACAAACAAATGACTAGTCGAACCATATGCGCATAGGATCTGTGACTCGAGCCGAAAAGTTCCGATAAAAACTGTAGATGCTTTAGGGTATGCCTAGTTTTAACCTTATCTGAGTTCTAGCTTCTATGGAGTTTTTAGTGGATGTGACGTCATTCCGCGTTCCGACCTCCGAGGTAAATGGAACGCACCATAAGTCATGCCACGTTGATGGTGTCCCAAAGTTTTACACATTTCCCTCTGCAGTGACGTCGGACTTCTACTTTTTTAATGGCTCAATCTAATTTATATGTGCAGAGACTGAATGGCTTCGTGCTGCTTACAGTTGTGCCTAGTAACTGATTTCATTATATGAGGTATAATTAGCACCTTAAAAGCATATTGAAAAAGTATAACTGTAGAGGTGTAATGTAGCAGTAGGCAGGAAACTCGACCATGAGAATAATTGGTAATCTGATCTATTTTTAAGCCATTTTTAATGACGTTTCCAAATGCCGCTCCTCTGTTGCTTTTACAGGCATTTACATCGTCCACAAGTGGAGATTATTAACGCTGGGCCCACATGCTAATATATGCGACAGACACGGCATGTGCGTCTTGGCGAGACGTTAACGAGCACGCCGCCGTGGCGCGGAGAGGGACGCGGCGTGAATTCCTGCCTGCTTTTACGCGGGAAGGCGTCGCCTGACAAAAGGTGCGAATTCCTACCTGCGTGCCATCAGCATCGCTTCTCACATGTACCGTCTACACGTGTGGCCTTGTAGTAGCCCATTCTCAGCAGCCTCCATTTTGGTCGCGATCATTACTTTTAATGTAAATCATTTTCTGTGTCAATTTTTTAATTAGTTCTCCTGAAAAAAATCCACATTTTCCAACATGCATGCTAGCGTATGTCAGCTATTGTCGGTTTCATCACTTGCTTTTCATTATTCTACAATAATAATCTCGACGCGGCCCTAAATCGCCGCGCAAAGCGGTTGCGGTGAGTGTTTCCACGTCCCCATGTGCAGAGCCTGTCAGCAAGATACAAGGTGTAGCTTAAATAACCCTCCCAAACATAATTTGATGTTTAATAATACATTTTGTCGCATGAATAATTTGATATTCAGAATTCAAATGACCATTTTTTTTTTTGGGGGGGGGGGGGGCTGTAATGCATGAACTACAAATTATTTAAATAGGACTTGAGAAAAGCAGAGTGGTCGCAAATCAGGAGAAGCGAAAAATGAAATCTTTTAATAGATTTATAAATATCTGTGTCATCTCTGCAGGTTTGGAATATTTGCTATTTGAATTTCAAAAGGCATAATTGGGATAATGCGCATTCAGTAATGGGTGGTATTTATATATATACAGTACACACACACACACAGACACACACACACTATGCTGTGTGTTATATAAATCTCTTTCTAAAAGGCAGCACTCGTGCAGTACAGTTCCGGAAACAGGCATCTATAGAGACAAACATTAGCATTTGAAAAGGCTCGCTAAAGGAACTGTGGGCCGCCAGGCGAGGCAGGCAGCTAATTTTACAGCCCCTCTGCAGTGCAGCTCTCACCCTTCCTGTGCTTTATAACAGCTGCTAGAGCAGGACAGATCTTCGCCTCTCAGAAAAGCATCCAGCATCCGTGGCAGGCAGGGCCCGGTCAGCCCTGCTCTGCGGTGAGCAGTCACCCTATCAGGTGACATAGGCAGCCACCTAGGACATCATCCTCTGAGGGGCTGCCGACTCTGATGGGAGGCACCCGCAGTGAAGCTTTTTCTTTTTTATGAATCTGAAGTTTACCTTTGAGTTTGTCAGTTTAACTTCTCATTGCCTCATGGAACCTGTTATTCCCTCTTTCTTCTGTTGCTGAATCATAAACAGAAAGACCCTGTACATTGACTTACAGAATAAACAATTTGCCAGTTTCCCCTGTAACTTGCATGTCATGTTGTAGCTGGCAGATGTCCGATGTCTAGCATAGGAACGTGTCCGTTTTTTTTGCCTGTTCTTTTCAGGTGAAAGATCCGGTCAACAAATTTATGCTCGAAAACATGATGTACATTTCAGGACTGTTGGTTTACATAAAAGCATTTGATCCAGGAGCAGTGAGGAACAGCTTTGCAGTGAAAATCCTTCTGCGCTCAGTTAGCTCTAGAAAAATCACGCTTTAATAATGTACAGCACGGCACAGAGCAGTATGCATTTTTAATTACTAAAGTGACTAATATCTGCACTCTGAGTTTGAGGTTTTTGTTTCATTAAATATACATTTGTGTTTCCTACAGCTGAATGACGGAATCCGCTACACCTGAGCACGGCTTGAAAAGGCACTAACAGCCTCGGCGTGAGACCGCACGGCGCACAGATGTCCCGTCGTGCCCGAGATGTAAAAACACAAAAACGCCAGCCTCTCTCGTTCACCGTCAGTTCTGCCCTTTTGAAGGTAAACACTGCCACTCTGGCAGCTACGGAAGAAAAGCTTTTATTGTCAGGAAAACACATGTAACGTCTGCTGCACGGCAGCACATGCTGCTGACAAATTGTTTGTATCCCTACTATATGAAATGCTGCTTATCCTCAACCAGAAAACAAAAATCCACGTTGTGGTAGAGTCTGCACACACTCTGGGAAACGCTACAATGGTATTTATGGGGCTGTCATTTAAGCTTCAATTATGTATGTGGCTCTGGCATATAAAAAATGTCCTGTCACTTTAAGAAGGCCCCGTCATGCCTTCTTTAGCCGCATACAGCAGCAGACGTGCTGTTAACTCTCCAGGTCTCTACAGGTTTTTCCTCTAGATGGTGATTAAGTCTTTTTTTTTTTTTTCCGCGACCCAGCATTTGAACCAGCCTCCATTTATAAGGCAGATTAATGACACTCTGACTCTGCTCCTTGTCCACAGTAGCAACCCATGTGCTACTTTCCTTTGCACATCCAGTGGAAATGGAGTTTATGGCTGCCTTCTTTTCAGCAGCACTATGGTGCATTTACAGTAGGGTTATCAAAAAGATCATAATGCATTGCAAGCATAGTTATTAAACCTTTTTATATATATATATATATATATATATATAGGTTTATACCATTCCAGATAATGGAGGAGGATTCTCAGTACATGTCGCGATCAGCATCATAACTTATATATTCCCCTGAAACTGATCAGTTTAAGAGTTAACATTGACGGTGAATTCAGTTTTACTTATTATTTTTTATGTTTTTAATTACTTTATTTTTTAAATTCAGAGGCCTTAAACACTTAAATGTTGAGCAGAACCCGGCTCCTGTCAGAGGCACTTTTCCACAGGCAAGAGAGAAACCCAGATTTTTGGCCGAGCAGAATTCTGCGACAATGTCCGGCACCTGCCCGCCCGCGGATTTCTGATGCATAATACTGAGCTCGACTTTTCATGTGTACAAAAAGTGATTCAGACCTCTTTCAGAAGTTTCAGGTTGTAAATGATTTATCTGCCTGAGCTTTAGTAGTCCTAAAAGTACAACCACAATGCATTTGATAACTGACTTTCAATTTTACATTTAACCTATTAAAACAAAAAAAGACAGATAAGGTCTAATTCACAGAAGAACAGTAACTGTGGATGGAGTCAAGTGTATGAAATAAAACTGTAATACATGTATGACCACAATAGCTCATCATGGTACTAAACAGAAATGTCTACTAGACAAAGCATATATAGTATATCATCTCACCTTTGCTTAAAAATCACTAAAATGGAGTGAAAATAGCTAATTTTTTAGAATTGTGATGAACTGTACTGTGAACGCCATTTGTACAAGTGGAGGTTCTTAGGAGTTCCATCCCATCTTGCTCTCCTATGACACGAACTTACAAACATACACAAGAGCGAAGCACAGTAAGATCATATAATTATTTTGCCAGCCAAGGGATACGGACCACAGACCACGAAGAAACTGGCACAGACTCCTAACCTGCAAAGCCACACACCTGACATAGCTTTACAAGTGCAAGTAACTTCATGGTAAGGGTTTGGGATTTGGAATGGAGCAAGGCCGAGTTTCAGGGTTAGTTTTGGGTATAACGTTGGTGTTGGGATTGGGTTAGAATTGGCACTAGGTGGCAGCTAGGGTTATGGTTGGCACTAGGGTTAGGTGTACAGAAGCACCTTGTACATTAAAAGTATTAGCTAGAATAGTAAAAAGAACATCAGCAGCTGTCCAAGAACATGTACCTCAGTTGTTAAGCAAACATCCTCTGATGCACTAACTTGGACATATCATCACTGTTGTTTCCTGAAGTCATAGGGTATTTTGTGTGTTACAACAGACAACCTGAACAAGCTGAATATTTTAACATCACTTCATAAAGGCCCTGTTTGAGGGACCATCTTCTGAATCACATATTATTACTCTCTTCTAAGTAAGCCTGGTTCATCTTGATGCCCTCTCTGCAACCTCCATCCTGTCGTTGATGGCTCACCTCTTGCTTGCATCAGAGATGCACACCATTCCTTAGCTTTGCTGAGGGAATGGCCTTCAAGCCCTCAGCACCCCACTTTCTCTAGCATATACTTGTTTCTCCACCTATTCTTGCAGCAGGCTTTCAGCAGTCCCTGGTACTTTCCCCTCTTCCTCTCCTGTGCCTCTTCCATCCTCTCCAGTTAGCTCCTGGAGGATGAGCTGTTTTGCAGCCTTGGAGACAAGGATGATATCAAGATCTCATAGTGCTCTGGGTGATGTGTGCTGGAATATTCAGCTGCCTGTCCAGGTCAACTGTCATCAACTGTCTTCTCCCCTCCTGTCAGGGAATTGTCAGTCACTTTCCCTTTCTTCAGCACTATGGATTGGGATTTTAAAACTCATACGCACCCACGACATGAGCTTCTCTAGCCCCTGGAGGATCTACCCAGCTCAACCCACTGTTGTTGTTGGTCTTAATAGGCAGCTGCCGGTTCCCCAGCATGCTAAAAGGGCCCCAGCACTCCGTCTCTGCGGACTGGACCAACATGTTCATTGCCAGCACAAAAAAGGGTCATCTGAGATGTATCCAGTGATGATCCCTGCTTCCAGCTTGTGGCAGTCAGAATTCAGCAGGCGAGCAGAGACTCTAAAGCTGAACTTAATGTAGTAGTCTTGGATTAGATCTTTCACCTCTTTGGGGTATTGAGCTATAAACGTTGGTCAGATCTAACCACAGTACTGCCAGGACCACTCTATCCTTTCTTGCTTGTCTGATGAGCAGAGTCACAATGCCTGAGCATTCAAGCCACTCAGGAACCCCTGGTCCACCTGCCTTATGTTACGCTGTGTAGGAGATGACCTGCACCTGGTCCATGTTCACTGAATTCTCCTCTTTAGCATGAATTCCTCTTCAGTGTGTCTCCATGATTGGGTGATTTTCGGGGACCTCCAGAGCCAATGGCGCAGCTTCGGGCAGTTCTTGTAGACTCTATAGGAGACTCCACTTGGGCCAGTGGCTGTGCTAGATCTCGCCCTCCTAAGCATTTCCTCCACTTTGCTCAGACATGGCTCCTTCAAGTTGAATTCTTATATTGGTTTTGATGGTGTTATCAGTGTTACACAAGCCCAGTGGTTGATTCCTCTTGGGGCTGCTGTAAGTGCGCTTAAGATGATTGTTAATCACACCTCTGGAGCAGGTCAATCGGCCCGCCTTCTTCTGCTTAAGGTGCTGCTCGGTCAATTTGAAGGGGTTGGTTAGGAATGTCACTCTCCTCCTCATCCTCTCTCTGCCCCCTTCTCTTGCTCTCCACTCTCCATAGGGTCAGAAGCTCTTTCCTGAGGATTGCTCAAAGTCCTGCTAGGCTGGCTCTCTCCTGCCAACTTGTACTGCCTCTTGTGATTTGGAGTGTAGGTCGACGATGAAGGCTGGGGGGTGTCTGTGCCAGATTTCTCAGTTGTGATGCTCACTATAATGGTGTCATTGTCTTTACACTTTTCCATTACAGGAACTAATTGTTTTATAAAATATAAAAGCGTCAAACATAAAAGCACAGAAATAAGTGCACAACTGACCTCTTAATGACCAAATATACAGCTGGTCCCTGTTGATTGCGGAAGGGACAAGTCAGGTTATGGAAGGAATTCTTAGCAACGGGATCTTGCCGGTCATCCCCCTTGGGTACCATAGGAAACTTGATCGACGACAGAGGAGAAAGGACAATGTCATGGAGGCCAGAGTTGGACATGAGAATCCAAACTCCAGAGAAGAATGGCAGTATATGTTTCACACACCGCTATGATCCTCTTGACCTTTAACGTTCTTTATGACTTTAAATGAGGCTTTACGACACTACTAAATTTTTAAAGATAATAACACTAATGTAGCTCTATAATAAAATAGATGCCTACTAAAATATATATATTCTATTGAGAGTTTTAAACTAGACCAGACATTGTAGTATTTATAGTTTTAAGAGAGTACATTCCCAGGATCATAATATTATAGGACATTTGAATATTACAACACAAGAAGCAGAGTTTTATGCTGCAGAATCAGATGAATTTTGCCCTATGAGGCTGGCCTTTATGTTTTGCACAGGACCCAGACCTCTGAGGAATGAAGTCAGAGTAAGTTCTGTTCCATACAGTTCAGGCCGTCTTACACAGAGTAGGAATGTAAGTGTGGTACATTTAGTGCCAATGGCTTCAACCTTATGAATAAATTACTCATCATTTTTGCAGCACTATAAACCGAGAGCACCTTACGGCCTCACTGCTCTCTAAGAATTATTTGATACTTGTCTATATTCTCCCTTCATTTACACCAAAGAAAACTAACATCATATTGGCATCCTTGTTACTAGAAGCAACTGAACCAAACACATGTGGCATAACACAGAAACTCCTGACATTTCAAATGACTCCTGCCAACTTAAATAGCAACTTCCCCTCCAGGATGGTACAGAGGAAAACTGCAGATTTCAAACAACACGACAGGAGCACATCTGCTGGTATGGAGTGCATGCTCTAGGATGGCCCATCAAATTATGGGCCCTTAAACTCACTCTCATGCCCAAGTTCTTCCTGTCTGATAGGAGGTATTTATTATTATTATTATTATTATTATTATTCCTCTTCCATCCTGTTGAAGTGTAAAGGCATGCTTTAGAGCTGCTGCTCCTCAAAGCATGTTTCCCACTCATTTTATATCAGTATCAAAGCGTGATACGCTTAGAGCTCACCGCGATTGCTGAGTGACCCCAAAGCATGGAATTCCACCCACTGCAGGGCTGCATCTCTGCAGATCTCACTTCGAAATGAGCATCTTGAGACAAGAATCTCAGTCCCATCTGAAGCCGTGGTACTAGTGTTTCTCAGCCCCATTTCCACAACAGGACAGATACTAATTGTGAGGAGTTTATGTCTATTATGCAGCTTGAAGTTGTGCCTTGAAGTCTCAGTGAAAGGTGACAGCATGTTAAGTGACCACCTATGACTTAGAAATAGTTCAAGCTCACCAATCTCACCTCATTATCGGAGCCCAAGTGCCAACAGAATGCTCTATACACCTTATATGCTGAATTAAGGCTGAACCAGCAGGTTGTAGGACCCGAGTTCCCCATCAAACCTCTGCGTTCTTGTCCTGTTTTGAAACAATGCTCTGCCATCCGTTTCGCTTGTCTTCCCATCAGTAACTGCTACATCTCCGACCAGCAGGAAGTCACACGTTTTCCACGTCACCTGAGGAAAACAGATATTTTCTGCATATGTTTGGCACTGAGCTCGGGCCTCGAGAAAGGTGTCGAGAACCTGCATTTAAAGTGTCGTCCCTATCGCCCACCGATGGGGCGTCTTTGTGAAACGCCTGTCCCAGCACATATGTTTCCATGCAGTCTGGGTCATAAAGGGTGTATTATTCTAAATTATAGGTGCTAACGCTCTACTGTGTATTAATAGACTTTCCATCAGGAGTGGCCTACTTGGTGCTACTTCAAACAAAAGCGATTTGCCATTTGGAAATTAAATACTTAATTTTTGTTTTATCTCCCTGAAAACAGAGCAGTTTCTTTTTGTGAGTTGTTAAAAAGGGCCTGTTATTGGGATTTGAAAACAAGAAAAAAAATGCTAAAATGAAACTATATTTCTTAGTAAATGGCTAAATAAACATCCATCTATTTCCTGTACCCACTTGTCCTGTGCAGGATCATGGGGATCTGGAGCTTGTCCCAGAAGCTACAGAAAAAAGGGAGGGGGTAACCCAGGATGGGGCACCTCCCCATTGCAGGGCGCACACACACATGGGCAAGTTAGCAACACCAGTTCACCTTAACATGTCTGTGGAACCAGAGAGAAACGAAGATGACACAGGGAAAACACGCAAACGCCACCCACGTAGAACCAGGGTGGAGACTCGATCCCTGGTCCCAGAGAAGTGAAGCAATACTGCTAACCGCTGCAACCTAGGGCACCCCCACTAAATTAAGAGTGTTTGTTGAAATAATCCACGTGTAAAGATATTCAGACCATGTGGCAGATTCAAGGAATTGCAGCGAAAACGAGACAAGCTGGATTTTGCCAGCCAGGATAGCAGAGTTGGTTAGAGGACAGAATCTTTTAGGCCTTTAATCGCATGATACGTTCCTGTAATCTGTGACAGTAGCACAGGCCCATTCAGCTGTATGGGAAGGTTCCTTTCGCTGCTCTCCCTGTCCCTCCCTTGTTCCTTGGCCCTGTGCTGGCTGGACACGTTTCCCATCTACTTCTTGGTGGGGGGGCCTCTTGACACCTCTTAGGTGGGGTGGTGAGGGCATCCACGAAACTTTTGTTGATTTTCCAGTGCATGTTTACCTGAGCAAAGAAACACAAACTGGTGTGTGTGTGTGTGGGGGGGGGGGCGAGCTGGCTTTTTGTTTGGGGGGGGGGGAACGCAGAGGGAGCCGGGCCCAGGCCGCCTGGCATAGGGGTGGACCCGAGC
>JAODKM010000001.1:49556354-49583226 GCA_026780845.1 Petrocephalus sullivani
AGGGGGCCCCCCCCCCTGAACTCCTGAGGTTCCCGGCTCCCCCCTTCCCGAGGCCACCCAACCTCCCCCCACTCTTTGTTTTCATTCCATACCCCCCCCCCCCCCCCCCCCCCCACCTCCCCACCTTCCCACCTCCCCGCACACCCAGAATGGTCAGATTAGTGAAGCTTAGGAGTTCGTAACACATTATAAGTTTTAACCTTTTCACAGTGCAGTAGAAAAAGGACGGCCCCCCACCAATGAGACACAATCTAAGTCTAGCAATTGCGACTTGGCCGGGATTCTCCGAGGGGGGTTTTCCGCCCCTGGTTATGGGCATTCCTTCCTGAAGTGCATATCTAACCCCACAATAATCTACGAAATTCATTTTTTTCTTTTCTGAGGAGAAAGGGGCAAGCTGGTTCAAATTCAGGGGCCTTTCCTTAAGGTGAATGCGGGGGGCTGACTGTCCTCGCGGGCACACCAGCAGCCCTCCGCAGCATGACACTGTCAGAGTAAGTCACATGACAAGTTAGTGCCGCCGCATATGTCTGTGAATAACATGATATTTTAGGATGGACGTCGGTGTTTTAATATCTGCAGGAAAATAAAAACCAGTGGGAAGAACAAGAGCAGAAAGAACAGATTTAAAGACATAAGGGGTCTTTGGCCAGACTGGCGAGGAGCAGCCAGGATTAAGCAGCGAGGACCTGAGCTGGTAGCGGGCCATAGAGGGTGTCGCAACCTGCAGGTGACCAAAGCTGACCGCTTAACCCCCCCGAAGTTATTTTGGAGCACCCACCAGCACACTTCAATCATCCTGAGAAAATAAATCCACTGTCGCCCCTATGGAAAGCATGCAGTTTTTGTCTTTTTAAAGATATAAGATGTCATATAAAGTAAGACAGAATGATGAAATATAAGGATGGGACAAACAAGGCCTGTTTTTCCCTCCTCTGGAATGAACACTGTGCAAACACAGAGCCATTGGCGGATTGGGCCCATTACTGTCACTTCTAATTGGCTGGCAAGACACGGTGGCAGATGGATTCATAGGTGTTGGGCGGGACTTGCGTTTCCTGTGACCAATGGTGATGTCCCGTTTCAGCATGCCTGAAAGAGCATGTTGGTGACTTCTGAAGCAGAAGTTGTGGTATCTTTTGCTTCATTTGAATGTTACTGGAACTTAACTGTGCATTAGGCTAACTTTCAACCGCTGGCTCTCTTATCTGCTAACTTGGGGGGTGGGGGGGGGGGGATGAATTGAAATATTTGGAAAATAAAATAAATTCTTCACAAAGCTGTGCCTCGCTGCCAGACACATTATTTTAATATTGAATTATCGCCTTTTGCTTGGAGCCAGACCTCGCGTTTTGTGACCGTCTGTAATCTTTACGAAAGAGCTGGCAAATTAGCCATTCTGGGTGAATTTTACGCTTCAGATGTGCCTAGCTCTCAGAAGTCTGTCATGTGCCTTCGGTCTAAACAGGAAGTCCCTCCGTAGGCACGCGCGCACATCAACCACTTACGACTCACGAACAAACCGAGTGCTTCGTTCCCATTAATTACTCCAAATAATTAACAGAGCACAAACGGCAAACTAGAAATCACACTGTTACAGAGTCACCAACCACACTGTGCTCACAATCTTCAAATGCAAAGTATTTTAAGTTATTTCAGTTTTGTTCTTTTGTTACATTTTTGACTCACTTTCAAAACGGTTGTTTGTCGGTGTAATAGTCAGCGAGCCGATAGAAACCCACGTCCCGTAGGAGTCAAGCATCTCAATGCAACAGCGGCACGCCAGCTTCTCTCCAGCTCTGTTTCTCATAAATTCCCTTCCTTTATAATAACACGACCCGTGGATTAGTTACCGGGTGAATTACGACTCATTGCTTGCCATGTGAGCTGCCAGATAAAGTCGCCGTCCTTTGTGGGACCGCTGAAAGTTCATTACCGTCGGCCAGGGGCTGCGCGTGCATTGCAGACCCCCGATCCGATTTGCCACCACGCCACGGCACCATCATGCATAGTCAATGAGGTGGCAGGCTGGCCCGGGACACTGCTTTCCTCGCTCGGTCCTCTCGCCCCAAACACAAGAAAAACTTAGCAGCAACTTTGATTTTCATTTAACAACAATAAAGTAATTAGCACGACCTGCATGCTAATGTGCATCTCCCTCTGTGGCTATCAGAGGCCCTGTATGGGAACACTGCCTACAGCAACACTGTAGCAAGATGGCACGCAGCGGTTAGTTCAGGTGCGTCATGTTCAGGTCGATCTTGAATCAGGCTGAAGGACAAAGGCCAGCCAGATCCAGGCACTTATGTGACATGGAAAGTCTTCTCAGAGCGCAGATTCAAACTCATATTTTTCTCCATTTAAAAAAAAAATACTACCATACTACCATTTCCCTCCCTTCCTTTGCTTAATATCCTCATTATCACCGGTGAGCAAAGGTGAGAATCGGACACTCCAGATCATTCCTGTCTGCACGCTAATTAGAGCCGCGCTGAAATCTCTGCCAAAGCACATCCTACCCCAGCAGGTGTAACATTACCGGGGAGCCTGTCGGCACCTAGGGGGGGGTACCTGCTTTCACAGCCTTTGTGCATTAACTGCTCTCTTGTCCAGGAGGAGAAGCCTGAACAGGTGACACGCGACCCGCTTAGCGCTTCCTGTTATGGCCCGAAGCCATCGCGGAAGCTCTATTAGCACAGGGAAGCACATGCCAGCAGATGGCCGGCATATTGTGCAGAGACGACCTGCGTGTAATTGCTCAAGGTTCAATACGCTCAGGTTTAAAGCCTAATTGCATTGACCACCTTCACAGCTACCACAGATGCCGAGTTCAATAGTTTTAAGGTGGACATTTGGAAAGGGAGTCTGGTGCCCGTGCAGGTTTCTGTATCTACCAGGAGCCCAGTAATGAAGATACAGAGCTTTCAATTTAACACTGTGGAAAAAAAACAAGTTATTCTTAAAACCTTTTAAATAAATAATCGCAATTCTCCAGACCTACAGGTATGAGTGCCTGTAATATTTCAGGCAAAGACATGAACATTCGATCAAGTTCAGTTCCGTTTACGCAAGGCGTGAAGCTCTCTGGTGTGAACCTAAATTCAGGCTGGGAAGACAGGCCTGTCAGGACAGCACCCAGGCACACAGCGCTGCTCTGACAGCCTTCCTCAAGCTTCTAGAAAATCACCTTCAAATCGCTAAAGACACTGACTTTGGACAGCATGCCGGGAAACCAAAGCAGCTGTAGATGCTACCATCACCCGAAAATTAACAGTAAAACAGTAAAATCACAATTTGCAAAATGAATACAGCAGTAAGCTGTTTTTGCCTTATACATAATAGGCAGTCCACCTTAATTCACAAAGATAGCCCCCTTATCGACACCAGGTTGCTTACATGTATTTGTAGACGATCAATTCATATTGATCATAACTCGACCTTCAGTGGGCTGCAATAGATATTATGATCAATAGCGGCGTTGGAAGGACTGCGCTTGGCGGTAACCAAATGGGAGGAATAAACATGGCTGACCAGATGCTGCACACGTTAAGATTAGACCTGCTGTGACTGCTTATGCCTCTTCAGGGGAACCTCTTGTCAGGGACTCTTTTGGGTGGTGGAATTTAGGATACAGGAAATTCCAGTGAGAAATGCAGTCCTGCGAGCACGTCTGGCGAATGGAAGACAGGAGGAGATATGCGATAGATGCATATGTTTGGATCTGCACTGTATTGGCATAAAATAAAGGCACCTTGGGGAATTTAATGGGGAAAACAGGGTAAAATATATCCAGGCAAAACCAGGTTTTTGTTCCGAAAGTAACAACAAAGTTTCGGCTGTCGGCCTGGTTAATTGCTCATTGTTATATGCAGGGGACAAAGGAAGAAAGCGAACATAAGAAGTTGAATATGCTGGCAGTTTGGTGCGGCTCGGATTTCCATTTCGAAAACAAGAAGGGGAACTGCACAGGCATTGCAAATTGAGTTAGAGTGTTAGAAATTTTGGTTGGGGGCGCATTGGAACCTGTGGATTATCAATACAGAACAGTAACATTAATTTCACGCATGAGAAGAGGCCTGGAATATACCACATTATGCCAGTCACAAGGAGAGACGCGTCAAGCTCTGGGAGCAGAACACCGAGAGGCCTGTCCGGGCGTGCATTCGCTCATGGGGTGGTGGGTGCAGAGGGGGGGCGTGTCACATGCCTGTCTTTCGTGGGCCGAACCTGGAGCAGACAAGATGGCCTCAGGAGGACCGAGGGGGACGGTGACAAACGAGTGCCCCGGACCCAGAGACAGGGTGCATTTCATAGATAATTCTAATAAGACCCGTGAAGAAACTGCCTCTTTTTATCTCAAATAAAAGGAAAAAAAATAATGTTTTTGCAGTACAATAATAAATATTTCTCTCAGTTGATTTAATTTTACAGGATGTGGTCAGTTTGCAAACGGGGCTTTCATCATGGCAGCTTTTGGTTTGGGCCTGCACACTAAAGAGCTTATCATCGTCCTACCATCAGCTCTGAAATCGGGTCATCTGAAGATGACTAATCCCACCGTCATCTTCATCTCTAAGAAGTCAACCACGCCGCCGCAAGGCTCTCTACGGGCTTTCTAGGAACGAGTAACAAAAGAGCAGGAGAAACCGCAATGAGCTTAAAAGTGAAGGCTGCTGTTTTAAGCCACAGGTGGGGTCTGCAGTTGGACCCTTGATCAAAGTTCTGAGCAAGAACCAGGAAAACATCCAGACATGAAAACAAAGCCTACAACTGCGAGCCATATGACAGGCTGGAGTCGGGGGAAAAGAGTCTCTTAGGAGAAAGTGATAATAATCCTCTCAGAAATAACAGTGGCATTGGACAGAGCAGGGAAGTGAAAGGTCTTTGGGTCAGCGTGATGAGCAAAGCGCCCGTCGATTCCTCCCCTCTCGCACTTACTGCGGGAATCCTGGCCAGTCACCGCGGATCGGCCGCGTCCACCCTGGGAATCCGATCCCCCCGCCTCCGCACGCAGGAACGCGCTTATTAACTGCCCAACCCCGGACACCCGTGGGAGGCCTGACTGATACGGGATCGTTTAAATCAGAGGTGGGCCCCTCCCCATCGGTCGAGCCCAGCCGCAATCTACGGATCGAAGAAAATCCCGCCATTATGGGATGCCGAATGTGCTGCACGTGGAACTCGAACCTCCCGGAATGCACGCGCGTTCCCAACTAACGAACCGGAGTCAATAACCCAGCCGGCTATTTTTTTTTTAATATGTTGCAATTATAACAAGGCCAATAATATATATGTGTTGTTCTTCAGAAGGAGGTGGGGAGGTGGTACTTTTAATCCTGTCTTGCTTTAATTGGCCTCTCTCTCACCTGCAGAGGGTTCAAAGCCATGGCGAAATGAAACATGTTAAGTTGTGTGGCAGAGGAGAGCAGCGCTGTGCATCTCCAAGCAGGAGGTGCTGTGTGGATGCTGGGAGTTTTGGCTGAGAGCATGTGTATGTCAGTAATTAACATTGCTGTAGCCCGTGCTCCCAGATAGGGCGAACACTTATGAAGTGTATGTCTCCTTCTGTGCTTGCCATGCCCTTTCAGTCACCTTGGAAGGCCGCTCCTGACTCTCCTCCAAGGCTTTGGCTGCAGGTTGCACCAACCTCCCCATTAATCAGCCCCAATAGCACCAGAAAGACAGAGGTCACCATTCACATGCATTTCTGTTGCTTTTACCCAAAGACCATAGTGGGATGAGTCACCCCCCAGAATTCGAACCCACAGCCTTTGCATCACTAGTGAAACACTCTACTTGTTGAGCCACAGGCACTTCTACAGCAGGCCCTCCCGCGCGCGGGCTACCCGCTCGTCGGCGGGGGGGGGGGGGGGGGGGGGGGGGGGGGGGGGGGGGGGGGGGGGGGGTTTTGAAGGTGTCATGTGGTGCCATTTCATCGCTTCTTCCAACAGGGGCAGTTTGGCCAACGTGTCACTTTTGGATTTAAATACACAGCCAGGGCAGTGGAGTAAATGCCAACGCACAGCAGCAAGGGCTGTGTGTGTTTTTTTTTCTAGCATTAGATGATTTGCTGTGAAGGCGAAGTCTAGATTTTCTGATTGAAATGGAGCATGATAGGTATAAGGATTAACAGCGATACGTATTGATTCCACATTTCGCTTTACTGTTACCATATGAGAATCAGTCAATATCCTCGCCTTTGATGACTGTGAACACCGGTGTTCTCAGTTAGGGGGAGGCTGTCCTCAAGTGACACAGTCATGTGTTATCAATGTGCTGGCGCATTCCTGCAGCGAGGTCTCTGTTTTAATGGGGCAGGCGGTTAGAAAGTGCCATGCCTTTCACAGAGCCACGCTGCAATTATCATCTCATTCTTTAAAGTTATATAAGTTTATGAAACCAGCGGAGACATTTGTTTCCATGAAGTCCTTCCAAGACGGGCAGGGAACAAAAGTGTGGATCTGAACAGGCGAAGCCTTTTACAGTTATTATATGAAATAATTAGAAATTGAACGACTTCCCTCACGGAACGGGAACAAGGGCCGGCCTCTCGATGGCTCTCCGGGGACACGGCGTGTGATGAAGCGATCCGAGATTTATACGGAGAGGGCGCATAAAGTACATGGGATGTGGCTGACCACGATAAGTCGGTGTAGGACTAGGTTACCCACCCTGTTATTTATCAGTCAGCAATTCATTTACGCAAGTGGACATAGGAGATGTTCTTGGCAATGTGCATAGGAGGACTTTGGGAACACATGGCAGAACGCGTTGGACTAAAGAATGGTGACCATATTTTTCAGGCACGTTTTCCTCCCAGAAGGTAGGGGGCGCTGTGCTGGTCTCAGCTCCCTTGCCTTAGTGAAACTTTGGACCACAGCGCTGGTTTATGTCATTCCCTTTGTATGTCATCAGTATTACCAAAAAAGACATCTGATAGGGTTTTGGGGGAAGATGGATGAAGAAAATGCCATTCTCATAATTACAGACGCACGCTTATCTCCCAAACAACCACTTCAAACAACATGATTTTCCATGAAGGACAGTCCTTCAGAAACATACTTAAAAACAACTGAACGTGCACATTAGTCAATTATAAACTAATGATAACAACGGTGAAGCGGCTAGGTTATTTCGTTTGGGTTTAAGGTATTTCTAAGAATTTCCTGCACGCCTCTGTGTATGAGCGCAGATAAACACGTGCACCTACAGGAAAGACGAGCCGCGTTCGGCATAAATAATTCAGCAGGATGTTATTGAACTGTAAAGCCTTTACATTTATCACTTTATCGTATGACAATGAGGGCTCATAACAGTGTGAATAACAGCACAGGCGGGCGGACAGGGCCCTCTGAATATTTAAACCTCTGGGGTCCGCAGGGACCACGTAAAGCAACATGGCATTCTTCTACCACGCCAGTGGTAGCAGAGCCACACATTCCTTTGTGCAGGCTTGGGGTAATCACCCCCACCCCTTTCCTTAAGGGACTCTGTGATTAGAAACAGCACGGTAAGCGGTACAGTAGCACCCACAAGTGGCGCTGTTCCCTCCTTTCAGCACCCACCCCCCAATGGGATATGAACCCATAGAACCATCAGCTCTACTGGCAGTATGGCACCAGCTCCAAGCCTGCTCGTCGGTTAATAATGCCTGAACATGAACACGACGCTGCCACACACACTCACTGCCATGGCGACCTATGAAACGTCTGTTCTCCTGCCAACGGAGAGCGTATGGTTTCTGGACTCTCGACACGTGCTGCTCGGGGACGCATATGCCAGCATGGAACAGCCATTTTCAACCCGGTTCAAAGCAGACGTGAGCGCGATTACTGGATTTTTCCCCTCGCTATAGACGTGCTAGATTTGTGGCGTTCCTCAATGACCCGAGATTACCCCCCTGACATGGCTGACAGACTTACCAATAAAATATTCCAGGAAAGAAACCGCAGAAAAGAATGTTAATAGTATAACGTTCTTTGAAGCCCGTTACATCATATGAAAATATCACGATTTACAAATGGTAAATTGTTCATATTAAGCTAAATCTGAGTGCAGTATGTTAGCCGAAGCGGAAAACTTTATCCGTCATCTTGCTAGTAATGTGGGAGCTAAACACACATTAACTAAAGAGATATTTTATTCAAATATCTTATTATTTGAAATGCCTTTTGAACCAATTACCCTCTTGCCTGAATGGCTCAGTAATTCCACAATGTTGTAAACAACTTCATAATTCACGGTGAAGTCCTGTCAATACTGCTCAACGTAAAGAGAGAACATTAAAGATCCATTTACATAAATCTCGCCGCTAATGCACGGATGTGCTCTGCATATTCCCCCCCCGAACCCCCCGCCCCTCCTGACTGATCTTCTTGCTCTTGGTGAAATTTTATTACTGCATTTCATATCACAGAGATCTGGCATCAAACAAATTATGCAATCTGAGTTTGAGCTTCGATATAAAATAAGACGTTTCCCAAAGCAGAAAAGGGTGGCGCGGTTAGCAATTATATACATTCATATGTTTATTTATATACATTAATATCTCACCATTCCAGAACGGAGTGTAATTCCAGAGTCTAATGAGTACTGGCAACAGCGATTGGTTCCTGCTTGACATCTTGAACCTCCATATTATGGGATGGGTTGGGAGAGCCACCAACATGGCACCTTCTAGATAACTGGAATTCCCCTGAACCTGGAGAAGAGAGCATTGAGCTTGAGGTGTTAGCAAGGACAGTTTCAGTGAGAGGATGGTGATGCTTCTGAGGAATTTTCTGGGAGAACCTAAGTTGACTAGAACCTCCCATAGAACCTCTGTCTTATTGAGAAGGCTTTTATTCTAGGGTCCCACTCAAAGAGTCACTTTGGGGCCCACTGCCCCAAACTGTTTTTGGCCCCCTGGGGTCCCCCAAACCTCAGGTGTGGTTTGAGTGGTGGTAAACGGCTCGTCACACATAACAAAGCCGGCGGGAGTCTGCAGGTTAGATTAAGGCCTCGCTTGTAATTCATCGCTTCACTGTTGCGATGCTGCATACTGGAGACGGGCACGGGCCTCACTAACACGCAGCCGTACATGTGTCGCCTTTATGACGGACGGTGGCACGCGGTGCCTCGGAGCTTTGTGGCATCCTGCCCCTGTCCTCGTGACACTTAACTAAATAAAGGGAGGTGCTTTCCACCCTCAGCGACACATCTTTAAAGATCAAGGACCCGTCACGTCATTCCCCCGTTTTAACGCACGCTGCCGTCACTGGTGCGTGAGCTCGCCCGGCGCGATTAAGGAGGGACTCATTCCCCTAACTTTTGGGCTGCTTGGTTTTGCTTACCCACTGTTTACCTTTCATATTATTTTGGACTGGAGTCAGATCAAGCATGCAGTCAGGTTTAATTTGTAGACTGTTTTCCGGAACGTGTTCCAACACCACCTCGTGAACACTGAATCATAGTGAGTGATGCTGTCATGCACCCCCCCGTAAACATCTTACCTCTTGATGGCATCTGGGTGCAGATTACCATAATGACCCTCCAGGCTGATTCACAGGTAATGATAGTGTTAAAATATCCATTACCAGGTTATTTTTTTTACACCTCTATACCATGACTACACCTCAGGTAGCGCAGTCTCTTTATGGTGAAAAAAAAGACCTTTTTGGTTTATCGAGCTGTATGTCTGAATTAGCTTATTATTTCATTTATTTCTACCCAGTTTGGTAATTTATTTATCTATTTATTATTTAATGAGTTAAAAATCCACCGGAGAATAAAGGCAATGAAACTTTAAAACGTGTACAGTGGTGTTAAGATTATTTACACTGAGGCTGGCCATTCTCAGAAGATGCCGGAATGTAGGTTAGGGCTGCAAAGTTAGTATGCAAATTGCCTTATCTGGTGGGATTCACAAACAACCAACATTCTGATTGATTTAATAAACTGCTTTTATCTTTCAAAGTGTTAATTAGGCAAGAGGGGCCCAGCTTTGAAACTTGGCTTTCCATGGCACTTAATCAAGAGCATTAAACAAAAAAGGAAACTTCTTCATGGCTAAACCCCCCGCAACAAATAAAGCTTTTCTAACAAGTTTAAGGGAGGAAACCCTTCAAGGAAACAAAACGTAACGGGTTTGAAATAAACTGCCGGAGGTTTCAGCGTCAGTGTGTGTATCATATTTCGCGGGAGACTCACGCTACGCTTCTGGCTCTGACCTGTGGATGGAGCCTCATGGCAGACGTTCAGCCAGAGTTTACCCAAAGGTGTAAAGGCCCCAAAAGGACAGAAGCAGTTTGCCCGTCTCCCCAAGGACGTGGTAGGTTCCAGCTTGCGGATCGCTTTTACGACTTCCGTGCAGATATCAGCTTGGGGCATTTGATCTTACGTGATTCCTCACTTGTTGGGAAAACTTTCTCTCTCTCTCTCTCTCTCTCTCTCTTCCATCCCAAAGCAATCTGAATATTTTTCAACTGCATATTTTAATTTCTAGTCCATCTTTGATGTTCCTCTGCTTACTCCAATTGCTGCCTGCAAACAGCCTCTGTTCCCCGCCGTCGCGCGATCGCTGCAGTCCGACTTGCCCAGGGGGTCATTTTTGGGGGAAGCAAGGATCTAATTGCTCTGGTAAACATTATACAGCAGACAAAAATGACATCAGCAAACTTAAGGTCCTGCCACAGAATGTGCCTGCAAATATAAAGCAATTTGTTTAAACAGAATAAAATAAATAAATAAGCAATACATTAATTGATGCATTTCCATCCATTTTAAAAATTGTAAGTATAGAGAAAAAAATCCACTCGTTTCCTTTTATATCGCCGTTGTCAAAGTGACTAGCCACAGAAGTTGCATATTAAAAGTATGGTAATCAAACCTGTGCAATTAAAACTTTGTGAAAGAAATTATGAGGCACCGAGAACGAGGAAGAGAGAGACTATAACACCTCTAATTACTGACCGCCCTCTGGTTACTTGAAAAAGTCTTCATTAGTCTTTTCCTGCAGTCATTTGTTTTGTCTGACATTCATCATACAGGCCTTTTGTTAGTAACCTTTGTGCCTCGTGCTGTCAGCCTGCTGTGCTGCCGGTCCACAGTGGCACCCCTGCACCGTCGGAGGGAAAACCCCGTCTGCTGTACATTGGAGGTGCTCATCCTTTATGATTCACTACACTGTTTATCTCCCCTCCACATCGCTGTTCTCTTAGAGATCGTGTCGGCGAACCATACAAAGAGATACAGCAATTTATTCACCCATGGCTGAGTGATTCGTCTCTAAGTGCTGGTTGGACTTACATTCCAAATGACGGTTAACATAACTCAAGAAACCTCCACCTGTCAATATAATATCGGCTATATTATGGCAGAGATATCTCAATCCAGTGCTTAATCCTATATCCAGTGCTTCTAGCTTATGTATTAATAGCCTGTAGCTCACCTGGATCTAGTTATTTATATACGAAACCATATTTTTATGTGGGTATTTATAAAGGTATGTAACAATATTCATGAAGATAAGATTCAGAAATGCCATATATTAAATAAAACGTGAACTGGAACGTTCTCAGAATTTAATTTATAATCCATTCTCAGCGGTAGTTTACATGTAAGTATGAACAGTAATAAGAGACTTAAAGTGCTGCAGGCAGTCGTACCTATTTTATATAACGAGGTCTGTATCGCTGAAGCATCTCAGGTGAAATGGATTATGGGTGAAATGGTACCGTGCACCCTGGGGGGGCAAACACCGATTCTGCCCTCTGCTCGGGACACCCACATGAACCGCTGTGATATTCACAGTCCAGATAGCTGCGTGCTGCTGAGGACATTTGCGGGTCCTGACCGGGGTAAAAAAAATCCCTTAATTGCAGGTTCTACTATTTCCTGTGATTATATGTGAGACGTTCTAAGAGATAGCATGAGCAAAATGTAACTAGAAACGCTGGCCACGGCGGTACAGGCCACGCCGGACAGGAAGATGATGCTGATCCTTAGGAAACTGGAGGGAGCCCCAACACATCAAAGGAAAAGAGCAGAGTCGCTTGGAAGCTTGGGGGGAAAAAGAGCGATAGACAAAATAAACAGGTTTCTTCAAATCAACGGCAGAGACGTGCCGGCTGCATGCCATGCTGTCCCCGTGACATGGATTGCACATGGACGCAGCTGACCTTTGTAAAATTATGCTACTTCCCTGCCCCCCACACAACCCAGTACCTGTAAACCGAATAAACGGAAGTTTCAAAGTGGAAATAACTTCTGACGGACAAACAATTATGAACTTTCATCAAAGACCTGACGGAATCCATTAGCGGTTGGTTTTCGTACCCAAATAAAAATGGGATCATAAAGCCTGGAAATGTGAGGGTTGGGGCGGGAAAATTTGAGAAATATTAAAAGGGATGTAAATCCCTATAGGCGAGTTGATATTTAAAATTTTCATACATTAGAAATATTATTACTCTACATTCTTCCTGCTTAAACTGTTACCTTGTACCACAACACGTCTGGTAAATGAAAATAAATACATTTCAGAGGCTGGAAAGCCTCACTAGCTTAATAATCAAGTGTGGAAGCCAGACACCAAACTTTCTACTGATAATGATGCTATCCAAAGACTCCATAATCCTCAAGTATATAAAAATAGAGACTTTCAAACGGAGGTGAGCTGGGCTGTATGAAAATGCAATGCAAATAGGCCTTCACCCTGTGGTACTTGAACTGTTTTCTCTTTGATAACCTAATTATTGTCTCAAGAGCTGTGTCAATTGCTC
Organism: Petrocephalus sullivani; assembly: GCA_026780845.1. Taxonomy (NCBI): domain Eukaryota; kingdom Metazoa; phylum Chordata; class Actinopteri; order Osteoglossiformes; family Mormyridae; genus Petrocephalus; species Petrocephalus sullivani. The sequence goes on from JAODKM010000001.1 coordinate 49,569,116, forward strand.
TAGCGATCCCGTCTTGAACAAATCACTCCCGTAACCTGGAGCACTTTCGATTTGATTCTGCCATTTTTTGACAGTTCAAAGCAATCAGAGGCACCATCACAAGGACGGGGATTGATTTTGTGTTCTCGCTTATCATGCTAATTCCCTGAAAATCAGCCTTTTCATCCCCTCTGTCTGATTGCTGCTCATGGAAAAGGGTCTGGAACGCACGGGGTCCCTGCTCTGCTGCTGCTGCCCACCCCCCCCACACACACCCCCCCCCGCCCACCCCCTACCCCTCGCTCCCACTGTCGGAGAAGCAGGAACTCAGCCTTTGAGCTTGCAGATTCAGCCTGACTGCTCCCATTTCTGCCTAGCTCCAAACTCCCTAAAAAACTTAGCGAGGGTCAAGCTTCTGTTGGATGCGGTTTCTGCCTTAAATTAAAAGCAATTCATTATCTGGGTTTTGGATCACGTAAGAAACTGTGCACAGAAACTCAAGGTCGCTGCCCATCGTCTCGAGTGTAAATTGGTTGTTAGCAGAAAGGTAGCTGAAAAAATCCTGCAGACACTTTTCTCTGCATAGAAAAGAACTTCACGGGCCTTCATTCATTTACATTTTAGTTATTTAGCAGACACTTTTATGCAAAGCGACCTACAGTTGAGAAGGCAGGGTCAGTCAGTCAGTCCCTGGAGCAGCTGGGGGTTCAGGGCCTTGCTCAGGGGTCCAATGGTGACATCACTCTACCAGCCCTGGGATTTGAACCAGCAAACTTCTGATCACAGCTACAGAGTCCTAACCAGAGGTATACATTTCAGGTCCAAAAACCATAAATCCTGATCAAAATTTTGTTTTAACCAAATAGTTGTGACTGTGACTCTTTATACTCAGCTGGTTGGTTGAAACAAAATCTTGGTCTGGATTTTTACTTGTCTTCACCCAGTGAGCCACACACTGCTCAAACTAGAAATCAAAACTCAAATCGCCTTGGCCACCTGCCACTCCCAATCCGAGCAACGACAGCAGCTCCGTTCTCCCTCTAAAAAGTGAGCGGTCACGTTTTCTACAGCTGTGCAGCACGTTTTAACATGCATGTGACAGCGCGTTAAGCATCCAAAGCATCTGGCACAGTATATCCATCTCTGCCTCCAACAAAATTTGAATGCTTTGATGTAAATATAATTTATTTGATAAAACCGGTGTGCTATTTAGCAGCGCATGACTTGCGTAATTTTTTTATAAAGTGATTTTTTAAAAATAATTGGGTTATTAAGAGATTATTGTAACAAGACATGCTATTGCTAACCCGCTAATGTTACAGAGACACGTGACAAAATGGCTACTCGCTTGAGTAGCACTGGTGTGGGCATGTTTGACAACACAGGTCCTACTCATGAGTCCGGTCTTTTAGCCATTGGCTTAGAGTAACGTATCTCACACTGCCTGCAAATAAGATGCCAGAGCTATGATTGCAGTTAGCCCTGAGGCCCCTACATCACTTTGCTGTCCTACTGGGGCTTTAATGAGCACTTATGTCGAAACAGAAGCCCCCGAGCGCATTGCAGCAGCAACCTCGGGATGCCGGAGCATCATCGCAAGAGCAGAAATGGCTTTTCCTGTAAAGTCTTTCAGACAGAGTCGTTTCGCCCAGACAGCAGCACGCGTGGGAACATGTATTTTTATTTTTTCCGTCTGACATTCCTATTCCCGGGACCACGCACTCTTACAGGACTAAATTGAACATCTACTGCGTGCACCTGTCAGGGCATGTTGCCCGGCGTCTCCAGAGAGGAGGAAACACAGATCCGGAGCGTAGGCCATCACTGACTTCTGATAAGTGCTGAATGAATAAAAAAAAAACAACACAGAAGAGTAGAATTCACACTGGAGGGAGGGGATTTCTACAGAGAAGGAGAAGTTGATGAAATGAAAGGATGAGGCCACTGACCCTCCTTGCTGTCGACACTGATCATATTAGCAGTGGGTGTTCCGAGTACCTGAAGAGCCAGCAGTGTCAAGCAGTTAGTCTCACCGATGGGTTTCTCATGGGATTTTGGGCAGGTTAACTGGTCTGCTTTAGCTACTGGTATACGTATGGGCACTACAGCTACGATTTCTAATGCGAGCTAACATATCGTCTGGTTAGGAGTGCAGACAAGTACCGCTGTCCAGAAAACCCATTTGACAGCAGCTGAAATTACAGGGATCTCCACCAGGAATTTGAGTGCCAGCATCTTTTAGAAAAATCATTATTATCAGTTTTGGAGGCAGGATTCCAAACTTTATTTATAAGCTCAGTGCTGCAGCCAGCAGAAATTGCTACTGCAATTCGTATGCAGAAATAATCCTAACACAACAGACCGTTTGCCAAGTGGTGCCACCTCGACAGGGGGTCCTCTGAAAGGTCGAATATTTATAGTTGTGACATGAGACTTTACAGCTCGCCGGTAATCATAATTCTGTGTTTACGTGGTTTAGCGATCCTGGCGGGTGTACAGCGAGGACCTCGTAGGGAAGGCTTCCAACGTGCCTGTTTTCCATAGAGCCATCAACTAAAATCAGGTGCTCAGAACCTGGCTATAAGCAAATAAAATGCTAACAAGCAAAGCCAGACACAAAGCTCAGGGCCGTTAAGCTGAAATACAGACATTGGTGCAGTGGCTAAGAACGTTACATAACGTTTTAATTTTAGTTATTTTTTTGTATTTATTATTCTTGTTTTTTTTTTCCGAATATCTCCAAAATACTTGAACTAAAGTGATTCTGTGCTGGGTATTATGTGGGAATACAGTTTATGGTTTCAAGTCTTGAAGTTTTGTGTATGGGAACGGATGAAAAAGGTTACAAAGTAATCCGAGCAACACGTGTAGGAAGACGCTCAGGGAGCCGCGGTAAGTTACTACTCGGAATTTCATTAGCGTAGCTACCACGCGCTCACGGACGAGGCTGGTGGAGTGGGCGGGCGGGGTAGGCAGGCAGCCGCGAGTGAACCCACACCTCGCATCGCCAAACAGTGCCCACATGAGCTGCACTCGCGGACTACATTAGACTTCACATGGCAAGAGGCCGCTTTTAACGTGGTCATTTAAAAGCTCCTTTTTGGCAAGGCGAAGTACGTGCTCTGATCGATCCTGTGCTGTTCTGTGCGAACTTTAAATTCCGGGGGTGCGCTGCTCTGTGGAGGGGCTGGGATGTTTTATATTAGACAAAACTGAAAAGGCCTAGATAGATGATAACCAGCTAAGCTACAGGATAACAGGCCTAGTAAGAGGATAACAGGCCTAGGTTCATTCACAACAGGCCTACCTACAAGGATAAAAGGCCTAGCTACAAGGATAACAGGCCTAGGTACAAGAACAACAGGCCCAGGTATAAGGACAATAGCCCTACCTACAAGGATAACAAGCCTAGTAAGAGGATAACAGGCCTAGCTAGAAGGACAACAGGCCTACCTATAAGAATACAGGCCTAGTAAGAGGATAACAGGCCTAACTACTAGGATAACAGGCCTAGCTACAAGGATAAGGATGATGGGAGCAAAAATAGAGCTTTTTACTCCATAAATATCCTTGAATTTCCATGGATTGTTAAAAAAAGATTATTTATTGTCTTTCAAACTAAAATTCAGTAACAGGACATCCAATACTAATGTGTCCATCGCTGCCACTTAAAAATTGACAATCTTCTATATATAGAACATTTCTACTGTATTTTTTATGCTAGACATCTGTTCTTTTGGTTATTACTCTGACCACATTAAGTTCATTAAAAGCCAATTATCAAGAGAACAGTTTAATTACATATTATTTAATCAGTAATTAATGGGACACTACCAGGAATCTTAAATAGCTTGTCAAACAAACATTCTGTGAGTCCTGTAATATGTTCTGCTGTAATATTATTGTGAAAAGTCCCTGCTCTTTGAGAAATCCAGCAAGATCTGACTCATTAATTGAATTAAGCATATCATCAATCATGCAATCAATTTAAGAATTTATGAGCAGATAATTGAGTCATAGAGAGGATTTTAATCGCTATTGAGGCACATGGTGGTAAGAAATGATGGTCTACCTCCTCAAAGCTGTGATATTTTACTGTACATCACACCCATATAACTGCATAACATGAGCAACATGAGCAAAAGTTAACATAATGGTATTCTAAATTCATGTTTGGTTTAACCTTGTTTTCATTGTGCACATGTATGGATTACATATCTATGATGATATCATCATCCTTTTATCAATAAATAGAAAATTTCCCACTGCAACATCATTCATACATCCATCTTCTGTAAGCACTTCTCCTATTCAGGTTCGTGGGGGGTCCGGTGTCTATATGGCCAAAAGGTGGGGAACAACCCAGAATGGGGCGCCAGCCAATCACAGGGTACACACACCTTACAGGCAATTTAGTAACCTCAGCATGTTTTTAGACTGCCGGGGAAACCCCTACAATGGCACAGGGAGAACATGTAACATTGGCAGAGACTCAAACCCTGGTCTTTGAGGTGTGAGGTAACTGTGTTAAGCGCTACACCACCCCTACTAACTGTCTGGGCTTAAAGCTGGATGTCAGATGGGTAAATGGAGGTCCTTCTGCTGTGGAGGCCTGACAGCGATGTTTCTCTGATGAACGGTGGTAGTTGTATCCGCTGCTTTTCTCAGTACTTCAGTTTGATGGTTTTATCAAAGGTTGGAGAAACCGACGATGATAACTCAAAAAGCACCAAAAATGCCAAAACGTCTAACAGTTAATGTCTGGATAGCAAATCTCCAAACAGCTCCCGTTAAATCGATTCCTGGAAGCGTCCATTCCTACGGCCCAGTGTTCCTGGTGATCTTTTCCCGTGACGTGGACATGGGCCAAACACTCGTGATCGATACTGGGGGGTGCTCTTGCTTGCTGTGCCTGCAGAGCACAGCCGAGTGAGGCGGTGACAAACATGCAGCTCCCTCTACACAAAACACGCTTAATTGCATATCGCTCCATGCATCAAGACAGATGTTTGCATGGGAAGGACAACATGCCCCCCCCCCGACACACACACACGCACACACAAACACACACAGACTATGCTTCAGATCGGCAGACATAGATCAGATGTGCTTCATTCCAAATAGTAACACATGTCTGAATTAACGGCCATATTTACTTATGCAGGAGAAATTGCTGGTGTTTAGGGTATGAAGACATAAAGTATTTCATAAATTACACAAGACTGTGACTTCAGTCTTGATAAATTTGCATACATGCTTACTCTCCGTTGTACTATATATATAAAAATAAAACGTGTGTATTTTGCCTACAGCCAGATTTTTTCTAAAAGTACCGGTAATTAAAATACCAGCGGGTACCTTTAATATCTATTTGAAAAAAATGCTGTAATTTCCTTACTCATTTTGGCTGCTGTACTGACGGTGACACCATTTTTTTTAATTTCTTTTTTTTTCTTTAAGAAAAGCAGCTGTTTCGCTGTTTCGGTTTGATTGTGCTCATTCCGGCTGAAAGCCAGGGAACAGTGAAGCATCTAGTGAAATGCAAACAGCGTAACCACAAGACCAATCCCCACTAATAACAAAGACAAACCCTGCCCCAAGATACACTGACGGCAGGGGGTGACTGAGGGAAACCTATGGAGAAGTGCCGAATCGCTGCCCTACATCACAAATACCTAGGTTACTCAGTTCAGTTACAGTTCTGATTACAGTAACGTTAATAAAGTGCACAGATTGGCAGCTCAACAGACTGAGACACTGTGTAAGTGATCGGAAGGTGGCGGGTTGAAGTGCTGTGGCCGGCAGAGTGATTTTGCCATTGTGCAAGACCCTTAACCGCTACAGGGCTTTAAAAAAACAGTACATCTGCTAAATAAAACAAAAATGTCAATTGCTCATAGTTTGAGTAGTCCGACCGACGCGATGTTCTCCGCAATGAAATCCCAAATCCTGCATTCAGGCGTGTGCTCTGAGGGTGAGGTTGCGATGCTCGTGAAAAGATTTATGCGAATTCCACGGTCACAAGTCACGTCTATAAAGAAGCTGGCCAGCAGAGCCACTCGCTTCCTCCAAACAGTTAATTACACAACTTCACAGCTTTTACGATGTGAAACCGATCGGCCCTTTGACTCGTGAACTTACTTGTAAGATCAATTTGCTTGGATGAAAACAACGAGCATCAAGACCCTTCAAGAGACAAGTGCAAGCCACAAACGCAGACTAGTACTAGTTAGCAGCTTTGATTTACTTTACACTTATGGAACAACCCATATATGGTATTAGATTTTCAAAGAAAAAATACAAAAGAAATGCTAATATCTAAAAGGACAGCTGTTTATTTTTTCTTTCATTTTGCCAGTCCAAATAAGGAACGCATAGATAGCAAAGCTCACTTATTTTTCCAAAATAATCCCTGATTTAAAATAGATGTCTAATATTATTCATAAGCATGATAATGATAATGTTTCCAGTGTCCCACAGCAATATTCAGATCCCTGCATATAAATCTCCAGTTCAGAGAAATCCTGAACTGCATTTAATGAAACACATCGTATACCAGCCCTAACCTTCCAGCCTGTCCCTACCAAGTGTTCACACAACTTACATCCTCCACCTGCCTCCTCTGCAGACCCGCAGGGTCCCGCACTGCCTGGGCTTAGGGCCCAGGAACCCATGGCAGAGCTGTCCCTTGCCATGGGGCCACATTGTTTTGCACCATTTTCTTATTTATTCCTTAATTTATGACTTATAACGTATGCTTATTTCACTACTGATTTTCCTTTATATATTTATTGTCTTTTTACAGACATTTTCTTTTGTTGTATTTCTGCAAGAAATTTCCCCCAATCAACAAAGTGCAAACTTATATCTTATGTCAGTCAATCAAATGATATCCCATCTTATGTATCTAAGGTTATCTTATCTTATCTTATGACGCACTTCAGTGAAATTAAGGGAACACAGACTGTTTGGAATCTCACTGGGCTTCCTGTTGGAAGACGCGAGAGGCGTATTGGTGATTAAAGCCGACAGAGTGATGGAGCCTGAGAGGCCGTGGCGGGGGGCACCAAGCCTGAGACGGAGCCTGGAAGATGTGGGGTGTTTGGGATGAGGCTGGACTGTGACGCAGTGCCTGCCGAACAGAGCCAGGTGGCCCTTCCATCTCAGGGATCGGCATGGGCTAAAATGGAACACAATAAACGACCCCCCCCCCCCCCCCAGGGGCGGCTCACGTCCAAAGTGCGGGACAGGGGTTCGCCGTCATGATTAAAAGCACCGAGACAGCTCTGCTCTGCCGTAAACCACTCAGCCCTCTTACCAGACAATTGTATCCAACCTTTTTTTTTTCGGGTGTAGGGGGGTGGGGGGGCAGGGAGATGAGCTGAACTTTGTTGTGGTACAAATTTCATGTCCATGGAGGCCTTGGCGATGTTATCGGAGAGCTCCGTGTAGGCGAAAAGCTTTCCCGTCTTTCAGCTCAGACTTTATTAACTTAGATATACTGCCTGTATGGCAGAAAGTAGTTGCGTTTCCCAAACAGAGACTCCTCTGAGCGGCTTCCCATGTTCCCTGGAACCAGAATCCATCTCCCAGCACATTTTCTTAATAAGACTGTATTTAAGTATTGCATCGGCGGGGCCCCGGTTTGTGAGTTGGGGGCTGGCGCCCACTATGGCTCTGTCAGGCTTCAGAAGGAGCACTGCCTACCTGGAAGCAATTAATGGCCATCCTGCCATTTCTACAGATGTCAAGGAGAGGCGTGCGGCGGGATCCGTGGCGAGCACCGCGCACGGGACCCATCTGCGTCCAATGTTCCACTGCTGTGGCCAATCAGGGGGGAAAAAGCAACATGGGAGTCAAGCAGCACCCTTCTATAGGGGAGCATGCCCGCCACCACGTCCGCCAGAAGGAGCGGCTTCTCCCGGTGACACTTGTCCCCTCCAGCTTGCCGTACTGAAAAAGGCCAGACGCCATGATGTGACGGCCACAATGGCCGACTTGCTGAGAGGTACCAAGTCACAGCTCTGGGTTGTGCAATCATCCACAGGAACCAGCTCGCAAACCTGCACCCCCCCCGTGCTCACTGAGAAATAACACTAATTTGAAATTAAAGGGAGAAAAAAAAAGTTTCCTGAATAAATTGTTCATACATGGATGGCCGTGAATGAGTGGACGGCACTGCTTAGCACGCGGATGCAAATTCCAAGGCGGCGGCCTCGTGCCCGTGTGGCATTAACTTCAGATGACAGGGGAAGCCAGCAGTAATGATAGGCGAGATTGACATTCAGATCGCCGTGTGCCATTTCATGCTGACACTGACCTTACGCTGATGTCACACTCCCTGTGAAAAGGTCAGCCTCACGCTGACTTAATGAGTCATCTTTTTTTAATTGTTATGGTATGTGGTGAGGGAGAGGATGGCAAACTTTGCACAACTTTTAATTAATGAGAAATATGTATCGATCACGGCAAACATTTATACAGATGTAGAAAGATAAAATAAATGCTAAACATGTACTGTTCATCACCTGAACTGCTGGCTGTGGTCTTAATTTTGATTTTTTGGCATGTGTGGGTGTGGCCTGTGGGGTATTTTGCCTATGGGGTATTGCATGCTCTGTAGCTAAACAGATCTTTTACAGTTGCAGGCCTCGAGTACAGTTTGTAATGATTTCTTTAACTGTTTCATTCACTGCTGTTACTGCACGTTCATTAGCAAAAGATTAAGTAACACATTACTGTTGTGGCTTTGAACATATGTATCTGTTTTTGGAAATGCAGAAACATATTGACTACTTTTAATGATTAGTGAAGTTCGACTACATGTGCAAACTTCCACCCACGAGACCATGTTATACTTCAGAATGATTTTGTTGAGTCAGTTTAATTAGTAGACTTTTCAAGTACTTTAAATGTCTTAAATACCGAAGCCAGATTCTGCCGCTTAGCTCAACTTCACCGTGGACTTTTCCCCATGTCGATAGGTCAGAGGTCAAACCGGCATGAAAAATGTCTCTCACCTTGGCCATTTGTCACAGCAAGGTGAAAAAGAACAGAAAGGTAACGACATCAATATGGTGGGCGAACAGGCTTGAGGCCTGACGCACACACAAAAATGCCTTTGTTGGAAATGATATTAGCCTGAGGTAATTGATTCCAGGCCAGAACATCGTTTGCAGGTGGAAAGTTGATTACAGGAAGTTTATTAATGAATATCCATTAATCTGAGCTGACAAAGACCAATTAGAGGGCTGACGAGTCGCATCGCTGAAGTTAATACGTACATTTGTTTTCACAGCTTGTGCATCGACGTGGTGTACGAGGCGGGAGCCAAAGAGCAAACCGTTAGAGGGGCACAGACCCACGGTAGGAGCCAACCCGAAAACATGGGAACAGAAACACCCCTCTAATCACCTTCCTACACACAAAAAAAATGTATATACAGTTTCCAAAAGACTTCAACAGAAATAATGACGACACCCAATAAATGTATATTTAGGAAATAAATTCATCACAATAATACTACTACTAATAATAACAGCAATAATAATAATAATCATAATAATAATAATAAGACCTAATTTAAGATCTAATTACCTCGGAAGAACACAAAAAAATGTAACTGGTCTTATTCCCCATGCAATCGGAGGTAAGTAGCAATTAAAATGCTGATTAGTGTCAACTGCGGCTAGCACACAACTTCATAAGTTTGACAGAGCTGTGGGGAAAAGAACGTAATTCCACCGTCCTGCAAACCTTCTGCTTATTTTCTCGAAATGAACGGCAAACGCTTCCCATTAGCGCTCTGATAAAATCTGCAGAGGCTTGCCGGGGCCCCCGCTGGATGCTCGGGGAGAATTCGCCCTGACGAGGAGTCGTCTGGGAGCGTTAGCGACTTGGCTTCGGTGGCAGTCGGCCTGCTTGAAGCATTCGCATGGTCCCTCACACCGCTCGGCGATGCCGAAATATGTGCGGTGAGATGCGGCACCCAAAGCCTTGAACGCGCACTATGGGTACCAATCAGAGGTGGTAAGGTCCAAAAAGTAAAAATCCAGACCATAGGATTCTCTGTGACTCTATGACTGAGATTCTTAATGCTCATCTGGTTGGTTGAAACAAAATCCTGGTCTGGATTTTTACTCTTAGGACCAGAATTACCCACCTCTGGTGCCGACGGGCCTGTGCTGGGAGCCAGGGTCCTAATGGACTTTGCACAGGAACTCGATCACTTTCACACGTGCACAAAGCACTGTATTGTAATATTTGCATTACGTTTACATTGCATATGTTTACATATTTATGTACTTATTGTACTCATATGTATAGTCTTATTGAAGCACCTTAGCTTGTATTTATGTTTGGTTTGTAACTGCTGTTGGCTGGGTGGACATGCAAAGTAAGACTTTCATTGCATACTGGCTGTTTACTGTGTGTATAACCATAAACTCTTCAGTATAACTGAACATGTTTAAGCGGCCCTCATTTATGCAGCAGAGATGCATGGTGCTGGATGCTGTAGCCAGCGGCATCCTGCTCAGTTTGATCTGCTAGGAGGCTGATGTCCCAAATCGGGCCTGACAGCCATCGCTAAATATGCCAATGCTAATTAATTAGCATCTAATTCTGACCAGCGAACAACGGCATATAGGAGGCTGTGCCGAGCCCATCGCCCCCCGGAGGGCGTCATTTATTGGGGTTAGGGGTTCCGCGTGAGAAGCTGAGGGCCACCACCTAAATCGACAGGGTGGGGCGCGCTGACACTGAAATGTTCACACCGTGTCTCCACCGTAGCTCCGCCGCCTTGAGCTACAACAAATTCTCTGAGCTCCCCGGTTGCCACGTGAACAGCTGAACTATGTGTGAGGGCCGAGAGCCGCTCGAACCTCCTCCGGCTTCATCTCAACGCATTAAATTACACTGAGCTGCTTCGATGATGCTTTTATCTGAAGCGATGTGGCTCATTTTAACCCATTTCTACAGATGGATATTCCACTGGAGTGATTCCGGTTAAATGCTTAACCCCAGGGTGCAACTGCAGTCCCCTCTTAGGACACAAAGCAGGGATATTCAGGTTATGAGCCCAAGTCCTTAAACACCCAGCCTGGTCTCAGTGGTAATTAAAATTTAGCAAAAAAACCACGTCATATTATATTATCATAAACAAGTCACTTAAACACCACGTACAGTCATTAACTAGGTGAATTTCGAGGTCTTCAGTCATCTAGCTTTTACTGATGGCGCCGGATCAAAGCCAGTCCCTTTTTTGCGTGTTTATATTATCTGGCATATAGATCTCAGCCTATGCGCTCACTCAGAAATGATCAGAAACGTCCCCCCTGTTCGGCAGGGCTGGAAAACGCAGATGGAATGAATCGCGGATTCCTGACTCTGGTAGAACAAAAGAGGCAGACGCCAAATACAATGTTCCATTCGACGTGCTTTAAAAGATTATAGGGTTTTCCCTCCCCGAGCGGCCCAGACCCCTGCAATTACAGTCTTAGAGCCGCGGCTCATTTTACCTGATGGACACAGACCAAACAGCCATAATCTCCTGTCAAAACGCATGGAAACTTTATGAAAGCAAGCTTTTCCTACAGGTCACCAGAACCAGTGATTACGGACTCGGCAATTAGTGTGGCAGCGAGGGCCGTAAGCCCAGGAAGCGGCAGGAAGACCCACTGCCCCCGCCCCCACTCCCAAGGTCACCAGGCTCATTGCGCATGGGCATTCCAAATTAACAAACGTGTAAACCAATGTGGTGCATCATACAGAATAAAAGCACGAGAACAAACACACCACAGCCACGAGGGTGGCACAGACGGCGAGCCGGGTCTGCGGGGCCGCACTTAGGAAACCTGGTCTCTCCAACCACATCATCACACCGGGCAAACACAGCCTCTGATTGGATCCAGGCAACGGCAGCGGGAGGGAGACGGGGAAAACACGCATTCTGGCACCCGAAACGCGCGGAGCACAAAGGACCACAACAAAGGACTCAAAAGACAAACTTCACAGTCTTGTTCTGTGGTACTGAGTAGTTAAGCCAGGTTAAAAATAGACCCCAGAGTGAAATTCTTTTAACAGGTCTCTTTTATGGGGGGGTGGGGATCCCTTTATGTTTTCCTCGTCGCAGATCTCACAGATCCCGAGCTCCGCAGCTCTGCTCTTCCAGGAACGTTTAAAATTGTGAGCAAAGTGCAAGAATTATGTGAGAGGAAAAGAGCTCAGTAGAGACGAGAGGGTTTCCAGAGCCTCACAGCGACACCCTCGCGGAGAGCGCCACTCCGTCTCTCTTAAAGGCTATTAGCGGTTTCACGATGACAGGACCCGGGCCCTTTTCTTACCCTTGCAGATGGGGGGGGGGGGTATGTGACAGTTCCTTGGTTTATGAGAGATTCGTCAGCTACAGCCGATTGCCCATCCATCCATGCATCCAGCCGGTGCTGTGGTGAGGCCTGGGAAGCTCAGAGGAGGCCGGACGCGCCCCGGTCGGGACACAGACACCCATACACCCAGGCCAGACAGGCACTCCCCCTGACGCTACAAGCAATTTCGTTACCATTTCACAAAATTACCACGTCCGGAATGTAGCAGGAAGCCAGAAGGCTTAGGGAGTACCACTTTAAAAAGGTCTGTGAGGCTACCCACTAAACCACCCACCCCGCCTGCAGGTCATTTATTACATTTTACAGAGTATAATAATTCAATCGCAACTGCTCACGTTTGCATCTTTTCTCACCTCTAAAGACATGGGACTGAGAACAATCATATATCAGCAGCATATGTGGTACAATATTCATAACTATGTAAAACATACTTTACATTTATTTCATGTACCATGCAATAAAGGTTTTCTACACATTCGTCAATAGTTCATCCTTAACTTATAACTTTTGTTGTTAATTTAATCTTAACTTCTTCTGTTACTTGTCTTCATATTATGTATTTCCTTTCAAGCACAATCCAGGAAGCAAGCAGAAAAGGAATTTCCCACATGTCCAGTGTGTGTTTGTGTATGTGACAAATAAAACTAGTCACTTGAAGCTTATCAATAACATGAATTTATTATTGCCAGTACAAAAGTCCAAAAAAAAAAGAAATTCTCTTCAGTTGTTTTCTGGTTCAGTAGCTTTCTCTACATACAAATGACACAAATGATTAATTCGGACACTAAGAGGGACTAATAATTGTTAGGGCAGTTACTTTGTACTATGGAGCTGCAGTGACATCTAAGGGTAGGAGGACTAAACAGCAACTTACACCCAACAGGGCAAAGCATGAGTCAAACTGGGATGATACTATCTGTGGGCAGCAGAGAAGGTGTTGGACAGATTTTTGACTGCGGCATGGTCCAGTATCTTATCAGAATCCAACTCTGTCATCAAGGCCGATGATGATGACATGATCCAGTAACCATAATTATGTAATGCTATCCCTAAACAGCTCGCTTTTTTTAAAGGGGTGGGGTACGAGGTCTCAGGAGGACTTTAAAATCTATAATCCCTCTCATCATGCAACATGTGCCCTCCAGAGCTGCTGCTCGTCTCGGAGACATGGGACGAGAGTGAAGGGAGAGGGAAAACAACATTTCACATTCGCAGATGATCCTCATTTGGTGCGGTTTGGAGTGCAATTTAGATCAAACGTATCCATGTAAATGAGTCAGGGCTCCTTAATTAGGTGGCTCTGAAGAGGGAGAGCGAACGAGAGGAGAAGGAGGGAACAGGGGAGGGAGAGGGGGAAAAAAAGTTGGACCACATCAGTCGGGTTGGGTGTGGTGCCCTCAGCCCCAAAACATTTCTTGTACGCGGAGCCCGGTGCCAGAGTTTCGTACGTGCCCCTTAGATCCATTCTTCTCAGTTGGAGCAGGAAAAGGCACATCTGCAGAGGGGACAGACTCTGAGACGCTAGCTCGCAGCGCTTCAAACGCACGCCGCCCGGTCTCGCTGGCACGCGCGGCAAAATAGGTCACCCTGCTCTGATTTAGCTGTCTGCGTCGATGCCGCTGCCAGCTAGATTTTGCACTTATGAGCGACTGGGCATGAGCCAGTTCGCAATATTTACTCATAAGCCCCCCCCCCCCCCCCCCCCCCCCCCCCGAGCCTCCTGGCGGAACACGTCTCCATAGACAA
>JAODKM010000001.1:49583326-49610437 GCA_026780845.1 Petrocephalus sullivani
AGGAAGACGGGGGCTGGGTTTACCTCTGCGGCCTGAACCCCGGAGATAAACCCCCCGCACTTTACCTGCCTCATGTGACTCATACCATTGTCCCAAAAATCAATGGGCGCACTAGTGCACTAGCACCAGCCTTCGGCAGGGGTGTATCTGTTGTTTCAGGGGTCCCACTCCGAATTGAAATAAATAGCTAGCCAATAGAGGTCATAGGTACCTAACTGGTTAGCAAAACATGCTGCTTTAACAACTAAATTAGAAATATTTACAATACACTCATATTTAGTGTAGTGACTGCTTGTGGCCAACAGGGGGACCTCGGGTGCCCACAGGATTGTGTGGTCTGACTGGTGTTAAACATCACCGCTGGGCTCTGGTACAGGATGATGTGATCATGATGCAGCTGATCTGAAGCGCAGAGTTTCTCCTCCTCACTTTGGGAGGGAGGGCGTGGTGGGGAGCCCCAGCGAGGCATAGGGGCCGCAAGTCCAGAGGCAGCCTGCACTGAACCCCCCGCAACTAGCATGACAGCGAGCTGCTCTCCTCAGGGAAGGAGCCATTCAAGACTAATGGCACATGACATCCCAGTCCCCCCCCACTGCAACATGCACCACGCAAGCAGCTCTATATTCGAGGAACATTTCTAAGAACACAAAATGACACCACTCCTATTTTTACATATAACTGCTTTTTTCTGTACTTTTTTCAGCTGTTTTGAATGCTGGATTTGGTTTGTAGATATAATAGTAATTTTATACGTAATTTTTCACATTCGTGCCCGTCAGATTCAGTCTTGCTGTGACTTAAAGTGACTGGATATGAAGGCATTTTGTAATACATTAGTATTAACACATTTATTTTGTGTCCAACAGAAGGCTGTTATTCAGACTCAGCTTCTTATTAAACATAACAACACAAAACTTTAAATTGCTTTTGTTGTCATAACGACGGCCTGCTCTCAGTTGCACCCCCCCCCCAATCCCACCTGAATGTGACAGGAATGTTTAGTATCGAAAATGCACTCATACACACATACAGAAAGCACACGTCTAACGGTGATCGCCATGCCCTGAAATGTCCTGGTCTCTCTTCGAGGGCGTCTCCTTACCCGGTGCCCTGGGACAGTCTCTGGGTTTGCTGTGACCCTGTACTGGATGAGCAGTTATGGGGGATGAATGGATGGATGGATGGATGGAAGGATGGATAACTATGATCCAGATTTGCACATGCAATGCCTGAGCTGGTGCCATATAACCGGATGGGTCACGGAGGGGAAAAGGAAAGGTCTCGGAGGGGTGCTAATTGGTCAGGGACTAAGCCTAGATATCTCTGATTGGCCCCTGAACAGCCACAGCCTTGCTCTGACTAACTGGTGGATGGAGGCAGCCTGAAACGAATTCCTCAGTCCTAAGGGAGGTTCCCGGGATGGCACGACACCACTCGCTCAGGCGCGACTTGGCATGTCAGCAGAGAGGCGCTAGGCTTGGATCTCACCCCTTCCCTGCTAACGATGTGGTGCCCCACCCACCCTAACGCCCCCCACCAATCACAGGACTCCTGCGGATTCCCACTTCTGGATGCTGGGACCACAGTGTGCCAATAGCAATCAGATAACATGCTGCACCAGATGACTTTTTCTGTTCCAAGCAAACTTCTGCTCTGGGGTGTGAGAATATAACATTGGGAAGCCAATTACCCGAACGGCATGACTCTGGACAGTAGGAGGAGACCAGAGCTCCAGCAAGTAACTCATGCGACACAGGAGAACATGCACACTCGGTGTGAGAGTGGGCTTTGAACCCACAACCCTAAGGTGACAGTGCTGCCCGCCGGTCTGAAGCTGACGTGTCTGCCTGGTGCTTCGTCCCATATTTTTTCATAGCACCCAGGAAAAACTGTTGTAGGTACACCCTGGAGGGGGGTGGCTGTTTACCAAGATGGGCTGGAGACGCTGACGGGGGCTCAATCCAACAGAATAAAAGCATCTAGAGCTGAACAAGCCGAGAGTGATGGAAACATGCAGATCGCCCGGCATCGTCGTCGGGAAGAGGGGAGGTTGCAAGGTTTATCGAAGGCATGGAAGGAATGTGTCTCCTTGGTTACCTGAGCATGGATGCATCAGAGGCAAGGGAGACACGGAAAGATCTGCCTGGGAAAGATGTGGAGGGGCGGAGCCGAGTTCCTGCTAGAAAGGTGAGCTGAGGTGTTTCCCAGTAGGCGTACTTGATTGTACTCAAGAGCAGAAGGACAGAGGGCGGTACAAATCCCAGGATGTTGTTCTTGCCCCGCCCCAAATATCAAGGATGCATCGGTTGCATTCTCGCCGAACAAGACCAATCCCATGATTCCCTGAGTCCCAAGTTCGTCCTCGGAAGGTAAGTTAGCAAGACTGCTCTTGGCAAGACCACAAGTACAATCTTTGCAAACACCCCTAGTATGGGTGACGGTCAGGGAGAGGTCAGAGGTCACGCGAACACCTGAGCGATGTAGGGGATTATCGTCTTCCAAATTTCATGCCAGCTGCAGCGGACACAGCTCCTGATGGGAGGGAGGAGGAGAAATCTCAGCTCGAGGCTGTTCCTGCCTTGCAACACCCCCCCCCCCAGCTGAATTATTAGCCAATCAAGGTGGGGGGAGGGAGAGACACTCAGGCCAAGGGCAGCTCTCTCGGCTGGATCGGAGAGCACCTTCACGGTCTGCTCTCTCCAAAACCTCGGACACTGGGATAAGAGAGCTGTCGCAGAGCTGCCTGTCCTGAGCGTGGCTCTGACCCAGTCACATCCCTATGGTATGTGATGTCCAGCAGTGTAATCATCCCACTCTTACTCACCCCCCCCCCCCCCCCCCCCCCCCCGTGCTGCTTGTTTATAAGGATTAGCCTGAGTGAGGTATACGGCATTTAAGCACACGATGTGGAATGGAAGGGAACGAAAGCAGCCACTGGATTGGCTGGATGGTGTGAACGATGGGCCAATCCGGACTGAGATCCTGCCTGCTACCAGAGGGTATGGCTCCCCCATGCGGAGTAGCCTTAAGGCGGATGTTGCCAAATGGGGTCACCTGCACACAAGGTGAACATCACATGCCGGGACGGAGGATACCCAGATTGCCCACATGAAGCTACACGTGAATGTGGTGCGGCGTTATGCCGCTATCCCAGGTGGTTTGGGGACCTATGGGACTTGTATGACATCAGCATGCACTCCATTGCTGGATAATTTCTGACCCACTAAATCAAGCCAAGCTCATATCCCAGTCTAAGGAGAGACACGCATGCAGTGTGCAGATGCAAAACGAGGTCAGATATTTCATTGTGACATTTCAAATCAAAAGGCACACACGTATGTATGATATAGCATAATTTATTAGTCTGGGTATTTGTAATAAAAAAGCAGCCACTAAGAGAAATCTCTTAGATTATATGGACATTACCAATTATTTTATATAGCATGAGACCTTTAATTTCCACTGAAGGATTCATAAATTTTATCAATGAATTTCTCTATGCATGATACACTGATACCAAACATATATATATATATATATATATATATATATATGTGTGTGTGTAGTTTTTTATTTCATTCTGTTTTCAATTAATCCTTTGTTTGAAAGGATTTTTATATTGATTCTTATTCTTGTACTGTAATTCCTAAGTTCTCCTGTTCTCCCAGTCATAACACCTATTTTCACATTAAAATTCACATTACTTTTCTGTTATGCATGCAGGATAGTCTTAAGAAGCCAGTAGGGACCGTAATCAGGTGTAAAAATTAGTTTGCCGCAGGTAGCAGCTGACAATAAGCCCAGCATCTCCCGGTGGCACAGGGTCTCCCGGTGGCACAGGGTCTCCTGGTGACACACGAAGCCCAGGGGCTCCCGGTGGCACAGGGGCTCCTGGTGGCACAGGGTCTCCTGGTGGGACATGGGCTCGTGGTGACACACGAAGCCCAGGGGCTCCCGGTGGCACAGGGTCTCCCGGTGGCACATGAAGCCCAGGGGCTCCTGGTGGCACAGGGTCTCCCAGTGGCACATGAAGCCCAGGGGCTCCTGGTGGCACATGGGCTCCTGGTGACACACGAAGCCCAGGGGCTCCCGGTGGCACAGGGTCTCCTGGTGGCACAGGGGCTCCTGGTGACACACGAAGCCCAGGGGCTCCCGGTGGCACAGGGGCTCCCGGTGGCACATGAAGCCCAGGGGCTCCTGGTGGCACAGGGTCTCCCGGTGGCACATGAAGCCCAGGGGCTCCTGGTGGCACAGGGGCTCCTGGTGGCACAGGGGCTCCTGGTGACACACGAAGCCCAGGGGCTCCCGGTGGCACATGAAGCCCAGGGGCTCCTGGTGGCACAGGGGCTCCCGGTGGCACACGAAGCCCAGGGGCTCCTGGTGGCACAGGGTCTCCCGGTGGTACATGACAGCGACGCCTCGTTTGCCCTGCCCTGTTCCCTGCTCTATCACTGTGTGATGTCATACATATGTGCACACACACACACGCACGCCATACACACAGTCATTCTCTTGTGTTTATGTAATGCTTGCCTACACAGCTGTCACATTCCCTAAAATGAACCGCACCCTAAACTTCAACCCCAATAATTTCCAAAACTGTCCCAAAGGCTTTTGGACACCATTACCAGTGCTGTTACCAAAGCACTGAATAACATAACTGAATAGTAATTAATTAAATTAATATAATAAAAAATAATTCAAACGCAGCATACCATGCGGAATCCTCCTAACGGGACAAATAAGCTCCAGTCATAACATGTGGGCCCCAGGGCAGGCTTTGCAAGGCTTTGGGGGCCTGAGCGAAATGCTGTGTCATCCTCCTGCGGCATCCCGCACCACCGTCCTGGAAAACGCTCGAATTGCCGCATATATAATCACATAAAATATCAGCCACTGCTCCTATGTGACCTTATATGTGATAATTATAGAGACTTTAATAAAGTGGTAATAGATAGTCAAACTCCCTGCCCCTCTGTGGAGTTAAGTGACTGAACGTCATTACGTGAGGGTTAAGAGTCAGTAACTAGTAAGTAAGAAACAGGAACTAGTGAAAAATCAGCTTAATTGGGCTAATACTTAAGTTAATTAATATTTGCCGCTCATCCACGACCCATGTCGCTGTCCCCCAGGGTCAGTCCATGCACCTTAGAATGACCCGTTTTGAGCTCAGCAGAAGAATTTCCCTTAAGAACAGGGGGACGTTCCTGTCCACAAGCCAGAGCTGGAGCCCGCAGGGTGGGGGGCATTGGAGATCTCCAGAGGCTTACTGGGATGGACCAGAACCCCAGTCGTACACACCGCATGTGTGTGTCTCTGTCTGCCTTCAGGACCCATCCCACAGATCTGCATCATCCTGAGCCTGTCCCCCTCATCCCCATCGCCAAGCACATGGGTGCATTAGCACCCAAATTCACATTTATTCCATCAGCAGAGACTTTCGTCCAATGTGACGCGAGGAGAAGCCGCTACTTCCGTCATCATTCCGAAGTGCAATTTATTTTATGGCTTCATATTTACATGTGAAGAATTGCTCACTAGAATTTGGGCTGTTAGGAAGGATTTTTGTTTTTTTACACCATGCTTATTTTTCAGTGCTCATTTGTAAACTTTGGCTTAAACGTTACCTGATATGGGGAAGCGAAGCTGGAACAAAGCAGAAAAGATCTCAGCACCCAGTTCAAAGACCCCAGTTAATTAGTTTTCTCATAATCTGTAGATGATGTGATAAAACAGATGCACAGACCACACTGAGAGATACTCCATCAATGGGAAAGCATTACTATCACTGGTAGTATTATTTATGCACATTTCTAGCTGAAAGGTGAACTTATGCTTGCAGAATCACCTCTAATTTTGCTGTATATGTCGATAAATATTACTGGTAACACTTTCTATGAAGCCCATATTCATAAAACCTAATAACTTTATAATTCATTGTCACACACTCATAAAGTATTATAAACACCCATAAATATTTATTAAACATACACATTATGAATGCTCTACGAATGCTCGTCTATAATCTATTATAAATACCCTCATAATGCATTATAATGGTTAGTATAAGCATCAAGGCTACTTTGTGCTACATTATAAAGGTGTTTATAGTGCCTTATAGATGAGACCTTCATAGATAGTTATAATGCATAATACACATGACTATAATGCGCTATGGCTTTGTCGTAGGTATAGGTACTGCAGTATAATGACTACTTTAAGTAACGTGTTGCCGTATTACTTTATAGGTACAGATCACCTACTAGTGCCATCCAGAAGCATCACACTGCCAACGAGACTCGAAACAATTAATTTGTAGTAAAAGTAACAAGATAAAACTCACCGAATCTGTTTTTTCAGAAAAACAATGATTAAAAAAAGTGAGTGTTATTTACCATGCGTACTAAATAATGAACAATATATTATACAAATCACTGAAATCCCTTAGATGTAAACGTGTTATAAATAGTACACAGATAATTGTTACATAGTATGGCCAGTACACTCCAGATGCTAAAATGGCAATTTGTCAGCACAGACAGACGATTAAAAAGCATCGGCCCTATTTGATCTGATTATGTATGCCCGCCCCACCCCCATGCGAAACCGTACTGACAGAACCCAGAAATAAGCTACATAATTCACTTTGATTTAGAAGTTACGTATCTTAGCGAGAGAGGACACAGCTGTAAACTAATAAATCACAGCCAAGCGGCTTTTCATTTGCACCGTGACAGGAGCGAGCACATGAAAGGCCCGTGTGGAGCCCCGGCATCACATGAGGACGGCCCCAGTCATTACACTCTGACCTGAGTCAGCGATTTGGGGGCAGCGTGTTAAACGACGGCATCTGATGATCTGGGTCTCATGCGGGCCCAGCTGTTATTACAACACCAGCAAATGCAGCATCTGTTACCGCCAAGAACCAGCTAAAGGTGACTGCCTACCTGCACAGCACTGACATCCAACTTACTTACGGCTATGTAGAAACTGTACTTCCCTCAATCCCCCCCCCCCTTCCCAACTGATTGTGCACTTTACCCTATTAAAAAGCTTTTACCTCATTTGCCATGAGCCGTGGAATCCTCAAGTATGGTGAACATCCAGCGAGGCGGTGAGGTAGTAGGTGAGTCACCATGGATTCAGGGCTGGTGATGTCCCACAGTATTCAGTTTAAAACATTCATCATACCATTAAGGAGAGGAAAGGCCGTAATAGTGTTCTTCCTTTGTTCAAATCAAAATCTTGAAACAACAAAGACTTTGCACAGCACTCACAATACTTGCATTATATGTTTAATTAGCACTATACGTTTGTCTTACATTGTTCCCTGTGTTTATATATTTATTGTCAAAACCGTATTTATTGTCTTTGAAGCACATTAATTTGTGTTTGCCTGTAGCCAGGAGGACATGCAGAGTAAGTGTTTAATTTCATGGTGTAACTAACTGTTTATTGTGCATGAACTGAATTTCCGATGTTGGTCATATGAGGATGCATGGTGTAAAGGCGAAGTGCAGTTCCTCGCGGAATGGAATGGCTGAGGGGTCTCGCGCAGTGGGCCTGTCCAGGCCTCCTCACCCCAAGCTGTGGCCACCCCATATTCCCAGCGAGGCCTCCTGAAAGCTGTTCCCAGTGGGTCTTGTTTCTGGAACAGGGCCCGATTCGGCTCCCGAGTAAATCGGATTTACTCTGTATGGGGCAGGGGGGCACTTTGCTGACAGCAGCGACACCGGGCTCCGTCGGAACAGGAGAGTCGAGCCGGCTACCTGCATTCCTGGGCGGGAATCCAATCTGCTGGCGCTGGATCACTCCCAAATGCATGCCACTTCCGAAAGACTCTAGATGCATATCGCGACTGTCAGTCCTTACAAGTTCAATTATTGTATCTGCCAGGCGAACAGCACCCAGCCCCCCCGGCCCCCCCGGCCCAGCCCGTGTTGCTGCTATCTCTGTTAGGGACATTAATATTAATGGTCTGACAGTTATCCAGATGATCACCCCGCCCCCCCCCCGGCCACCTCGTCTCAGCATGACTGAACACCTTGCTGTAGGTGACTGTCGGGTTTGATTATCTAGCGGGAGGCTCTGTTCTGAATGACGACAGGGATGGCGCATGCCGGTGCCGCCGGACAAAGCCCGCTCCATAATGAGGCTGGGATCACTCACCTGTCCTCGGCCCAGCTGTTGGCATTTTATGTGACTGTTCCGTTAGCGGCTGTGCTATGGGCTCATAACACTAATCTTACAGGTGCCCTGGATTGTCTCCTGCTCAGATGGGATGAAAACATGAAGTTAAAAGTCCTCAGAGTCTTTTCCTTGCCAAGTTGGACTACAGGAAAATGTGTTTATTGATCCATACATTTTACAACAGCAAACAAGGTAATTACTTCTATCCATCTTCTCACTCATCCATGTGGGGGGGGGCAGGCTGTTATGGTGAAGGAGGTTATGGTTATCGTGAAGGAGGGACGATCCACATAGTGACTCTCAGCAAAAAGTGGTTTAATAACAAACAGGAATGGTAAATTAGAAGGTAAAGAAACCAGGAGGGGTCAAAACAAAACATGAACTAAAACTAACAACTAACACTTGAACTAGGAAGACATGTGAGAACTGAGCAAGGAGTAAAATACTAGTAACACAGGAACTAAGACATAGTCACAACTACAACTGAACACCACTATCACATGGGCAAACAACCACAATGACCAACTAAAGAAAAGAACAGAGGCAGGCGCTTAAATACACTGATAACAAGGCTAACAAGGGGCAGCTGTGCACTATTACTAACTAGGGGCAACGAGGAGCAGATGAGGTCAACACACTGATATGCACAAGGTCTAAACACTAAGGGAAGCTAGAACAAGAGAAACTGACCAAACAAGGAACAGGGAGCAAAAAACAACTACGGTAACTGAAATAACTAAGCGCACATAACCAAGAGAACACAAAACCAACAAAGATTAAATAACGGCCACCACCAAAGAATGGTAGTCAGGAACGGTGGATGGCCGCTTAGCATGTTAAGGTTTGCAGGAGGCCAAGGAGCAGGCAAACACACTAGGAGGTAATAGGCTAAGCCAGGGGAAGGAAGAGGATGGCCAGCGACACCTGCTGGCCAAATGGAGAGAACAGGACCAGGCAGAGACAGATGCTCACAGCAGGCAGCGTATGACGCAAGGCAGGAAAACACCAGGGACGGCATGCCAATGACATGCTACAAGCCATTCAGAGATGCCTCTGCTCCAACGCCGGCCTTCGCACTCGCAGCTGAGCTGATTTCTAACAGCATTTAGCGCTGAGTCCCTCTTCACACAAAGCAGACTCTGGGTAGAGAAAGCTGAATGAGGTGAGTGGTCCATTGCGTGAATTTCAGCCGTCGTACTTGGAAGATCAGCTCCGATCTTTGACCCCTTTGCGAGACAGTCGCATCTATCACACGGCGTTAGGTGATTCAGTTAGACTGCTATTCCCACAGTCAGGGAACAGGAAGCGATGGCCGACTCACCTGAGGCATAGCCTACATAAATGATGTTATTTAGCAGTGTGTGACGGTGGATAGCCACTGGGGCACAGATCTGGGAAATTAGCACAGCCAATCAGAGCTTGTTCTGTTCCAGAGCAAACACACCAAACGAAAGGGTGACGTGAATGTCTTGCAGGCTAACCGCAATGGACAAATTGTGTGCTACGTTCAGTGGCGGCTGGTGAAAAATATTCTAGGTGTTTGTGCCATATTCAGTCAGATTCAGAAACTATCCCAATACAATTTAGCACAAACTGCGGGATACCAGTGCTCTGGGAAATAATCAGTAATTGTTTCATTAACATTAAAAATCAACAGATTAACAAAAAAATGAAAATGATCATAGATAGGAAGGCAAAAAGAAAGAACTGAAACAGTCACTTCAGCTAAATGAAAGCCGTACATCCAGGGATAGAATAAATCGATCAGCAAATTTACTTTAGTTGCTTTCCATATAATTAACTGCATCCCGATAAAAGACGGCAGGGAGCTCACAGCCATTTTGCTTTCAATGCGTGTGGGTCACATCCAGTAATATCCGTTCTCTCTTTAAATTGTTTTTATTTATTTTGCTTGTATATAAAGTGAAAGACAGTATACTGAATATGGTTGCACCAAGATGGAGGCACAAGGTGACACTATTGGCTCCCTGGGACGATAATAAACCCTTAGGAATCAGATTGGAGAATGCTAATTGGTTAGATCTATGTGCCTACGGATGTAACTAGAGCCAGTTATTGGCTACACAGTATATATTTCTATCGCCCCTAAATAACTGTATGTCACACCTGAGAAGTATTACACCACAGGTCGTAAAAGGATTCAGTGACTACTTTTCCACCAAAGTGAATCATTTATATCTCATTTAGTACACGGTTTTGCACAGCTCGCAATACATATACCTATATAGGCAGAGAGGCATGCAGCACTGGTGGACCAACAAAGAACCATCTTCTGGGCTTCAGTGTCTTATATTTACAAATGCCAACCTGTGCTGCAAGATGGCAGAAGAAGCACGGCAGCCCCCTATCCCTTCAACTTCACATTGCTAAGCCTCCCCTTCACGACACTTACGAGTGAGCTGGGCTTTTGACAAAGAACTGCGTGTTCTGACACCTACAGCAAAACTATCCGATTCCCCGCGCCAACACTGCAGCCAGAAAGACGCCAAAGGCGGCAGTTGTCACTCGCCGGCCATTTATCACTTATCACTTATCACCAGACAAATTGTTAAATCCCCCGGTCTTGGAACGAGCTGTTTTGACCCAACAGGAATAAAACACGAAGCAGCCTGGTCAGGAGACACACGGCGCTCTTCACCTGATTCATTATAAGCCGCTCTTTAAATGGAAGAAAGCCTTGCCCAGATCCCCGATCATGCATGCAAAATGACTCTTCATCAAAAGGTCAAAGGTCATTTCCCGAAAGAGGTTGAGAAGACAGCACCGATTTCCATAATTTCATGTAACCTTGGACCTACTGGAACTTTGACAAAAGGCAGACATAGAAGGGAGGAGCCTGACCCAGCTAGATTCACGTTAGAGCAGGACCAGCAACACATGTGGAGAGCTTAACGGAATGGGAAAGAAGTGTGAATCTCACACCTGGTGACTGGAAACGGCCACTAGGAGCTTCGGCAGTGTGCTAAAATGGCCGACGAGCTCACCCTCCAGAGCGCGGCATGCACGTTCCGTCCCATTGGGTCCAGTCGGGCGTGGGCAGATGGGAGCCTGGCAGTCTTGGGAAGTGGAGGGGGTGGGGGCCCAGTCGTGCGTTACCGTGCCATCCAGAGCTGCCCCCGGCCTCCCCCACGCTTGCCGCAGACACTTCATTAGGATGCCGGGACGGTGGCGGACGGCCACCTCGCGGCGACACCTCATTTCCTGCTCACCGAGCTCTCGGGGGCCGGCAGATGTCGGCATTCCCGTTCCACTATGACGGGGAGGGGAGGAGCGGGGCGGGGGAACGGGAGTGCCCGCCGGTCAAACACACCGGTCCTGCCCTCTGCACGGCGACCAGTGCCAAAACCCCCTCCCGCCCCAGATTGATTATCTGAGGATATAAACCTTTCGGTAAATCCGGAGTCTATCAGGGATTACAGGCGAGTGTGGGGGTCATGTACTGCTGCCAATTTCCGAGCAAACACGTCAGGAACCTGAACAGATGTAGGCTTGCTGTTAAGTTCCTCTGTGGCAGTGGGGGGGAGGTGGTTATTACAGAGAGGTTCTGCTAAGCCTACGGTGGCCCGCCACAGTTGGTAAAGTAGGATAAATACAGATACTTAAAAATAATGAGCTGCATAAATAAATCGTTTATTATTTTTTTTCCCTGACTTTCTGGACAGTCATTTAAGGCCTGGTTAACTTAAGGATGAGGTGACCAGCAGACAGCTAATTGCTGACTTTATCTTGTAGAAAGAGCTGTTAAAGGCAGGTATTAGTATGTTAGTATTAGTACTAGTATTAGTATGTTTTTCAGGGTGGCCAGAGCGAGCTGCGTGAGTATCTACATAACCCCAGCGTGACCCAAACATGAAACCCGATTCCAAGAGCCCGACCCGTGAGTAACAGCGGTACGTGACAGGCACTTCCCAACCTCTGCTTCCAGATCTAAAGACACGCCGGCCGCTCCCATTCCGTGGCCCACAGCCTCGGACAAGTCCCGGGCCAAGAGGAAATTTGCGCTACATTTCCCGACAAATTGAGTTAAACGGACATTAAGTGGCTTTAAGAAAACAAACAGCTGCCTTTAGCACAGGTGCAGGCCGAGAGCTGAATGGGAGCCGGCACTGATCACATCGCGCTTAATAGCTTGACAGGAAGCATTAAGGATTTGGTGTAAGGGACTGGCAAGGCCTCGGACCCACTAACACGGACCTGTCAGGCATGCTCCCCCCCCGCCGCCCCCCAAAGCTTAGTGCAGGGAAGCAGATGTTTGTACGTATACGGCACGCTGGCATCGGGACGGGCAGCAGATGCCTGTAAGGGTGCCAGGCTTGCAAATCGTGCAGACGGAACATGTTCTGGGAGAGACGGGCCTGCCCTCACGCCGAGGGGGCCCCAGCGGAGCGCCACACAGCTTAGCCTGTACTTGCTGTCGCTGTAGCTCGTGTGCCCCCACCACCCCCCAATTCAAGCTAGCCAATGCCAAATCACTGAGCAAGGTCAGGCGAAAACATTAATTACAGGAACTGATTTTCCCATCCTGAAGTGCAGCAGCTATAGGAAAAGGGTACCATTGGCTTTTATAAAGTGGTAATAAGGTAACCAAATTCTTATAATTTGGCTTTGTAAAATTTGTCTTCATTATCCACAGTCACATATGAACAGCATAAACAAAGCAGGAAAACTATGTTTTCCTTTTAATATTAATAATTCAGAATAACTGGCTGACAATTATCTATTGGCTGTTTAGATTTATTGTGCGGCTTGGTTGTTCTGCAAACTTAATGACAAATAATATTATAAGAGAACAAAGATTCTTTCCTTTAGTAAGAGTAAGAAGTGCAGGGCCTGTGTGCCCTCCGCCGTGTGAGTCTGCGCGGTGCTCAGCGCGAGGCATCGGCTCTGTAAGGGAGTAAAAATAATAACAAGCTTCTTGTTTTATTAACAACAGACGGCCAGCTGGAATTGAAAATTTTAGGATAAATGAAGATGAACATCGAGCAGAGATACTCAACAAGTTGTGGAATGTTGTTGCTAAAACTGTCTAAAATAGTTTTGGAAACTCTTACACCGTCACTGTTATAGTTATCGTTATTCTCGTTGTCGTCGTTCGTGTTGTTTTTGTTGTTATCGTCATCATCTTCAACAGGATTTACCTCCAGTTCAGGGCCCCCCCGAAAAGACCCTGCTTTACTCTCCCACCACCCCCCCCCCCCCAGGACCTGCCCTTAAAACCCAGGGCACTGCTCCATTTGTGTGCCTGTTGAGACCGGTCTCTCGGAATATGAAGGCTTGGGGCTTTAGGTGAACATGGAGATCTGAGTGAGGGGTGGTGGTGTGGGTGGGGATGAAGGTAATATGCCCCCTACCCCTCTACAGCATGCCCGGAGTCTGCATCTGAAGACGAAGAAGAGCACAGACTGCCTGAGGTCTGCGGTCTTCCTCACAAACCCACGTCTCACATTTTGCCAGCTGTTTCTCATCCACTTCCCTCTCCAGGACGGCGACCTCACTTCTGCCTCCTTCAGCACGCAGGGCTGGAATCGAAACTCTTATGCTGGCCTTATCATTATGTACTATGTCCTCCTTTACGCAGAGCGCTGAGCTGTTACTTCACTTCCCTGTGGGATATTTCTGTCTCTCTCCCCCTCACTCACGCACCGATGGAGGAAGCTTAAATAATATTCAGGCTCTGCGTCAAGCAGGACAAAACCCAGCGGCTCCGGCTAACAGCCCCCTAATGGGCTTCATTGGGCAGCCAGGGAGGCAGAGGGCAGGCGGTGCTGCACGCGAGGGCCAGAGCCGTGTGCCAGAGCTGGGGAGGGAAGCAGGGTAGGCCGGCAGGCGGGGGCAGGTCATCTGCCTGAGCGTGCACACCGATCCGGTCCAACGGAGAAGCAAGCGGCTCTACGGCTCAAAACCCCGATTAGCGGCTGATAACCGGAGCCCGACAACGCGGTAATTGCGGGATTCACATTTCAGAAAAGTTGAGCTTATATTTCAGCGGAAAACACAAACAACACTGAACAAAGTAACAGATAGATACAATAAGGAAAGATAGGCAGGTAAAGTCAGGGAACGTCGGTAAAATAAGGAGAAAGGATGCTTTCTGTAATGTGATTTAGGCATGGTGATTTAATAAACTTCTGCGTTCATCGTGAGTGCTTTTCTCAGATTTATTAGAAATATGTACCTAAGTGCATAGGACTATTATTATTATTATTATTATTATTAATCTCCTTCTGTTATTTACATCAGCTTCAGGCCACAGGAAAATGAATCCGGCTCCCAAACCCATTCAGTCCCAATCAGCACCCGCGCGCATGCTAGCTCCGGATCGCAGAAAAGGTTATGCCAGAGTGACCGGCTGGGTGCCGCTCCACCGGCCGCTGGGTTTATTGCATCTTTCACACCCCTGTCAGCCCCGGGAGCAGGTAGCGGGGCCCATTAAACAAACGCGGTCATGTTCACGCGACGTTATATTTGGCCAAGATGCACGGCGGCAGTCGGATTATAACATCATTTGTCTTGTCTTTATTACTGGCACAAAGGACACCCTTCATTAATTATTCCGTGTCGCGGCTCAACGCGAACTGGAAAGGTCCCTCTTTGGACAGATGGTGAGGACAGTGTTATTCCTATCAATCCGCCCGTGCTGCTCACTGTGGATTACCGCTCTGTAGTCTGCAGCTATTTACTCCACGCAACCTTAGTCCAAAGTCAACTCCATGAGCTCCTGAGGATGGCGCTTTAATCGAACAAGGATTGAGACTGATGGCCGACTGACACCATCAGGCTCGCCGTCTTTATTCATAGACCACCTTCCTTTTCCTCCCTTTTATGTCATCCTGGGAATATAAGTCGGTTTGTTGCCGAAATCGTGCTTTTTTTGTTAGGGAGGACTCTTATCCAACATGGCCCCGATTTTAGCCAGATCAATTCAGGTCGTTTAAGAGCGCAAAATGCATGGCTCCCATGGGGTTTCCCCTAGCAGCATTTTGTTGATACATCAACTGTCCCTTAACTACTGTTGCACCTTAATTGTTTGATCCCCTGTGATTGGGCTACTGCAGTATCCAGGAAGAATAGAGTGGAGACAATGTACCAAAGCCAACAACTTACAAATGGTCCTCCTTCAAGCTTCTGCTCTTCAAACCGAGGAGCACGGTGCTGTTATGCAGTCTTTGGCTCACACTTGACTGGATCCACACCTGACCGCCTTCAAGAGGTTGGCATTTACCTCACACTGGGATAGCAGGCTGCCAGGTCATGAGGTTGCCCTGTATTAGGACTGGATTGAGTGTGAATTTCCCTCCCAAATTGATGCTGAACACTCAACCTTGATCGCAACATGCACCTTTCATGTTTCTGAGCAAATGTCAAAATGGTGGCAAGCAAACCCCCAGATAGATGTAAGTAAGCTTTCCTCTCACCTCAGAGGGACTAGGCTGTCTTTGCCATACAGAGCTTACTTTAACAGTCAAATCTGGAATTTATGTTGACGGCAGCAGAAGGTTTTGGTACTTTACTTAATACTAACAAAATAGTTTCTCAGACTGATGAGCCAGGTTTGACCCTGAACTTGGCTTTGGCGGAGACGCATCATGAGTTTCCATGTGGATGTGCAGCCAAACAGCCTTTTTCAAAGAGATGGGAAGATGCTTGTACTGAGAGAAGTAGCATTTTCTCTCGACTGGGAAAACAATCTGGTTTTGGGCCACGTTTGTGTTATTTAGGGACAAATAGTGCGTTCCATTTGCCCTCGGAACTCGGATTCCGAGTCGGATTCCAAATTTCAAAGCCGGAAGTGACGACATGCGCGCTCCCGTTTTTCAAAGATCCAAGAAATATCTCGGAGCAGCCCAGAGTATCCCAAGCTCAGTGATATTTACATTTTTAAGCACATCAGTGCTGTTTGAATCAACTTCGTAAGCTGTGTACACCATACAGTGTTATTGTAGTTGTGGTGCTACAGTCATGTTTTACGTAAAATGACGCATTATGTGTAGTTTACTGGCAATGCTAAAGAATTGTTTGGTCCATGTTGCAAACAAATGACTAGATGAACCATAGGTTTGCAGGATCTGCGAATCGAGCCGAAAAATACCCATAAAAAGTGTAGATGCGTTAGGGTATGCCTAGCTATAACTTGAATCTGAATTCTAGCTTCTGTGGCAAATGGAACACATCCGACTAGGTTTTCCCCGATTTTTTAGCGGATATGACATTATCTCGGCAACTGAAACTTGGATCCCAAAGCAAATGGAACGCACCAATAAAGCCTATTGGGGCATTCAAAGGGAGCAAATGTAGCGTAGCGTATATTCAGAGAGACAGCAGAATTAATAGCAATGGGTGTTTTTTGTTCGCGTTAGAATTCCGGTATTACTAGCTGTACTATACTGTGCTATTCAGTCACTACAGGCCAAAAACATTCATTCTTGTAGGCATTAGCATTAGGCGGGAAAGCTGAATTACCGCGACGTTTATGGGATGCGGGCCCTGTGAATAAGGCAAATCCCGCGCACAGTGGCTCACGTTTTAATATTTGGAAACCTTCATCAGTAAACAATGATCTGTTTTGTAATCATACGGTTATTTTAAACAAAGTCTCATCAGTACACATTCATCATATAAAAATCTCTCCGTGATCCCATTATAAACAGAAAAAACTTTTTTTTTGTTGTTGTGTAAATATAGCTTGGCTCGCAGGCTTGTACTCAGAGTTGGTTATATGCTTATACTGAAGTCGCATCCACGCAAATATTAGCAAAATGAAAATAATTGTGATTAAGGTTTTAAATGTAGCCCCTTTTCTGCTTTTAGTTAATAAAAAACAAAGTCTTGGAGGATCTAAGTTGTAATTTATTAAACATGAAAGGCTTCTTGATCAAATATAGAAATGAGATATACTTTGCATTTCAAAGATTTAAGCTGACAACTTACTTGCATGCAAATGGAGTTAGATCTGGTGGGGGTAACTCCAGCAAAATGATTTCTGAATGCACTTATTACAATAATTTAGCACACAGACAAATGGAGGCAGCCGCATTAAAGGTATTCATTTCGCCAAAGTGCCCAAATGAGTTCCTTTCTGCCATTGTGCATTAGTGACCTCCTTTCCCGAAGCTCGGCATTAAATAAATTCACAGAAACGGGAATAAATGTGCTAATTACAAAATTATGAGGCAGCGACTTGTGTTTTTACCGATTCTTGCCTTCCCCATTCAAAGACTAGAGCGCGGAAGAGTTATTAAATCTTTTATGAATAAACTGACGGTTAAACAAGCCGACACACAAAAAAAACACTTTTAGCAACATGAATCAGAGCTGGAGCGAAGGGCCGAGGATGAGTCGTCGCAGGGTCACAAAGTGGGCGGGCCCGAAAGGTCGGCTGACTGAATGTCACCTTTTGATCTGCAGAATACACGAGCGAACAAACATGTTTACCTCCACCTCCTACAGAAAGGAACCCGAAGTTGGTATTCTTCCCTAAATCCTCTGTTGTTTTCATTTCCTCCTAACAGACTGTTATGCATAATGACGGCAGTGTGATAATATAGTAGCAGAATGATACCATATGGTACCATGTGACCTATGACAGGTTTTTTTTATAGTACCATTCTGTGCATTTCATTGGTTGAGTGGTCGGTGCATTTTGCTTGGTGATTATGCAGTTTTAATTGTGATGGTGAAATTGATGGTTGTAAAGCAAGGTAAGATAAGCTGAACATCCTGAAACTTGACTGGTGCTGACAGAGGTGAAGAACTTCTGTCAGGTGAGTGTATGAGCAGGTAGTCATGCTCGAAAGGTTACCAACTCCTAGATTTGAAAGGGCTGTGCTTTTGAGAGGGGTGCCACATGTATGTTACGCAGGTCATGTCATAAGATGGTCATATAAGCTGTAAGACAGTACTTAAAATGCAGAACAGCATGAAAATCAGGTATATGGGCTCTACACTCATTTTTTGTTCTAGTAAAAGTGGGTTAGCCTAGTTCGCTTAACAATACCTGGGGGAACCAGTTCCTCTCTAAACAGTTTATTAAGAGATGTTTTCAATATTGACCTCCTTTGAATAATTTGAATTCATAATAGTGTGACAAAAAGTCACAAAAGACTGAGGAAAAGAGGTTGCCATGGATACCGAGGGAGAGTAGCGAATATGCGACGCTTAGCGTTAGCGCTCCGACGTCGCCGATCTGGCCCCTCATGGCCAGTGTCCCAAAAACAAAGCAGGCGGCCGCTGGAAAATCCCGGCGTTCCATAACGCGGCCGACCCGACTCAACGGTCAAGCTTTCCGCGTTTTTCCATCTGTAACTTGGCAAGACTGAAACTACCGAAATTATAAGATGCCGAAAAAAAATCTCCCAATTAGACACATTTTCCTAATTCTCCTGCATTCTGCATAACCCTAAGTTTATTGAACCATTACCCCCCCATATGTAAATTACCCATCATACAACTTACAGTTTCCAGGCAGTTTGATTCTGATCGCAGTGGCAGAATATTTTGAAGCGAATAAGATTTACAAAGTAATTAGTTTTATGCAAACTAGACATGAGGATGAAAGCAAACTCTTTATAAATTATGAATCGTGTTATAACTTATCTGGGCGCTTATCATCGCTTGTGATGAGTTAATGTACCTTCCTTAATTAAAGACGCAGGCCTCCATTTCTCAGGGTAAGATACGGTTTTCCTCATACTGATCAGGTAGCTAATTCTCACAGCTGGTGGTTTGACGAGCGATTCCACTTTCTGCCCGTAGTTACGACTCGGCAATGTTACATGCGTTGTACCAAAACGGCAATATACACCCGCAGAAAACAGGGCCATGTTTCACACTTTTGTGGCGTCTCTTGGCGACAGAGTGCTACCCACCTGTCCCGCTAACTCGTCCCTCTGCAGCAGGAGAAGCGGAAGTGATTCGCTCCCCGTCAACCCGGAGATCGTCGCGAAGATTCTCGGCATGTCTCGAGGCCCTTGGCGGGCCTGCAACTTGCCGGCGGCTCGCGCGGGAGCGTTAGCTAGCTAGCAGGGCTCATGAAAACTCAATTCATCGGCGCGGGCATAATTTGCTCTGAACAGAAAGCTCACAAAAGGGCGAGCTTGTCAGCGAGACAGGTGGCTGGAGATCTCACTCTGATACTGAGCGATATGAATAATAGATTCTGGGAAATGTGCGCCAGGACCCGGGCTGTAAACACAGCTGCTTCCTTTTCTCTCCAAACGAACAGCTTGGCAGGACGGGAACGAGAGCGCGGGCTCCACCTGAGGACTAGGGACGATTAACTAATCAAATGCATGGGCTAAACGGGAGGGGGGAGGAGAGCGGCTCCAAGGGGGAGGGGTGGGTGAGAGAGGTAGGTATTACTTCGTGCCACCCCCAGGGAGGTGGTGAAACAAAGTGGGGGCAGTGGAGGGGATGTAGGAGGATTATGGGAAATGGAGGAGGATGCTTTTGGGATAGTCATAGTCACAAACCTACTGGCTGGTTATCCTGAAGCAGCACATGCTAGACGGAGTTAATAGCAGGTAAAAGCGTGATTATAATGAAAATCTGTCCATGTAGCATCATTCCCCATAAATTATTGACAACTATTACTAATGCCTATTATTAAGGCTGATTAGTCTTTGCTGAAGATCCTTGCTAATTTATCACGGTACACATTTTAACATTTCCAGTATCTACAAATATTCAAAAAAACAAATAATTTACAGTAAGACCATTTCCATTACTTGGTTCCAAAGGGTCGCTGACCTGCTGATGTCATCTTTCTGTGCCAGGGAGCAGCTCAGCTGCAGCTGGAGGTTTCATTCTGCCTCTGATGACTCCCTAGCTGAAATTTAGTAAGATTTTGCCTAGCAGAAGGTAATTAATTCTTCAATTAAAATGTTGTTAAACATTTTTAATGAGTAGAGGGCACTTGGGAATTAGATATAAAAGTATCTTTAACCAGGGAAAGAAAACATGGATGTTTCACAGTTAGGTTCTGAAAATCTTCCTAATGACCCACTTTTTAAACATTATACCAGAAAGAATATAAATAAGAAATGTAATGAGAAGTCCGGGTGCAGAGGCACTCTTCCTTACCTCAGGTGACTAAAGCTTTGTGTTTTTTTTTTTCCCTCGTCATCTTCTTAAGATCGTTTTCTTTTATTGTAAATTAGGTCAGGATTACTCTCACGATAAGGCACAATGCGATGCCGAGTATATCAGAGGGCAAATTAACCTATTCCCAATCTGGCATTTTTAATTAATTTTTAGGAGAAGGGAAGGTAGTGAGAAAGAAAAAATCCCAGCTGCAGCAAGCAGAATGTCATATTACGTGGCGATCCAGATCGTCCTACCAAGTCAGGGACTCTGTCTAGCTGCTATAATTAAAGATGCACGCGTTAGCGAACATGTTCGGTGCCCCCTTACGACAACTCGGCACTGCCTGGCGGCCTGGCCTCTCATTTGGGCTCATGACTTTTTAAAAAGCTCTGCGGATACACCCAAAGTAAAGCACATTACAGCGGCTCTTTGCAGGACTTTGCGCCGCGAGGCAGCGCTTCAGAGAGCCCAGGCAAGCCGCAGTTCATTATCAGAGCTCACACCATAGGTTCTTGGCATCGCCGTCTCAATTAGTGACTTGTAAATGTGTCGCTTGCTTAATCACCCAAAAACTGGCCCCTAGGACCCCGCCTAATGCCACCCCATTAAAGGGGAACATCAAAACAAGAGAGAGCCGCAGATCAGACCCTAATGACAACAGCTCCTCACCGTCGTCAACGCAGAGCCAGACTGGTGTCTTAAATGAGAGGTGATGGACGAGGCCTGGGTGTGAAAGAGCTTGGGGTGGGGGGGAGCAGAGATTTCCTACCAGACTGCCCTTCCTGGACTTCTCAAGAAGAAGCCTCACTAAAAAGCCGCAGATGAAGTGACCACGGGACAATGAAAAACACGGGAATCACAAAAACGAACCAACTAAGCAGCAGCCCACTGGGACGGCGGTATAGAGCCTGACCTGAGGAACCCATACATCCCCCACCCCAGCCATCTCCAATGAACCAAAGGCAAGACTCCCAAAATGTGGTTGGCATTTTGACCAGCTGGTACACATTCAGTTAATAAGGCAAAGTCACAAGCCTTATAACAACATTTGGGATACTAATCATATATGAAAAAACAATAGCTTGACAACATGCTATATTTAAAAGTAATAGTAACAAAAGGGGCCCTCAGAATCCCAAGGTCCCTTCTGGGAAGACACAGACATTCTACGTATGACACAAAAGAAGGAGCTTCCCCTGGGTCCTAAGAAGTCCCCACACAGAGAAGCATTTCAAGTGACAGGTAATAAGGCAGGGCTGGGGCCAATGCAGGCCCGATTCCATAAGGCATAAATTACCAGGCCGCTTGGGTGTGTGCCTCCCAAACAACCTTTTGTCTTCCAAATGCTGTACTTCTTGTGATGATTTTCCACATTATGAACAAGCAGTACAACAAACAATTGGCCTTTTTTGCGCAGTTTGTCTATTCAGTGAGACCCGGGCATTTGGGAGACGGTTGTGTACTTTGTTGGAGTGGCGTGCCAAGAAGAAAGGTTTTCTGAAGGTGACATCAGAGCGGCCGGCTTCCTCTGCCTGTCCTCTGATATTTTGCAAAGTTTTTTTTTTTCTCTTTTCACATCGCGGCAGATGTCTCAGCCGAAAGATGAATCTTAAAGCCTGCCCCCACCCCAACCCCCCCAAAAAGCCATCCTAGTGGTATTTCAGACGCTGATCTCCATAAAAATCATAACTATGCTAATCACAACAATTAATTCCCCCAAGTAAGCGAAGGGTGCGCGCGCTCAGAAGCTGCAGGTGAGGCCGCCACTTTGCTCGCACCACAAAGAGCTCTTGATGTACTAATTAGACGCATAAACGAAATCATCCATCTCCCAAAAAAGCGTCACTGCTGATCAAGAAAACTTGCTCGTCTTATTAAGTGGGGACATCGGAGACTAAAGCAGCGAAGAAAAAATCCCGGAAACTGCGTTTTTTTTTGTTTTGTTTTGTTTGTCTGTTATTATTTTTTAGTGTTTTATTAATGCCAACGCGATACAGCGGACTTCATTGACAGATCCACGCAGAGGCGTACGAATACGCACCACAATGCCTCGATCGGTGTATGTGTAGGTGAAAGATCACGAGGAGAGAAGAATAACATAACTCGAAAAAGTAAAAATAACTAGCTCTGATGTTTTCGAGCAGATTGATAACGCTCCCAATTAAAATTTCCTCGCTCATTATGATTGGTTGACCTGTGTTTTTTGGAAGGCGCTCTATCCCCGGTGTTGGGAGGTCCGTCCAAATTTAGACGTGTGTGACACTGGTCCTTAGCCCATCAGATGGTCCATATTGACGCAGGAGGGAAAGTGGGGCAGCCACATTTCCCAGAAGACCTTGCTTTGCTGCTCCCTCTTTGGAAGCCGCGAGAGGGCCGCAGATGGTGCTCGCGCCCTTCCAGCATTTCGGTGCCGGCAGACCCGACGTCTTTAACGGCATCACTTATTCATGCGGTGGGAGCGCCATGGGCATCAGACCCGGGCCTGGCTTTGGGGACGGTCAGCCCTGTGATGGAGGTGAGTCACAGAGGGTGACGCGTGACTGCAGCCGGTCTGCTGAGGAGCCCCATGTGAAGATCCAGGCCTGGCCTGGAAGTTACAGAGGCAGAACAGACCAAGGAGTTGGAGGTGACATTCAGGGACATGTCCTCCTGCTCAACAGTGACCTCTTTTGGCCATCCCAGGCTATCCTGGCAAGTGGCAAGAGGGTCACATACATATTTCTTAATTTTTTTAATTTTAAATTTGACAATAATTTGTGTCGTAATTATGTGGATTGAGCTGTTTAAGTGCTTCGCAAAGTTGGCCAACAGGGTTTTTTCCCCAGCAGTTAGGCATTCAGGAGTAGCCCAAAGCTGATGGTTCGTACAAAGGTGATCTGTTCCTCTTCTGGGCTCAGACCTGATTCCATCACTGCGGGGTCTACACCCCAGCCAAGGGCTGAGCCACAACTTCCTGCCGCCTATCACCACCTCCATCCTGCTGGCTATCACCACCTCCTTCCAGGCTGCGTGGTGGGTCCCGGAGAGGCCGTGTGCTGAAAGTCGAGGGATCCCTCTGGCCACACAGGGGACGAGTTGCAATGAAGTGCGCACCTTCATTCCCGGAAGACCTTCTTGGGAATCATTTTTCCTGAAGATAGCCCTCCATGCTGTATGTCACAAGTACATACTACCAGTGCAACATAGTCTGGACTGAATAACAATGGAAATAGCAATGATAAACCTGCACAGAAAATGTAAGAAAAGAAAAAATTATGCATCTTTCTTGGAAATGAGGATGAAGATGATGCACGCGTATATAATTAACAAGGTCCTCTTCTGGCCAATAGTGTAGTGCTGTCATGTAACACTTAAAACTCTATTTGTTAACTGGTTAAGCTTAAATGGAAATATAAGCAAGGCGGAAGAGTGCATGATTACACAAATTTGGTCTCCAGGATCCAAAAAGTGTGACACCAGATGTCCTCATGAGTGACAATTTTCTTGGAAAAATAACAATTTTTTTTTTTTAACATGGTACAAAAATCTGTAGTAGCAGCCTGGTGGTATGTACCAGTACTGACAGACCTTCAAAGGGCTCACAAGGACGGCATGAAAACAGAGCTGGGTGCCTCATCCTTCTTAGCAAAACATGCTTCAGCGGTGACCCAGAGCCGTGACTCCTAGCCTGCCGTGCCTCCCCTTTAAGATCCTGGCCACCTGCATTCCCGACAATAGACAGTCTGATTATTGAAAAAAAATATATGACAGAAGGGGAAGGAAACCGGAATGTCAAGAGGCAGTTAGCTCCCATTAAGCTGTCCCACACCGGGCCGAGATGTGCCCATGTCCCCAACCCGTCCTCGGAGGCCGTTTTCCTTCCGAGGTGGCCTGCCAGATGCCCGAGCGACAGATGCCACACTGTTGACATCACTGCCACCCCCGAACAAGCCTCTGGTACCCTCCCCCCACCACCACCACACCACACCACCACTCCCCCCCCCTCCACTCGGATTAATCCATGTTTTGCAGTGGTGGACCCTATTTGACCACGGGGGAGGCTGTCAATAGGACAGATAGTTCTGCCAATTCCCTGCCCATGGCTTCTGACCACGCCGGGGATGGGGAGGCACATTTTACATATTCACAGCCAATTTAATATGTGATCTCTCTCCCCCTCCCTCTCCCTTCCCCTCAAACTACACCCCCCGTGCCGAAACACCAGGGCCGAGTCTACAGTAACCACGCTTAGCTGCCTCGAAGTCAGGAAAAATTTCAAGAGGTGTCATATTACAGATCAAATAAATAAATAAATGGGAGCGGGCAGACGTAAACAGGATTAGCGTTATCGCCCGCGCACGGGAGAGGCGCCCGCCCGCCACCCCGCCACCCCGCCATCCTGCCCGCATTCCGGGGCCGTGCCGATAAACACATGAATATGTAAGAAAATATGGGCTGTTTCGGGGGCGACTGGGCTTCTGTGGTCCGGCGTCGATGACGTGTTACGGCGCCCCCACCAGGCCCGCGTTACCGCGTCGTCCGACTTTTAGCACCGATTGACGGGTGGCAAGTGCTGTTATGGTGGGAGGCTTTTTAAATACAATAATTATTCAAATGAATTTTTAACATAATCATTTATTTTGGTTCCTTCCCATTTGGCACACAATGGGTAATATAAATAGCATTTAAAGAACCAATAAAGTATATATGAACTCTGCTTTTATTTATAAAAGGTCGTTGTTTCATGTGTTATTTAGATTCATATATTTTATGGAAGATGACGGGGGAGGCCAATGATCACGTTTTCACTTTTTTTTTTTTTTTTGAGGATTCGAAGACGTAAAGCCCGCCGTAGAAAGGGATGATCAGCCTAATTCCAAAACGGCGCAAACTTAATCTGCGCGCGTGAACCCCGGATGCCGGGATGCGTGCGCCTCGCTCGGGTAACTAATTGCAGCGCACCGCTATCAATCACAGCCTTTCAGAGCGTCTCAGAAATATTGTGAGTGGGACCGGCACTCTGTTGGGAAACAAATAAATACATTCATATGTATGACGGCTTGTTTACGTATGTTTGCAGCCGCGGCGTAGCGGGTAAAGATTGCCCTTCTTTCAAGAGGCAATAAAAGCAACGAAAGGCGATGATCGGGGGCAAAGGGGCTTGTTTGCGTGCAGCGAGAAGGTCTCCCTTAAAAGACGTTAACGGTGATGCTTCAGTGATGCTGCCCCCCCACCCACACGTAGGACGCAGAATTGCACTGATCCGTATCGTTCAAGATCGTTTATCTCGATTTGATGCACTGTGATTAACATCTCTGGGAAACGTTCTCTGAAGTTCTCCGCAAGATAAAATGCCGCGCTTCCCACCCGTATTATTTAGCTCCGCCGAAAACCACACCCCCCCCTTCCAGAAAGGGGTGGGCCAGTCCAACTCGCTCTAAGCCAATGGGTAGTACGCCTCCTAATGGATGCGGGGGGGGGAATAGCTGGCCTTTCGCCAGGAGCTGAAGCTACGGAAGACATTGCCATCCATAGGCAGTCGGTAGATTCAGAAAATCAACAGCAGCAGTTCATGCTGTACATGTAGAATGTGTTACAGAAATCACTCTGCTACATTTACGGTTAAAGAAGGATTATGGTGTTTCATCCGGGATGTGAAAGCTACTGGCCAATACAGGAGATCGCCAGGGCCCGAAAGTGACAGCCTCTCAGAGCATCTCACTCGTACGTGGAGAAGAGCAGAACCCTGGCATTCCTGGACCATGAAAGGCGCGTCCTTTTTAAAGACGCGCAGAGCTTGTCGATTTCTGAATGTGGCCTGCCACATGGGGGGGGGGGGGGGGTGCAGACAAACCCCACTCACTTTCACCTGAAAGATGTGGTAATAGAACAGTGGTGCTGGCAGCTCCAGGAAAGAAGGGGAAAACATACACGCGCACCACACACACACACACACACACGCACACACACACAACGCTCCGGTGACAACGTGGACGTCCTCCCACTGGCTGCCGTCCAAATTCAGCTCCTCTTCTGGGAAAACATGAGGAGAAATGGAACAACTGGTTTTAATGAAACAATTACAAGACACTAATTATTATGTTAATGTTTGCCTACTATCATCAGGCACCGCTAAGAGTCTTCTGCACCTAGAGGTTTGGCACAGAGAGCCTCGCCCCTCCCCCCCCAGGAAACAGAAGATTTCTCTGTATAATGCCATCTTTAGGAATGCAACTAGATATAAAATGGGACACAAAGGGGTGGCAGGCATTGTCACGGCATGTCAGGT
Organism: Petrocephalus sullivani; assembly: GCA_026780845.1. Lineage (NCBI taxonomy): Eukaryota > Metazoa > Chordata > Actinopteri > Osteoglossiformes > Mormyridae > Petrocephalus > Petrocephalus sullivani. The sequence continues at coordinate 49,609,887 of JAODKM010000001.1, forward strand.
ACATTAATTCCCACAATGCACCACTGAATAAATACGCAAAGCGCTAGACAGTAATTCAAAGCTATTAGCTTTAGCTATGCGTGGAGCACGACTCCAGAGACAGGCCTGGAGGCCTGAAGAGGCCACAATATGCTGAATATGCCGGGGATACTGTGCAATTAGAGCTTATTCCACTTCACCTTGACAGGGCACGGCCGTTAGTGGGGGCCGATAGCAAAGGCAGAGGCTGAGAGCTCCTTCTCCACTACAAGAAAGGCAGAGGAGCCCGCCAGAAACTACTGTTAATGATAAAAAGCCTCATTTTGTGTATTTCCCATAATGCATCATAATACATGCAAAAACAGCACACACATAACAGCGAATGAGTAGCAGGCAAGACGCTGTGACAATGTGACTCACAATGGCATGTTTGCTGGGTGACGTGTCACAGTTGCATGAGCATTGGGGGGGGGGGGGGGGAGGGACCACTCACCCCTACCCGGTTTCTCAAGGCAGTGTGCCCAGGGGCCGCCGTTGCGGGGGTACAGCCAACGCTCAACGGGCGGCAAATC
>JAODKM010000001.1:49633538-49644967 GCA_026780845.1 Petrocephalus sullivani
CACCGACACACAGGACAAGAACCGGGTTTCGAGGGACGTGGGGGGGGGGGGGGGGGGGGGGGGGGGGGTGGGGGGGGGGGGCGGGGGGGGGGGGGGGGGGGGGGGGGGCTCATACACGTTAGTTAGCCTGCCAGGCGATGATCTGGCCTGTTTGCTTCAGGCTCATCTCAGCAGGGGCACATCTGCACCGTCTCATATCGGTCGAGTACATTTTCCTGGAACCTGTGTATTTTCAGGTTGAGGGGTTGAGCGTTTCTGCAGGGTTTTTAAAGGCCTGTGATTGCAATCAAAAATTAAAAAATGCCAAAAGTCTGGTATTTTGCTTGGTTACTTATGGTTAAGGTTGTCATTGTTGGGATTAGGGTTTTGCCATTAGAAATGAATGGACGGTCCCCACAAAAGTATGAATACAATCATGTGTATGAGTGTGTGTGCGTGTATATAAACGTGTCTTATCATAAAGAAGCACAGCTGACAAAGATTTTGCTTAATGCTAATAAGATAAGGAAAAAAAAGCTAAAACGGCGAGTAGCGGACGGCCTCCCGCAGCCTGTTTTTAGGGGCATCTTCACATTAGCATACTGTTGGGTGATCGTCAGGCTAGTGCACAGCATAGCTGGCAAAGCCAGTCGTTATCCGTCAATGTAGGAAGTGATCTGTTTAATGCGGGGTCAGCGCTGAATGCGTGTTTTTATGTCTGATAAGCACAACAGTGGCTAATTTTGTTAACAAAGGAAATTCGCTGGCTCCACACATGTTGTGAGGAGATGGCATCTGTAGAAGCTGCAGGCAGGGAGACACGTGATCACCGCTTCCCGACACGGGCATAATTAAAGAGCTACTATGACAGGCAACAAGCAGAGCAAATAACGCATTCTGAAAAGCCTCCGCTATGCTTTAGGACTTAGAACGGTCTCTGAAGGTTGTAGGTTCAGGCTCCAGAAAATGTGTTCGTAGGACAACCTTGAGGAGAAGTTCAACTGCTCCAGGGATACATTCAGCTATATAGCTAAGCTAATCCGTTTAAGGATAAACACAAAAGTCTATATTATTATTTACATAGGGACAGAAAGAAGTATACGTTTCTTTTAGCATTTTGGAGCAACGTTAGCCTTTTATCCATTTGGCTGTTGTGAACGTTTGTGCATTTAGTGCGGCAACATGTTCGTCGCTAACTGCGTTCGGCGAAAATGACAAATCCGCATGCTGTCAGAATTCCAAAACAGAAAACACAATTAGAATGATATTTGTCGTCTAAATATTGGGCTGGTTTTGTGTCTTTTCAACAGAGCAATAATCGCATTTGGCAGCGTCAGACAGAGTAACTGCGGCATTAATGAAACTCTAGGGTAAATAGCAAAATTAAGGTCACGTTGTCAAACACTGTTGACTATGGATTCAGTAAGTCCTACTTCTGTCACAGAAAAACTTCAACAGAAACTTCAACTGTCCATCTGACATTAAACAAAGAAAAATGATGATGCTGTAAATCCTTTCACATCTTCCCATATTAGATCATAGATTTGAGGAGGATGTCTACCATTCTTTAGCTCCTAAATGATGACAAGAACAGAGAAGTAGGTTTCAGAAAAACATCCAGAAGACAGACTACCTCTTCGCTTTGTTAACATCTACCAAAATGCACACTCATCTTTGTTACTTGAAGAGGAAACATTTTATCCTTGATAAACGAACAACCAACAGCTCCTAGCATTGGTTTTGTCAAACGCAGAAGAGGGAAAATAGCTGTGGAGACTTATCTCAACTATGTCACACTGTAGTACATGTAAGATTGGGGGGGGGGGTGCACATAGGGGCCCTATTACAAAATCAGTCATTTCCCAGCGCATTTTTAAAAGTAGAAATTCAATGAAACATGTCTTTGATTCATTAGTTATTGGAGCAAACAGGCCAAACCAGCATTGGTATGGGGGAGGTTGTTTTCAAATTAGTAAGGACACCATTTCTACAGTTCCACAGAGGTATGTGGCCTAAATAGCAGTTATAAATGAGCAGTTCATTTGTTACCCATAATTCAGTTCATCAAAGTGATGTTAGGCTAATCTGTCTGCAGGTTTAAGCAGAGAAGGTTTTGTTTCCCTCACCCTAAGTCATCCCTGAGCGAGGATCGTCCCCTTACCCGCATATAAAAGCTGGATTTGGATGATGTACAAACATGCTATTTCCTCCCTCTGTCCATCCATGTGCTAACAGCCTTTTGAAAGACTACTGCTGCTCCCTACAGTTTAAAAATGTCTTTTTTTTAACATGCACCCCCACTCACTCTCCCTCCCCCGCTCGTCTTTGTGAGAGTCCATTGAAGCTAGTCACTGTTCCCCAATTGGAAGCAGCCTGAAGACCTCTGAAGGCTTTGGCTGCTAAATCCCACTTAAAGAGTGGATCTTTCCCAATGTTCACATACTTCCTGCCTGCTAAATGCACTTTGGACCGGATTTCCAAACCATAATTGAACTGCAGGCCATCGCGCACCCAGGGGTGTGAAAATGCTCCCCAAAATCCACCGGCTTAAATGTTCAGGGGAACATTCCGTAGGACAATCTCAGTAAGTGAGGTTAACGATCGTTACAGAGCCATTTCTCTGTATGAATGGCAGTTTTTATCCTCCTATTCCTCCTTAAGTGTCCTTTGTTACTCAGCTCAAGAAGGACTTTAACAAACCCATTTTTTTGTTAATTCCTCTGAGGGGCCCTGTTTATGTGGGCGTGTTGCTTTTCGGGGATGCTGCCAGATTTCGTCATAACTTTCAGAATCTTGCATGGCAAAGCTGGGGTCCGTACTGCAAGCTTTTGGGACATTGTAAATTATCATAAAGTCACCCCAGTGTGACGCTCAGTCAGGACCGGGCAGGTCAGCCGCGTCCATGGACCCTCACACCCACGGCCAGTAAAAACACTGAGCTGAGGGCCAGGGCAAACCCCCCCTTCACCAGACTTTTGCAGAATGAGCAGAGCCACCCGTGACATATGGTATGGACCTTTTTTTTTGGGTGGAGAGGGGGGAATAAAGGTGCCCTTTTAGAAAAATTGCCAAATAAATGGAAAAAAAATATTGTGGGCTGACAATCAGACAGAATTTACCAGAAGGTTATACCCTTCACAAAAGTTACCAGTTTAATTTGGACAACTGAATGTGAATACTTAATGATAATATTACAAATAAGAATGTTTCTGAAAAAAGGAAAGCCTAACTGTCACCCCTTACTGATTAACTGTGACCTTACAATATAGTCATTTCATATTATGTGTGTCAGTACCCTTAGCCTCGTTAGGATGTGGGCCTTGCCCTAGTGTAACCCTCTGTTACAATGCTTTGTTTTTGTTTTGTTGTTTTGTTCCTCCTCTATGGAGTTCCTGTTCTGCACGTCCGGAGCCTGCTGACCCATAAGCTACGCCGGCCGGATGACGGCGCACAGCACCCGTGCCGCGCTCTCCACATTCCGCACTCCATCCCCAGTGCCAGTGGCAGCCTGCCTTTCAGGATCTATCCCCATATTTCCCGGGTCAGTAGATGAAAAGGGTAAGTGGACTTCTGCAGGAAGCGGATCCGTCCGGAAGGATGCTTTGCTCACAGCCGTCTCCCTGTAACGGATCCTGCTCCTTTCATTACCCCAGGCCCTTCTCCGATACATAATCTCTCCCAGTGGCACACAGTGTCAGTCGTTTCAGGCACGTCTCACGTCTGCACGCATTCGTCTCTCATTTTAGTCACTTATTTTTTTGTCTAATGTCTGAGCGAGCCCTCTTGCCCTGGAATGTTCCACCCTGGGGGGCTGGGGGGGGGTCTTAGCAGTGCTGATAATGGGGCCCTGTGTTGTGGGTGTCTGGCACCAGCTAAAGAGGAATGTGGCTGTTCCTACGTGTCATCAAAGGCCAGCAGGGCACTTGGGAGAGGTGGCCTTCCTAATCTCCGGCTGTAACACAGTGTTCATTCCTATATTTGTGAGTGTATGTGTGCATATGCATCATATAATATATACTGTCGTTTTTCCCACGATTGGACAGGCAGAAGTACAACCAGGAGAAGAAGGACAGAAAGCTACGGCACGGTGTATTCCTGTAGCACTGGTTTGTTTCTGCAGCGTACACACAGTTTCTTTGCACCTGTGTCACTCGCAAGAGTCATGGAGAATCAGCTGTTTGCGAGGACCCCCAAGCTGACCCTACGGCCTGGCGGAGGGCGTCCTGGAAGATGCCTGCTGCCAAAACCCAATAGTGTCTCCGCTCGCCGTGCGTATAGTGTTAATATTTCATTATGATTATTAAGGACACAACAGGCTCACTTAAAATCGGCATGATTTTAATTCTGTTTCAGAAAACCGGTCCTCGCAAATTTCAATGGAGTTCGGCAGCGCACAGATTGGAGCGGAGACAGCAAGTCTGGAGGTACTGCTAGGATCCTGGCGCGGGGGGGGCTTTGGCTCGGCGAGAGCCAATCTGCGACATGTTTGTGCATACTTGCTTTTGTGCTGTCTGAGTGGCATATGGAAGTGGAAAAAAAAAACGCCGAAACCGCTAGAATGGCGAATGTGTTACCGCCATGTGCTCATTAATTAAGAGGTTGGTGATTTACGTTAAAGGGCCGGCGCATGGCGCGACGGGCGTGGCTGCGCGCACACGTCACCGCGCGACCGTGTGTCGCCACTGCATGTCTCTTTCCATAAATGGTAGGCTCCACATCTCCTCAGTGCGTCCTCGCTTAAACGAAACATGTGTAAGCGTATCATATTGCTGCTTGAAAGCCATCTTTGGGTATCCATCGAACATTCTGCAACATTCTGGAAATTTAACATAAAATGAAAACTTTAGCCTGGCATTCATCTGTGGCTTCCACGAGTAAAGCCATACCCCCGCCCCCCCTCACGCCTGCCAGTTTAATCCGATCAGGCTGCGTCGCATTAAAACGCAGAGCAGCGTGCATCAGATACGGGGGATCCTTCATCACGTCGAGGCCCAGGGAGCCGCACGTTTGTGCACGTGGCACCGATGCAGCGCTGATCGCCGCAGCCCGGCGGGATGTTCGTACCCGAGTCATTTCACAGGGACGGAATGGGAGGGTACGGGCTGCCAGTTCTGCTTCACGTAAACCGAAGACAGCCACACCCACCAGGGCGCACCTTGCTGTTCAAAAGTATCTGGAGATAATAGAATCCAGCTAGTATATCTTACACACACACGCAAACATGCATTGCACACGCACATACACTTACTCACACATGCACACACACACATGTGTGATTTTACCGTTGTGTGAAAGATGGTAGAAGGAAAATAGTGTTTTATTGAACGCCCTTTTGGAATGTGATTAATCAGACAGGGAACAAATTCAGACTCAACGTCAGCTGAGACATCAATGTAGCAAGGCTCTCACTGATGCCATGGATCTATCCGATTTCAGGTCCGCTTCAGAGTTACATGACAGCTTCCGAAGCGTGCCTGCATACGGCCGCAAACGGCTGCCCCGTGTTCCCGTGCATCTTCAGATCCCAGTGTACACCATGTATTACTGGGGCCCCCGCCTCCTCAGCCATCGGCACAGGGACCTGTCAGGGGCACACTGAGCACCACCATTTCTTTTCGGGGAAAACAAAAGTGGCCGAACAAGCGAGCATTCCTCAGAGCGGCTAGCGAATTTCACCCGCGGCGCGCTAAGACGGAGGGATGAGCTTGCTTCAGTCTTGCATGGCAGGTCCTTCTGCTGACACGCAGACTCCAAAATTATTTCATATCTGAAAAATATCCGGGCAGCTGGCGTCCTGATCTGCACGCTGCGAATGAGCCATTTACACATCGCGAGCTATGCGCTCCACTCCGAAACTCCGCCACTGACTCAGCAAGGTGGTACGTTGGGCCGGGGCATGGCTCGCGTGCACCCTGTGTGTGTGTGTGTGTGTGTGTGTGTGTAACAGTGAGTGAGAGCTAACGGAGGGAGCTGGAACGCTAAAAAGCACATTAACACCTGTTGTGCTAAAGCGCTGGCTCCCAAGTTTCCACAGCGACCCTCTGGGATGTCCACTTGCCAGCGGAACCCGGTCTGAGAAGCAGGCGAGTGGGAAGTGAAGGATGGGGGGGGTGTGCAAGATGCCGATATCACCCCCTACCCGCACCGTCCCGCCCCTACAGCTTCCCCCCCACCCCTGGGCATGAGGAGGCCATAGGCTTGGCTTACCCAGAAGGCCCTAAAAGTCTCACATAGGCCTCACACCATATCTATAGGTCACATGGTCACACCAGGATTTAACAAGCGACCGGTCATATGGAGATGGTTCTGTCTTTCCCGATCCAACTGACACAACCGCAGGTTTTGGAGTGCCGGGGGTGCGGAGAACACCGGAAGATCGCAAGCAAGATCGTGTCTGATACCATTTTAAGCCCAAAGTACGAGATGAAATAGCACTGCGTTTTTAATGGAAACAATGTTCGGGGTTGTATCAGCCGCCACACGAGAGGGGACGAGAGAGAGAGAGAGAGCGAGGAGAAGAACACGGGCCTCACCACCATCTGCTGTGTTTTCTTGATTTAACATGCATTCCTCCAAATGCCTTCAATGAGTCATATTGAAAAGAGTTACAACGCTAAGCGCTAATCTGTCGTGGGACATGCCTGATGTGCTTCACTTGTAAAACGGGGAAAGGGAATAAGATTAATATTTTAATGCCTGTCTTATACATAAATCTATTTGTTTCAACACAGACAAGAAAACTTTCCTCTGAAGCCTGATGAAAGGGCAGGGGAAACTGCTTAAATATATGTGAAGGATCTTTTGTAGCTTTCGAATTAAAGATGGTATTCGCATTGCCGGTAATCTGAGCTGACCCGCACGGGCTTCTGTTAGCGAGAAACGCAGACAAAGACCCGCAGCTATATATAAAGCAGCTCTCTGCGCATTAGCGGTTTAGGGAAGAAACAAGCAACTGGGAGGCATGGCGGCTAATCCCGACGGAGTGTCTGTTACCTACACACAGGCGTAATCTTCGTGATGCTCGGCGTTGTACCCGAATGCTGTCTGTTGCACGCGGAGGCGGCGGCAGCGAGACATGAGCAGGGCCTGATAAAGGGTAATGAAGCCGTCTCTCCCTCGCATAAACGCCCGGCACACATCGCAATCGCTCACGCAAGTTGCTGTCCCAAAGGAAAAACAGATTCGCCTTTGCTCCGGCTGTCAGGCCGCCGCCGTTAATGGCAATCGCTTGTCCTATTACTGCTCCAACGGCCCCGAGCAAAGAGACGCCTCTGACACGCGAAGACAGAAATAAAATCTGAAACGTAATTATACCGCAATTAAATACAATTTGACAATAAAGCCAGGAAAAAATAACCACTATATCCAGGCTGTGGGTAATAACAACATTAACATTAGGAATGTAATTTAATTTGCGATTTAAAGACTACTGTACAGTTACAATATTTATGAAATAAGAACACATTCCACGAGCGAGTAGGAGCAGAGTGTTTCACGGCTTCATTTATGTTAAGCTAATGTGTATTTAAAAAAACTGGGGGATTGTATAAGAAAATGAAACACAGATATATAAAATAAAGGATGAGTTAAAATGTCTAGACCTCATTTCAAATGTGCCCATTAATATTTAATTACTCTGAGCGGGAATAAGACGAATCATATTTGTGACTGAGAATTAGCATTTCGCTGTTTAATTTATCATTTATTCATAGGGACTCTCAGAGAACGGTATGAAACTTTGAACGTTTCTAGATGGCAGAGTTAATTAAATCTAATTAGCCCGCCACTCTTTATGGCTGGAAAGCCACACCAAAATATACTTTCTCTGATCTTATGAACGCCAGTGAAAGATGGGGGAGGAGAGCGTGGCGCGGAATCCGCCGACTCGCATGCATCTCCTCGTTAAATAAGAGGCGAGAGGGCGCGACGGCGCACTGTTCGGCTTGATGTGGCAGCGGGACGGGCTGTACAGGGACACTGTAACCGTCAGCTGCTCCTGGGCCTTTTCAGGCCGGAAGGAGACTGCAGCCTTCGATTCTGGAGACGGCCGGCTGGTTCTGGCACGTGTGCCTCCCCTTCCTTGGGGTCCCCAACTCAGGTGCGACCCTCTCTGGCAGTGCCATGCTTTTCATTATCAGCCTTTTTATTTGTGAGCTCCTTGGGAAGGACCCTGGGCTTAGCACCACTTGAGCTCACTCGGTCTGCAAACTGAGACCAGCCCCCAGCCGTGGCAGGGAGTCTCTGGGACACTATCAAACCTCCCCGTCAGCGGTACGGCAGTAAGTGTGCGGCCTGCTGTAGAGCATCACTGCCCACGATGCTCTTGAAAGCAACAGAAGGCAGCCTGAGGATGATGCTTCAAAAGCTGAGCTCTTCAAGAACCAGGACCCCTTCATGGATTTATAACCACAAAGAACTACCACGGCCTGCACGTCTGACAGAGCGCAGTGAAGTAAAGCCGGATTGTAATTTATAACACAGCTAAAATATTTATCCCACTCCCCTTTCAAAATGTTTGAACAATCTGAGGACAAATCACAAAAATGTTAAGGCTCTTACAAACAGAAAACCTACCTGGTTTTGCAGTACAGGCAGCTCTCGACTTCCGCAAAAAAATATCTGTGCTGCATTGTGTGGAGAACTGCCTGTACTTCACCCCCGAGTCTCCGGAAGCTTCCCCCTCAGTGGCATGTGGAGGTTGGGGGGTGGTCTCACCTTATAGGCCCTTATAGAAATCCAAACCCTCCAGATCGAGGCAGAAACCTCCTTCCCCCAGCTGTGTGACGGATCCTCCTCAGCCCTCCTCCTGCCTTGTCTGTCCAGCACCTCGGAGCATTCTGAACACCACGTGCTTGCCAACTCGCCATCACTGCCCGCTGGACACGCACCAACCTGGCTTTGGTCCTGGGCACTGTGCTGGACCTGAGCACACAGCCGCCAAGTTGCCGTATGGGGGCCCCTCTGGCTGCCCCTCTTCCAACCCTCCTACCCTCCCCGAGGGGCCCAGCACTCTCTCACCCACCCCACACCTGGGTGACTGACCATTCCAGCTCTTCCAGCAGGGGGAGCTCTGACTTTCCACACTGTATGACCTGCAGTCTCCCAGGGCTGGGATTTGTTGTTTCTGAATGGGGCCCCTGAAACACCAAATCAGCCCCTGCCAGGACCCAGGGATCAGCAAAACCCTGACTCTCCAAATTCGACTCTCCAGGTCACCCCCCCCCTTTCGCTTGTCTTCTTGTCTTCCATCCTGTTGTCTGTCCCTCCATCTATCTCTCCTTCCTGCCATCCTCATCCTCTGTGGGCTCTTCCTCACACACAGCTCCACCCTCCCAACCCCACTCCAGCATAGGCCACACCCCCCGCTCTCTCTTCCCAGGATTCCTAGCGGTACGGCGTGCGGCCTCATCACCCTGACTATCCAAAGGCGTCAGGTTAGCAGGACCACCTGCAGACTGCTGTTCCAACCAATGCCAGTGTTTCGCAAAATAAATAAATACCAGTACTTAGTTATAAATAAGCCCCGGCGCAAAAGAAAAAAAATAGACAGGGTCCTTCCTCTCGGTAAATTTGATTCCCTGTCCCGTACCATTCTGCGGTGAAAAGGTGTGCGATGTTTTCCCGGAGTTAGCCTCCCGGTTTAACCAAAGATGCTCATCCGAAAGCCTAAATCTCCAAGGAAATCTGTAATTCCAGCATAAATCTCTCCTTCAGCCCAAACGATTAAGGGCTGTATATTAGTCCTGAATATATAGAACTGAATTAACGGCAAACCCAGTTTAAGCGGCTTTACGGGGTTGTGTGGGGGAGGGGCTGTCCGCGGTGCTCCTTTGGGAATGGGGCGGTAGCACGCGGCTTAGAGACGGATGTCTGGAAAGAGCCTGCCAGTGTCAGCATTAACATGATGGACACTTTCTCTAAAACATCCATATAACCCTGCTGCAGATATCGCTCGCACCACCCCCGGTGCGTACCTTCCTACCCTCCAGCCCTTTGAAGCAGTCAAAGCCATTACCCAGCATTCATTTGGTGCCATTTGGGCACCAATTAAACCACCGACTCACCCCCCCATCTCCCCTGACCTCCCCCGGCAGGGCTGCAGCCCCCTCGGCCTGGCCCCCCCTCCCCCGTTACGGCTGATCAGGTGGTACCACAGAGGAGCAGACAAGGCCTCACGGACAGATGGCGAGGGAACCTGGGGAACGTGCCCCGGGTATCCCATGGGGGGGGGGAACAGCTGACAGGTATCACTGCGGGACACGACCCAGGCTGGAGCTCCGGTGTCAGTGGGTACATCTGTCACCAGACGCTCTGACGCATCTCCAGGTTAATTTCTCAGACAGAAAGTGCGCGCTGGAAACAGCCCCAGCTGAGCGTTACACTCCTGTTACGGGCACGCCTTCATACAGCACACTGAGAAGGTCGGTGACTCTCCAGCAAACACTCTCACCCCCTGTAAAATCCTATCCCTAACCCGTGTCAGCACCACCCCCCCCCCAAAAAAAATTCTATTAACAGCCCATTAATTAATTCGTTGATTGCTCCTCTGATACCATGCTGTACTCAAAGGCCAATTAACCGGGACAGCGGCTCACGCCGGCACCTCTTCGCGATGAGTCAGCACGCAGGTAACATGTCGGCCTTGGATGAGGCTGGGAGCTCACAGCCTGAGGAGTACGATGCTAAGATTGCTAAAAGCTAAATACATAAAAAGATAATAACAGATAAATCATACTTTACACTGTCAAAAAAAAAAGTTTTTTTCTGGTAAACTGGTCCCAGTCACTGGGAGAGCTGGAAGAGCATGCCTCCCAATTTAATGCACTCCGCTGTGCCAAGCGTGACCTTTAATTAATGTACACTGCACCCACCCCACTGCCAGGCACAGGGAACAGATTCACAATTACCTAATTTAACCTACAGTTTGCACGTGACCTTTTTACAAGCCCTCGCTGTGACCCTGCAAGCCCTGACATGGGGGACATCTGGTCTGGAACGGGGGTGGCACTGTTTAGTCCACTTTTCCTGGAGGCTTTTGGATCACTTCAGCTCCTAATATTCTCCAGGGGATCCTAATTTTCACAGATGGGTTGTGTAAAAAAAAAAAACACAAAAACCGCAAGAATAAAAAAACGCTGAATTAAGGTGCCATGATGATCCAGTAAAATGCTTTGCTGGCATCCACATGGGGTCAGACAGGGCATCCTATCTCATCTCATCGCTCATTTGGAAAAAAATAAACGGACGTCACATCCGTTAAGCCGAGATTCGGTTACTGGGCACCAGGATGCAGGGACCTCACTCACTGTGGTCCACATTGCATTTAACCACACATCTACGAAACATCCTGCAACTCCCCCCCCCCCCCCCCCCCCCCCCCCCCCCCCCCAACCCCCGGGGGGGGGGGGGGGGAGCGGGCCCCAACCCCGAACAACCCCCCCCCCCCCACG
>JAODKM010000001.1:49657164-49672831 GCA_026780845.1 Petrocephalus sullivani
GGGTTGTGTCGATTCCTCCCAGGTCACGACTTGAAATTCCCACTTCGGGGGGCCTTCCAGTCGCAACTTCCGCTCGTTAACTCGTGATTTACGAGTTACGAGTACGAACGGAACGCACCATTAGTAAGACCCCCATGAGCCTCTGAGAAACTAAGTAAGGGGTTGGGGGGGGGGGTGCCATGCCCGACCCCCTGACCGCCCGTCACGTATGGTGGCGATGTGCCGTGAATGTGTTTCCTGCCATTGTAGTCCGGCTGTCTATCGATTTCCGAGGGTCGCTGGCATTTACGCAAACTTTCCACCCGCAGCTGCACCACATTCCTAAGCACTTCACAGGTGGCCCCAGGCTTCATCACAGAAACGCATCGATATGTGCGGCGCCCTATATTACGCAATATACTTAATACTGTACTCCACCTGTACTTCCGGACATTAATATCACTCATCAAATTGGATAAGCAAAATGCAATTATTAATCCATCAAGCCCAGCTATCTCTGTACCCACCTGCCATTCAATCTTTAACAAGACATTGTAATATTCTTTATCCCGTGAGGCAGGACCACCCACACCTCCTTTAAATTCCCTCAACAAGAGGGACTAACCCAACACCCACCTGGCCGAGCCCAGGCCTGAAGCCTCAGATATAAGGGGTGTTTCTGCAGCCTCCGGGGCTTTTAAATTACAGGGGAGGGTGGACTGGTGGGGTTGCTCGGATGACTATACCCTAAGAATCGACCCAGATTTCTGGGGGCATTTCATTGATCATCGATGGAATTTGCCAGATAGACACCTTTGCTTATTACACAGAACTATAGTGCCCTACGTTTCCCCAGAGACTCCCAGAGTAATAACACAGCACACCTGAGTTGGGGGTACGCCCCAGCCTCCTCGACGGGAGGCATTTAGCTGTCCGCGCCATTCCCACGCTGTAAATCCCCCGCTGAGGTTATTGCTGTTGACAGCGCGTACGCAGTAACTGTCAGCATAGGCCTGCTCTTGGTTAAGAAGAGTGATATTTACGGCCCTCCCTGCTCATTTTATGCACCGGGGGAGAAGCCAGAAGCCCCCGGGGCAGACATTTGCACTCTGTGTCATTCGGCTGAATTTGTATCTCCCATATCTATACATACATTAAAAACAAAAACACACAACAACAAGATGTGTAGCTTAATTAAATAAGTGTATGATTAAAGCAAAGAAGACGAGAACTGAAGAAACATCCTTCAGACAGAGAGTGAGAGAGGTCATTCCTAGCTTTGGCCATTACACTCTATGCATCACTCTCTTATGGGGGGTAGGGGAGACGTCTGACCGAGCAGAACAATCACTCCTTCTCTGTGCGCGCCACACTACTATTTATCTCTAAGCCATTACTACAGAATTCACTGCAATAATTTCTCTGACATTTTGCGCTGTTACCCTTTATTGTCAGGTTTTATTCCTGTTCCTGTCCAAATCTCTTTTTTACTGTCTAAATGTGCATGTTGTACCACTGTAAACCTGCAGTTCTCTTTTGGGGTTAATAAAGTGTCTATCCATCCATCCGTTCACCCAACATTAAGTTGTCCACCTATGAACGGTGTGAGGATGACCCTTAAGCCCAATGAGGGAGGCACAGGGACTGGGACAGGGAGGAACAGATACTAATACAGCTATACTGGGAGACGGAGGGGGGCGAGCTGGGCTGTCACCGTTACATGTCGCAAGTCACGCGAGCATGTGCGGATATCAGGATCGAGGAGGAGCTCTGCAGTGACACAGGTGACAATGACAGAAAGCCACTGGGGGTCTGACGGGACGGCGCTATGGACCCCACCTCCCATTTGGCAGGCCGACACCTACAAAAAGACGTTGCGGCACAGCCACTGATGTGTTCAATTAAATAAATCAGCACTTGAAAGATAGTGTAAAATAAAAACGTGACAGTCGTATTAATAACACGCCATGCAAAGGCTCCTTCACACAGAAGCAAATCTAGGCTATAACACAATAAAAAAGGAGACGATAACAGTGACAGCACAACCTCTTTGTTTTCCTATATCGTTTTCCTGAGAAGAAACACTGTCCTGAGTGAGGTGTGTCCCGTGTGCCTCTGACGGCCCGGGCCATAGACTCCAATTGCAACTCCCAAGGCTCACCAGCGAGGAGTCACTCCCAGATGATAGTAGTACAGCCCCCCCTCCCCCCCCCCACCCCATGGACACACACTCGGCGTCATGGACACATAACGGCGGTCTAAATTACACACGATCCTGCCCCCCCTCCCCACCACCCCCAAGCCAAACAGGGGCTGTCAGAGAGATAACAAATGCGAGCAACTCTCTCACAAACAAGCACCGTCCACTTCACGGAATGTTCCGGAGCTCTCAGAGCTAATCTTGTGGTGAAACCCTGCTGTCAGCTACAGCAGGCTCCTGGCTGGAGCGACAGGGGGCATTGTTGAGGTTCTATCAGAAGAGAACATCGGCGACTCTTTGGATGGTTAATAAATAGTGACGACATGAAGAATAAACCGGAACGAGAGCAAGCCGCGTGTTTACGTCAAGAGGAAGGAGTCGTCCGTTAAACCCGTCTGCAAGATTATCAGCGTAAACAATAAAATTATTACAACAATTTATGTTGTCACCAAATAACCAAAAGTCACAGAGTAAACCAATTTAACCTCAGCGTAAAGGCTTGATTTGATGTATTTTTGAAAGGCATAGCTTTCTCGTCTTATACAAGCCAACTGCCTGGCATTCCCACTCCCAAGGGATCCAATAAACTGTGGGTCAGACTGGATGTATGCTTATATATATATATCCCAACAAAATTTCGTTTCACAGCTGATTCTGAGCTGGCATCTCCAATCTCGCTTTCCAGAGGTTTCCTGCCAGAAATCACTGGGTGGGGGGGGGTCACGCTCCCAGACAGACAGCGCAGGTCTGAAATCACACTGCAGGAAAAGGGGGGGGGGGGGGGGGGCAGCGGAACGCTTTGTGAATTTGAGGAAAGACAGAGGAGCACGAGGCTTCCTGGGCCGTGACCCTTCAAAATGCCTTTTTGAACATGATAGGGTCGCCTGGTGGCTATGAGCAACAACAGAGAGAGAAAGTGAACGCAGAAAGTAGCAGGCGAAGTGTGTATGAGATCAGCACACCTGCACCGGGCCGGGTCGGCCGGCCGCTCAGTCAGCGTCAGGGTCACACGGTACTCAGAGCTTCCCACATACTGCCATTAATCTCCTTATGAGTTTGGCCTCTCGCTGAGAAACTACATCGCATATTTCTGCTTGTAATCTGACAATGTGCCAGTAATAGTGATAGTAGCTGTAATTGTGTCTCGGGCTAATTACGTAACATAAATGATGAGCGAATCCCTCATCGGGGGGAAGAGTCTTTAGCCTCATCTCAATCTCGGCCCGTTCCGGGCACCATTACACCAGTCAGTCTCCACCGCCGGATTCTGGCACTGATTACAGTATAAATAACACGGAGACAGACACCACACCATCCAGGGCAGAAATGCCCTGAAAATGCCAAGAAGCTGTCCGCTCAGAGATTTGGGCCAGCGGAAAAGCCAGATTAAATGACACGTTTACGCGCCGAGGGCCGATCTCTGCCGCTGCCCCTCCTGTTGGCCTCGCCAGGATTCACGCGTCGTTCTGGGCGCCTTTATCTCAACAAACCCCCTCAGTTCCCACGATTTAGGGCCACAAAGGAAAAGCAGTTTTCATTCTTACTGCCACTATAGATAACATTCACACAATGTGCAACTCCAGCCCATCAGAGCAGCCCTGACATCCTAAAACGAGCCATTCCTTCCTTCCTTGGGAATTCACTTTTAGTGTAATTGTTTGACAGATTTTTCCGGCGTTTATCTGTCACACAAGGTGCACGTTTCTGCTGGGGCAAGGAGAAAAAGAAAATAAAATAATGAAGGGCCATCCACGCTGAATTCGACCCCTTTGTCCAGCTCATCCGTTACAAAAACGGATGAACAGTGTCGCCAAAAGTGCGGAGCGCCGATTACCTTCAGCGACTTCAGCAATTGCTATTTATAAAAGCGACACAAGGGGGCACTGCGGCAGCTCGGCGGACGCGCACAGCTGCCTTTACCCAGAAGTGGAAGGTTTCGCGTAAAAGCGCAGACAAAAGATGCGCAAATCTACTATTAGCCAGCATGTCTCTGCAGAATCCTGTTATTGTTTATTATTTTATGCATGCGAGGTGCCCTCTATTTATGGTGTCAACTTAATGGTTTATAAAACAAATAATAATGATACATACGAGAAACATTTCATGAATTATGCATGAAATCGTCCAGTAAAGTAAAAGGTTCCCCCTTCCGATGAATCAATGACTCCAGAAATGTGCGGCATCGTACGGCTAATCGGCCGGCCGGACAGCTCCCGTTTCTGCAGCCCTGTGCCTCGCCATCGCCGACCTTCACCCTCCCCCAGCCCGAAGAGAGCGCTGGCGTCCGCGGCGCCCCCAGCCAGGAGCGCTCGGCCAGTCTCTGCGAGTGGGGACAGCACCACCGGCCTGTCCTCCCGAAAACAAGCACCTCATTTTAATAATTACCACTGATCGGACATGCATCACATCAGCTAGAATTACAGCCCAGTGAGACCGAGTCAATTGTGCCTTCAAATAGCATTTTCATATGTGATTATTGCTGCTAAATGCTTTTAAAAACAAGCGCGATCTCAACAATTACTAAATGCTTAAATTTAATGTCATACTGTCTTTTATAGTAAATATTTTGTTTTCTTTTGAAAATTCTACTTTTAAGAATTATTTTGGGGAATTTTAGTACTTTTGATAATCTACATTTGCAGACATTTTTAAGCAAGGCCAACAGAAAGCAATAGAACAGGGTTTGTAACTGAGATTGTAAATTTATAAAGTACAAAACACTAAATAAATAATGCAATCACTTAAATATAAGTGATTGCATTATTTCAATCTATTGTGTAATTTTAATGTTAAATTTTGAACACCAATTTTAGCACATTTTTTTATATCTATATATCATCTGTATCTTAAATGTAAACTAATTTTTACACCTTATAGTTGTATTTTTATGGTTTATATGTAAATGCCTCAATAAAAAAAACGGAATAAATGGGATTCACTTCCACAAAATCTGTACTGATATTGAGCTGTACTGAAACATGGAAGTGGCAGTTTTATTTTTTCTCAGACATATGTTCTTATTTTATCATATTTTTATTGAGACAGCAGGAGCTTTAAAGGGGTCATGAAAGACTGTTTAAAAGTGTCAAAAACCTCATCCTTATAACAGAGCCCCCATACAGTTTCTGCAGTTCAAAGGGATTTTATAATCCTTACAATATCCAAGAAATCTGCTCTCCAACACAAAATATATTCATGAGGAAAGTTACAGACACACTGATGAAACAGGAAAGTGGTAATGAGAAGTATCAAAACTTAAATATATAAATATATATATATATATAAAATCCAAATCAAACGGCATGAAACTAGATGCATTAGTTTCTAATGACCCCGAGAGACGCTGATATATTTAAAAAATAATAATAATAAAATAAAAAAATAGGGCTATGAAATCTTCTTAGTTTGATCTCCTCTTCATGGGACGGCTCCTTTGTCCTCTGGGTAGCTGGCCAGCGCCTTTCTGAGGTGCGCCTATGAAGCCCATATTGCTCCCTCGTCTTCCGCCGTGCCGCGGCTTTGGAAACTTTTCCCGCTAATTTTAATCCCCGCCCTGACTGACGGTGCCATCAGGAGCGCGGACGGTTCGCGGCACCATTACGAGTCTGCCTCTGTCCGTGGCATGTTGGATTACCCCAGATTATGTTGTAATCCCTTTAATCCTCATTGCATTAAGATTTCAGTCAAAATACTGTACGGTAAATTATCACTCAGCTCCGCTGAAGTCTTAAGCATGTTATGAGATCGGGGGGCTTGGCTTATTATTATTTATTCCTTAGAAAAGCCGGTATTGTCGACGCACTGAGCAGAGTGTCAAGCACTTTCCCCGAAAGATTACTCCTTTTTTCATACTCAATATCATCACAAGTCACGGAAAAGGTATCCTAGCCTCTTAAACACTCTCCTCTCTGCTCCCAAGTATTAAACCGACAAATTACACTTACAGAGGACCCAAAACCATCACCCGGTGTCACCAAAAACTCACTTAATTGGTACACACAAAAGCAACATGTAGGAGTGAGGCAAACAGCGCATTACAAACACAGCAGGCAAGGAGCTGACTAGGGAATGCCTGTGACTAGGGAAGCTTCCAGAGAATGGCCAGGTCACGATGTGAACAGCATTAGAGCAACACAATAACTTCCAAATAAAACAAGAAGCAAATAAGACAACTACTCAAATCAATCCCCTGCAACCTTAAAACCATCCAGAGCACATGGACTAGCGCAGTGTCAGGCTCGTAGAGGCGTTCCTGGGACATATGTGTCTTGAGGAGTTTCTTGAAGGTGCAAAAGGAATCTGTTAACTGGATGTAGTTCACCGGCTCATTCCACCAAAAACAAACTGTTACTTTAGCTATCAGGAGAAGTCCATGGCAAACAAGCTTTTGGCTGGCTCTCCATCCACTAAAAGCCCCTAACACTTACATCGGGCTTCGGTTTGGTCCCATCTGAGCCCAGTCTTATTTGATTTGCTTTGCTAAGGACAAGCTGAACATTTATGCTGAACTGAGCACTGCCGTGGACAGCAGGATGGGGGACACTCTCGGCCCCACTGCCCCACTGCCCTCGGCTGGTCAATAAGGCAGGATAAGGCCCTCACAAATCTACATGAGTTATACTTTATACATAAATATGCAACATGGCCTGTAAACCGTGCCAAGACATGCCCCCCCCCCCCCTCTCCGGGCCCAAGGGCACATAGGAGGCCCAAAGTGACGTCATCCCACACGCAGCTCAACGAGAGAATGAGCAGTTTGGACCCTGATCTGATTACCCGTCTTCAGCAGCTTTAAGGCAATTCACTGCCTTCCGAAGTACAAGAGAAGGAATTAAGTGCACGTCTGCAGTCTCCCTGGGCAAATGGGAAACAGCGACTTTTCTCGTCCAGGAGGATGTTCCTCAGAGTCACACGGCAGCCGGATAGCGGGATTGGCGCTATGCGGTTTGGCGGCCCTTCACCCCGCATCATGTCTCCCTGGCGTCGCGGACAGTGGACCCGTGTCACACGCATTAGGCCAAAGCGGGACCTTCTGAACGAAAAGACCACGGAACCCAAAGTATGCTGTGCCAGCAAGCTGGACTGACTCAGGACAGGACAGGACAGGATAAAGGCATCGCCCCGAACAATGTCACCGCATTAAAGACGCCCCGGCCCCCCGCTGGGCCTTTCAGAGCAGATCTGCTTCTCAGGAAGCTCCAGCCTCCACAGCTTTCCAGCCCTACGGAGGATTAGCTAACCCCGAAACCGACGCAGACGAACGTGGCTGTCCCCCGACCATCTGACTGAGGACATCGCATCACAGGCTAAAGTGGGTGCTGCTGTGCTCCCGAGTGATTAGACCCTATGTCTCCCCCCCAGCCCTGACAAGCACACACCCTCACCGAATTGATAGCTCGACTGGGCCGGGGCAGCCCTAACCGCTGCTTCCTGGTCAACGTTGAGGCCATGGTGGCTCCTCTCAGGCCTGAAATGGGCTTGCGTGAGTCTGGGTGGGTCAGGATTCAATCAGATACATTTATCCATAGTATAAATGTATAGATGTGAAGGTTTACCTACGTATACAGCTGTACGAGCTATTGAAGAAAAAGCCAAGCCAGAGGAGAGCCACCCAGAACAATGCTGAGCATGTCGCCATGGATGGCACCGTCATGCAAACATCGCACTCAACGCACGCCTTAACGGAGAACTGTGCTGTCAGCAGATGCACAGGACATGATCTGGTTGGACTTAGGATGGGGGGGAAGGATAATCCCCTGTCAGTAACTGTGGTCAGAGAGAGTTCCCAAGGACCAGAGGTCCCACTTTTCATCGCTCCTGAGCTGGAGGCCCGCGATCCACCTCAACCTGGGCATCGCTACAAATAAACAGGAAGAGAGGCGGCCTTGGGCTGGACCGGTGCCACCTGCAGGATTCCGCGGTACTTCATATACCGCGCAGAAATGTGGGGTTTGTTTAAGCCAGTGGAGTTTGGAGGAATTCCAGAATTAAAGACACTCTCAGCCGGAAAAATCGCACACACATTTTTAGTATTTTGATTGCAGACACAGATTTTTATAAAATTGGGGTTATCCTTGTGGGGATAAGGTAAAACAAGGTAAAAATTAGCAGGTATTTATCACATTGTGGGGACATTGGGTCCCCACACTGTAAGAATTACAAAGCCACACACACACACACACACACACACACACACAGGAGCAGTGAGGCCCACCGGTGACATGGAGGCCCAGCATAGAAAGAAGACAATAAAATTCAATGATGAAATAACATTTAAGCATGACATATCATGCTAACAAAGACACATTCCTCCATGCTGGAAATCTCGAACCATCCATCGCAGACTGTGGGGACGCAGACATGCCCTGGCTCACACCCAGGGTCACGAGAAGCGGCCCGGGAAAATCAGTGCTCATAACCAAATTATACTGAGAGAAAATAAACTATTTACAAGAGTGTAATGTAACCGGCGAGAGTGGACAGCAAACTGAGAAGAGTGATACATTTTCCATTTTAGTGAATAAACAGGAAAACACAAAGAAGCTTCACTCAAAAACAAAACGTTTTAGCAAGATTAAAAAAAAAGACAGGAGTTTTCATTATTGTCAAATCTACGTCGAATCTGTGATAGAGAAATTGACCTTACATACACAGATCCTGTTCATTTGTCCCATATTTACATGAACGACAGCCCAGTTTCAGAAGACAAATGAATGAAAACAAACTGCAGTTAATAGTGAGCCTCACCCAGATTAAATGGAAAGGATGGATGGATGGACGCAAGCGTACAACTCTGAGGTGCCACAAACAGACAGGACAACGACAGATGGAGAAGCGCTAACAAAAGCCGCCCTTTTTCCAAAGGCTTTCCTCTAAGTCCGTGTCACACAAGAAGCTTTGGGGAATGTGATCACATGACCAGGGTTTCCCCCGGCGGCTTCTGAACGTATTACCAAGCCACGGATCGATACCGGCAGCTCAGGCCAAAAGGAGACGGCAACCTCATCCCACAAAGCCAGCATCAAAGTGGGCCGCAAAGCAGGCCCAGTACAATGCTCGATAAATACACGACAAACCCAGTCTGTGATTTACACAAGCGCTTGGAAACACCAACGTTGCTACAAGGCAGTCAGAAATATTTTATGCTTAAATAAACGTGCGTGTTGGGGGGGGGGGGGGAGGTTGTAAAATATACTTTTGCAATATAAACAGGTCGGTCATATAAACTGAGCATTCATACAGTGCATGAAAACTCAGCTGTTCCATCTCAGGGACGAGCTTCGCGAAGTCCCAAACAGTACTCGCGTAAATACAATTTATACTGGCCCAGAAGTAAACACTGTCTGCCGTGTCACAAAGGTAACAATCGAGATTACGTACGCGAAAGATGCCTTGCATTTGACTCAGCTGATATAACCCAATAATAAGAAGCACCTAATCAAAATATTTAGGTGATTTTCTCTGTTTAAACGTAGCAAAGAGGCCCAGAGTTTAGAGAGTGTTTGGCACAGGCTATGGGACACCCACGAGTTTACGTTAAAAATGAACAACAATAGACATTGTGAGTAACGATGCTGGTACCAAAAGCAACAATCAAATTAGGCACTGCATCGATGTCTGAACGGCACTGGAGGCAACATGGAACCTAGCAACGGAACCACGGAGCGTAAGAAAACATTTGGTTTTATTTAGATTCCGGGACACGAATCACTTAATGTGTTAAGTTTAAGGTATGTGTGGCTCGGGGTGCCTCTGATCGTGAAAGTCAATGGTTCAAATTCCAAAGCTGGCAGACTTATTTCACCAGTGGACCTTTGAGCAAAGGCTGTTAGCCTCCAACTGCTCTCAGGACGAACAGGCCAATTGATAAAATAAAAAATAAAACTTAATTAAATGTAAGGTCCATGGGATGCTTCACTTAGATCTAAGTTAGATCTAAGTGTTACCCCAGAACAGCTACCGTATCACACCCCTAGTATAGCAACGGCACGCTATGCAGACTTTTTCCAGTGCGCTCAACAGCATCTTAGCCAAGCTCCATATCAGTATCGGCCCCCGAAACACACCACGCCCGTATCGATCGGACTTAACTGCTCTAGAAAACATAAGGAGGTGGTTCGGTATCAGAGTACAACCCAAATACCCGTCACTTTCAGTCCACGATCTGCCGGATCACTCAATCCAGTCTGACAGACTGCGTTGAGGTTATGGAGTTCCCTTTCAGACATTAAAAGATGGATAAAAGCTGTCTATAGATTAAAAGGAGCGTATCAAGCGTCATGTCTTTCTGTGGTTTCCTTCTTCGTGCGCCTGTCTGATCCCAAATAAACAATTAGCACCAACAGATCAGATGCCGTGAGATGTCAAGGAAACAGCTCTGAGTGCACCACCCGACCCGACGGGTCGCACACGTGGCCTGTGGTGATGGACAAACCCACTCAGACGTAGGTCTACCACTGAGGATCTCGTAAGCGCCTGGCATACTTTACATAAACAAATATTCTGAGTATAGTGGCTAGGGAACCACAGAGAGTAACGCTGTATACCTGGGTAAAATATTAAGGCTCTTGTGATAAAAGCATCACAAGATGTAAACATTTGTTTCATTATTATTTCAATTGAATGTTTTAAATGGTTGCCAGGGATTCTGTCACGGCTGCAGCCCAAAGAGCTGGGATAGTGTGGACAAGGTGGCAGGACGGTGGGGGGGGGGCTCTCCAGGTAAATGTCACAAGACACAGAGCAAAGGCTTCATGACACAGCACAAGCTTCCGGGGGAGAAAGACCTACATCAGACAGTCTGCAGGGTGCATTTAACAATAAGGGCCATCCGCTTGGGGTTACTGATGGGAAATATCTAGGGGCCTCTCAGAGACACAGGCAGCTGAATTTCCGATGGAAACATGGGTCACCCTCTGGAGGAGAATAAAATGGGTTTAAAACAAGCCGGGGGCTACAACAGCCCTTAAGTAACATGTTTCCTTTCAGGAGAATAACGACAGGAAGTAAAACAAAACTACACACCATATAAGTGCAGTATTTTACACAGATTCTGTGTCTTTATATATATATTTATGGGGATGTACTACAGAGAGTAACGGCCGCAGCCGCAGACAGAATAAAAGCGAATGCCGGCTTATGGACTCAGGGGGACCCAAAGTGTAAATGTCACACATCGATTCTCACGCTCTCGCTGACATTGACATTCTCTCGTTTTACAGCCGAAGACAGAAGCCTCCGCACTCGCGGCGGATCCGTTTACGCCAGCGGGGTGACGACCGTGTGCCGGGAACTCGGGCATCGCCGACACCAGCCCCGGCCTCCCTCGCTTTCCGGAAATCTCCGTCGGGTGGTAACAGATCCGCCCGTCACCACGTGCCCGCTGACCGTAACACGCTGTGCACATTACTCCTTGATATCCCCCGCTGCCTCTTACCAGAACGGGCTCAGCGCAAAACCTTTTTCGGATACATATTTATCTGTCGGCTTTTTATAATTCCCGCGCCAAGTCAGATCTGGCATTGTTGCTATGTATACATTTCATTTGTCTGTTTGTAAATAGCCTCCATTGTGGGACACTGGAGCAAATACACAATGGCGCACAGACACACAAATACACACACGTCCGTGATTTATATCCTGCTTCCCGACTGTTTGTTCCCACTGAGAAATTAGCTGAACTCCGGGGCTCTGGATGACCCCCTCTGTCCCCCGCCTGCTCATTTGTGTGACTCCTCCTCGGTTAAACTGACCATAAAACAACCATGCAAACAGTGGCAGGAAGCAGGAGAGGATTTCACAGGACACTCCAGGTTGTCCAATTTCCAAAGTGCACCCCTCCGCACACCTTCCAGCCTACCCCCAAAAGCTCCCACATGAGGGGGACGTAATATCAGATCCCATCCCAACCAGCTGGCCAACACTGTCATGGTGGTCAGTCCTCTGTAGCCTGCATTAGGAAGCATTCGTCTGCACTGTGACTAAAAGGTGAGCCATAAGCCCCCCCCCCCCCAGCAGACTGGCACAGTGTGAGCATACCCAGGGCTGTCAAAACACATCCCCCCCCAGTCACGGCCCCCAGGGTCAGGTGGGGCAGCGGCAGCCTGGCCTCTACGCACTGTCTGCGTACATCGCACTGGGCCCTCCGGGGCAGTCCCCCCACACTCCCCCCCCCAGTACACATGTGACTAATCTGGCCGTGCCTCGAGGGTAGAGCCGCACGTCCTGACCGCCACAGGCCCCGCCCATCTCTGACGAGTACTCTGACCACGCTGAGTCCCGGCCAAACGGTGAGTCGCACCGCGTAACCGAACGAGCGGCGAGCATATGTCACACACCGCCCCCCACCACCCCCAAAGAAACGGGTCACAAACCATCACAGGAAAAGGGCGACCGATGCCGACGTTTCCAGGAGCAGCTCTCTCTGTCCATCCGACTGTGAAAGCGCGGCACGTCTGCACCGGTCCTCACCTTCTGTCCATGAAAGCCCATTTTATTCTATTTTTTATTACAGCTACCTAAGGCAGACCTTTTTGGTGAGAACAGCAATTGATAAACGATCAACGCAGAGACCCAGCTTGAATGCATATCAGAACAAAGAAGACACTGAGGGCGTGGGGGCGGGGGGGATACAGTAGTCATTATAAAAAAAATATAAACCACTTCATGGGTTTGGGTCGGACCCTCAGGTATTGGCAAGAAGTCTGCAAATAAACTAGGTCATTTTAGGGGCCTACAAGTTCTCGAGCAGTTCTCCAGCTACTGCGACAGTCCATAACGTTTATCTCCGTGTTCGATACACATCTTTCAGTGAGCCCTATGAAAACGATTAGGTTTTAGCCCAGTTTACGGCCTTCTGCACAGGAGCGAGCTTTACACAACGGCCGCGGGCTTTAATCCCAAATTAAGCCAGATCGAATTCGGTGCTCATGTCATTAGGTCTGACAAACCCCGCCTCCTTTTTTGGGCAGCGGGATTACGGTGAACAAAAGTGAGCATACTTTAGACAGATAGGAGGCCGGCCCCCCATCAAAGCTTAGGGTATTTGGGGACAGATTACAGTATCTTAACCCCTCAACAAATGAAAATAACTAGCTAATTGATGGCATTTCCTTGAGAATGTTGAAGGAGGGAAGAAAAAAAAATAAAAAACAGAAATCAGTTTCTCAAAACCAAAGCCTGTAACATTTAGTCCAGCAGCAAGTTTTCAGTAAAAAAGGGAGTTTTTCTCTTTTTTTAAATCATTTCTAAATTCAAACTGCTCGGGGTGACGGCGATGTGCATAATTCGCAGCGTTAAACCCACTCAAAATTAAGAAGATATTCCTTATGACACATCAGTGACATTACATTAATAAATACTTGAACAGAGACATGTCCCATTTTAATTTTTTATACAGGCACTAATGTGAATGGGAGAATATCGCCACGGGCGACTGCAATCCTCAGATAACGAATCAATTTCAGTGGCATTAAAATGTAGCTAATTTCCCCACAGATTCAAAGTAATTCAAAAGTATTGCCTTCTGCTTAAGTATACAATAAAGAAATAAATGGCGTCATATTTGTCCCATTAAAGTCAGCGGAGGTTGAGTGTTTTTGCTGTCAATCAGACGTTTAGATGCTCAACGCAGACAAGCTTAACTACACTTCCATGTACACTTGCAGAAACTCGAGGTGTCAAAGCGCTCCGGTTATAATTCGCCGGAGCATTTTCATCTTCGGGTTTACCTGCTATTTGACGGTAATGCTTTATCTGCCAGACACATCTGTAGCAGAGTGAAAATGACCTACCGCAAGCTGACCCTGCTGGGAGAAGGCCCTGGGAACACAGCATGCACCCCCCCCCCCCGTCCTACGAAAGGTTGGTACCTCATCCCCATCTGTCACTGTAACTGGGATCAGACATCTGTTTTCACTGCCCCTTATTCAGCAAATGATAACGTGGTATCTTTTTAACCCCTTCCCCCAAAAAAACATTACATAGGTCAAAAGAACATCATAGCAGTCTTATACAAAACTATTCCATAAATAATTTATTTCATATTTATTTCTTAAATGAGAAACCTAGTTATTAAAAAAACAAAAAATTACTTCATGTTCTGGTCAAAATACAATGGCACACATGTACAAAGTAGTGAACATACTTTTCATGTGAAGATTTAAAAAGAATATCAGAGCATCAAATTCCTGTTCAACTCCTGTCCCAGAGGAGGACTAGTTCATTTTTAATATTACGTAACACTATTTTATTTAGGTGCCAACAGTAAAAAAAAGATGTCTTTTTTGGGTAAAAGTTGTGACCAACAAGGACCCCAGCATTCCCTAACAAATCACTAGTCGTCTACTACAGTGTCACTAATAGAAATGTAAACTACCGGCCCTCGTGAGGACCAGCTTGCCCCATTAGACTGTGAGGAAACAGGCCAGGCTGAAAAAAGAAAAAGACTAAAGTAACAGTATAAACTATAAACCCAGACAATAACTCACCCTGAGAGCCCCTTGGCCTTGCTTATTAAACAGCAGGATGCTTTGTTTTGAATAAACGTGCAAAAACAAAACATAGAGCCGGTCCTCACCGAGTTGCGGATTAAACCGGCAGGGCAGGAGAGCACCTCCCAGCACGTGCTGCAGGAACCTTCAGGATTAGGGAGCAAAGTCTCTGGGGAGCGTCTGATGCCGATGACATTCCTAAACGGGGAAATCGCACCAAACACTATTCATGCATTTACACGGTCTCCCTTCCTAATCTACCTTTACATTTTGTTCAGTCTGGTTCTGTGAAATAATAAAATCTGTTTAAAATCACTTAACTCCTTTCCACATGTGGACAGAGCTGAAATCCTTACCGAAATTCCCACGGAACAGAGCTGACAGATACTGGAGAACCGTCATCAGTCCGGTCCTCTCCAGACCCATCTGTTGCATGAATCCCACTACCTGCCCGTTTACGTTCTCTGAATGTTCTTATGTCGCGTGCTTGAAGGTGCTTGAAGCATCTTATTAGGTTCTTGTTTTGTTAGAAGTTGCTGTGTAGCTCATGATCCACTGCCACTTGCACTTGTACCTCGACATTCACTGGAAGCTCAACCTAGCCGCACTTACACCTAGTCGACTCCTTGACAGCATGTACATTTCCAATGTGCTGCTTGCATCACTTGCATGTTACTTTGGACTAAAACATCAACTAAATTGTAAAGTGTAATGTAATATGGTGTAAATCTTAGAGGCCCATTAGTTAAACCAGAAAAACACCCCTGAACACACTGACTTCGTATTTCTAGTTCCTCTAGTTCCTAGTTCTAGTTTGTACACCACCCCTCATCCTGCAACCTGTCCTGTTTAGCTAGTTGTTTGGACCAACTGCTCCAATGTCCACCTCTCTTAATTTAAAGTTATAGTCGGGTTACTTTGTGTGTGTATATTTAAATATATATATATATATATATATATATATATAGATCAATAGATAGATAGATAAATAAATCAG
>JAODKM010000001.1:49676703-49687433 GCA_026780845.1 Petrocephalus sullivani
TGGTCACCGTTACCGGACGTGCTCATCAAGGCCGTTACCGGACATGGTCATCGAGGCCGTTACAGGACGTGCTCATCAAGACCTTTACCAGACATGCTCATCAAGGCCGTGGCTCGCCATTGTCAAAGACACTGTGAAACGGGCCAACGCAGAACAGAAACTAATCAGAAATACGACCACCAGCTTTTGCTCATTCCCTGCGATTTCAGGCCGTGCTCGACTGGCCGCTGTGCCTGCGAGCTGCATCCTATTTCCATGTGTTTGCCGGGGTGCTGCTGATTATACGCTCTCTCTATAGGGTCATGCGTCTGGTATGTGGCCCTGCTTCATTCATTTTAAAATATGGGTCCCCCAAGCACATGGATTTAGATATATAATATGAATTAAATGCATGACACTCTGGGATAATTTTCAAAAGTCTTTGTTTTTTGGCAATCATTTTTATTCAGGTTTTGAGGCAAACAAAAATCACGCAAAATTAAATATTTGAAAAAAGTAGTATTGGAAATATTTGAGACAGAATGAATATATAATGGTGAATGCTGGAAAACATTTTGATGCTCATGAATGCAGATGATACTAGCCATTTCTGCCCCCTGGGACAGCGAAGAAAAACCCCAGTTTGTCATTTATTTGCTTGCGTTTGAGTTAACATTCACGACGAAGTTTCTCCCTCCACAGTTGTGTTGCCCTGCCCTCTAGTGGTCATGCATAGAACATCAGACTGGTAAAGGACGGGCCCTGTCAAATCTCGCATCTCCGGTGAGTTCAAGGTCGGGGCCCGGCTATTTCGGGCTCGTCTCTCCTCTGATCCGTGCCGTGAAATGACAAGGTGGTCCGCTCCTGGGTCAGCTGTATTACAGGAGTGCGTGCATAAATCAGGCGGCTGTAAATCAATCCAGGCTGACAGTGACTTCAGGATACACATTCATACTGGGCACCGTCTGCCCTACCACCCCGGATTAAAACCGCACTAACCTTGTCACTTCCTGTTAGTGAAATGCCCTGCCAAGGTAAATAACCCTTTCATCTGACATCCTCTGTCCACTGTCTGACAACATGCACTATCTGTTTCTGCCTCCTGATGGACGTGTGTGTGTGTGTGGGGGGGGGGGGGGGGGGGGTGTTAACTGTAGGATTATCTCGCTTGCCTTCAAATAGTTGGAAAATGTTTACGCTGCGGATAAGCGATCACAGACGTATGCTGGATGGTGGCGGTGGTTCATTTGGGATTTAAATAACTCTGCCTGAACCCCCCAGCAGTGATGGCTGGGGATGTGTTTTTAAAACCTTTGCGAGACGTCACCAGTTACCGTGATCATACTGCCGTGGTGAACATCACAACAATCACGTCTCGCACAGATCCTATTTAATATGCTCATGATTATGCATCCAAAGCACACTGGGTCACTATAGTATACAGTGTATGATGCTCACTGCTAGTTCTGGCCAAAGCTGACCGTTATTTTAAGATCCCCGTTGACATCGTCTCCCATATGAAATAGGTGATGCCTTGCAGTCTGCATGCAATCAGTAAATGGCTTTGTGAATTTAGGCTTTATTTCTGCCATCTGGAAAATGCACGCACACTCATCCAAAGAT
This sequence comes from Petrocephalus sullivani, assembly GCA_026780845.1. Taxonomy (NCBI): domain Eukaryota; kingdom Metazoa; phylum Chordata; class Actinopteri; order Osteoglossiformes; family Mormyridae; genus Petrocephalus; species Petrocephalus sullivani. Next base: position 49,678,306 of record JAODKM010000001.1, read on the forward strand.
TCAGAACAACAATGCGGCTCAAATTAGACTACAGGGACCTGGGTGATTTTATTTGCAATTTCAGACCCATTAAAGATTCATCTGGATACTTCAAGCTACTGCTCCAGGACGCTCCAGTCCGACATGCAGTGAGTAGGTCGGGTGGAAAGTTCATCATCAGTTGAACCTTCAGCAAAACTGGACCATAATCAGTCCTGGATTTGCAGTCCATTAAAATAAATAATGAAAAACTTTTACAAGTAACATTCAGTTTAATTTTAAGCAATTTGTGGGGAAGTTTAATTACCGTGTATCCTTGTGGCCAAACAATGCTTGAATTGGCAGCCATTTGACTCCCTTGCAGGTCATTGAACATTCTAGTTAATTACAGCATGAATAGTCTGTTTTTCCAGCCCGAAGTAGCACACGGCGGCAGCAGAGGACAACGCCTGACAAACGTGTCATCTGCATACAGTAATTAGCCAGCACGAAGCACATGAAACATTAAACGTGCTTTGTGCCGTCGACAATCAAAACATTTCATTTGTTGTCAATTATTCATCACTTTGAAGGTTCTGAAGGACCTGTTAATATGGAAATCAGCCCAGATGCTAACAAGGTTCGAGGGTCTGATTTGGAGCCGAGATCATCTGAACGAAAAAAAAAAAACACTTTCTTCTCTCAACCAAAAAAGGCACTTCTGTTTTAACCTCACATTCCATACCCCACCCCCCACCACAACAATGTGCTTTATATATAAAATTTATTTTTTGTGTATATGGAATATTTCTGAAAAAGAAAGTTCCTTGAGCCTTTGAGTCGTCTAAAAAATAAGACTTTCATCTGTTTCTGGCAAATTGCATTAGCCTTTGATGGAAATCTTTGATAATCTTTGAAGCGCCTTGTCTCTCCCCAGCAACAGTGGGACAACATGAATTGGGGGTCTAGGCAACACAAATCTCATTATAGAACTTCGTAAAAATATAAGTATCTGCACTCAGCAGTTAAACCACAAAACTCATTATTGTTTGAAGACCACATCTTAACGAAAAGCACTCTGGCTGAACCGGAATTTACCTAAGATAGTGCTTCATGAAAGCTCTCGTGTCATCTGCATGCTTTTCTCAAGCTTTTTCATCTCCCACACAATTTGTTTTTTATCTCCGCTCGCTTAAACGGCGCCATTTCCCGGCGCTCGTGTTCAAAAGGGAACACGAGTGTCCTCCAGGCTGCACGGAAGTCAGCAAACCGCTTTAGAGCAACCCGCTTTTCTGCGTGAAAATGGAGAATAATCTCGAAAGAGGTGTTCTTTCAAGGGACACGATATCAGAGTGGCTGGATATGGGACGGTGGCTTTGACTCGTCTTTAAGTCGTTTCTGTACTGATAGAAATCCTACCAGTGCCTCCTCATGCCACCTGTCAAATCAGAACGGCATGGAGAGTAGGAGCAGGCCTACAGGGGGAGCTGCGTAAGTAATTAGATCTGATGCATGCTGCTCTTAATCCCAATTACCTGTAGGACCCTGTACTCCTCTGTGCCCCGGGCATAACAGGCTGGGTACCCGGGCGTCTGTGCCAGACGCCTGCATGAGGAAGGGTGGTGCATCATCCTGTCTATCGGGTGCTGCTGGGAAGCCGCCTAAAAATAGTGGCATGACACAAGAACATATAAAAATAGGAAGGAAAAAAAACAAAGGTTTTATTTAGCAGATGCATTTACCGAAAGCAGCATACGTTAGTGCCAGACAATGCCTGGTGTGGCTGGGGGCTAAGGACCTAGGTCAAGGAACCAATGGAGAGATCGGCCTGCCAACGTTGGGATCTGAACCAACAACCTTCCTATCGCAGGCACCTGCTACGCTGCAGACCTACTGGCACACCGGGAGCCCTTGCAGGACAATGTGCAGAATAGGGATCTTGAGCCACAACTCTTGTGCGCTGTCAGTGTGCTGTCAGTGTGATGAGTTTGTAATCTGGAATACGCGGCACAGCACTGTGCAGTTAAAGCTTTTTTAGAGAGATAAAATATACAGTGAGAAATGAAGCGCTTTAGTTTTTAGCTTTGGCTCACGCAGCGAGCGGAGAAGATGAGCGCCGAGGGTGCTGGAATGAGGAGCACGCCTACCGCAGGAGCGCACAGGGATTTGGGCTGTCTGCTCAGAGCGCCATGCTGCTTCTCCGTCTCACCGATGTCAGAGGTCAGGCGTCGTACAAGAGCCACCGCTGTCAGCAATCAGGCCGATGTGAAGAGGGCTGGAGAGGGCCTACAGCGGGAGAGGCTGGCTCCCAGACAAGCCAGTGTGTCCTCCTGAATCTCCAACATGTCCGCTGGAACCACACCAGACCGCGGGCGCTGCCAGGAGTCGGATTGAACGGCATCTCATTTTTACAGCTGAATGAGACTGGAAACAAAGACTCTATCTGAGCAGCGTGGTTTGCACCCGTTTACCAATAGTGAGCTGCTTGTTAGCAATACTGCAATATCTGAAAGTGTCTTCATCTCATCATACACATATATCCCCCTAATGTAAGGAGTTATTCTGGAATGGCCCACATATATGTAAGTATGTGGATAGAAAGTCATACATTCAATTAATTTCCTAATGAAAAGTTAAAGTCTGTGTGTGTGTGTGTGTGTGCGTGCGCGCGTGTGTGTGTGAGACTGTCATTAGCAAATTAAATTAATACCCATCCATTACTTACTCTAAAAATGTTTTCCTTTAAAATGCAAAGGTACAGGACGGCATGCATGGGCAGAGATGTGCGTTTGGACAGCAAGGACGTCTCTACCAAGGGCACAGGAGTACCGAGGCTCGGTTCTTGGTGACCCGCTGGACCTTCCCTCCAAGTCCCGCATTTCACTTCGTGCCATCGCATTTGTGCTTCTTTACAGGGGGGTAGCAGGTCGGCGATCTGCACACGCTTTTGCTTTGATCCGGCTTCGTTCCTCTCTCCTAAAAACCGGTGACAAATGCAAATGCCGCGTCGCTCGCCAGCTGGGCGTGGGAGTCCTCATTAGTTTTAAAGAAGGTTAATGCATTTAGCTTTTGCATATTGACATGCCAATTAAGTGTAATTGTGGGAGAGGCATCCGTCAAGGTAATAGCGCAGAAACGTGCGCAGGCACATTAAGGACGTCCCGACACGTTATAAAGTAGGTGTTAATTGGTAGCCGAGTACAGCTAGTTACTGAGGTGTGTAATGCTGGGGAGAGACGGATCACTCGTAATACTCCAAAATAATTCCGTGTTTGACCTCATGCTGGGATGATTCAGCCATCTCGGGAGGGAAAAGGGGGAGACACGCAAACAACAGGGGTCCATTATTATAATGTTTGGCGCATTTACTTTGCCCCGAGTTGTACTCGATCGTAGAGCTCCTCCATCGCTTCCTGCCTGATTTACACGTGCAGCGAGGCTGACATCTTCTGCAATATGTTTCTGTTGGATCCGTGCAGTCTTTGGACGCGTTCCTGTCCCGGACGTGTGTGTGTGCGTGTGTGTGTTATATCTCGCCTAAAAGCGTGCCGTGTTTGCCGAGATACCCCACTGTCTGTGAATTATAACAACGGAAAAGGAGAGCTGAGCTCTGACGGAGAGCCAGCATTTACACCGCAGCCCTGCGAGAGGAACGTCACTGAGATCAGCAGGAGAGCACGAGAGCTCCGGCCAGTTCCTATCTGCCCAGACATGCATCCAACCACCCCGGTACAGGGTCGCGGAGGCACGGGTCCCATCCACCCTAACCCATAACCCCAGACCGGATACCAGTCCGGCACTAAATACCACGCGAGCTGGAGTAAACCCACACAACGCGGGGGATTCCAGGAAAGAAACCCGAGTAAAAACTGCTGAGCCCATGCAAACTAACGTATTAACAAGGATTCGATATTTGAAACAATGGCATGCAACCATATTTTAAAATGACACACGGTACATTTGGCTCATTTATTAGTATTCTTAAGTAACACGCTTAAAAGTACTAAGTGGTGCCGTGCAGGTACCTGTCGAGGACCCTGTCTCGGTAAATATTACGTGATCGAACGGGGCACGTGCGATCTCCCCCATCCGCTCGTGCCTGGTCCCGAGAAGCGCGTCGTAAGCATCTCGTGCTCTAGCTACACCTCGGCTTGCCCACTAGAGGGCGGAAGAAGCCCAGTATTCTGTATACAGTATTAGGTCTGCGCCAGCGGTGGGTATTTGAGTATAGACGGAGCCCAGCTACACCGCCTTATGTCCAAATCGCACCTTGCTGGAGTGCAGTGTTAACATTTTTTTCCTTCAATGTCCCAAAATTTAGTAAAAGTGAACGGTTTAGAAGAAGGTCAGTCTTACGCTGAAAATCATCTTTTTCCACCAGCTTTAAGCAGATGTTATTTGTTATTCAGTTAATGTCTTGAGATGGCCGTCACGCAGCGGAGCACTCGGGGCAGGCAGAGACCCAGGCACGGACCCAGGCAGAGACCCAGGCACGGACCCAGGCAGAGACCTGGGTACAGACCCAGGTACAGTCCCAGGCACAGACCCAGGTACAGACCCAGGCAGAGACCCAGGTACAGTCCCAGGCAGAGACCCAGGCACGGACCCAGATACAGTCCCAGGCAGAGACCCAGGTACAGTCCCAGGCACAGACGGACTGTGGTAGTGCCCTGTTTTCTGTCCCGTGTTTTTCTATTTGGAGATACAATGTGTGCAAATTGCATTCTGCGAACAGGCCTAATGATTTGTGTGCATTTTCAGGGGGATATTGCGAATGAATAAGCAAGAGTTTCATTTCCATGTTATGTTTAAAAAATATTTAACCATCCAATATGTAAAATATCTATATTAAATAAAAGTAAAAGTTCAATGAAAAATCCTCCGGTGAAATGCTGCTCAAAGTGGAGCACCTAGTTTTAAAAGTACTTAAGTTTCACAGGTAAAAAGAGCCTATAACACAACTATTAATCTTGTCAAAAGAAACCTATCCTTTAAAATTTCATTCAGGACAGGTTTGAATACTGCATCGTAAGTTACCGTGCGTCACAACAAGGGAAACAGAGTCGCAGTGGGCTAAGTAGATTTTCCTAGATTTTCGCAGAATGGGCCATTTGTAGGTAACTTGGTCATAGTTGAAGGTCGGGCTAACATTAGGCCTATGTGATATGATGGTACTATACAGGAGAGAGGGAGGGGTAGGAAGCAAACGCTGATACAGCACACTGCCCATTACCCAGCACCTGTTCGGCCACCTCAGGGATGTGCAGGCTTTTGCGGAGTGATACCTCAGAACCACACTAGTTTGAAGTGCGTCATACCCAGGACAAAGCAATTACAGGTTACGGGCTTTGCTCAAGGGCCCAATGCAGCAGAATCACTCCTGGCATTTGAACCAAAAACTTTCTGCTTGCTAGCACAGAGCCTAGCCTCAGAGCCACCACTGACATTATAGGGAGTCGATTACGTCAGACTTGTAACCTGATATCGCTATCTGACCGTGACTAAGCAGGGATTATTGCCTTTTTTGAGGAAGTTCCTCAAACCTTTTGAATCGTCCACTACTATAGAGCGCTATACTTAGACAAACTATTTAATTTATTCTGGTCCCACCCTCTGTCCATGATTGGCTGGCATAAATGTGATATAATGTGTATTTGTATATTTCTGATCGTAGTAAATGATGTTGTAATGTTTGCCGTGGAGTGCATGTGTATCTGTGAGTGTGATTCCAATACTGACAGTATTAAACCAACAGTGGCTGCTAAAAAATATAGCAACTTCCATTTCAAAAGAGCTGTCATTAAAATTACTCGCACACTCACTGTAATATGTCTGTTTTCACTCTGTATGTACATCTGCTGTCCAGAAACATTCTATCCTCAGAAGTGCGGCTGCTTCCCTCCTCAGCTGTGGCCAGTGAGAGCCAGGACTATAAAGTTTCAAAATACAGTTCCAAATATTAATAATATTTAAGTAAAGGTACTCATATTAAGAAATACTTAAAAAACCGTTAAAAGCAAAGTTCGGTTTCAGTAATAAGAGTTGGGTGACGATCTGTCCTAATTTTCCCAGACGCACCCTCTTTTTTCTCACCTAAAAGTGCCTGAAATGTGCAGGATTTCACTTCATTTCATGTTATTTGCTTTTTACAGTCAGAATACTTTCTGTCTGCGTTACTTTGGCATCTCTCTGCGTCCTGCCCCCAGGGTAGCCTTTATCGCAAAGCAGAATATGGTAACCCTAAATAAATTACATTTACATCATGACTTTCCACACCTGGTCTGTACTCCAGCAAATTGTCAATAAACCATTCAAAGCATGTCAGCAATTTAAATAACTTAAAGGCAAATTGGTTTGCTAGGGTAGTGTTTTCATGTGGACACCAAATAAATGGCTACTTAATGCTGTTAAAATGGCTTATTAGTCTTTTGACATGTGTATGGAAAGGTAGCGTTCACAATGAAAATTACCTCTATTAAAAAATAACCAGCGTAGCAGGGTTCATTGTTACTCTCGCATTTTGTTCACAGCATTTGTAAAACACGCAGACTTTCATTGCGTTTGCCTGTTTATTACAGTGGGGGGTAGTTTATGGGGTGTGATTTTGTTATTTGAAATTGATGCTCAGATTGACAATTTAACAAGATTACCCGGAGCCCCTAGAAGCCATCAAATGGTTTTCATAGCTATCGTGCATTTTAGGTTAACTTACAAAGTTATAGGTTGACTTATAAAATTCACGTAGGTTTACAAACATTTTTGAAAGAATGGGTCGTTCTGAAGAACTCTGAATTCAAGCTTGGTACCATCGTAAGTCAGTTTGTGAAATTTCTTCTCTGCTAGATATTCCACGGTCAACTGTAAGTGGTATTATAGCAAAGTGGAAGCATTTATAATGTACCACAACAGTCTCCCCAAATGCTGAGATGCATAGTGCAGAAAAGTCGCCAGCGCTCTGTTGACTCAATAACTGCAGAGTTTCAAACTTCCTCTGGCATTAACCCCAGAACAAAATCTGTGCCAGGAGCTTCATGGAATGGGCTTCCGTGGCCTAGCAGCTGCACGTAAGCTTAATGCAATGCCAAGCATTGGATGGAGTGGTGTAAAGCACACTGCCACTGGAATCTACTTCCACTGCAGCAGTGGAAACGTGGAGTGACAAATCACACTTCTTTGTTGATGTTAGACACATATAATTTTCCAAGCATGTGATGCTACATCTTCTCCACAAGATGGTAGTGTGTGCTAAGCTAAGTCACAGGCAGCCCGCAGTCTAAGGTTTATGGATGCTCTTAGTGGTAATGTATGCAGTAAGCTGATTTATACCAGGTAATGTTGTTTCAGCCTCAGCGTTAGTAAATGTTCACCCTGACTGTTGTACATCAGCTAGTGACACAGCAAGTAATTTAACATTCTAGGAAATCAACTCGAATTGACCATGTAATAGTTCCTTTCAGCAAAGTACTTCAGTGGAACACCCACTTGTTTGAATGAAACTTAGAGAAACCTGCATTTGCTGGGTTCAGTTCCCAGTCACCTCCTACCTGCCCTGTGACTGCTGTGGATGCCAGGTGCAGCATGCCACTGGTGAACCAGACTGAAGGAAGCACAGTGGCATTTACTGCAGGTGTGATCTGTGCATCCTTGCGGATTGCCCCTGTATGCATGGTGTCTCAGCAATGCGCGTCTCAGAGGTGCGGACCGGCAGCGATGAGATTAGTAGCCATGCTAATGAAAACTGGGTGTCCCTCAAGCCCCTCAGATGTAGTAGAGCTGTTTGCCAGAGCCCTCAGGAGACCCTGAGCCTCCCTGGCATGGCGGGAGACAGCATGGAGCATCTGTGAACAGAGAAGAGCATCTGCAGTGTGAACGTCCGTTATGTCATGTGGAAAAAGCGATTCCAGGGGAGATCTAAACATTCAGACAGGTAACTGGGTTTTGTCTTCTATGTTCAGAGACGTGTCCATCAGTATGACCTTAACATACTGAAGCATGATGGAGACAAAGTGAATCTGGTGGCACTTAGGGGTTCCCATGCTGGATGCTGTCTCTGAGATTTCAGACTCTGGGATGTACATCACGAGGTTCACCTGCAGAGGTACGCTTACCTGTACTAGGGATTCCTCTTAGCAGCACGACAATAAACAAACTAATAAGTAAATAAGATGCACAAATATGACCAAATCGGTACAGATTGCAGTCAGTAGATTGGTATTTACAAAATGGGCAGTGCGTGCGAGTGTCTAAGTAAATGTGAAAGTTTAAATGCTGTTCGCACATCTAGTTGGTCACTTGTACACATTGAGCATTTCAAACAAAGAAATTCCAATCCTTGTCTAATATGAATGACCAATGGCAGGAGCACTCTGCTCTTTTGGAAGAGACTGGGGTACCCAGAGGAAGGTCACAAACATGCACGGAGGTCAAGCAAACGCCCATGTCCAGCTGGCTCCAGACTCTAAGCCACAGCCCACTGACATTACCCACAGAGCGGGATCACGGAGCAGTTCCAGATAGACTGATCTGGTCCAGCCCAGAGGCTGGTTTGACGTTTGGTCACTAACCATAGAAAGCTCACCGCGTGGCGACTTTCTGGAAGTCTGGCCCACTGACGGACTGCTCTAGTTTTCCAAGCAGCCGGAGATCTGTGCGTAATAGCAGCAATATACCGCAGAAAAAAAAATGAGTGATGCCGAGTTCAGTATAATTACAATGTGCACAGTTCATTTATTAATTCATGAGCTAAAATTGAATGAGCTTTTTTTTAATTAGATCTGCAAGCAGGGAATGGAAAATCACAAACCTTTTCTGTCGCCAGTAGCTGTCAGGGCTCTAGGGAGTGCAGCGAAACGCCCCCAATACAGCGCTTTCACCGGCGATTAGAGGAAAGCTTGCCACTGCCCCCTAGTGTCGCAGCCGCCGGCTCCTATACAGGGGGCCTCGCTGCCACAAGCTGGGGCAGACTGGGCCTCTCAGCCGCCGGCTCCTATACAGGGGGCCTCGCTGCCACAAGCTGGGGCAGACTGGGCCTCTCAGCCGCCGGCTCCTATACAGGGGGCCTCGCTGCCACAAGCTGGGGCAGACTGGGCCTCTCAGCCGCCGGCTCCTATACAGGGGGCCTCGCTGCCACAAGCTGGGGCAGACTGGGCCTCTCAGCCGCCGGCTCCTAT
>JAODKM010000001.1:49696434-49708263 GCA_026780845.1 Petrocephalus sullivani
GCTTGTTGCGGTTCTTTGTTATACCTCAGATACCAGGCCCATCACAGCTCTTTGATATCCCTCGGATACGCAGCCTGCTAAGACTGTTTGTTATCCTTTGTTCAGAGGGGACATATGGACATTTGTGTCGGTCCCTGTAGCCAATGCCTGCTGGGACAGACTCCAGACTTATAATAGAAAAAAAGAGAAGTGGGTGGATGTTACTTAGATTATATGGACAAAGACGGCTTGAGCATACCTACCATACATGCCATGCAGTACCGAAAGCAAATTCCACCAGCCTAGTTCATGTGGTCATTGAAAATGATTCTGATTCTGATGAAGGAAAATGTAATTTTTTCATCTCTGTAAAACATGTAACGATACGTCTTTCTCGAGCCGTGGGCAAGGTTCTGTGGTTCTGCTGCCTCCTAATCTCTGCTGCCTGTTAAACCCTGATCTCCATCCACAATGCCCTGCACAATGCCCTGAGTAATGTCCACAGAGATTCGCTGTCCAGCCCATGTCATTGTTCTTCTCCCACGTGTTAAGCTGTGCATCATAAACAGACATGTTTAGCTGAATAAATAATAGGGCAAACTGGGCCAGTGTCTACACTCACGTTTCTCACAAACCTGACAGAAGCTCTTTCCAAGCTGCCTGGGGATGGCGGCAGGCCGCTGGACCTCCCGGGTTCTACTTAGCAGTGGGGAGCACCTGAAGGTCAGCTATCGATTCACTTTTATGGGGCAGAAAACCGCTCTAATGAGGCAGACTGCCTCTCCCCAGATGTCAAAGGGGCCCTCCTGTACTCGCAGTGCTGTCCCCCTAGGAATCAGCCGGGGCTTTGTGCTGTGCCCGGCCTCTTTATATACAGCTCAGGTACAGGCCAATGCACGTATTGGAAAAAGAATTTTCTCTTCCTATTGTTTTATCAGTTTACGTTTGGAGATGCATTATTAGCTGATGTTTCTCACATTAAATATGACACATCTGTTTTTTTTCCATCCCCTAAACTACTATGAATAATGTAGTAGTGCTAACTGGAGGATTAGCGAAGGGAGTCTGTACGTTATGGGTGAACACGCCTTAAACAGCTCTCCTTTTATCATGTTAGTGCTGAGTTTCAGCACTCCAGCCGCCCGGTCAGTTCCCATCAAACGCATCCCGCCTGACCTTGCCTAATATCATCCACTTTAAATGGTCTCCTGGTGTTTTCAGGTGGCTTTTTCATCTTCTCTGAGGCCAACATCCACTTCCCCGCTGATCGTAATGGGCCCGGACTTTAATCAGATGCTCTGAGTTTATTAGGCTTCAAACAACCGCCATAGCTGACAGTAATCAGACCCTTGACATCTAATGGGAAGTGAATGTGCTGTAGGGCCAGTCAGGGCCCATCCAGCCCTAGAACTGGGCTCTGAATGAGTCCCTTTGAGGACCATATAATGGACCAGGCCCCCAATACATTTGAAAGCCTTCCTTATTGTTCCCGTTTTCCTGGTCTGTCAGTGGGAATCAATGACTTACTCTGGAGTTTAAGAAAGGAATGGAGATAGAGTGAGTAATATGGTCAGGGATGTGAGTAGGGGTGGGGGGGCAGAGGCCCTTCCCCAAGGACGCACGTAGGCAGCTCTGAATGCAATAGAACCGGCATCACCTAGCCACCTTCTGCAAAGGTTCATCTGGTGCTTGGTTGAACTTATCCAGATGTGAATGTTTAAATAAACACCAACGAGTTCACTAAGACTAAAATGCTGTTGCCATGGCGCTCCCTAAACATGTTGTGTGACGTCATACCCACAATGAAGCTTGCGCCACCAGGAGACCCAGTTCTGGCCTCAGCAGTTACGGGACAGCCTCGTTACACATTTCTCATTTCCTTGTTAGACCCACCGGGTCTTTTAGCAAGAGCAGAACCAGCCAAACTCCGTGGGCCGCCTCATTGCCTGCCCTAGTGTCAGAGCTAAATAAACACTGATGATGGCAGGTAATGAGGCTAACCAAGGACCTATGTGGGCCCCAGCGGCGAGGGCCGGCCTGCACGGTCGCTGGCGTCCCAGATCACCGTGTCCAAGTGGAGGGGAGCTGCTGGTACTTGCATTCAGGTACTGTGTCAGCGTAGGCCGTATTCAGGTACCGAGCCAGCCCTAGCCACACTCAGGTACTGTGTCAGCTCAGGCTGTGTTCAGGTATTGAGCCAGCATCAACCACATTCAGGTACTGCATCAGCACCAGCTGCATTCAGGTACTGCGTCAGGAGTATTCAAGTACTGCATCAACATCAGCCGCATTCAGTTATTGTGTCAACAGTATTCAAGTATCATGTAAGCTCCAACTACGTTAAGGTAATGTATTCAAGTCCTGTGTGACCAGGAGCCACATTCAGGCACGGAGCCAGCACCAGCTGTGCTCAGATACTGCATCAGCACTAGCCACGTTCATGTAGGGTTATCGCCGGCCATGTTCAGGTACTGTATCAGCACCGGCTGCGTTCAGGTAGTATATCAGTGCTGACCTTTGTCAGCAATGAAGCCTAACTTCTCGACATCGGGCATTCATTCGTAACGGCTTCTCTCGGCTTTGCTATCCCACTACAGAGGAATAGCTAAGTGCAGAGGAATCCTCCCTGCACGTTGGATAAAGCAAATGCTTTAAGAATCACATTCACTGAAATAGGGCCAGAACCATGTTAGCTTGCTCTCTTTAAAAGATTGTAATTAGGAACAGAACAAGGCCATTATATGTGTTTGCCTTATGAGTCCTTTAAATATGTACAGAAACGAGTTTTTTGTTCCCATTGTGTCATAACTAAGATTAATATTATTGTATTATTGCTGCATTGCCTCTTTACAGTCCATTGTATCACAAAAAAGCATTATCACAGGAATTACCTCCTAAAATGTCTAATTAGAGCACTGTACCTGTAATGGATGATATCACGTCACATGTTTCAGATCCAAGAAGACCATGAACTACAAAAATACATAACAGTGTAGAACACAGCGCAGAGATGCGCCCACCGGCGAACCCCATGACAGATTCTCCACACAAATAATTAATAAAAATCCGCCCTTCTCATGTAGGGTAAGTCTATGCGCTGTTGTACAAGAATTTGTCCTGAGTGGAAAAACCTTGCATTTAGTGAATATGTTCTGTGCTAAAGGTTCTTCACAATGGTTTCATTCAGGCCGAGATTTTGAGACGATTTAAACAAGGCCGTCTGCAGCAGTTGCTATGGTTCCATGTATTATTTCAAATACATGCTTAATACACAATCTTTCAATCACACAATTAGAACACACTGCAATTGTGTAGACATGACCTTAGCTTACACCGGAATAAGTATTAAAAATCCAATTTCTAGTCATACTTATCTCTCCATAAAATATGTTCTTTTAAAATCCTTTAATCCTTATCTTTATTTAAAATGTCAGTTTTTTAAACCGGTTTTCAGTCTCTTTCTTATACAAGTCAGAGTACAGTTTCAGTTCATTCTTTTAGGCTACAAGCAGGTCAGTGATGTACAAACAGTTCCGACATAGATTTCTCCACACTATTTTGCCATTGTCACATTTAGAGCTATGAATAGCCCCCTTTTCTTCTATAAGTTAGATTGAGCATGTAATAGTATTCACTTTTTAAAATTTTACATGTTCATCCATAAGAGAAGCGTTAATCCCATTCATATCTCCTTTTGACAAGCAGAACAGGATTGGCCTTGTGTTTGCATGGCTGGTGCATGCCTTGAACATACCTCATAATCGTCTCGCATAAAGGCCTTTTCCTGCCTTTGTGGCTCCTTGTATGAGGTCCGGAAGGTGTTCGTCCTGCTGCTGCTGATGCATACCCATGCTCCATTCTGCTCTGGTTTGCTAGGAGTCAGAGCAGAACATGGGGACTCCAGGCCTCAGAAGAGCAGCGTCTCAGACAAATTGAGCTATAAAAAAGATAAAGCCGTATGGAAGCCCACAGATTATGATATGAAAGGAAGACACTTGTGTGGGAATGGCACAGAAGCTTCTCCTTCTACGCTGAAATAAGCACACAAAGGTTTTACTTATTACCCCTTAATACTGCTAGTCATATAGCTGACATTTAGGTCAAGCACCATACTCAAAGGTACATTTACCTTCTTCTGGCCAAAGGCCCTGACAGGGATCGTGCATCTGTGATGCTGAAGGGCAGCCTGCATCTTTTTAAGCTCCTTTCGATTTCTCCCTGGTGAGAATTAATATCTGGACTGAGCCGCAACTGAAAGGCGGGTGGCAACGTCACCGTGCGGGCTCTCTGACACCCCGCTCCGCGGGCTCTGTCCAGGTCGACTAATGGCTGTCATCTCCCAGCACAGAATCCCGGCTGCGAAAGCAAGTCTTCCGAGATGGTTTTTCCGAGGCCTCGCACAGTTCCTGTACCCTACTCACCAACCTCGTATCAAAAAACTATCGCTAGAATGCTTTTAATTCAGAACTGAAGACTTAGCGAATCATTCCTGGCTAAATCCCTCTAGATCGCCTTTAACAAGAGGACCTGGTGATATTTAGGAAACCAATGACACCAGCTGTACTGTTTGTATGTCTGAGAGCTAAAAAAAACATCTTGCCCCCCAGTAAGTAAATCAATGGTGGGGGCACGCATAGGAAAGTAACAGAGAGCCCAGCCGTTTACATTGTGATCTGCCAATACATGTCAAGTCTGTTACTCCCGCAGCCCCGTGAGTCATGAATAAAAAGCAAAGAGTCTGCTATTTATACTGTCAATCCACGGCAAAGCCCTTAAGAAGGTTCTCAGTAATTAGCTAGGAAAACAACAGGGAATCTAAATATATCCCCAGTTTCTAAGGGCAGATGTAGGGTGGTGTTGGGCATGCTGATTATGAATGTGGGCTGGTCTGTATCCCAAGAGGAGCCCGGCTGTTGAGCCTTTCAGCCCCTGCGCTTGACCGGAATCACTCCAGTAAAACAGCCATCTGAGTAACTGGGTGAAACCAGAGACGCTGCTCTAACTGCCAGGCTAAATTCTTAAGCATCGATGCTGCCGGAAATACTTACGAGCCGGTTCCGGCCCAAGGCTGACCTTCAAGGGCTCTCTCCAGCTCAGAGACATCGAGCGGGACGCTGCTTCTAAATCCCGCTCTTATGGGAGCTAGCAGGCTTGGAGCCGTGTCGATTAATGCAGGGGCCGCGCCTCCCCGTCTTCCCCTCCGCTCGCCCTGGCTAGGCCTAGGCAGCAAGGGTCTGTCGTCGGGAGCAGCAAACTGCCAGGCCTTCATATTAATTCCGGAGCCGTCACCCTATACTGCAGGAGCTAATAAAGAGGTAATTTCACCCATCACCCAGCTGACAGCGTGCTCCGCTGCAGCAATAACCAAACCCAAACAAGATCGTTTTATTAACATAATTGGAAATATAGACACTGGAGGTGCAGCCCATGGGGGGGGGGGGGTCCTGGCAGATCACCATGGGCATGGCTCTGGTAGTGATGCACTGATGTTTTCAGGTTTTCTTTTAATCAAGAGCGGAATGAGGATGGGGGGGGGGGGGGGGCCCCCCGGACTGAGCAGAGGAATGAAAAGTACTTTCTGGAAGTTTCACTTCACATAATGCCTGCAGTTGTAGTCTGGCTTCTGTAGGAAATATGAGAAATCACTTTGTACCTTCCAGTAAGGACCAGAAATCACATGAGACAAATAAGGATCTGGTTGCGTCTCTGGGGGGGCGGTGGGGGTGGCAGAGATACTGCGTGACCAGCATGGCTGCACTGCTTTCTGTGGAATCTTCCAGTAATTTATTGTGATGAGTGATGGGTGTCATCGCAGATATTTACTCTCCTGTTTTTTCCTCCTGTGATCCAGAGGCATGGCTTGTATCAAAGAGCTGCCAGTTGAGCAGAGAGCATTTGTTATCATAGCCACTGAAAACCTGACGTGCCCCCCCCCCCCCAGTATTGACGTTTTGAACGATGCATGACAGCCAGAGCTTTTAAGGGGACTTTTATGGAAACAGTCGTCTGCAAGTGGCCACGTGGCCTCTGTCTATTTGTGCCACATAGCTGTCACGCCTATCACCCCTTCACTACACACCTCCTGGAGAGGGCGTTGTTCGCCAGGGGTCACAGGTTCCTGGGTTCATATGTGTGTTGTGCCCATTACATGACCCAGTGTGAGTTCTGCTTCACAACAGCGGGAGACTCCATGATGGTGAAATGCAGAGTGACAGAGCCAGCCATTTTCCGTCAGCCCTGCTTTTGTGTGGGAGTAGAGCCTGGCGTACTGCGTGACCTGTAGAGCCTGGCGTACTGCGTGACCTGTCCCAGCCCTCCTCCAAGTCCAGTCCGACTCTCCCTCCAAGTAAACACCCAACAGCCTAATAATTAAAATTCAAGCCCTTTATGGGCAAAGAAGTGTTCGAAATGAGCTCAAAGTTATCCTAACGATTTTATGAGTCTGCCTTCCTCATAGCGATAAATAAATCACGTCATACTTCCCCCCAGAGAGGTTTAAGTGTGTAAATGATTATGTTTTATTATGTATTATTATAGCATCACATGACTTCATTATCAGTGGCAATAAGGGTTTGTTTCATTAGGTGTAAGCTCACGGACTGAAGGTCTGGATTCCCATGATCTAGATCGGGAGTGGGGAACCTGATCCATGGAGGGCCTGTGTGGGTGCAGGTTTTTGGGATGACCTCTCAATCAGCCCTCCTTGGATCAGTTTCCCCACCCCTGATCTAGATGCTTAATGAGCAAAAATACATAAAAAGGCTTTAAAAAAGGTATTCTGTGGACTTTGACCCACTCTACTGGTCCACCAAGTGGACCACCGTGAACAGGCCTATACACTGGTAGAGCATTTTGGCAGAGCTGACTCACTTGTTAATCTCACTGAATTTCTTAATCATGTTCACTTACCGTCTTCAGACCGACGCCAAGGGAGTTTAATAAATGGAGTTGCAGGTGAAGCCAGAGGACACGCCTGCTTCCTGAGGTGAGGACAGGCACAACAGAGCACATCCCGGGCCTAAAGATGGCAAAGAGGGACAGTGACAGTAATGTACCCTAATGTGAGCCACAGAATGAATGCTAATTACTAACGATTCAGAAATGAAGTCCCCTCCCCCTGGCAGAGGGATGTAAGGCTGTCAGGGTGATGAGCCCTTTGTGTAAGTATCTGAAATGAGGGATCCACGAGTTCCATAAGAGGAGAGACAGCCCACGGGAAACTGAGAGGAAGATTGTATCTTTGGAGGAGATGCAGCCATCCCATGTGACGTTGGTTTATGACCACAGAAATCCTTAGGGGGACATTGACTGCAACAATCCCCAAAAACTACTGATTGGACAGACAAACCATGACGTCCGTTTTTAAGCCCCAAGTATCAACAAAGGGCAGCAGTAGGTATGTGGGATGTGGTGGTCTGAAGAGCCGCCCGGACGTCCGATTTGGGTCTGATCACCACAGGGCCGTCTCCCCGCTACAGCACAAGGAAGTGGGTCATTTAATTCCACCATGGCACTGTAGGCATCAGCAGTATTGAGGTGCCCCGTTAGTGTCCGAGCGGAACCAGAACCCATGTAACCCATGAGGGACTGCTGTGTCATTCAGGGAAAGAATTTTTGTTATATTGCCCAGACTGCTATTAGCTATTAACACACTAGAGTCAAGTCTTATATCATTAAAAGCCAACAGACAAACACCTATTTCACCTCTTTTAACATTACTAATCAGGGCTAATGAAATCTAAGCTAATTCTGAATTTGTTATACATTCATAATATCAAAACCTATAAACATACATATCTTATACTTTTGATAAATTAATAATTCTGTATTACAGACTATGGAAAATGTATCCTGTAGCTAACAGTTTTAAATGTCTACAATTCTTCATAAAATGTATTTAAATAAATATCAATGGATCATATATATTCCCCCCAGCCAATCAGAATGTTCCCAGATATATTTGGCACACAGCCTTTTATACGTTATCCTGCAGTCCCAGACTCGTTAACATTTGGACTGATATTACAGTCTCCATAGGAATATACAATTTGTCATAGAAAGCTGTAAATGCTAATAATGCTCTGTATCTTTATATTCTTTTGTGATGAAGGAACAAATAACTGGAGGTTATAACAAGAAACGTAAAAACTTTACCGTACGTGGGAATGATCTTCATAAAACGAACCGCTTCGGGCATGTGATGAGATTACGGTGCCCATGATGTATGGGGGGGGGGGTTATAACTGCATATTATATGAACCAGTCCTTCCTACAAACTCAAATCACTGACCTACTTTCTTACTATACAGTTGTTGATGCTCTGTAATTACTGCAGAATTTGGAAATGCACATTGATAGATGGGCCTCTTAGCTTTCAAGATCTGAAGAAAATAGCTAAATTAGGCCTCAGGTTTTAATTACTTTTGGAATATTGTTTTGTCCTCATTTATTTTTTTACTTGGTCTTATTAAATGCCCCTAAATCTCCATTGTGACAGATTAAAATGGTCTGGACTCTATTATTAAAGCTTGTTAAACTGTTAGGTAAATAAAACAATTTGTTCATGGAGGGAAAATCGTCCCCAGAGAGATTTTAATACCAGAAACACCAGCAATTAGATCAGTAATGTATGACTAACGGAAACGCTTTGTCTCTGTGCTTCTAAACAATGGCATGTTTAGTTAGAAACATAGAATGTTATTTGATTTTTCAAGATTACAATATCTTTACTAACTACCATCTGATCTTGAAAAAAGAAAAACAAATTAGAGGTGTGTAATTCCATGTTGCGATCTGTATTTCAAGTAAAACTGAAAAAAGCAAGTAATGTAAGGCAATATTGGTATATTAATGTAATTTCAGTATTGTAATATTAAGGTTAATTAGTGTCAACGTTGATTTGTCACATACACAGTACAATGTGCAGTGAAATGCAAGGTTAGCTCCAAGCCTGTCAAACAGGGAACAAATGTATTCACACAGAATGAAGAGACATTAGACATTAAACAATAATCATAAATAGCCATAAATAGCATGCAATCAGCAGAAAAATTGACACGTGGTACAGCAAATAATAATAGGTATGTACAGATGTGAGCTACAGATGTGTAAGCTGAGAATGTTAGAACGTCACTTCGTGCAGGTCTTCGCTACAGTTCTCGTTAAGGATCCTAATTATTCACGATTCTTGGGAATAGCAGATGAATTAGCAAAGTTTAAGGATGGAGGACCATTTCAATACAGAGGATAAGCGTCCACCCGAAGGTCAGCTGACAGCCCGAAAATCCCGCAAGTGCAACGGAGGATTTTCTATCGAGCTGTCCTAAAACCGTGAGCCGAAAAAGCAAAACTGTCAAGTGACCCGACACTTGCATGCCAGACGCCCTCAGAAGGAGCTCCAGGTTGGGAACAGGAGTGACTTGCGTCCCACGGCTCAGAGAGGAGCAACCAGCCAGACCAATTAAGGAGCCCGGACACATGAGAGATGGTACCGTCGCCTTGTCCTTCCAAACCTCAAGGGGGCAGCGGGACCCCCCCAGTATCTGGACTGGAGCAGACGCCGACAGCCAAGAGTGTTGGAGGCATCCTAACACCAGCGTATAAATAAACGTTTTATTTACTGTTACTTGGCTCCACGGAGACTGTCAGAACTCTTCTTCCAGCCTGTCTTTAAAATTGCCCTCAGAAAAAAAAAAAAATAAATATATATATATATATATATATATATATTACCAGGGTAAGAGCAGCTTCATAATTTCCCACTACTTTTAAAGGACTGTGTGACATTTTGTCCCAAGTGGCAGCAGCAGCCTGCCAGCAGGTTATAACATCGCAAAGGCACCTTGGTAGACACACCAGGCTGACTTAGACCAATTTATAAAGGCTTCAGTGTTCCAGCAGTTCAGACTGGGTGAAGCTGTCTGAGTTTGGGGCAGTCCTGCGCTTTTCTACTGCCATTAGGAACCGAGCCGTACCCAAGCCATACCGCCAACTAACGCTTTTCTATTGCAAGGTATGCGAGCCGTAGCCAGTGCTGCCAGGTCTTAAATGTTGAAGTATCGTACCAGCAACTGAAAATTATCGTATTTTGAGAAAAAATATCGTACACACGCAATTTCCACTCTGACGTTGCTCAGAAAATCTGCTTCAATAACACTCGTAACTGCAAGTCCGCCATGCAAATCCGCGCTTAAACCAGTCATCACTGGGTGCGTTCGACTTCACGCAGCCGCTCACAGCGCTGGCTTAAGGCGATGCATTCTGGTCTTTACACAATGCATGATGGTTGGTTTTTGGCCAATCAGAAACGAGCAGAATGACCAGAAGGCATCGCTTTAAGCCAGCGCTGTAAGCGGCTGCATGAAGTCAAACGCACCCATTGTCTACTTTGTGCGTCACCACGTGTTACATCGTGCGTGGATTGGCTGTAAAGGCATGTGAGACGACTGCGCATAAACAGGCCAAGTATGTCTGCGCAGCCGGATGGAAAGAGAGATCTGTACCTTGTCGTGCTGATGAAATAACTTAACCATAAAATGAAGGGGTAATATTATCGTACATTATGGGATTTTTGGAATTATTGATCGTACAGAGGGTAAAATTATCGTACAAATACCACAATTATCGTACGTCTGGCACCACTGGCCGTAGCAGACATAAGGATAGGGCTGAAGATGTGACCAAAGCGGGTGCGTCCCTGCCGTCTGATTGGCCATGATACCGCTGTTCTGCGCGTAGATCTGCAGGGGAAAGCGTACATTCTATACATCATTCGTTATTAGTAGTATCCAGGGCCGCTGCTGGCCAAATGGGTGCCCTAAGCAGAAATTTACTTTTGTGCCCCCTCCCCCAAATATTACAATTAAGGAATTCGATCATCATGTAAGTGTAACAACTGCATTTACCAGGCCTTTGGTGCCCTTTTATAATATACAAAAACCATTTTTTGGAGCAGCTGGGATGGTGCCCCCTTGGGAGTTGGTGCCCCACGCAGACTGCGTGCTCTGCGTATATATGGAGCGGCAGTACGGGTAGTGTCGAACATCACGATGTACCGGTGCATTCCTGAAACTAGGAACTTGAAATTTTCCAATCTCCTACTTAAAAAGTATTATAGAGCAGCTAGTCTCTCCTCGCCGTATGGCTCGGGTTCGGCCCAGCTAAGGCACGGTTACTGCATGGACTCCAGTGGAAAAGCACCACAGCATTCAGGCAGCGTGTCAGGGCTCAGGGTGTTTGTGCGTCCGTTGTTTATACGTTAAATATGGTAAATGGAGTTCCATGCTTTTCTGGAAGCTGGCTGTTATATCTTAGCTTGTGTTCAGCAGCGGTAATGGACTATTGCACTTCAAATTGAAAGGAAAGTGCCATAATTAAGTTAATATGTTCAGTTTTATTGTTTTTGTCATTTTCTTTTTTCGCTCAGAGATGATGGTGTGTCTTAAATCTCCTCGCTCAGTATGCCCCCCGTAACTTATAAACAATTTAAAATGAATAAGTTAACGCAATAATAAATAAGTGAATAGCTTACGATTACTAAGTTCAGCAATGTGGGGTTGCTTTAAAGGTTGCTAAGGAAATATCAACTGTTACAACCCCTGAAGTATCAAAATGTTTCACAGAATCAGTATAAAAACATGACAGATATTAGCATTTTTTTTTTATTCAAATGTAGCAAGCAGTCAGGCTACCAGGACATTTACACGCTCTAATATATAGTGTGAAAAACACTGTATATCATCCTTAGGTGCCACAGTCATGCTATTAAATCACAGTAATACACTCACCTAAAGGATTATTAGGAACACCTGTTCAATTTCTCATTAATGCAATTATCTAATCAACCAATCA
>JAODKM010000001.1:49763333-49775726 GCA_026780845.1 Petrocephalus sullivani
CCTCTTCCTATCCCGGCCACTGACTGGCTCAGTCTCACGCAAGTTTGTGTCTCTCATACACGCTTCTACATCGCTACGCATCGGAAGGATCTTTGTTTGTGATTTCTAAGCCCCACAATGGCTCCTAACCATGCTGCTTCTTCTAATTGTCATAGGTTAGTGGTGCTGTGTGTGTGATTGAAATGTACAATAATAACAATAATAGTATTTGTAACGTCTAATATGTCTTATTTTCTCTTATTTTGTCTAATATATTGGGTAAAACGAGTGTAATGGTGACTAAAGGGTGTTGTTTCATGTTTAGAGGGGTCTAATGTTAAATGCCGTATTTAGAAGGTCGTAAACAGGTTTTCTATGCTCTAACTGTCTTTTTGTAATTATTATATTGTGGGGACCATGAATTCCTGTAAGTTTTGACCTTTTTAGGACATTATTCCAGTCCCCCACAATAATCTGTGAATCAAAAAGTCTTGCATTTTGTTTGGTTACTTATGGTTAGGGTTAGGGCTGGGTAGGGATTAAGGTGGTCATAGTTGGGATTAGGGTTATACCCATAGGAATGAATGGAGAGCCTCCATAAAGATATGATTACATGAACCGTGTGTGTGTGTGTGTGCGTGTGTGTGATTTAGTTCAACGAGCTGATAATGAAACACGGGATTACCTTTGAACCCCCCTGGAAACGTGGTAAATACAGAGACCACTGTCCTTTCGTTTTCTCTGAGGGATCAGTGATGGCTAAATGTCCGCGTGACTTTTCTAGTATTTCCAGTTATGGCCGGCGTCCGGAGCTTTGGACCTCCATCGCTGGCTGTCATGGGCAGATTGATGGGGGTGTCCATTTGGCCCTCTCCCACGCGCCCGACTCCTGACGCATTTATGATGTCGGCTGTATTTTAAAGCGCGCTGCCTTCTCGGATGTGAGGAGGATGGAAGAGATGGATGGCAGGTTAGTCCGATGTGTGCGGCGGGTTGGTGGTGGTGGGGTTCTGCTGTCTGCTTTAAATCCTTCCTCGCCTTCTTACCAAACAGTGTTTTATTGTACAGTAATGCTTCGCTGTGCCTGGATTCCGCCTGCACACACATGATAGCGCCATAGATCCGTAGCTTTACGCGGTCGTCTATGACGGTAAACTAGCAACAAAGGGCGTCATCCCATCGGCGTCTGTGGGCTGGGGCCTGTTTTTACCTGGCTGAAATCATTGGAAAATAAATTATGTATGTTTTCTCAGTGATTCACAACATACCTTTTTTATGGTCAGCCCATAAAATTTTAGGGAAGCTCATAAAATGACATGAATTTAACAGTCGCTAAAAGACAATGGAGTGCATGCAGCACTCATCTGTACCTGGTCTGTCGCTGTCCGCACAGTGCATTCGTAGTCAGTGCCACGGGGCATGCGGACATCATAAATGCTGCAGCGTCAAACCGATACCCGAGAGATGTTTAAGCGAGGCAGGTTTCTTGGGGAACACTGCGGACAAACACCCCCAAACAGAAAATGCTCTGTCAGGAGAGTAAACAGAAAACAAGGTGCACAGTCAGCGGGCTTCTGGGACGTTCCAGTGTTCAGATTCACTTTATTTGGCGGCCAATGACTGGTCTCTTACCCTTGGCCCGCACTGGCCGACGGAGGTCTCTGCAAATTCATGTCTTCGTGAAAAGACAGCAGTAAAAAAAAAAAAATAGCTACCATCATGCAGCTGCAAACAAGGGAGAGATTCTGGCAAACATTTCTGTGTGGGTGTCTGTCACACATTTACCTGGGGCTTTTACTCCGGCGGATGACATAGTAAATGTGCGGCTTGTCGGCTTCCATCACTGATCTCTGTGTGCCGGGAAAAAAACATGAAACCCACCCCGACGACGGTGCTAGATGTTTCCCCAAATGTCGCCGAGTCACTGAAGGAGTGCGTAATTAATCTGCCGAGGCGTGGAGTCGTACGGCATGCTGTGAAAGGACCACTGCCGATGTTCCTTCTTTTTTCAGAATACGGGGAAATTGAAAATGCTGGCTTTAAAGTGGTTTTCTTTCCGCCCAATCGCTGTAGGCTGATGTAGCATGGTGGTGGCCAGCTTATCATTTGTGAGGGAGGGTACAGGGAGCCCTCTGGACAAGAGGTGAATAGGAGAGCTGTGCTGGAATGCCGAAAGCGGTGTGATAAAGGGTCCGCTAGCGGTGACCGCGGCTTAACCAGGCTTCGGTACCGTTCTTTCCCAGATTGCTTTGGAAACATCCTGTGTGCCCCCCCACCAATGAAATCAAACTCATCCATGGATAATTAACACGGCACTGCTACCTGTGCCAACATCTGCTATGCTGTGAATCGCGCACATCAAACGACAGGTCTGCCTTTTCATTGTGGGACAGGTGCAATTAACATGGTGAGATGAAAGTGGGAGATTCCTGCCTGTGGAACAATGCAGCTGCCGGAGTGTGTGCTGAGTATAAATGTTCCTACCAGCCACATGTTAATTGGGGGAGGGGGTAAGATAAGGTCCTTTTCTAATAGAGATCATGAAACAAGCAAGGGAAACCAAACCAAAGCGCTTTGCTAATTTTGTGCCCTCTGCCCCCTCGTTGCCGACGCTCCGCCTTCTACAGGTTCTTCTTTCGCATCCTTAACTGCTACGCCACCTGCTGCCTGAACATGTCCTCCGGAGCTCTGCATCCACACGCTTAGACATGCTGAGTGATGGCCACAACTGTTTATCTGCCCTGAAAAGAATTTCCTTGAGACGGTCATCTTTAATGCATTCTAGATACGTTCATAATGCATTATAATGGTCGGTATAAAGATTGATAAGCATTGCATCATCTTCTATTGACAGCCATTAAAGTGTTGATTTATAAACCTTTAGAGGCTCCTGGGTAAGCCCTGATTTATAACGCACTGCGGATACTTTTGTAACGCATTATAATCATCAGTATCAGAATTTCGGATGCTCTGTACTGCATTATGATGGTATCTATTTTGCATTACAGATGAGCGCTTTATAAAGCTGTTATGATGCATAATAAACATGGCTGTTATTTTCTCTCGCTCCGCCATAATTTGCGCTGAAGTTCGTTGCCGTCTTTCTTTGCTGGCATTAGCAAACTCTGTGTGCTCTGCACTGTGGTGTGTCTTTTAGATGTTTGATCAAACTGCTTGTGTTAAATGACGTGCCCACCCTTCCTCCTCATGACACTTTAGCAGAATAGAGCTTAGTCTGCCTCACTTCTGTTGTTGTCCCTTATCTTAACAAACGTCCATGATATGATTGGGCAGCAAAAAAAACAAAAGAAAAACCTGTGACCTGTAGGTTGTAATTAAGTATCGGTCGTATATACAAGTATATTAGCGCAATATCGGCCTGATACCAGATGCTGGTGTTAGTATCGATGCATCTGTAATCCTTATAGAATAAGAATAATCTATAACTTTAGAATAAATAGACTTTTGGTTTTGCATTTGTCCGTCCTGCACGGGTTGTGTGGAGTTTCTCATGAAGTTCTGCATCGTTTTTATCTCGTCTGATCACTGCATGACTGATATAGAAACATGAAGAACTGGGAAGTCAGGAGCATCAGGGCCCAGCGTAAACACTGGTGTGCAGATACACAGCGTGATGCCATAAGGTGTCATGCCCTACTTCGCTGACCCAGGCACGGTCTTTTGGGACACCCTAAGCGTCCATCAGAGTTTGGGAGGGTGACTTTTCCCAGAATGGAGAGAGACCAGATACGTTTAAGCTCTGAGAACCACCAGGGCTTGCAGGGGGGGGTTTATCCCGCATCACACCATCATCTCAGTTGGCTTGGTGCTCTGGAATGGCAGTGCTGCCCCTACCATATTGTTTATGGGGTTTATTGTTTTTGTTAGCCTGTGCTGGCCTAGCTAGCTGCTATCCAGGACCCCGATGGCATGTGAAAATGATCTGCCAGCAGAGTTTGGAATTGCATGAGGATGATGGTAATAGAGGGCGTGAAGATCAGAGCCAGCGTGCCCCCCACCCCCCAAAATCACATTCATATCCGCCGCCACAGTCAGACAGGTGGGCCCACCAGCACACGCTCTGGCATAGTCACCCGTTGCAGCACAGGACCGCGTTTTGCGTCGTAATAAAGTCAGGATGTTTCCCGACGGCCTGCCCTGATTTTGATTAATGCGGCACAATTTATACATGCATCCCTCTATTGCCTAAATCAGTAATTAGTCTCTCTGAAGAAGTGCAGAGGAACTGCGTGGATGTAGGAGACGAGTAAATGAACAGCGGTTAAGAGCTGAGCGGGAACAGAGAGCGGACCAGGCGCAGCCGGACTCTGGGATGGGAAGATTAATTTCTGAGAGTCTTATTGGGAAATGGGCTGCAAAATATCGGTAATGGATTAATTTAATTCCTTTTCAAGGGGCGGAGAGAGATAATTCTGACAATGTTTGATTAATTAAGTGAATGTGAATGACATGATGGAACGTCCCGGCAGATGGAGCGGACACTTTCGCTTTGTGAGGATTTATGGGCACGGCCCAGCGCCCGTGTCGCCTTTGTGAGGCGCAGGTGAGGACGTCCACTGACGCCTCCTGCAGGGATTATTTTAACGAGGATTTTCCTTCCCTAGACTTTTCAATTAAGTGGCAGTTCTGGCAGAGACAGCCATTGATCTTGACTGAACAGGTGAGTAAGCATCCTTTTCAAAGAGTATAAGCAGAGCATATGAATCCAACTCCTAGCAGTAAAGTTTCTTTGGCCTATGGATTCTCAGTCCTCTGTTATGGACCTTAGTGGCAGATAAAGCCTGAACTCACGTAGATTGTGATATTCCAGGCAACAGCGTGTTTGGGTGCTTCACGTAAATAATGAATGAGGTACGGGCTTTTATGGGTGTGGGGGCTGTGGTTCATGATGGTATTTTGCCGAAGAAGCATGTTGGGGGGATAACGAGGCATCTGCTGTTTTCTCCAGCAGGAATCAGAGTAGGAGTCAAGGCTTTCAAGTTGTTGACCGAGATTTGTTCATGGGTCGATCTGGGGTCCAGGCCGTGGCAAGAGCCTTGTGTCGGGAATCGCTTCTGCTCTGGTGTCAGGAATCATTTCTGCTCTGTTGTCGGGAATCGCTTCTGCTCTGGTGTCAGGAATCATTTCTGCTCTGTTGTCGGGAATCGCTTCTGCTCTGGTGTCGGGAATCGCTTCTGCGCTGTTGTCGGGAATCGCTTCTGGTCTGATGTTGGGACTCGCTTCTGGTTTCGTGTCGGGAATCGCTTCTGCGCTGCTGTCGGGAATCGCTTCTGGTCTGATGTTGGGACTCGCTTCTGGTTTCGTGTCGGGAATCGCTTCTGCTCTGGTGTCAGGAATCATTTCTGCTCTGCTGTCGGGAATCGCTTCTGCTCTGGTGTCGGGAATCGCTTCTGCTCTGGTGTCGGGAATCGCTTCTGCTCTGCTGTTGGGAATCGCTTCTGCTCTGGTGTCAGGAATCATTTCTGCTCTGTTGTCGGGAATCGCTTCTGCTCTGGTGTCGGGAATCGCTTCTGCGCTGTTGTCGGGAATCGCTTCTGGTCTGATGTTGGGACTCGCTTCTGGTTTCGTGTCGGGAATCGCTTCTGCGCTGCTGTCGGGAATCGCTTCTGGTCTGATGTTGGGACTCGCTTCTGGTTTCGTGTCGGGAATCGCTTCTGCTCTGGTGTCAGGAATCATTTCTGCTCTGCTGTCGGGAATCGCTTCTGCTCTGGTGTCGGGAATCGCTTCTGCTCTGGTGTCAGGAATCATTTCTGCGCTGCTGTCGGGAATCGCTTCTGCTCTGTTGTCGGGAATCGCTTCTGCTCTGGTGTCGGGAATCGCTTCTGCGCTGCTGTCGGGAATCGCTTCTGCGCTGCTGTCGGGAATCGCTTCTGCTCTGGTGTCGGGAATCGCTTCTGCGCTGCTGTCAGGAATCGCTTCTGCGCTGCTGTCGGGAATCGCTTCTGCTCTGGTGTCGGGAATAGCTTCTGCGCTGCTGTCGGGAATCGCTTCTGCTCTGTTGTCGGGAATCATTTCTGCTCTGGTGTCGGGAATCGCTTCTGCTCTGGTGTCGGGAATCGCTTCTGCGCTGTTGTCGGGAATCGCTTCTGCTCTGGTGTCGGGAATCGCTTCTGCTCTGTTGTCGGGAATCGCTTCTGCTCTGGTGTCGGGAATCGCTTCTGCTCTGTTGTCAGGAATCATTTCTGCTCTTTTGTCGGGAATCGCTTCTGCGCTGCTGTCGGGACTCGCTTCTGCGCTGGTGTCGGGAATCGCTTCTGCTCTGTTGTCGGGACTCGCTTCTGCGCTGCTGTCGGGACTCGCTTCTGCTCTGGTGTCGGGAATCGCTTCTGCGCTGTTGTCGGGACTCGCTTCTGCGCTGTTGTCGGGAATCGCTTCTGCGCTGTTGTCGGGAATCGCTTCTGCTCTGTTGTCGGGAATCGCTTCTGCGCTGCTGTCGGGACTTGCTTTTGGTTTCGTGTCGGGACACACTTCTGGTCTTGTATTGGGACTTGCTTTTGGTTTCGTGTCGGGACACACTTCTGGTCTTGTATTGGGATCGGTGTCGGGACTCGCTTCTGGTCTGGTGTCGGGACTCGCTTCTGGTCTGGTGTCGGGACTCGCTTCTTGTTTGCTATTGGGACTCACTTCTGGGACTCGCGTCTTGGGACTCGCGTCTTGTGTCAGGACACGTGTTGAGAAGTGTCATCGAGGTCTTACACAAGGTGATGCTTCATGGTCTGTGGTTGAATCATGATATGTCTGAGCCCTTTGCGCCTTTGGATAAAATGGGCCTGTCTGAGGAAGGGAGTTTCAGTGCTCTGATTGATTGGCAGGCTGACCTGGTCACATGACTCCCCTGCCTGTAATTAGGTGGGGGTGCCAGGCTGGGACTGCCTAAGGGACCTCCGCTGATTACCGCTATCAGTCATGTTTAGCAGATGGGAGGGAGGCTGGAGTGTCAAAGCAATGGGCCATGGCGTCTTTAACTGTCCATGTCAACGTGCCCTCAAAGCTCCACCTCCGCCACGCTCCACCACTGCACCGCGGTCATTTGGAAAACAAACAGAGACAGACCACGCCCCCTCTTCCTGCCAAACAGCCAATCCCAGAACAGGTGGTGCCTCATAACCATGTGTTGATATAATAAGAGATTTTTATTTTGATGTTTGATGTTGAGGCCTTTGTCTTTGGCCTTGGTGGGTGGGCAGAGGTGATGCTTGAAAAGGGGACAATGGCATATTATTATTAATAAATCAGAGCAGAAGGTCTGTGTGTGAATACCAAGTTTGTGCATTTCAAGGTCTGAAGCTAAGTCAATTTTTCAATGACAAAAGCTGTCTGCCGACTTTTAGAAATGGAAAACAAGTGCATTGTCTGTGGGATTTCATTATGTCTGTGTGTGGCATTGCAGCATTTAAGATGTAATATCATGCAAATGGTTTTGGGCACTTTTCTGAAGCAGATTAAGGAAAGTGTTTGCTCTTCCTGATTTTCAGCAGTTACTGTGTCTGTGGGGATCACTGAATTTAACTGTACAAAGATAAGATCCTCTGCAGGCAAACACACACACACATACACACACACACCCATGTGCACTTTCAGAGGTCGATTGTTCTCCCTGTCACCCTTTGTCCCATTAGCGTGAGGCACTTTGACATTCAGGCTCCCGTAATGGCCCCCAGCACCCCCAGAGGTCACTCCTGTGTCAGGATGTGAGCATGAACGTTAGCTGGTCATGTGTGCTGAGCCGGATATACTGTATATTCCTGTCAATACAGGGATTCCCCATTCATTTCTAGGGGTATAACCCTAGTCATAACTATAACAACCTTAACCCCTACCCAGCCCTAACCTTAATCATACATAATCAAACTTATAAAATTTAGGTTTATATTGTACAGTCTGAAAAATGTTTTACTACTGCTCCCTGGTAACAGGAATGACTTGGTGACGCATGCTGTTCGGTCAGGGTGCACCTTAATTCCCAAACCCCCACGCTCGGAATCACAGTGGCGCTGATCGGCCAGCCAATCGAAACCTCCATGGAATGACAAGCACGTGTGGCATGTCACGGCTGGTCAATACCACATGTTAGACATGTTTTGGAACATGACAGAGTCAACCACAGAATTTTTCCATTCTCCACCGTGACCATAAAGGCCTGAGTTTGAGTTTCATAAAGGCAAACCGAAGCGGAGTCTGTGAGCACTGGGAGTGGAAGGCGAGCCGCTTGTGAGGAGACGCAGTCTGCCGAGGACGTTTCCACCCCGGGAGAGACATTAATCAATGCAGATGCCGCTCTGGAGGGCCCTTTCACTCCAGTGACAGGCTGCCTTGAAAAACAGCCATCGATTTGTAAATGAAAACGGCATTTTCTTGCGGTGTAAGTTATCCGGCTCGATGCCGCAACTCCATCATCGGGATGGGAGGGAGCTTTTACTATTTACTTAAAAAATGCTGCTGGGCAGTCTGGCAGAGGGCTGGGGCCGCAGGGGTGGGGGGGGGGTTGCAGGTCGCCTCACTCTGAGCTCCTGTCACTACATGGCGTACCTGCCGATGCTTTATTGTACTCATGTGGTCTCCGTGGCGATACTCCACCCACCAGCAGTCATGTGACTGCAGCTGCTTTGCTCCCCAGCAGCCGCTGACATCATACACCCCACACTTTGATTTCCTGTTAATTGGACACACATCATTCATTGCTCATTTTTTCCCCTCCCACTTTGATAACACATTAGTACTAGATGTGTAACTGTGTAGCACCTCCTGCAGGGCTGCGTGGGGCATGGCTCGTGACTGAGGAGAAATGGACAGAGGACATTGATTACTCTCACGCTTTTGTGCTTCCCTCCTGAGAGGAGCATTAATCACCGGGCTTCCGTGTCGCTTCTGTCTCCGTGGACTCCAGCTGTCACCCAGCTTCTGTGCGGTGGCATGGAGCCACGTCACTCGCGGTACGTCACGGTGGCCACACTGTGATATGACGTGTCCCAGGGGATTTACAGCAGGCCGGACGTCCCCGGCGAGGTAGATTAGCGAGCAGGGATGTCGTGCCCCTCCAAAGGCAGGCTTGGCCTCCCATCTGTCTTTCATTCCGGCTGCTTCCTCCAGTGCGGAGTAGAGGCAGTGCTCGGGCTCTGGATGTGCGCCCGTTTCGCGGACTGTCTGTGCCCGGGGTGTTCCGTCCCGAAACTCTGCTAAAGAAAACTTCCTGCTTCTTCCCTGTCCGGGACCCAGTGATGCTCTCTGCTTGGTGCCAGGCACATAAAATGGCTTGTGGCTTTTATTTCCATGTTATTTACATCTCACTCTAAGTGCTCTAAGTCCTGCTGTGCCTTGGGGTGGGCCGGTCCCTCTGGACCGCGGCAGGCGATAGCTAACCCAACAGCGCCATAAAATTCACACTTTAGAGGCGCCATTTGTGAGCCCAGGTACTGCTTAAAGAGAACAAATGAGGTCGTATTTTTTAACCGCTCATGATACCCGCTTCGGGTACTTAGAAAGGCT
The DNA here is from genome assembly GCA_026780845.1 of Petrocephalus sullivani. Classification (NCBI taxonomy): domain Eukaryota; kingdom Metazoa; phylum Chordata; class Actinopteri; order Osteoglossiformes; family Mormyridae; genus Petrocephalus; species Petrocephalus sullivani. The sequence goes on from JAODKM010000001.1 coordinate 49,772,820, forward strand.
GCAGCAGACTTTATTTTTCTGTCCGAAAAGTATTTAGGAGAGTTTACCCAATCAATAATTTATTTTCATAATGGGAATACTTATCCAGGGCATCTCCAGATCTTTTCTTAGTCCATTTTCTCACTTGTAGCTCAAGCTGTTCACGTCACATTGAAGGTTCAGCAGCTGAACCCTTCTGGGTCCTCCTGAGCTCCGTGGTTTTTGTTTGTTTGGTTTTTTTTAATACTTTATTGATCCCCATGGGGAAATTCTCTTCTCACCTCCCCCAACCTTGCCCTCCATGAGAGCAAGCTTGGCCATGAAGGGCAGCCACCTCATGCGGCACCCAGGGAGCTGGGGGGATTAGGGCCTTGCTCAAGGGCCCCCAGACGTGCTGAGCAACTGGAGACCTTCCACAGGCACAGAGGCTTTACCCACTGAGCCACACTCCCAATCGTGTGCGATTCGGTTTAGCATGTGCATTTTCATGCTCGTCGTACCCTGTTTGCGTGTGTGTGAACTCTTTGTGGATTATCATTTTCTGATCCTGGCCCAGACACGGGACATCTGCGTGCGGCCAGTGATCTCTTGGCCGGGTGGCCGATCAGCCCCTCTCCTTTGTGGGGCGATTGCCCGCTATTTGCTGCGGCCGCTGCTCCGCTCTGGTTACTTATTCTCTGTGCTGGCGAGCAAGCCGCCGTCTGGCTCAGCAAATGGATTACATTCTCATTCTCTTTGAACCCCAAAGATGGGGGCTGAGGTTCTGACACTAAAATCCTCCCTATTTCCCCATGTGTCGGTATCGTGGTATCAAACAGTGATGTCTCTGCTAGCACTGATCTGGTCCCTCCCGGCTGCCGGAGGACTCCCCCTTTCTTATCAAATTCCGGTGTAGAAGCTGGATGATCCTGGACGATTTCAGATGATTTCTTTACATCACATGCCAATGCTCTGCCCCAGGTGCCAAGGTGATCGCTTTACCCACACCGACCTACATCCTGCCCAGGTGAACATCTGCATGTTTAGCTGTAGCCATGAAGCTTCTCACTCAGGAGTCCATCTTGAGACCACCGTCATTCCTGCAGGCCACAGGTCGGCACCTGGTCCCATTTTCAGCTTGAACTTGGGGTTATCCTGACAGTCTGACACGGGCTGCAGTGGGGGCCGAATACACACCTGCAAAACCAGCTCCTCCATCAGTCCGGATCCGTGGAAGGCCAGTTTCACATGGTGGACATTTGCTGAAGCTGTTAGAAAGGCCCGGAATATTTTGTTTGTGGAGCTGTAGCTGGTGAGGGGGAATGGGTGAAATTTCATCTGCTCTCAGCAGGGAAGGCCACATGATTCCTCCTGGAGGTGCTGAAGGGGATGGCTATGTGACATTTTCAGCGTGTTTATGAAGCTGTCAGATGACCACACTGGTCAAAAGACTGAGTGATGCGGGCGATAGCCCTGCACTGCATCACCACACTGTCGTCACGTGAATGACAGGCTGACTGAACCATCACAGCGCTCGTCTGAAGGCAAGAAGCTGGCATCTCCAAAGAAAATTCCAATTTATAAGGCTCCCATTGAGCTACTCTTGAACTTATCTTGAATTTTATGTGCCTTTCAGCTGTCAGAATAGAATAAAGTAGATAAAGCCTATAAAAAGGTTGTGTGTAATAGTCATGATTTGACCAGCCAAACATGTGTAGGTGATGAAACCAAAGCAACCACTGGCTGCCTGCTGAAGGCTGCACCTTAAACCGCCTCTAGACCCCAAAGAAGCAGAAAGGGCATTACAATTTAAGTTATGCACCATTAAAAGCCAGCCTGTCTTCATATTAATTATAACTCTGGATCCATTCATTTCTGTCTGCAAACAATGAGATTGATTGTCCACAGCTGAATGTTTCTACACACTGTGACCACTTGGTTCTTTCCCAGCATGCTTTGCACCTTGTCTCCATGGCAACCCTGGGCGAGTTCACGAACTCCCGTCGATATGTTCCAGAAAGTAACCGGGTTCACCCAAAACACGAGACAAGCCGTCAATGGGGAGAGATTTAAGCCGGAGATTTAAGCTGAAATAGAAACAACCTTGAATATATAAATGAAGAGTGTGACCTCGTCCCAAATCGTGACAAGCGCCAGTGCACGATCACCGTGAGAAGCTTTGCTTGCCTGCGGCGTGAGGGTCCTGTGAGCAAGCAAGCGGGCGTGCGGGCGGGAGAGCCGCGCTGAGTGAGCAAGGAAGCCGTGGTGCTGCCCTGCCACTGGGTGCTGTGGATAAGTCACACAGCATGATGTCTCCATCTCAGAAAATGGCCAGTTTTGCCAATACCTGTGCAAACGTAAAAAGGACCCATATAAATAGGATTAGTGACCAGAAGGTGGGTGGATGGATGGATTAGTAACATATCAAGAAAACAACTGCATTTCCATACCTGTACAGTATGTCTGCACGTGTCTCTTTCCAGAAAGAGAGACACTGCATTTTCATTGCCCTTTCCCAGTGTGCCTAAATAATATCACATATGTTGATAATTTCACACATAGAAATTATACATTGCCAAAAATAAGTAATGAATTTGCCACAGTTAATGAAGGAATGTTAAGTACTACATCAAATGACAATATGTTGCAATTGTGCAAGTGTATGATGAACACCACTGAGAGGAAAACTTTTTTTTTCTTCCTTTTTCCCTGGCTTAGTGCATCTTATTTGTGCTGTAAAAATATATATATATATATATATATATATATATATATATATTAATGAGAAATTGAACAGGTGTTCCTAATAATCATTTAGGTGAGTGTATATATATATATATACACACATTTAAATGTGTGTGTGTGTATATATATATATACACTCACCTAAAAGATTATTAGGAACACCTGTTCAATTTCTCATTAATGCAATTATCTAATCAACCAATC
>JAODKM010000001.1:49775826-49788660 GCA_026780845.1 Petrocephalus sullivani
GCAAGATGCTATCCTATCAATATGGGCCAATATTTCTAAAGAATGCTTTCAGCACCTTGTTGAATCAATGCCACGTACAATTAAAGCAGTTCTGAAGGCTAAAGGGGGTCAAACACCGTGTTAGTATGGTGTTCCTAATAATCCTTTAGGTGAGTGTATATGTGTATATATATGTATGTGTGTATATATATATATATATGATTAGATTGTGATATAACAGAATAAGCTTTTGAAAATTCTCCCCAAATTTTCCTGTGCAAATTTAAAGGAGCATTCAGGAAGATGAACATATGAAAACCGGTCATAAGACGCAGCGATGTCAACAACTGAAAGGGCAGAAAAAACTCTCAGAGCAGATCAGAAGTGACGTCCTGCTCATTCTAGCTCTTACAATCCCAGAATGCACCAGTGTGGTTGGGAAATGGCTGCCGCTATGCTTTAATTTAGTGTGAGGATTTCTCCTCCGTCTTGAGCCTCCAGTCACATTTCTTTTCTTCACTTTTTGAGTCATACGGTGGCTTGTGTGACAGACAGAGGGTGAAGAGCTTGAGATATCTGATTGGATATAATTGCTCACTTAATTTATAGAATTTTTTTTGCCCTTTTTTCCGTACTCAAATTTGAAGGGCCAGATAGCGTCCCCGAACTCAACGCTCCCCTTTCTTCCCCATGACACTCTGGTTTTTTTTGTAGTTCCTCTATATTCCAGAATGTAATTATGGCACTCAGCAAGTAGGAGGAACTTATGTGGGAGGGAGCAGCTTCTGCAGAAGGAGCCGTGCCGTATTGGAGAATCGCCAGTATCAAAGGGAGTGCGTGGCATGCCATGCGCCTTCATACCTCTTCCTCCTAGTACATTCCCGGGCCGTCTGCATTAACCTGTTTAATCCCACCGGCAACAATTGTCGCTAATATAACCACCATGGGAAAAAAAGCATGCATATTATGTGTTAGTGGTCTAAGGAGTGAAACACATGCACTTACTTTGCAGGGAAAAATTTGGGATTAAATGGGTTATGGTCCTCCCTGCCCTCTCCCAACATGGTCCACAGTCCACAAAACAGCCTTGCAGAAGGCATCATTAAGCCTCGTTAGCAGAAGTGGAGGAACAAGGCACTGGGTGCTAATGGGTGAAATCAAAATTCCATCTTGACATATGCAGGGCCCCAGACCAACGTGTCCAGTGGCAACACTGGCTCTGCCGGCTTTCGCAGTTGGCTGCACCAGCACACGATTCGGTCGCAACCATTTTTTTGGTATTAATCAGTACAGCACTTCTACAATATTAGTAGGAACATGTCCCTATAATCCATATCCAAATCTATGTCCTTGTCCAAATCTTTTTTTCAGTTTTGACTTTGGATAGCACTTCATGTACGATTTTTCGGCACGCTCCAAAAATATTCCTGTTTAATTTATCACAGCCATCTGGCAAATTACTGAAAACACGAATGTCAAATGCATGAAAGTGAAGGGATTACTGTATTTGCTAAATATTTTAACCTGAACATTACCTTGAGTAACTCTCATCATTGCTTTTTTCTGTCTCAGGACCTCTCTCTGGCTTTCGCTTTAAGTTAAAATTAAAAATAATCAGCTATATACCCTTTTGATTTTAGGCACACATTAACACCACAGCTACAGGGATTGTTCTGCACGTTTCATCATCGGTGCGCGTCTACGTACGTAGGTACCAAATCACTGCAGGTAGGGAGAGACCAACTCAGCAAATAAAAAAGACGCACTGAGCCAGGCAAAAAACTTTTATTTATCATTTACTTGCACATTGCAGTCACGCCCAATCTTAATAAATGGTAGCATCTAAGATGCCGTTTGACTTTGGCATTGATCTGTAGGACGCACCACATTTCTCCGGCACCATCTGCACTGTAGAACTTGTCATAATAATCAGAGATTAAATGGCCCAGCTACTGGGTGCCGCCTGTCCATAAGAGTGACCTCCATTGTCATCTCTGTCACAGGACTTAGTTTTATTCTGGTAACATATAAATAATAATGACTAATAAGTTGTAACTGCAGTTTGTGTCGTCCTAAGCGTAGTGCTGGCTTTGTTGAAGTTAACTGAACTGCAGCCACAATCGACCACAATGTTAAAAAAACAGGGTGCGGTTTTGATGTATATTACATCCGATGTTGCCCCCGATTTCAGAACGGAATGAATCAGACTTGCTAACGCGGTCCGGCAGCTGGGCGGGCCAACTTACCGCAGAATTACTGAAACTGGAGAAACTGGAACGCTTTGGTGAGCTAATCCCAAGCATAGGACACCATCCCTCCCTCATCTGCCCACTGCTGGTCACTGAGTGAGGGGTTTTTGTGCAGCGGAACACTCCTCACTCCTCACTCCTCGAAGGTCTTGGTCAGGTGAACTTCAGCACACAGCTCTGCAGGCCATCTCTTTATCCCCTGTAAAGGAATGCATGATGAATACTGCAGTATTTTGTATTTTGACAGTAGTAGCAGTGTAGAGAATAAATGTGGTTTTCAGGCACCTATGCCTAAGCTATGCACAGCTTACCTGTTGCTCTATGAGGCACCTTCAGGTTTTATACAGGGCATGTTTATTATCCTGAAGGACGTCCAGCACACTGGTGGGCCTGTTAGTCTATGAGTGGAGAGGAGCCGAATCTGTCTATACTAAGACAGATTCCCACTTTCAATTTCACCGTGGTTCTATCTAACATACTTTATATGCTTAGCTGACCTTAGTGTTCTCTCTGGCCCCCCATACCAGCTGGAAGGGACAGCTACAGCGAGCCCTCCTGAATCTGATCTTTTAGCCTTGCTAGCCTTGCAGTACCTCATGGCACCCTTTTGGGGGCGCTCCTGTGGTTATGAGACAGGCCTGTAGCCCTCATGCATGTGATCTGGGTCTAAGCCACAAGGCTGTAACACCCAGTTTGGTGACACGGTTCAGGGTATGTCTCTCTACCAGGGAACCATAGAACCCCTGTTGCTGTACATAACCCATTTAAACAGCTGGATACTTCACTAACTTAGATATTTCTCTCAAGGGGCAAAATTGGCAGAACTTCTGCTCCACCATGTCCGAATCTCCACAATCTGCTCTTCATCACTAGCCATTTTATTCCTCCCTGTTCTGCCCTCATACCCCCTGATTAGACTGATTAGAAAGTTCCCTTTCACTGCTGAAATCTGAAATCCTGAGCTCATCTCTGACGCAATCGGCATGCAGATAAGGTGAAATCCACCTCCTGCCTACATGCTTATGACTTGATACGAATACAGAATTAATTGTGTCTTAGTTGTCTAATAAGATGTTCTGTATCTTCCTCGGATCCCGTGTGAGATCCTCATGGAGTATCTGAATGAACTTTAAGTTGACATGACACTCTGGGAGGAAGTCAAACATTTCATTACACCCCTGAGGGCTTTTTGACCATGTATATAAAAAGGAAAGGGCTATTTTGGGACATGGGCAAAGCCTCCATAGCATACTTCTAGCATGGATTATCCTATCTTTGTGTTTGCTGTGCTGCTTCCAAAATCACTTTCCAGACATGCTTAAGTAGTACAGGCTTGTGGACCTCTGGAAGCTTCTATATTGCAGGTTTCTAACGCTGATGGAAAGCTTAGGCTAAGGCAGTTCTCGCTGAGGGACTGTCCAAACTGGAGGACTGTGGTATCAGGATGAGCGATGAGCATACTTTGCATTTTGGAGATGGTTTTGACCATTCCAGTGAGTCTCTCTCATTATTAATGGCCATAATACGAAAAAGACTGTCCTCTTAAGCAGTCTTGTATTGCCTCAATGCTTATTGTTACTATACACGGGTTATGAGCATATTTAAACCTGGTTTTGCACTGAATGAAATGGAATACTGTGTGGGAATCTTATCTATACTCTGTGTTGCCATCCCAGGCAAACTCACCCCACAGCTCCTCCCTCGCGATTCCAACACTAACTCCGTCACTTGATCTTTTTGTCCCATGCAAAGCCCGCAATCCCTGACGTGTCCCCTCTCGTATCTCCATCTCTGGTCTCCTCCTTTGTCCGCATAAACCCCATTCCGTGTTACCCGGACTACTTAACAATGTGCCCCTGCATTATTGGAGCTCATCCGGTGCAACCTCTATCTCTCTTGAGAGACGCTAAAGCTAACCATCTTAGGACGTGGTAAAAGCTAGCTACGTAAATGGAGCTGATGCTAATGGTCTTAGCAGACAGCAAAGGCTATCTGAGGCTAATGCTAACAGTGTTAGTGGGCAGGATCAGAGCTAAGGCTGCCCTCCTGGTTAATGTGAACGAAATCGTATGCAGTAATGTGAGCAATACCGCAGACTGACAGGCACGACACGCCTGTCAAGGCTCTCATTTTTAAAACCTGTCGTTCACTCTTGCTCATATCGCGCACCCTGAGATATTAATCACCGCCTCAGATTGACTCAGATTCGGCACACTGCTGCGAGCCCTACTGATTCGACCTTGAGGCTGACATTGAAAAGAATCGCAGCTCGTCCAGGTTTTTAATGCATTTGTTCCTCCGCAGCTTCCTAACCTTGATTGAATCATCACACAGGAGTCAGTTTATTTTGCCTTAATCTTGGAAATGAATGGCGTTCCAGCTCCTCAGATGACGTCTGCCGGTTTGTGGCAGTGCCGTGTTTAATCGCCGGCAGCCTACGCACCAGCAGCTGGGGATCCTTCGCTGCTCTGCCTGGTAATTGATTCCTGTTTTCTCTTGTTCCTCTCGAAGGTCGGGAACGGGGGCGATCCGAAATAAACACAGCAAACGACAGCAAGCGAAAGCTGCTGTTTCGGGAGTCCTGTCTGGAGTTTTTTGGAAGGTCATGCGGACGAGCCGATGCCTATATGGTTGGCGGACCACAGTTTGGCCAATGAGGTGTGAGGTTGTGAAATGTAGGCAGAATTTGCGGATGAAAAATTCCCCTTAAAACAAGGTTTCTGAGTAGGGTCACGACAGTCCTCTGGAGAGTCTGTTCACACAGCACCAATTAGTATATACGATCTGCTATCTCATTCAGCAAAAAGGCTGGAGCTTGCGTACGGCCTCACTGTCGTTTTAAAGGGGCATTATGGGAAGTGGAAATAAAGAGTAACCCTACCCCTCATGCTCATTACTCTGATTACGATTTTGCCGCTTTGTTAGTGGCCAGACGTGACCAGCCAAAGCTCATAAAAGCCACTATTTGCTTGTGAAGTATTCGCATTTAATTCATTTGTGGGTTTCACCTCCGGGGCTGAGGTGTGTGTTTCCTTTACCGCTCGGTCTGCGCTACTTGAGGCAGCCAATCAGCAAGGTGATCAATAGGGTGACAGACAAGACAGCCTACAGGGGCCCCAACAAAGCGGTCTACAGGGGCCCCCACATTCCCAGAACCATACCGGCAGGATCCGGGCCCTGACTGACATCGTCATATTCTTTGTAGACATGGGTGACATTTAGTTCTAAATGTCACCAAAGGAGATAAGTCTAAAGTGACAAAGAAATACATTTTTGATTTATCTGCAACTCTGTCTTATTATATGAACTGGCATATGTTGAATACTATAAGTTAAAAGCAAAGATTATTAAAGATTACTTTCCTGATACCAATAGTCCTTTCTGGGCAAAATATGACGTTAACATAGTGAAACTGTATGCCATCGCCAGCCATTATGTGCGCACATGTAACCTTTGCTGCGACACTGTGGAATGCAAGGTAGAGACTAGTTTAATTTATACTCATGCGACACTAGATGTAGTACCGCCCCCAACCCGCAATCCCCCATTTAAAGTTGGCTGCCTACTAGGTTTATAATGTACAGGGTCTGCCATTACAAGACACTAGTGCAGGGCTGCTCACACTTTTTTGGCTGGTGAGCTACCTTTAAAATGACCAGGTCAAAATGATCTAAATGCTAAATATGTTTTATATATACTGAGTATACGGCATATGTTGGCGGACCCTTACAGCACAATACAGTCCGATTACATTCATGGTTTCTTACTTGGTCCGGCTCCCCGACTCATTGTTTTATATCCCTTTTTTAGTAGATATAAATTGGAAGGCTAGCTGGGACACTTTTCTCGCTGGAGTTTTGCATTAGCTCACAATACATTTGTGTTTCCTACGTGGTGGCCCTTGTGATGATCTTATCTATGCTAAGATATCTCTATCTAAGAGAAGGGATTGAAGTAGATGTTATAGTAACCTAATGTAAGAAAGCTTTACACAACAGCAGACTGGCTGGCATTTGCGTCAATCAAGTGGCAAATGCCAAAGGGAGGGTAGATGATTGGCTAACATCCAATGAATGACGCGTGTAACAGCCAATGAATGACGCGCGTAACAGCCAATGAATGACGCTCGATCTACCGGTCGATGGCAGTCGACGTATTGGGCGGCCCTGAACTAGAGTGACCAGGCAATCGCTGCAACTGGCAGAGCTGACACAGGTGGCGCTGTTTTGTTCTTGTGCACATGTACTCAGTGTCTGAGTGGTGACTGGCTGTCTTCTCCAGACTAAGCTGCAGCATCCAGAGGCACCCCTGCCTGTATTTGTGTTTCTTACTGGGTAGCTCTTTTTAATTGCCATAATAGTGCCCCGTGGTAACTAAACTCTCAGAGACAGGCTGGGCCTGCAGAGTCAGTTTGCAGTAAGGTGGAAATATGTAAATGCACGGCTCCATGTCACTGAGATTGGGAGTGAAGACTCTGGAAGGCTGATGGATGGGTAACAGTTGCAGAGATAATGAGAGTCAACACACCGGCGTGCATCACGAGCTCACTTCACGACGGAGAAGCTAAAAATAAAGTTTTAAACTGATTTGAGGCCATCCTGGCCGCCCGCTTGCATTGACTTTGAAACGGTGGTAATTTGAGTTGCTCGTTTAATGAGAGTGTTTATGAAGGAGGTGCTTTGTTCTTGATAATTTGCTCTGCCCAGGTGCTTCAAATGCCCCTTCATTTTGCTTTTGCCTGAAGTTTCCAGACACACGGGCCAAAAAAACCTGGCCAACTTTGAGCTAAACATGGCGATTTGTGCTTAATCATTCATTAGTCAGTGCTTAATAAAATGCTACTCCATGCGTCTATCCACTTCAAATGCCATTTGGGGGCTGCGGGAGGGGGAGTCAGGTTTCACTCCTTGTTAGGGCTGAAGTCCACAGGAGCTCCACAGAATCTCCTAACCCTGTTTCCCTTTGTCAGTATCGGGGATACGGGACCGGTCTTGACAGTACTTGAAGTTCTTTTTGTTCGTTTTGAATTTTTATAATCTTTTTTTTTTTTTAATCAATGGCCTTCGTATTTCTTTGACAGGGACATTTTGTCGAGGAAAATGATGATCATGAATATCTACTGCTAAGGTTTAATCAAGACATAAAGAGAGAAGCCTCCTGCTTTTTACAAATTATTAGAGGGTGGACTTGCAGGCCTCTTCAGAGGTGGACGTTCCCTGCCCTCTGAGTGTGTAGGGAGAGGGAACATAAAGCAGGCCTTTTCATAAAGGTCTCCTCCGCCTCGCTGGACTCTTACTGCTCCTACTGCACAGTGAAGATAGCAGAACATTTAAAATGAAACTGTACATTTCCCATGTCTTCCCTTCCTCCCAGAGGTCTGGCCAAATTTCAAGCTGCTTATTTATTTAAAAGTGTTCATTTATTTATTTTCTTCTGCTGCTGTCACCCCCAGTGCACTCACGAAATCCATACTCTTTTTCTAAAAGTTAACTAATATGGAGCTATGAGGCTCTGCCACGGCAGCCTGGCCTCAGCCTCTGCTGGATGGAGTCGTGATGCTGCGATGTCTTTGTGGCAATTAATTTCTGGGCAAATCTGCAGGATAACTGGAACTAAGATGAGTCACAGAGAGAGACCAAACGGCTTCTGGCCCTTGACACTACAGTTTTTCATTTTCTAGTGTTTCTTCCCTACCTGGATGGGTTTGTGGTTTGAAACTGAAATTGTTGCCGCAGACACGTGACCCTGCCCTCTGATTATCTCTTTGTCTACATTCACCTTTGTGTTGGTTTCGTCTTCTCCGTCCCCTTCTTCCGCGTGTCCTATTTTTGTTAAAAGCTGCACCTTTTTTGTTCGGCCCCCTCCAAGTCCCGGGGCCTCGTCGCAGCCGCTGTGGTCGCCTCATTCCCACAACAAGCCAAGCTTCCAGCAGGCCCAGTGTGAAATCAGACAGACACTCACAGACTGACTCACCTGCTTGCCAGCAGGATGCTCATCTAACAACTGCAGCCCGTCACACTTCTGGGGATTTTCGGTCACAGACACCAGACAGGCAGAAACACCTATGCTGTTTATTTTAATAATTTTTTCTTATAAGTCCAGTAAAATTGACATTTAGATGCTTATTTGATACTCTTACGCTGTGTGCCTTTCAGTTTTGGCTATTTTGTAGAGCTGTGTATTTTCCATTTTTATAGTTCATGCTACATAGCCAGCGTTCCAACAGCCTGCTCAACACATACATGAACAGTTTACATTTGTAAATGCTTAGTCTTTAGACTCTTAAGTGAGTAAAGTGATTAATTGTCAACACCACAGCACACTGCACAACAACGAAATGTGTGCTCTGCATTTAACTTACATGTGAAAATGTGACACGGCTAATTCGGTGCCTGGGGGGGTGGTACCTTGTGGTTCAGGGAATCAAACCAGCAGCGTTTCGATCACAAATGCACTCCCCTAACCATCAGGCCACCACGGCCCCCACCTTTGAAGCACCACCTCTCACTTTAGTGCCAGTTGCACACTATGGATCCTTGTGATTGTTAATCGTTTAATGATTAATGTCTTGCCACTTTATACGCATGTCCCCTGACAGTCTTGGAGCTAGGCAGCCAAGCGTTTTGCTGCACGCTGCCCTGAGTGTAATCGTGTATGTGACAAACAAAGTTTCATTTGATTTGATCTGATTTGATGTGCACCACTCCAGGTTGTCTACCAGTTGGGCTGCATGTCTGTTAGTTGGTGTCAGTTGCCCTGAAACACTCTTTGAAGTAACTGTCCTGTAGGGAGATGTCGGTTAGCATCTTAGCCTGAATGCTGTGGGCCGTTCATATTGTGCTGTCCCTATAGCCTGATTGGAAGCGTCTGTTAAACAGCTGGACGCTGTCTGTTGTCTGGGCGACTTGGCTGAAGCACCGACAGCAGGTAGTAGGTCCCTGTAACCACTCTCATAAATCTCGGTGCCAGTCACAGCTTCGAGCCACGGGTGAGGCTCACCTGACCCCCCGACTTCTTTAGGGAGCGTCAGTCAGAATGCTCGATAAAAACTTGTGTGTGGGTGGCGGCGATCCTGTTGAACTGTGATTCAGCTGCAGTGCAAAAGTAGTCAGATGTTGGCGATTTTTTTTTTTCCATTCCCCAAGGTGATGATGTCATTTACAGAGGCAGTTTGGGGTTTCCTTGGGGCCCCAAATGACACGTTCTGCAGCGTGGCGTCCGTGAGAAAAGCGTTGAGTTGATTTGCAGAATTATCATTTCTGAGAAAATGCACACTGGCTGAGGGACGCCAGCAGCTTCTAGAAGCTGTGCATGATGGGCCTTGTACCATTAAATCATCAAGCAGGTGTTTGAGTGCTTGAGTTTGAGGGACAAGCGAACTGCAAGGCTTCCTCAGATATAGGTAAATAATGGCTTGCCTGACCTTTTCAGGCTTGTTCCCCGGAAGGAGATTTAACCCAGGACACAATGGTGGGATCTTAAGCACTTTGAATTATTGCAATCTTGGACGGACAGATGGACGGTAGAGTCCGTCCCGAGAATTCCTGCTGGAGAAGGAGCACCTCGCTCTTTTGTCCGACTAAGCCCTGCTGGCCTCGCGTGAGAGACCTGACATATTAACGCAAATGCCAGAGCAATGCTGGCGTGGGCCGGCCCGCTTAGCCAAGCATATGCCGCGGTCGCGGGCGCTCACACTAGGATATTGTGGTAAAAAATCTCTAGCACTGGAAGTATTTTCTCTGTAGTCTCACACAATTTCCTAGAAGTATGAATATTTTATTCTTAGTAGATTAGCATTGAAAAAATTCAGTCAGTCGTTAAACGCTGCTGCGATTTCTTAATAATTTAATAGTCAGTGGTTGACCATTTAACAGTATTTGACAGGAAAATTTAGCAAGAACATTGATGGTCATCTTCAAAAGTTCAGTGGCGATGAGTCTGCGGCAATTGATGAGATCTCTGATGATCTGCCTGTGGGTGTTTCTGGATCGCTCTGTGCTGTGTGCCATCATATGCCATTTCTCTAGTGTGTGTGCTGTTTATTATTCTAAGGATGGTTTTACTGTCTGCTCCGATAGCTGCTCTTGGCCATTACATTTTTGGTTTGGTTTTCAGCACGTCCACAGAGGGCGTTATGGGCTCCGGGATGCATGCCGACGGGCCCTGTCTTCTTGCCGATGTATATTGCAGTATATCTGCCGGACATGGTGTCATCATCACTCAGAGACATCCCACCATTCACCAACTTCCACATGAAGACACAGTAAGCCCCCATCATCCATCACGCCGCTCGTGAATGAGCTGTCATCCTTCCCCCCCCATCCCTGACGCGGGGAGTGTCTCTGCTGGGACGGCCCGGCTGGAGTTTCCGAGGGCTGGAATCCACACCTTCCAGATGGTTCAGACGAAACTCTGGGCAGGTGTAGGCACCCCGTGGTCCCACAGCCGTATCCGCACCTCCCAGGTGAGGAGGCGCGTTCCGCCGTCCCGCAAAACGCCACTGACGCTCGTGCGGCTCCCCCGGGGAGGTTCCGCGGCATCCTGGATGCTCCCTGCGGCCCTTCGCGCTCCCACCTGCTTCTGGAGAAGCATCACGCCTGGCTGCCGCACGCATGTCAGCACTTGCGACGTGTCTGTCGCGTTAATTGTGAGCGAGTGATACTACACACAACCACGGGCCGCAGCACTTAATGTGTTTTCTTCACTGGGGAGGGATTAAAAAAGTGATTAACGAGCTGGTGCCGATCACATATGATTCTAATTTGTGCAAGTTATGTCTGATGGAAATGGGAGAGCGCTTGTAGGGGAATATGAAGGCCATAATAATTGGCCAGCCACGAACTCTGATGGTACTGATGGTACGTATGTACAAAAGTTATAAAGTTATAAGAAAAACTATGACTGGACTATTAATTAACTATTAAATATACTAAAAATAATAAAATATGATTCCCTCTCGCTGTATATTAGCAGTTCTGCAGTTTTTCTTCGTCCGAAAACACATAAATCCTATTAAGAAGATATGATGTCTTTGGTTTTGATGATTATTTGGCATGTGCCATTTCATAAAATGGGGGCAAATTTGGGTGCCTCATTCAAACTGAAAAGTGCTTGATGAAAACCGGCCAGTCTTGTTCTGATGTGCACTGGTGTTCCCGAATAAACCGGACCAGTCGGCGCTTATAAACTCCATGGTTGTGTAGTTTATTCTGTTGCCTTTTGAGCAGTAGATGTAATTAAGATTGGACTGGCCTTCCAGTGAACAATGGCAGCGGTTAGGCAGGGTTCAGTCAGATTAAGGGTGCGGTTTTTGCGTTTCCCCGAGATGGCTGTGGCTTTCTGTGCGAGCGGGTATCGATCCCAATTACATCCAGCATTGTTTTGGTTTGGCCATGTAATTGTGTATCGGCAGCTGCCCGCGGAAAATTGCCTACGGCCCGTCTTTCAGTAGCGAGCCAAAGCTATGTGCGGAAGTCATTCTGGTGCAGACTGTTCACTGGGTAGGTGACCTAGACCATGCTCTCCCACTGCGAATGAATATACCAATATATGTGTTTCTAGGTATTATTTTGGCCAGCATATTTTTCTACATTTTGGTAGAAATAAGTTATATATAATTCATGCAGTTCTACACGAGCATTAGGATGTTCTTTGGCCATTTTTCCAGTGCGCTGACTGAGATGATGTAGGGCTAGCCTGCTAATGTAATGAACATGTAAGGAAAACAAAACCTTACACAAATTATGTAGCACTAAACAGTTTATAACTACGCTATTCGTTTTACTATCACTGTCATTAGTAATTGTGTAGTTATTATAGTTTTAATTGGTATATTCAATATTTAGCCCACAATACTCAACCGTTAATTAAACATCGATCCATCCCCCGTAAGCAGTTATCCAGCATAGGGTCACACATTGCATATAATTCATTTTCCCAGTGCTAATGAAAACAATTCGTCCGTGATATTAAACCGCCATCTTAATAGTGCAGGCCTCGGTGTGCTATTCATGCTAAGCTAGGTGTGGCTTTGGCATATTTTAGCAGCACCGTGATTTATTCACCTTCTGATCACCTGTAATGAAGCTATCACTAGAAGGAGGTGTTTAACAGCGCCTCTCCTCTCGGGAACACTCTGCATTCGTATGGGGATGCCGCTACACTTTAACACACAGCCTTTTTTCAGTCTTTCATGCTTTGGAGGCTGTTTACAGTCTGTTTCTTTCCTGGAAAGCAAAGCATTTAATAGACTTAAGAGCATGTTTAGAGACGAGGGGGCTGAAAGACCAGTGTTTATTATTTGTCAGTCCGCTGCGCTGTCTCTCGGCAGTCAATATGGCGGTATGTCCTCATGTGTCTCTGTATTATTGAAATGCCTGTGCTTGGGTTTTCGGTGTGGAGGGAGATCACAGGCCTGTTAATTCCTGCCTGAGGCAGGGGGATAGGAAATACCAGGATGGAAAACAAAGGGACCATGTCAGATGACCCCCCCCCCCCCCCCCCCCCCCCCCCCCCCCCCCCCCAAGCACAAAACCCCTAATCCTTTTGAGTTAACTCGGCACAATGTTTTTTTACAAAAACCCTCTAATAGGAGTGAGCGGGGCTT
>JAODKM010000001.1:49789535-49808789 GCA_026780845.1 Petrocephalus sullivani
AGCGACTGGTGCTGGGTGAAACGGCTACGCATTCCACGCGCATGTGTGTCCTCAGAAGGGGGTGTAACTTTGTGTATTTCCTGTGTCATAAAGGGAGTAAGCATGTCACATCAGCGACTGGTGCTGGGTGAAACGGCTACGCATTCCACGCGCATGTGTGTCCTCAGAAGGGGGTGTAACTTTGTGTATCTGCTGTGTCATAAAGGGAGTAAGCATGTCCCACCGACCAGGCACAGCAAGAGCAGAATCTCCTCTCTGCACTTCTGCTGTTTGACTTTCTGTGACTGTAAAAAATACATTTTATATGTCTTCTGCCATTTTTATGAAAATGTGTTATAATCACCACCATAATACCATAACACATAATACTATAATACATAATATCCACATGATCATTGGGGTTACAATAGCAGAAGCTTCTTGGTAGTGCAAATTAGTGTCATTTTCCACAAACGTCTGTCTACATAAAATCGGTGGAGGCTGTAGTATCATGAAGTGATGTTTAACACTAAACGCATTCACTGTCTGCATTGATGAGGCGACCTCCTGTTGCCAGATTGGTCATAAAAGTTTTGAGCTGGTCCTGCAGCTGTAGTTAGGAGTATCATAACGGCTAAGCTATTTATTTGGCCGCAGATAAATGTAATGGGCTTTGGTATGCTGATAATTCTGACTGTAACTACGTGCACATTTCGCGTATGGGAGCAACGAGCCAATCGGCTAAATGCTATTCACAAGACTTCGGTCGGGGCGGAGCGGCATGGCACAGCCGGGAGTGACGGACACTGCAGATTCCTACCTCAGGATTGCAGAGTAAAATGAGTGCTCAATGAGCAGTAAAAGGGGCGGAGCCGTGTCTGTGCCCGTATCCAGCCCATCAGGTACAATGCGACTGCTGGTGCTCTGCCTGAGATTTGCAGATTAGCATACCCACTAAAGGGGCTTGGGATGGAGCGGGCCACGCCGCCCCTGTCTCCGGGAAGTCCTCGAGCTCCTGGGGCCGTGCAGGGGTGCTGCTATTTGAAGGTCCCCACAAGGTCATCGAGGATTGCTTCTGTGAAGA
The DNA here is from genome assembly GCA_026780845.1 of Petrocephalus sullivani. Taxonomy (NCBI): domain Eukaryota; kingdom Metazoa; phylum Chordata; class Actinopteri; order Osteoglossiformes; family Mormyridae; genus Petrocephalus; species Petrocephalus sullivani. Next base: position 49,790,599 of record JAODKM010000001.1, read on the forward strand.
GCCGTTGACCTTTGCAAAGTGCCCGAGGGAGGGTGTATCTCAACAACCAACGTGCTCCAACCACTCGGGCTACACCGAGCAGCCATTTTGTTGAGGTCTTGGTTAGTTGAGGTATTTCCGAAATGACTACATGTAAGGATGAGAACAACAACACCTGATGAAATGGAAGCAGTTGCTGCTCCCCCTGGCTTCTAGATGTGTCCGGGACATGCCGTCAAGGCTCCCGAACGGTCCCAAGATTAGGGTGCTGGGACAGCACTCAGACTGAAATTAATATCCTGCCCCATCAGTTTGAGCGGCTTGTTTTTATATAGCGCCTTACACAGCTGTTGGCCCAAAGCACTTAAAAGAGATAACAAGAACAGGGGCAATATACTGTCGTAACAGCCGCTATCCTACAGTAGGACGAATCTGAGTGGGTGGAAATGAATTCCTGTTAGCTAAAGGAGAGGGAAAAAAAATTGGGGGGCTCCAAGGCCAGCTGGCTGCCCCCCCCCCCCCCATTCACTACCTGAAGCTGTCGATCTGAAATGCTTTGGTCAGGTCCACTTCATTGTTCAGGGTTATTAAAAGGGAATAACCACAGGCTGGTAACAGAACAAAGATGCCAAATGGAGCAATACGCGCTGAATGCTTGGTGTTCTCCAAGCTGCGGTAATGATGTTTTTCAGCACTGGGAACATTATGTTTTTTTCTGATAAACAAATGAATCACACTAAGGGCATTAACACATAATGGCTGTAGGCACACATGCAACCTGATGTTAGTGTGTCATATTTTAAGGCAAAAGGGGAAACATTAGGCACTTCCAACATGTATTTTCAAGCTATCCTTGAGAATATATTTTTTATTCGTCAGTAACCGATAAGACATCTCCTTCTGCTACGTCGCTATGGGTATGCCGTTTGAAGCGGCTGGCCTCCATGTCGGACCTTCCGATTGATCTGAAGCCCTGTTGGGCTTTGGTTCAGAGCTGGTCTGGTTATATGACTTGCTCTGACATGATCCAGGCCAGTCTGTTCGGCCCTAGCAGGCCTCTCTGAGCATCTTCTCTACAGGGTTCCTGGGAATTGATGGTGGCTGCCACATCAGTTGGGAGGGTACTGGCCATCTGTAAGCTTCTGACCATTTAATGCCTGTTTATTGAGGCTATCTTTTCCTTGTGATATATAGTCAGACAGACGTTACTGCAGCCCCGGTCGCTGATTTAGGGTCCTGAGATCTGTTCTGCCATCCTCAGAACAGGCTTGATGGCCAGTTAATGAAGATGTTCCTCGCAGAGATGATCAGAGCATATTTATGGATGTTTCAGGTCACGTGACACTCTTTACACAGGGTTACACTCTTTAGAAAGCCGTCACTGTTGTGGAAGCCCCCCTCCCCTCATCCCCCGCATCACCAATCAGCCATGCCATCAAATTGATTTCTTAAGTTTTAATTCCAAGTAATTTCTGGTCGAGCAGAAACATTATTGGGTAGGGGAGCCATATATGCAGTCAATTACTGTACCTGTCAGAGAATATTCTGCTTACCTGTAGATAAGGGGTGAACCAACAAATGGCAGTTTGCTTCCAGATGGAATTGCTGTCCTACTCTTAACGTCTTCGTCAGACAGATAACGCCAAAGCCATCGCTGTAATCTATAGTAATTAATTTTGACATAATGTTGCTTCGACTTCTTGATGCTCCGAGTAGCGACGGCGTGCAGCAGGTCACGAAAGCGAGTTGACGTCGGCTAACTGGACTTATTCTCCATCAACAACAGTAATTAAAAGTTTAATATAAATCATTTTTTCCTCTTTTTTTGTAATTATACATTTAATTTATTTAATTACCTGTAAATAGTCTTGTAATTGGAAATGAGATTCATGAATGTTAATAGGACCGTGTTGTTTGCATGCTGATTAAGTGTAAGCTTGTGCGTTATTGTATTAGTGATATTTTTGTAGTCTGTCTGTATGGCCGGCTTTCGCCAAGCCGCTGAATCAGAAAGGCCCACTTTCTGTTGTAATGGTCACCTGGTCCACGCTAGCATTAGCTATAACAATGGTCAGTTACATGATAATAGGCTACATGGACAGGGCTGTCAGATAAACATGGCATCCTAGCACGGCGTTAGCACATCTCCATTTCGCTTAGCGCCCTCTGCAGCACAGTAGCCACATAGCACAGCTCTGAAGTTAAAACAAAGCCACTCACACGAGAGAGGTCTTTTAGAAGCTTCTGGATGCTTGTGTCTGGCCTCTTTAAATCAGTTTTATCAGGACAGTTCATGCAGTATTTCGGCTGCCACCCTCATATGTTAAAGTAAAATTCTCATAAATGTGTCCTCTCCCCTCGAGAATCAGCACCTGCAGGAAGGATGCCTGGCGGCTAATGCAGCATTAGCGTTTTGTTAGCCTGCTGAAGGACAGAGCTCCACATTGTGCCATGTCTGTGCCCACGGCTGTCCCTCAGGGTGATTAGATGTTACCAGGGCATGTCCTCTGGCATTGATGTAGCCCTGAACTTTTATTTCCTTGGGGGGACTCTTCAGATACTTTGGTTTGATCTTCTGCAGTGAGGGATTTAATTGGCTTGCCTATTGTCGGTTTCCATGGTCAGTAGATACATTGAAAAAAGAATGAGTTCGGATTTAAGAGAAGCAGCATATACCTGCATAAGAAACACGGTCAGGACTTTATAGAGTTCTACCCCACAGCTGTTTCATCTCTGGTCTGTAAACTTGGAAACCAAGTGAGAAGGGTTAGTGAGGGTCCACAATGTTACGCCATTATGTGTTAAAAAAGAGGAACGCGCCTCTTCGTTTTCATTGGTTCTTATGCCATTACGTTTAACACGAATGCCCACACCAGGAAACCCATTTTACCGGGGGCTTCCTATTTTGCTTTTATGTATTAAAACTGTTTTCTTTTGAGAGACTGAATATAAATAGTTCTCACTGAGCTACGATGCCTAACGACTGCTTATCAGCATTATGATACCGCTATTACTGTTTAACTTAACTGCTGTTAGCATGTCCATTTTATACAGCGAATATGGTACCTCTAGACCAGCAGTACTCAGTACCCGTCCTCGTGGTCCCCTAACCCTACACCGGTATTTCCTACCTCAAGACACCTGACCCAGCTACTAATTGTCAACATAGAATTAGGTGTCTGTTCTGGAAAAACCTGTGGTCTGGGCATATAAAAAACGGACTGGCTATTACGGAGGTGCCCCTCCCAGCTTCTGGAGCAGTGGGACATTACAGTCGGGGGTGACAGATTAGGGTCTGTCCTCAGTTGGAAGTTATTCAGTACAACCATAAAACAAACCCAACTGATAACTAAGTGCACTGTAGTTGCACTGTACATTTACAGTATGATTATACTGTAAAACACGGATAGCTAAATGTTTATCAGGCTATTGCAGAGACAAAATGGTTGTTACTTACACACTCCTAGCACCCCTCCTCTGATTCAGGAGCACTGCAACCACAGTACAGAGGGATTCACCTTTTCTCTCACACTAATGCAATAAATAAGTGGGTGTCTGACATATAATTAAAAGTAAAATCCAAAGGAGCCCGAAATCCCTCATCCTCTGATCCCAGATGGATTCCGTCAAAATAGAGTGAAGCGTTATTGCCTCGGCAGCTCATGGGAGGTATCTGGGGGCTAAACTTATCCAGGGAAGTTATCGCTATTCTCTGTGTAGCAGGAGCAGGCAGCACGGACATTCCTCATGGTCCTTGATTCCTTCTTCAAATAGAAAAGAAGATTAAATGGAGAAATACACATTGTGCAAAAATCAGTCTGTGTTTGTAGAATCGTGTTTATAAGCACTCTATATTTCTATATATGAACTCAGTACTACTTGGTCAGGTGCAAATTTACCAAACGGGACAAGCTTATATTGTTCACTTGCAATACGTAATGGAATACGTGTCTAATGCAGTAGTGCGGGCGCCTATCAGGTGGGCTGCCACTTTTGGATAATCCCCCTTATAATATGGGCAAAAGGAACAATGTAAAAGATGATAATCTGTTGCAGAGCATCTCACTGTATGTGGAGCTGCTGAAAGAGAAGAGAGGAATTACTAAGCTTAACATCATGTAAACATTTTACCAACACCTCCAGTTATTAAATCAACTTTAAAATGTCAGTCTGAATGTGAAGATGTGAAGAATCTCCACTCTTTGGTGTAAATTGCCTTCTAGTTAAACGTGGTGCAAGCACGTCTGCAAATTACTCACGCGTAGTACCACGAGTTAATTGCTTGATATCGATGCATGAACTGAGCCAGGACTGCTCATTCCCGGTCCTAATCTCTACAGGGCGCTTGGTGGCTAGGAGCAGGGCTGTGCAGGAACTACCTTAATGTTAACATTTGAAGCCTGGTGCATCTAACAGTCAGAACATCTCATTCGACTCTTTAACACAAATAACTGTGGTGTAGCCAAGTTACCATTTGTCCTTGGTGCTACGTCATTAATGATAGCGCTGCGCATCGTTACCATTACGACTCGGACAAGACGCGCACTATTTTCATTTGTTCATTGAGATTAAGGCTTAAAGAAAACACACAAAAAGTTGCATGCCAGCATAACCCACCGACATGTACCACGTAAATACAATTGCGACAGGCCTTGTTTCCGTTGAGTTTCACCAGGAATTTGTTTCGAGATGCCAACGTCTCATTGTGGGGCCGTTCCTCTTCTTCGCATTCTTGTTTCACGGAAAGATAAACCCCAGCACATAAGTGTACGCAAAGTAGCCTGAATAGTGAACATTTAGGGAACATCCCCTACAGGTCCGGAACATCACAACTGCATCCTCAGCACCTTCTGCACCCCTGGCGATGCTCTTTCTCTCTTATTCTGCTTATTTTTCCCTCCCTGCCACCACCTATAATGAGCTAAACTCTCTAATTTGTGTTTGCCGCTAAACATCTCGAAAGCTTTATTTGGCATGGAGCATGAGTGCATAAGCTACAATGCGATATCGCAAATAATAATAAAAAAAAACAATGCATTTCCACTGGTGCGTCTCGCCACAAATAGGCTGCCTGTCATCCTCCGCTGCTTTTTCATACATTTATAAGTACTGTTGCTTTAGTTATCGCGGCGGTGATTTGTAATACATGGCTGAGCTGCTCATGCGATTGTATGAACGGCTGATTATTGGCACGGCACGCGCTGCATTATTCATAAGCATGTGCTGTATTAATGAGCGAAGGAGTGTGCCGACGTGCCGGTGAAGAGGCGGCTTGAGGCCGTCGTTCTGTAATGAGGCTGAGATGCAGCCTTGCGTAAAGTGGGATTATTTGGCCCGAAAAACAAGAGAATCGGCGTTACGTCTCGGCGGTTACGTGCCAAATGTCGACTCCCAATCAATGCCGGGAATGCGGTGGCGGCGAGCTCCTCTGGGCCTCGATGCGGCCGGTTCGTTGAAAGGCGCCATGCTGGGTCTGTAAGTGCCAGCAACCAGGAATCTTTTCCATGTGGTGCTTCCAGAGTGAGCGGTTCCTTAAGTGTAACTCCCCAGCTGTTAGTGTTGGAGTCAGAGAAGGGTCAGCGTGAAAGTGCTGGAATCAGAAACGATAAAATACTTTCCATGCTGGAGGAGAAATGCCCTTTGAGCCAGTGTTTTTGCGGCAGGAGGCATCGACCCCCACATTTCTTCCAATTCTTGGAAGACTTTGATGTCCAGCGAGTTAGGGTGGGGTCTCTGTGTCCGGGGTCTGGCTGTGCTGTTATTTCCTGGCTCAGTATGGATTGGAGGGGGTCCCTCGAGTCAGGACAACCACCTGGTCTCGGTGAGTGGCAGCGGGTTCAGGTCAAAAATGGACACAGTGGATGGGAAAATGCAACCGTGCTCAGACCGGAGCCAAAGTGGCGAGACGTTGTTCATTTAAGCCCCCGTAAAATGTGAAAGAATAAGCTTATTTCACTGTCCTAAGCTCTTGGAGAGGATGAAGAACGACACGTTTTACTGCTTAGTGTTTTCAGCCTGCTGACGTGACGCTAAGCAAGCAGAACGTTAAATGCTTCCCTGTCAACCCGCAGGACTGTACGCTTTGTTACGAGAATGAAATTCTGCAGATCTGGACAGGGGGTGGGGGGAGGGGTCTAATGTTTATTTACATTTATGGCAGTCTTGTAGCCTCAGTGTTTCTTCATATTTTATGGATAGGATGTTCGGGATGTAGCTTTGATCATTTCCGTCTGAGCCTTCCTATGGGCTGGGTTACTCATACCTGTTTCCTTGCTTTAAGCCGCACCGTGTTCTAAGCCGGCCTGTCACCAAGGCGGCCTCATGGATTTTCCTTGAACGGGAACACAGGATTCTCTGCTCGGAGTTTGTCATAATTTTCCGGGGGGGGATATACCTCCTGTCAGCAACCTGTCTGGACCGTTCAGGGCAAGGCGTGGGGCTGCTAATTTAGAACGCTGTCAAAGATCGACGACGACGTTCATAGTTCTGGTCCTTTAATTTCTGCTTGGGTCAAACAGATACGTTTCACGTCAATGGGTTCACATGCAGCCCGCGGGCAGAGTGAGTGATTTTGGCTCAGATGCAGCATCCAACTCAGCGGGTGCTGGAGATGTTACCCAGGAGGCCTGGGGAAGACATGTTACCTGACATCAGCAGGGACAGGAGACAAGCTTCTGGAAAGTGCTAGAAAAGCCACGTCTGCAGAGGCACTGGTGTTATAGATTGACATTTCAAGATTTTTTTTCTTTTTTAAGGCTTTTTTTGAAGGCACTCATCTGATGTTTTCTCTGATGCCGCTCGCAGATATGGTATTCCCAGGGAGAGGTGCCTAAGTCTCGAGGGTACTCAGCAGCATCCACCCATTATTTTCTTTCTTTTTGCAGATGCATAAGGTTAAACTCCATGAAGCTGGGCTTTGACGTCCCCTGGAGAGGTTTCAGCTGCTCGTCTGCAAGTTTCTTGACTCATGTGAATGATTTTTCCTTCGCTGATTGCTCCGAGATTTTCATGTAGCATCTAGTCATTGTAGGAAAGAAATTCTCACGCGAGTGTGGTTTCAGTAAAATTTGAGCACCTCCTTGGATGGGCCACCTCAGAGTTAGGGAGTCCCTCTGTGCTCTGCATTGATCACTACACAGAGGGCACAGCGGAAGGTGTGTGACAGGTGCTATCTCCTGCCCTGATGAGTCCCTACCTGTATATAACACTGTCTGATTTCGATCTTTCTGTTTACCTGCCAGAGTGATGTCTGGATGTCTGGAGCGAGTTTGCATGTTCCTCTGCAGTCTGTTGAATCGTGTCTCTGTCTTTTCTACCAGAGTGTTTCTGTGTTTCCACCACCCCCCAATCAGGTGTGCAACATAGTAGCATATGAAATAAGACATTTGAATTTTGCCTCAGGATGGCCAGCAATGAGATCTTTAATTGTCCCTGCATGCTGACTATAGCTGAATTTAGATTTTTCTCCCTAAGCACTTTTATTGATATTGTGCCCCATCCAGCGTGGAGCGCAGCCTTGTGCCCTGTGACACCTCCGATAGGCTGTAGGTGAGCCTGAGCCGAAGATGGGTGGATCTCAGTCTTCAGGCAGAGATCCTCCATAGGCTGCCCCCTCATGGCGGGCTGTGTTTGTGTCAGTTGGGGGAACCATTCCACCAGTAGGAGTCCAGTTGGAAACTGGTGTTCTGTAAGGTGGTACCGTGCTGCATGTGACTGACGTTGGACTTCAGTCGTGAGGTTGGCCCACGGGGGCTTCCTGCAGGGAGCAGAATAGCAATGCGTGGGCCTCAATGTGGTGATTCAGTGAGGGCCCAGTCTCTCCACGGCCTGTCCTCAGCAGGGTAGCTACTCTGAATCTTCTTGCTCGCTTAGCAGGCTAGCTCTATTTTATTAAAGAAGGCCTTTTTCTGAATTCCACGTGGGTGCCTAAAGCACTCTGTGCCACACGGTGAGTCAAAGTCAGCTCCCAGACCCCCTAATCCAGATTGCCCCCTGTCTGTTATAACTGGAATCTCCTAACCCTTGGTCACTGATGGAGAGGAAAGGTTACAGTAAGTAGGAGGGATATCATTGAGCCGTCCAAAGCAGACAGGTGACATATGACCCGTGTTATTCAAAGAGAGCCACTGGAAATGATAAATGGGTAACATTCTGTGTGAGAGAACAATTTTCCTTCCCCTTTTTCATTTGCATCACTCCAAAGAGTAATGGCACCACACGCTTTCCGTTCAGTCTGTCTGTAAGCTTCACATGTTCATTTCGGCATAGAGTCGGCGGATCCGATGCCGTGTCGGCGATGTCACATGTGTACGGTCCCCCCCGATGATGCATGGACCTCTCACTGTCCCGACGTGGTACTGGATGTAATCTGCGAATAACGGACAGCCCGCAGGCGACTCGCGGTGGCTGTGAAACGACGCCTTCATTTCTTTCTGCGTCGATTACTCTGCTGCGCATGATAAATGTCCTTAATTTCATTTTCTGTGTGATTTATTGCGCATATATATATACATTGTAACGTCCCACGCGTCGATCTGAAGTGAAATGTGATTTTGGATTTGTGCATCTTCCTCGTTGGCCTGGAGTCAACCCTGGACTTTTCTCTGTGCCATGTGAAGTGATGCTTGTGTTTAGTGACATGACACTCATCACCGTGGCAACCCCATGGAGGCCATCATTCTGTGGAATGAAAGGAGGACAAATAGAGCCTGATCTTTGTGCTTTTCTCGTCTCGTTATGTCATCTCAATGTTCCTTTGTTTATCCCAATGAGGCCTTTTCCCAAAGTACCTTCCTACTTCTCTATTACGGCAGGAGAAATCCCAGCAACTTTTCCAGCTTTAAAGTCATCCCTCTAAAGAGAAGCACAAACACGCTACCTTTACATATCTGCATGCAGATGCTGCAAATGATGGCCTCGTTGCTTTTGAGGGGAAAAATGCAGATGATCGCTGACATTTCGATGCAGATCCCCGACGGACATTGGCGCGAATGCCATCGCCTTCATGAATGCGACCGCAGTCTTCAGGACGCATGGCGGCAGACGTGTCTGGTCCCCGTGGATGTGGCAAACTGAAACTGATAAAGAAATGAAATGGACATAAATGGATGGTGGTATGATGTTCGGTCCCTGGCGTTGGGTTTTTAATTTACTGGGCAAACACACTCACACATTCGCATGCTCATTCGCTCGCGCATGATTGACAGCTACCCCAGAGCTCCCGCTGAATGTGGGATTTCGCCCCAGGCCCTAAACAGGAGAAGAGTCTGGGAAAAAAACAGCAACACACAAACAAATTGCATATTAACTTTAATGATCCCTTCAAGGCGCTGGGCCGACTTTCGAGTACTCTGTCCGGCGCAGGACGACAGGACGTAGACGCTGTCTCAGCGCCAATTACTGCAGCCTCCCCAGACCTGAAAAGCCAGGCTTTGATTGACTGCGGGATCCACCGTCAGTCTGAGCCTGGTCAGTCCTAAGTAGTGAGTTAATCAGTGCTATTGATGCTTAATGAGATTCAGCACATGATGGCTGTCAAATGCTCCTTCAGAGTCCTCGCCACCCTGAGCAGTGTGATTAAAACCGCAGCATAATCACAATGGGGCTGGTCAACTTAACACGCCTAATCAGCAAATACCAAACATAAGCCCTCAATGAGGAGCTGATGGTCTTAGATGAACGAATGGATGTTACGTTTATATAGAGATTTTCAAGTCACCTAAAGCTCTTTGCAGAACCAAGAGAGCTACTGTACTTGAAACACCACCACTGTGCAGCGCCCACCTGGATGGTGAGATGACAGCCATTCTGCACCAGTACGCTCACCACACAATGCCTTAGGGGCAGGAAGGAATTCACGAGTTAGATATAGGGGATGTTTAGGAGGCCAGTTATGAAAGGGTGTTCAAATTTTTAGCCAGGACATCGTAGTACTGCCCCAACTCTTTTGCAAGATGCCCAGGGGTCTTTTGTGACCTCAGAGAGTGAGGGTCTCAGTTTTATCCATGAGTCATTGAAGGATGGTGCCACTTTTACAGCGCAGTACAGCTGTCATGATTACTCGATTACTTGATTACTAAAAGCATTGATTTCAAATATTCCCTTTCGATTACTCGGCGATATAGTGGGAGGCAGATGGTGCGTTGCAGAAATAGGTGAAAAAGAGCGAAAGCCATCAGTTGTGTGGGGAAGTATTTCAGAAAAGTAGTGAATGAAATGCAGACTTTGGAATTTGTTGGGAAGATATCCATCGATATGTGTCATTCAGCCTCCTAGAGCAGCTTAGCCTGTCTTTTTCTTCACTCTGTAAATCACTTTGCTTAATTTACTTTCTATGACTCCTCTGTGTCTAAATTCTCCTTGGCCTGTGGTTGCGCCTGATCCTGATTTAGTATCGTGTTGCCATGAGCCTTCCCGTCCATTACAGCAGCCCTCTGGCTTTCCCTGCCACGTCGGGGTTGATGTCTTGCTGTTGCATGTTTGCGGTCTTTTTAAGGACTACAGTAAAAAGCTGTTTCGTGTTAAACCTTCTTGCCTCGTCTCTTCACCGTTGCTGCAATGTCTTGGTCTGCCTGGCCCCACAATATTAATTAGTTTTTGTTAACATGTTGTGTGTTCTGAGTAGGGCTGAATGATACTTGATGTGTTTGTGACATTTAAGAGTGAACTATATAGTCAAATAGAACTTATCTACCAACGTAGCCTGCTGGTGGTATTCCCATTAGTTGTACAGCTGTACCAACTGGCGCAAAGCAGTGCTAACAATTACTTGCTATTATTTAATACAGTCTCAATGAAATACAAAATATTTTCATACAGCGGAAGATAAATCGTTTCATGACCAGTTCTTGTTCACTTTTCTCTTCTTTATTTTCATTTTTAATTTCTCACCAACGCGCCACATGCTCTACGTCTGACGGCAAGGACCAGAGTGATTATGAGCGTCTCAGAGGGCGTAGGCAGAGCCCATGCATAATTTTGAAAAGTTAGCATTTTCGCCCTGTGTGGGTGTGGCTTTTTGGCAGAGTCCCTGGTTTCCTTCCACTGTCCAGAAAACTGCAACTGGTATGAACTGGAGTGCCTAAATTGACTGCATTTCTGACCCTGCAATGGTTGGTTGACTCCTGCCTTGCTCCAAATGCAACGCATTTTTTATATTATAAATGATTACTTGATGAATCGTCAGATTACTCAGTTATTGATATAATAAATAGCCCTACAGCACAGTGTCCCCATCACTACACTGTGATCCACCCAGACCACAGGGATGGGCTACCCAATTGGCCCGACCAACCAAATACTGGCCGGGCCCAAACCTGTTTATCTCCAGGTGAGTGACCTAGTCTAAACCTCAGGTGGTATGGCTGCTGGTAATGGACTGATGTCCTGCTATTTGCCTATAAGACCCTCATGGACAAAGCAAAGGGTGCAAAGAGAAGCTGGGACCGGGCGAAAGAGATCGTTGGACCATGGCGTTCAAGTGGAAGAACGGACCCAAAATTGCAAAGGTCACTTTTATTAGCACCTTTTTGAATTTGATTAATAGCACCCTAAATAACATATTGGAACGGATCATGACAGGTACAATTATAAGAACAAGAAAACGGTTAAAAGTACAAACCGCAAGCTTTTGCATTGGTTCCCATGGTCCAAATACCGTTACTTTTCTTAAAAGGGGTCAGGGTATAGGTGTGTCCGGTAATGGTGTTCAGGCAGCAGGGTATTGGTCTGATAAGTGGTGTTGTTCAGGCAGCAGGGAATGCGTGTGTTTGGTGATGGTATTCAGGCAGCAGGGAATGGGTCTGTTTGGTGATGGTGTTCAGGCAGCAGGGAATGGGTTTGTTTGGTGGTGGTGTTCAGGCAGCAGGGTATGGGTGTGTTTGGTGGTGGTGTTCAGGCAGCAGGGTATGGGTGTGTTTGGTGATGGTGTTCAAGCAGCAGGGAATGGGTTTGTTTGGTGGTGTTCAGGCTGCAGGGTATGGGTGTGTTTGGTGGTGGTGTTCAAGCAGCAGGGAATGGGTTTGTTTGGTGGTGGTGTTCAGGCAGCAGGGTATGGGTGTGTTTGGTGATTGGTGTTCAAGCAGCAGGGATTGGGTGATATGGACACTACTGGCCCTCCTCCCTGGCTCATTTTCCTACAGAGCAGCAGAGGGGTTTTGAGCAATAAAATGTCACAACATGTCAGTCTGTCACCCTACCCTGTGTACACACGCATCGCTCCTGGTGTGAGTCACACGTCCACAGTGGCAGAGCACGCCAGGTATCAGATTCAAACCGGGGGAAATGAACACCTTGTCCCGCTGGAGCAGCACCGTGTCACGGCGGTGCGTGAGCGTCGCCTTGTTAAAGCAGAAAAGGGGCGCCGCGTACGCCCATGTGACCCTCTGTGCCTCTTTGCTGCAGCCAGACACATGAGCAGTGCAGCCTTGATGTCATAAAAACAGATTCTGGGAATTATTCTATCAAATAAACGGGAGAGACACAGGCAGGCTGCAGAGACACCAGAGTGTATAAAGTGTGAGGAAAGCTCGCTACCGATTACCGCACTGATTGATCGATTGATCCAGGTTTCCATCATTCCACACAGTGTCCCCCACCCCCCCCAGGGAAAAAAAAAAACGAGATTACATACACCTAGGCCCCTAATCTTACCATTAAATGGACAAGACTTAGTATTTGACCCTTTAATTAATGTGTACATTTTGTGAGTCATTATCTCACAAGGCTCTGTGGAAGGCAACATAATTAAAGTTCTTATTTAGCCAGTATTTAAGAGCATGGTAGTATTTAAATGGCCTGTCATAGTCACACTCCTGCAGTCTGGATCACGAGCTTGACTCTTTGACTTCCAAACGGTGTGAGAGGTGAATGAACTCGCGGTGAGTTTGTTTGGCCAGGTCGCTTTTCCTCACTCTGTTTGCCGGAGCCATGCTGTTTGCTCTGATTAAAGGCTGAACCTCCAATGTCTAATGCCTACACCAGCTGCATGTATATCAGCCCTAATCCCTGCGCTTTATTTATTTTCACCTAAATTCTTTCCTGGGATAAGTCTGATGTCCCTCAGGCTGTCTGATTTTTAATACCTGAGGTGCGTCTGGCTGATTTCGAGTGCGAGCTTCATTAGATTGATTTTGTGATGCGATGTGGAGTTGGATTGATATGGAATGTACCATGCTTGTTATTTAGTCTGATTTCGAAAGCATGAGGTTCATCAGACCGTCTGATTTTGAATGTTTGATTTTTATGTTCATTGTCTGAAGGATTCTGGGGTCTCTCAGTGCAGCACAATAACAACACGGCTCCTGGGTCCCGGGTACGAGTCAGACTCCAGGCTCTGCGTGTGTTTGTTTGTATGTTTGTCTTCTTTGTTTGTATGTTTGTCTGGGTATTTCGAGTTTCTGCAGGCAGTCTGTTTTCCTTCCTCAGTACAGAAACACGGCTGTTTTGATACATTTGCCTTTAGTGTGAGAGTGCGATGGATTCGAGAAAAAGTGCACGAGCCGTATCACACGGACTGAATGTCCTGCTATGGATAAGAATGTCAGACAGAATACTGAAGCTCCACGTCCTCGCTGCTGGAGTCCCTCTGGCTCATTAAGGTTGCTGAACTTGTTGTGGGGGTAAATTTAATTGGCCCGTGATCTTAAGCTCCCCCCCCACCCCCCATCCATCGGTCTCCTTGATTGCAACCCAATTACGGACGTCCATCAGGAGCCCCCCCCATCCCCCCCACCATTCCCCATTTCACTCACTTTCGCTCCTCATTTCAAAGGACCTTGTCGGATTTAGCGAGATCCTGATAGTAATTTGCCGTTGAGCGCGAGACGGGAGTCATTCCCATCATCCCTCGGCTGTACAGAGACCATCTGCGTGCTGCTGCCGTGCGACCTGCCTCCTGAATATTCAATTCCTCCTGCATCAGGTGGAATTAGCCTGTGATGCGTTTGTGAGGCGCCGCGGTCCGAGGTGCCGTCTTTCGGTGGTGTCGGCTGTACGCGGCAGGCGGGGATGCCTTTGGTGTTTCACTACAGTCTCCCCTAGATGTTAGAAACGAAACAGATAGCTAGTAGTAGTTTTAAGTGTTCTGACTGTTCGGGGCCTAAAGCCAAAAGCTCTGGGGCCCCACATAGAAGCGTGGGGTGAGTGGTGGTAAACCCTGGGTGTAGCTGGGGTGGATTTTAGTGCCGGCTGGGCAATGTGGTGCACTGCAGTTCTGCTCTGTACACGGCCGCCTCCGTCTCGTCCCGGAATCTGATATCCCAACGTGGAGCGCCACGTCCTCTTCCCCGAAGATGGAGGGGAGCGTGACGCCGTGCTTTGGAAATGTGGAGGCCACTATCAAATTGAATCATGGAGGAATCTGAGGCAGAAATACTCGTCTCGCCCCGCAAATCATTCCTCTAAATACGTGGCGGGTGAAATGTGGCTGTGCTAACGGGCTGCTTAATTGCAGCATTAAGTTAACGTATGAGGCCCAGCTGTCACGTTCGGATGGCAGAGTGTACAGCGCGGCGCCTTGGCTACTCCGGCCGCGGCGGCAGCATGTCACATGACACATTTATATCACATGACACATAACACATTCACAGTGCACACCGAAGGGTCCTTAGGTGAAAGTGCCTTCCTTTCTCTCCGGCCCACACTATGACCTTGTTTTCTAATCTTTTTCATCCTAATACACTAGTGGAATTTTTGTCCTTCAAGTTTAAAGCTTTATTTGTCACATACAAACACATGCTGGCTCCTGGATTGTGCTCAAAGGAAATATGTATTACTAAGAAAAATGATGTCAGTAAGTATATTTCCTGTGTTTACATAAGGCAGTCTATGTCAGGGAGGGGTTAGATGCGATATGCAGGAGCCGGTAAAGTGCGTGGGGGCGGCATAATTAAAGGTCTCCATCCACCGACTGGCTGCGAGGTGCTGAGCCTGCAGCTGGCTATGGCAATGGAGTCCCATGTAATCTGCGGTGCTCAGCCTCACCGAACGTGCCCCTCAGCACACCCCAGAAAGACGTCACAAATAAACCACATTAACCCAGCCCGTGGAATGTGATTTTTATTGCCAAGCATTGGGTCATGATGTAATGTCATTTGCCTAAGGTGCAATACCTGCGGGAGGAGAGGTATACCTGCTATTTCGGGAGGAACGCGGTGTGTACGTTTACCCAAGGTGCACAGCGAGATGTTCCATCTTGTCTGAAGGCTTCTCTATAAACATGCACAGCAGGGATTGTATGACTTGCGCTGGTGATATCTGTACTTTTAATCACTTGTGTATCGCTGCGTTAGTCTCATCTGGGGGTAACAGATCCGGGCTCGGGTCTGGGCTGGAATCTTGCTGCGGACCAGCGCATCTTCAGCTATAGAAGCAACTGTGCGTGAGACCCCCCCTGCCCCCCGGTCGTGGTGACCGTATTTTGAAGACTTTAGATGGATCCAGACACAGAGATGCCCTCAGTTCTCAGTTGTCCTGTCGTACCTCTTGGACTGGGGTTCGAATCAAACCCCGGTTGCATGTATGTGGAGTTTGCATGTTCTTTGCGTGTCGTCATGGGGTTTTCTCTGGGTACTAAAGGTCCAAAAATATGCTGAGGTCAATTGAAGTTACAAGATTGCCCATAGGTGTGCATGTGTGAGTGTCCTGGGTTGTTCCCTGCCTCGTGCCCCTCGTCCGTAGCTTCGCAGACAGGCTCTGGACCCCCCGCAACCCAGAAAGGATAGGCGGGTTGCAAAATGGATGGATGGATTTACCTATTTACAGGGTAATAAATCTGTTACACATGCAAATGTGTGTGCAGACTTGTTTTGAATTGAAAATCTCACTCCAACCAGCAGACCAAAGTTTGCAACCCTGGGTTCACTCCCTGGATTGCCAGCACTAACAGTCCTGGTTTTACGTACGGTTAATGCGCTGCTGTGAAATGCTTTACAATGTGATTATTAACTTTACCCGCACGCTGTTGTGACCCGCCAGACCCCAGTGGCATCCTAAACGGATCACGCTGGCGGTTCATTACCTCGGGAATCAGAGCGCCATCCTCCACCGATCTCATGGCCTGGGTGTAAAGGTAATCGAGAGGCTGTTTTATAAACATGGGGTTTCTGCAGCGAGATGGAAACAAAGTGTTTATCCTGTTTGGGCTAAAACGTTCTCAGAAACTATCGATGTCAGCGAGGCACGAGTGCAAGCGGCCGTCCGTGGCGATGCCCGGCTCTGCTTTTTTTCAGCCCAGTTTTACAGCGCGGTAGACAATCCGTGGTGAGAACTCACTGGCCAGCGAGCGTCTAAAATAAGTGCCTGTTTTTGGTTTGAAATGAAACTCAATGCTGGCTGAGAGATGGGTAAGTTGAGGTTTCACTCACGATGCAGGGAATGGGGTTCCTATTAAACCAATCTGAATTCCGCTGAGCTATTTGTCTCCTCAAAAGCACACGTCAGTAGCCGTTTGTGAGGCAGTGAATGGCGCAATGGAGAGAGCACCCTTATAAACAACGTATATTGCTTGATAGTGGTGCATGACCCTCCTGGTGCCATTGTGGTCCATAAGAAGGAGCCCCACAGCACAATCTGCTTTGCGGTGGGCACTGCAAGCTTGACGCACTGTACTGGAACTGTGGGGAAGTGTCAAGGAGTGTTTAAATTAATCTGATTTGCATATTTCAGGTTAAGAAGCTCTGTAGGGTATAACAGCAAAACCCCTGTTGGAATTTAAGCTGGCATGCTTACCGATTAGAAATCTAACCACTATGCCACATGCTGCCCATAACATTATAGATACTGATATAATTTGCTTAGTCCAATTATAACATCATAATGTCACATAATGACATCATAATGTCACATGATGTGACACTTGTGCTCTAACCTTGAACTTGATGTGTTACCCAGAATGCTTCAGGTAATTCAGCTGTATACATTTGAATATAATGTTAGCGTACATCAAACATCATGTACAGCATAATGAGCCTGCATTTTTCAGAGGGTGCTAATAGCACCTGCTTGGTCCCTTCCAGGTCCTGGAGACATGCTGGTGAATTGTCCCCTTAACCACATGCAGTGTGTCGGCACCAGCAAATGTATCCACTTTAACAAGCTGTGCGATGGAGCTCGAGACTGCGAGGATGGCTACGACGAGGGCATGCACTGTCGAGGTGAGGTCCAGCGGCATGGGATGGGGGTGGCCTCCTCTTCACTGTCAGTGTATTTTTAATCGTCTTAAATCAGAACTAACCAGGAAACTGCAGATACAGCCAATCAGAACTTGCGCCCTTTTGGTTAGCAGGAGCCTTTACTCAGTGTTTTTGAGGTGAATGGCTTTGCTGGTGGGCCCCACGGTGACATCACTCTGCTGTCATAACCCACTGAGCCACACGATGCCCCATCATTACTGTTGTTGAGCTCACCCCGTGCCTCTGACATTTCCGGGGGGGTTAGGTCATGCTTTTTCCCTCACATCCTCACCCCTAAGGGTTAGGGTTAGGGTTTGTCACAATCAGGCCCAACACCAACCCCTAGGGCCCTGTGACACGCAGTGCCTCTCACCCGCCCTTCTGCCCCACTTGTACCCCCAAGATGGCGGTCCTGGTAAGAACAGAGGCACCTGGATTTGCCAATGGCTGGGGGGTATGTGTGTTTACAGTAACTGGTGCTTTGATGGCAAGCCAGTGTGGTGCTGGGGGGAGGCACCTGTGTATTTAGGCTGTGGAGGGCAGCAGGTAGCTGCCAGTTAAGTATGTCAGCTTGTGACTTAGAGATTTACTTAAATCCCGAGGGTGGTAGTACCCTTGTGTCAGGCACTTAACCTGAATTACTCCAGTAAACCTCCAGCTGTTAAACGGGTAAAATTAGAAGCCCCTCTGGATGCCGGTTTCGGAAAGCTGTAAGACTCCCCGCATCAGACCTTGCACTCACTTTGCTCCCTGCCAGAAGAGGACGGAATCAGGGAGGGTTCTCGTGGGACGGGGTCGAGGAGCTCCTCCCGGAGCTCTGATGGAAATGGAGAAATAAGCAAATAATCAGCGGTGCGCTTGTGTTGGCTGCCCTCCATGTGTCGGGTCCCGGTGACCCTGATGCCGTGGTGACGCCCCCCCTCCCCACCAGGCCCCCCGGCCCGCCACCCGAGTCAAGCCAAGTGGCATTAAATCCGCAGTGTCACTCAGAATGTCACTGGATGCAAAGAGGCCCCACCCTGTGGATGCAGTGAGGGGTGG
>JAODKM010000001.1:49818666-49846250 GCA_026780845.1 Petrocephalus sullivani
AAACATGGAGAATCCCCATACAAAATTCCAGTTTAGTCCAGGACTAGGCTTAATCCTTGTCCGGGAAACCGGCCCTAGATGTTTACTAAAAGAAGTCAGAGAAAAAGCCAGTCCTCTCTCACCAGAAGACTTGCGACATGGAGAAAATTAAATGGATGGAGTAGAACAATGTAGGAGAAGCAGGTGTAAATTTTAATCAGGCACCTGAGGTCAGACCCAAGGGGTTAATGCCCCTAAAGGGTGCTTCAGAAGTGCTCAGACTGAAACGGTAAATAAAGCAAATGCCTGAGTGCTTGAATGTACTATATAAATATGAATTTATGAAAGAGGTGGAAAACTTGCTCAAATAGCCAGTCAGACAGATGATTTGTAGAGGTATATCTGTTTTTCATGGAAAAATGGGAAAACACTGCACTGTAGCCGACTCTCCATTATTCTGATGTAAACACCAAGAACCAAAGCAAGCATGACTGCAGGCCTTAGGGCCTGCATTTCCCAGCTCTCCTGCACAGTATGGGGAATGTCTAAAGGGCATTTTCACATATGCTCTATTCATTTCTGTATTTGGGGCAAATTAATACACTTGATTGTTCTCTTACACCTGCTATGTAGGTTGTCAGTCGACTGAGAATCGTTTTTTTCTGTACAATAAACTTGAAGTAAAAAAAAAATAAAAATTGTGCATGTCCATGAAGGACTTATGAGTGTGAATAAGGTCACAACTGAGTGTGATTGAAATGTTACATTTACAATATGTGACTGCCTTGCACAATGGCCTTCTTTAATTTTATATTCACTTTAATCCTGTTAAAGGCACCTGCTCGATGGACTAATTCCAGAGGAGACTAATCCCCGACTAATTCCCCGGCTAAGTCTGCCGTTTTTCCTGTGCGTCCTCTTGTGGACGCTCTGGAGGGCTCAGTGTTTGTTTGCGGGCGTACAGGACGCAGAGCCTCAGATAAAAGCTGTGCTCTCTGCTCCCGTACAGGAAAGAGCGGATTAGTTCAGTCACCCGGCCACCTGTGTGGGTCGTGTCGAGGTAAAAAGAGGCGCACTTAAGAGGGCTAAGAGCAGCCGGGCCCTTGATTGCAGTGAAGAAGCCGTGTAGGCCGGGTATATGCACACAGTGAGCCAGAGCCACCGTGAATGAGGAGAGAAACAGTGCAGAGAAAATGACCATCTTTAAGATGACGAGGTTTTAGTGTCAGTGCGTGGCGTCGGTGACTTCCAAAGCCGGTGCAATGCAAACGCAAAGAAATGAACAAAGAGACGATGTAATCGGTACACAAAATAAGTAAATTATATTTGAAAGTAAACGTATATCATATATAAGGTTGTTAATCTGTCTCTTTATGACTTATTTAATTGTTTATGTAACCATAACACAACATAAAGTGCAGCAGTGAATATTAGTGATAATTATCTTAGGGCACCGCACATTTTAATATGCTGGAAAATGGCCCTAGATGATTCTGCATTTTCAAAGAGGCTCGGTGGATGTCTAGTTCTCAATTTAAAGTGCATTTGACAAGTCGCCTGTTGCCATCACTTCATCCTTATGGATGTTGTGTAATTCTTATATGAACAAGACTGTTTTATCACTGATTATGCTTTTCTTTTAAAAATTAAGGACACTCTTTATCTCAAGGGCCTTTTACAGTTGTTTAAAAATGGCAAATCTTTAAACATATTATTTGTTTATTTAATTTAATTATTAAGATTTACAAAGAAGGATTGTAATTGATGTTCAAAAGTAAGTCAAAAGTAAGTTCTTAACAATAAAAAAAAAGCTACTCTTATGTTAAGATTTATGTTCTTCAAGTCTGATTTTTGAAATGTGTCATGTTTGGTCATTTAATAATCATGGGAAAATTAATTAAAGCTGGTTTTAATAAAACCTATGAATAAACAAAGCATTTTTAATGAGTGCCGGTATTTGAAGGCCAGCCGTGAGCACCCGGTTTGGTCAGCGGTTCTGGCAGGTTCTGACCTGTCAGCAGAAACGGGATGGTCACTGCGGTCCGCACCCATCAGGGGCGTGTTTGCGGGGCGGCATGGTGCGGGATGGTCACTGCGGTCCGCACCCATCAGGGGCGTGTTTGCGGGGCGGCATGGTGCGGGATGGTCACTGGGGTCCGCACCCATCAGGGGCGTGTTTGCGGGGCGGCATGGTGCAGGATGGTCACTGGGGTCTGCACCCATCAGGGGCGTGTTTGCGGGGCGGCATGGTGAGACATGCATGGACCTGCACTCTTCATATGAAGTCATACTCCTCGTGCTCACTTCGCATCTACTAAGTAAATAAACATGTCGGGGAACGCAGCTCTGCCACACTGACTCGGCGATGCAGCCTTCTGAGAGATATATCCTCTGTTATCGGCTGCTGGATTCCTGAAACTCCCAGACAGCTCACACACTGCCTGTCTTAATGTTTAAAGATATACTCATTATTAAATAGGAAGCGCTGCTGAATTTATGAATCTACAAATCATGCCTTGAGCTTCTCCTTTGGTTCTCGTTCTGTCATGTTCCTGTCTGTTTGTGTGAGTGTGTGTGTACCTGTCTGTTTGTGTGTACCTGACTATGTGTGTGCCTGTTTGTGTGAGTGTGTGTGTATCTGTCTTTGGGTGGTGTCTATATATGTGTGTACCTGTCTGTGTGTGTGTGTACCTGTCTGTGTGTGTATGTGTGTACCTGTCTGTGTGTGTGTGTGTGCCTGTCTGTGTGTGTGTGCCTGTCTGTGTGTGTGTGTGCCTGTCTGTGTGTGTGTGCCTGTCTGTGTGTGTGTGCCTGTCTGTGTATGTGTGTGCCTGTCTGTATGTGTGTGTGCCTGTCTGTGTGTGCCTGTCTGTATGTGTGTGTGTGTGCCTGCACTCCAGTGCTTTTCTTCCCAATGCAGCCTAGTTTGTCTCTGCTCACAGCCTGCATCACCACAAAGCTGCAAGGTCTTAACTCGCCTCAAGGCCGCCTGCCAGCTTTTCCGCCATTCAGCCCATTTATTTGGTCATACTCCATTCCTAGTTATGGCGTGTTTTTGTTATTGCCTGCTACCATATGCAACGCACGCTAATTTTAGCATGCTGCTACCTCCTCTACCGCGTGCACGGCAGCTAATTAATGCTCAACCTGTAAATGAGGGAATATTACAGCTTACAGCTCATTGGTGACTAACAATTCAATGAAAATTAGCTGCCTGAAGTAGAGTGAAAAATGGCCATTGTTCGAAGGCAAATTAAGCAAAGAAGAAAAAAAATAACATCATATCTTGGTGGCACTCAGTCCTCTGCTGGACGGGTCCACTGCAAATGGCTGAGAAATGGTGACACGGCCGCTTCCCAGCTATTCCCTGGATGTTAAGGTGAAACATTAGCCCGGGATAACATGTATAAATCACAGAGATGTGGCCGATTATTACTGTGGGAATTTGTGGGGCAGGACTCTGCCACATGGGTGGAGTGGCTGATGGAGTACAGTGAGGTTCAGAGAAAAACAGAATTTTTTAAAAGAGCCGACAAAATGGGAAGGAGGTACCTCTGATACGAAGGTATAGTAAGGTGCTACAAAGCAAAGCACGGAGCCAACGGAAACAAGCAACTAGCACCAACACAGCTGGCCCTATGTACCTTAGTCACTCGGGGCCAGCTGGACTACATTTAAAGAAATGACTGTTGGCATGGGGATGGCAGTCACTCACCATGGCAACGTAGAAACCACGGAAACCCGGCGCCATGCTGTATCTCGGTCAGCTTGGCATATTATTAAAGCATATTCTGTGACATAATAGGATTAGTGAGGATGGGATTGGCATGATGACTTTATCATAAGTCATAATTACTGCATAATGATCAGCTGTTGGGTAACTGGCTGGTTTCACTGTTGAATGGAACTAGCGAGCATTTGTGTCTTAACGATCTATTGTAGACCATTGTTAATGTTGCTAGTGTGTCATCAGCGGTAGATGGGATTCCCATGACATGGTATTAAGCTGATTGTAAAACAATTTACCTTCTCTTAAAAGACCAACTGCTCACAACTGCTGAGGCGTAGCGGTCAGGAAATCGGAGGCTGCACCACACTTCGGCAAGGTCGGCTACATTAACCACCAAACTCCCTGAAGTTAATGAACAGCATTTAGCATAGGCATATGGCAAGACTAAACAAACAGACAAACAAATGAGAAAACTGAGGCACAGAGGCCGTTTGAACACAGCCTTCCCTGTCCCACTGCTATTCTGCTCCAGCGACCGGTGGCATCTGGAGGGGGGGGTCCGACTCCAATGAAGGGTGAACCTAAAGAGCTGGTAGCACAGGGGGCCTTGTGAGTAATAGGGTCATTAAGCTAGCCTGCCCCCCCCCCCAAGCACCCTTGTGGATTGCTGCTGGGTGGGTTGATTGCTCATAGCAGTGTGGGACGCTCTATTCCAGACTCTATTGTGACAGAACTGCAGATGTGACACCGTCAACTCACATGGGTCATGGATTGGGTGTTCAGAGACCCCCCCCCCCACACACACACACACACACACACATAGTCACACAGGTGTGTCCTGCCCTGCATTGGGATGGTGTCAGCAACTAAAAAGACCAAAAGGAAGAGAGGTTGAGTTATGAGGACATGAATCATGCATTCCGGCGAGCACCGGGTGGGGGGCTGAAATTTACAGGCTCGTTCACCGCTGGACCTGCTCGTTAAGAATTACGAGAGCGGAGATTAATCAAGCGCCAAAGCCACCCATGCCTCTCACTCTCTCTCATGTAAGCCCATGTTTTTGCCAACTTTATTGGTGAAACTGGACCCTCCCCCCCCCCTCACAAAGGCCAGTCGCTGCTCATGCTGGTGCCAACCTAATTTCACAGCCTTCTGAGCTCTGCTCTGGGCTGGTTGGGCCGAACTTCCACAGCGAGTGTCGTTCATCTTCCGTGCCAAAACATTTACTGAAAAAAGCTAAGTAACACAATCAGGCATAATAAGCTGGAAGTGTTTCGAAGACGCCAGTGCGACATCTAATTAACAGCTTCGCATAGATAGCTCTGTGAATGATCGTGCTTTGGCTGTTTGTCTTAAGGCCAATCACAGCCTGCCTAAAGTGAGATCTCTCTGGTGGAATGAAACTGAAGATGCAGAAGCTGATTCCTCATCGCAGGCCCTTGTTAGACGAGCGTGGAGCGCTGCGTCTGATGTTAGCCGTGGTTAGCAGCAGCTGAGGACGCATCTGTTTCTCTTCAAGTGAGCAGGAAGGTGTCACCTGTGCTCACTTCCCCTACACTGCTCCTTTCCGTTTAAAAATCTGTTTAAAATCTGGAAAGTTCTGAGTCAGGCCACTATACCATGTGACACGGGCCTCTCATTTGGGACTGGGCCTTTAGAATCATCTGGCTCGATCTTCCCCCAACAAGTCGCTGTAGAAGACCCAGACTTAGGGTGAGTGTCATCCCTGCAAACACTATATGTCACTTAAACTGAAGCACTTCTGTTTTTATCAAAGAAAATAAAAATGAGATGTTAAACCATAGACTAAGTAGAACGAAAAGCTATGAATCTTGGGGAGGGGATTCGGTCAGGTGTGATACAGTATGTGCGTCTGTGTACCTGTCTCTGATATGCCGGCGAGCGTGATGAATGTGTGACATTACACATCGCAGGAAAGGCCATGTGCAGAGCAGATGTTGGAGACATTAAATATATTTAGCTGCATATTTCTCTAGTGCCATCTTGCACATATTTTTTTCCTTGCAAGATAATATTTCTCATTTCATCATTATTGGTTAATTAATCTTGGTAATGTTTCATAATTAATCTCTCATTTAAAACCAACTGACTGATTTCTTTCACATAAGGAGCACCAGACAGGCTTCGGATGATCTTGTGTCATATAGCTATCACTGCAACACAAAAGGCAGCCATTCTTTTTTGATATTACCCATAATCCTGTGCCACATGCCACATGTTGGGTGAATCTCAATATGAGTACTTGACCATACTTAAATTCTCCTCTACCTGTTTTAAGTCATCATCCATTTCCAATACTAAGATTGTTCTTGCTCCACCCCAAATATCAAGGATACATCAGTTGCATTCTTGCCAAATGAGACCAATCCCATAATTCATTGCGCATTAAGTGGGAATGTAGCAAGACCGATTTTGTATACATTTTATTTTCAAAATGTGGAATTGTTTGTGCTGGACAGGGAATAGCACTGAGTGAATTTTAGCGATGGGTTTAGATCTGATTCACATTTTGGGCATCCTGGGGATCTTCTCTGGTTCCTTCATATTTCCATAAAAAAAAAAAACAATGTGCATAAATGTAAAAAGACTTCACGAATTCTAACCTGAGACTATGTACACCCAAGATTCACGCCAAAGACATTTTAATTCAGGTTCTTCTGATCCTCCTTTCGGCCCCACGCGTAAGATCACACATTTGTTGGTGTGGCACATTAGCGATTCCCTGTCCGGAAGCTTCCCCCTCTGCTAGGTGAGTGCGGCTGTGTTCCTCCACACGCCCCGCTGAAGCTTGATTTACTTCTGCCCGTCAGAGGGAGATGGGGAGCCCAATAGCGCCGACGCTGGCCACATGTTTGGCAGAGGGCGCAGCGCGGGAAACACTTAGCCGATTGATGGTGGCCGGACGGCCGAGCGGGCCGCATACATGCTGCTCGGCTCCCCGCATACACACCGCTCTTACATTATTTATTTGCTCAGTGGCTTATCGTTTTTATAGTTATATGGCTGGGTATTGACTGAAGCTCTTGGCGTGATGTGTTTCTCCTGGGTCTTTATTTTCAGGCCAGCCTCAGCCCCCGAACCAGCAGCCCCCTGGGTGGGACACTGACTCCTGCTGAACCACATAATCAAAATAAACAAATAAAGACATTTCCTTATCGCGGTAATAAAAGGTCCCTGTTAATACTAGTTTGCATGTTTTTTTTTATGTCTGTGTTACGTATTACGTACAATTTTGGAACCAACAATAAGACATTGTTATTATTATTAGGAGTAGTATTGTTATCATTTAATAAATGGATAATTAATGCAGCTACCCAGTGGATATGTTTGTTTAATGAATGTTATAATGGGTATATCGTTCACTTTTCTTATGAAATTCCTCATACTGCAGAAATGGCTGAACTTGTCAGTAAAATTAAAGCATCTATAGACGATTGAGGTTTGACAGGAATGCATTCCCATGATGCATGGTTAAACAAGGCACCTGTAGATTCTGCTACGCAAAAGGAATGACTTCCCAGTATTCCGAATAAACCGGACCATTAAAGGACAGGGTTTATGTGGTCATCTCTATAACACACAGCATGCATTTCTGTGCCCCGGTGTAAAACCTTTACGTCGTTTATGACTGGGAGCTAGTGGCGCATTTTGTAATCCGATCTAGCGCCTCATATAACTTTCCTATGATAGCAGAGAGCATCATTATTGGTTTATGCGGTTACCTATTAAACCTCTCGTTTCCAGCTACTGTAAATGTAATCTACATATTGTACTGTAGCTGTATGGGAAAATACATAATGTAAGTGACACTGTCACGGGCTTGCCAAGATCGGATTGCGAAGGAGTCACCCGCTGCTCTGCCAAACAAACATTCCCCATATAGGAAACGGGGACACAATCGGAAAGCCTTTTCAGATGAATATATTACGCTGTAGGAATTCGGGGGCTTTGAGTGGCCAATTATCATTTCCACTGCTTATTTTTAAAAGTAATCATTCTTGTGAGCAGCTTTTGGCTGCGGAATCGTATTACTGGATAATAAAAATGATGGTCTCGGTCTATTCCGATTATTAATGTGTTTCCAGCACATGTAGGAGATGCATAATGCATCAGGCTCCGCGGTCCCTCCCTGCAAGGCGGCCGTCCTCGGAGACGGGACGCGAGCCCCCCTCCTGGACTGTAATGCCTGGCAATCGGTCACTGACACCCCCTCCTCCCGGCGCGCCCCCATAAATAAGGCGTGCGCGCCCCGGCGCACCAGACCCACACCAGACCCACACGTCTCCAGCCGCCTCACTTTTGGCACGGCGCCCGGCGCCTTCCTCCTCACCCATTATGTCGGAATTAATTTAAGGGCCGATCCCTTCGTGCAGGATTATGGGCCGTCCCGGCGGCACAGGCAGGTGTAGGAGCCGTTCCGATAACGACGTCAGAATACGACTGGGAGCTAAGGGAACGGCGTCCTTAGCCGGTCGGTCTAATTGATTCCTTTGGAATTTCCAAGGAATGTGGCACCTGGACAGGCCATCCTGGATATGAGGCAGCATCTGCTTTAATCTCCCTGGCCCAGTACTGAATCATAAGGCCAACCAAGGGGCAAAAATACTGTACATATATTTTTATGTGCCATATTGTAATATGTCATTCTACTGCCAGAACTTGATACCTTGATTGTACCTGTTAAAATCATTTTAACTTTTAATTTAGTAATTTAATACATGCATTTCTCTGCTGTGGGTGTTGCAGTTTCTTTTTTTTACCCTCAGATTGTTGTTGTAAAAATCCATTTTTCCCGCAGGGTGGAATCGCTCCTCCAGCAGTAGGGGGTTGTGTTTCAGCAAAGGGGAGGATTAAGCCTGGGTGCAGATACCGTCTGCATCCTGCTTCTGAGGAATCGCACATTTCTCCTTTGATTGAATTTGACATCCTTCATTCTGGGGCGATGCGAGAGAGCTTGTCATGGATTTTTTTCCCATGTGGTAGGCCTACCTGATGAAACCAGGCTCCAGCTCCAGGCTGCTGCCCACCGGTCGGCAGTGACAAATGGAAGCCAATCATGCCTCTCTGTCTCGCTCTCCAGAGCTCCTGCCCAACTGCCACGACTTGCGTTGCCGCTACGGCTGCGTCATGGCCAGGAACGGAACGTTCTGCTTCTGTGCCGACGGCTTCCAGGTGGAGCCCGATGGACGTGGCTGTAAAGGTGGGCATTCGGGTGGCATTCTGCTGCCATTTGGGTTTTTCTGCAGGCAGAGGAAACCTATTAGTGCCCAAAGATCTAACCGAATTACTGGCTAAAACTCCATGTCTTTTTATCTCTGTAAATAATCCATGTTGTCTGAATAATCTGTCTTAAAATTAGAACGATTTGGTGACAGCGCAAGAGGAAACTTAAAACTGGGTGTTTCAGAAGTGAAATAATGTATTTTAGATGGATTATCAAAGGAGTTCAAGAGAAGCAATTGAAACTGCATAATAATCAGACATGGCCTTGCAGTGTGGTTGTCATGTGACTTTTGATGTAGCTTGTTGTAGCTTTTGATATAAACATGTTTCTCTCCCTCCAAGATTACAATGAATGCAGTGTGTATGGCATGTGCAGTCAGACCTGCATGAACACCTACGGATCATACAGATGTAGCTGTACGGATGGCTACATCCTGCAGGCAGACAGAAGCTCCTGCAAAGCCAAAAACGGTAAGGAGATACATCGTCTGTGGGATCTTTTTCCTGCAAATTCTATTAACACGCCTTCCAGCCAATCAGATGCTTGCTTTTTTTCTGATTAACAATAGCTGATGCATATAGTGTGACTTAGCATTTAAAATGCAGTTAGATTTCTTACTTCGGAAAATTAAAATGCTTATGGGATATGTAGTGCTTAGAATACATTACAGAAGAAATTAACACCTGCTACTTTGGTGTTAGTTACATAATGCTTTAAGATGTATAACATTTACCTAAGTTCACTTACAGATAACAATATTCAGTGCTATTACCTGCGGTCTCCACAAAGAAGGGTGAAGCTTTTGGGTGATTCAGAAAGATCCAGTCAGTCCTCTAGGCAACAGAGGTGGCTGCCCAGGGTGCTCTAGGGGGTGTGGGGGGGGGCGCATCTCTTGGTCTTCATTGGCACGCTTGAATTTCTCATTTCGTCACATCAAAGGACCCTGTTGGATTTGCATGCAGATTTTTTTTTGGCAGATATCATCTCCAAATGCGGCAGAGAGGTGGCCCGGCACCCATTCTGTCATTCTTATGTAATTACAGCAAGTAGATGTTTAGGAAACGTGGCACTGTGACTGTGATCAGCTGCTCGCCACCGAGCATCTGCCACGAATAAAATATGGCGACACAAGCCAAGGCCAGCGGAAGGGCACAGGACAAGGAGCACTGAACTGCACTCCAAGCATTTTCACGCTGTGGCCCCAGGGCCTGGCAGTGTGCGAGGCGCTCAGAATCCACTAGTGAAAACATCTCCAGGAGTTAAACAGATCTGTGTTAAAACACTGAGCAGCTAGCAGGGAACATATGTCTGCAGAAAAAAAAAATAATAAAAAGTGTTAATTAATTGGTTGTAGCACAGTCCTGGTTGTGCATCATTAAGTTTTGTCCACACATGCGGGATCTTAATGTCTTTTTTCCTGTTCATCTGTTTCTTTGTATGTGCTTAAGTCATGTTCTTCTAACTGCACAGACCCTTTTAATCTTTAAGAAGTGGAAAATATGGACAGGCTATCAAATGCCGAGGACAGACGTTATTTATAAACTTGCACTCTCTTCAGAATAATCAGCTTTGAAGAGAAGTAAAGGAAGGGGATGGTGTTTTTGGCTTATAATTAGATGATAAACATTGAGGAGGCTTTTTGGAGAAATTACGTGCTTGTCATTAGAGGAAATTACTTTTTGAAAATCATATTTCAGGGTTGTATCACAAGACGAGCAGGTTTTTATGTGCAATGCCACATGATTTCTGCTCTTGCTTAGTGTAAGAAACAACTGGTGCTGGATTAGCTGTTGAGAGATAAGGTAAAAAGTAGCTGGGAGAAGGCCCACCATGATTTATTACCCGAATTAGTAGACCGTCCTGTGAGTTAAAGTTTCTTAGAGGTGTGGGATAAATCACCTCTTGTCTAAGTGAGCCCTGCACCTAAAATATCACATGGTGAGTTAGACCCCTGAAGTCGCCACTGATAAGCCCTAACTTAAAGCAGTAAATCACACATGGGCGTGCTGCGAAGCTTCAGCGTCATCGCAATAGAACTGCCAATGGGACTGTAGTTCTGCAATGGTAGGTGACCATCACCATCTCTCCCAAAAGGCGTGGGCACAGGTATAGGTGGGAACAATGCCAAGAAATGTGAGGACCTTTTAAGGATATTGCCGATGAGAAGTGATTTTTGGTTTTTGATGGAACACAGCTAATTTCTCTGTTGCGATAAGGCACAGGTATAAATCCAGGAGATTAGCTTCGGAATTAATGCAGAGTAACTCTGTCACTTTCGTGATTCACCATCTCTATAGCTAGAGTTCTGACAGCCGTCTCGTAAGCCACCATGCTATGTAAGTGCTGGGTGTATTGTTCATTATTGAGGAATTCTTAATCCCCAGCTTCGACTCACGATAGCCTTTAGTGGTGTCTGCAATGTGCGGGACGACCCTCTCATTGACCGCCCTGAGCCCCTCTAATTAAACCCCCCCCTCACCACTTTCTGTGTTTCCTTTTCATGTTTCAGAGCCCGGCGACAGACCCGCTGTTCTCCTGATTGGAAACTCGGAACAAATCACCATCACGCACCTCAACGGATCCTTGCTGCTGACCTTAGAATCCCTCAGTATGAAAGGGATGCGCACAATAGATTTCAGTTACAACACGGAGGCCCTTTGTTGGGTGGCAGTTTCCGCTGTGGCCAGCCGGCTCTGGTGCAGCAGGACGCAGGGCCAGCGCGCGTCCTCCGAGGAGTGGGAGATGAGAATTGGACAGAACCTGCAAAGTGAGTCCCTAAATGCAGTGAGACAAGACCTCAATTGAACATTGGTACCAAGGAAAAGTTTTTTTTTTTTGCAGTTCGTATGTTTCCCAGCTCATTAACATGAGATATAAAGGACGCTGTTATTTTGCACCCCTAACCTTGAGTAACGAGGAAGTATTATTTTAAGCAAAAAAATGTTTTCCAGTTTATAAACATAAAATATGAAGGATGTCTTTGTTTTCCGTTGATGGCCTTGGTAACAGCCAAGCAAGTATTTACTGTAGTTTTATGTCCAGCCCTGCTTTTGAACAGGATAGACTGTGGGTAGAAAAGTTAGAGCCTTCAATAGCGTTTACCACTAAAAGCCCTCATTAATTGGAGCCGGTGTTTCACAGACTGGAACCTGTAGCGGTGTGAGTGATTAGAAGCAGGTATGAGTGTGGCTTGGTGTGAACCTGTCACTCACAAGTCTCTGCCCTCAGTGCAATTCCAGCATTAACACAAATACACTGAATAGCTTTTGATATGTATATACTACATTTCTGAGATATGTCAAGTGCCCACTTCTGCTTTAGCCAGTAGCCATTGTATCTTCAGACTAATAAAGAATTTGTTAGGCTAGGGTCCAGGTTTATCACGTTGCGGCAGGCCTTCCTAAAGGGCAGCACTCCACCGTTTGCGTCATGAGTGATTACACAGTGACATTACTGTAGGAGAAGCCCTAATTTCCTCAGAATTGCCTGTTGTCTAGATGAGAGCTTTATCCTCTGGTGCCCTGTTGGTGTGCTTGTTAAAATGCCGGACATCATTTCCTATAAAATGAATCCCCGGAGCAGATATTTGCTAAGCAGCAGTGAGTCCCCAGTGGTTTCTTCCAAAGCCAGAGACACTGAAACTACACCTCGCCCTTCTTAATGTCTGCTGAGCACTAAGGCATCTTTAGTGGCAGTCTTACCCCATGACAGGTGCCCATGGCGCCCGGAAGTGACTGCAGTCGCATGGGTTCCTATCCAGCTAAGCTCAGTGGTCTCCCAGTTATTCCTAATGCCCTCAAGATTCTACAGGGATCAGTGTAGGTTTTTTTTTTTTTTTTATAAAAAAATTGGCAAACAATTACTAGACGGCTGGGGCTAAGCAACACGCAGCATTGTCATTGAGAGAGTAGTGCTTTGTTTATTTTCTTGGTATATCTTATCATTTTATAGGGGAAATAAATAATATGAAAGAATAGGCAGACAATTAACGACCATGTGTAAATTTAAGAGGAACTCTTTGAAAAGACCGCAGTGAGTTGATGGTCCCTCGAACCCAGTCCACTTTGGCATATTTTGGTAAGGAGACTGGTATCAAAATCGAGGTATCACACTGCATACCCTGGTGTGGATGTGCCATTATTATTATGACATGTAATCCTGGGTTAGTGGGAAACTTATTCTATGCACAACGGTGCAGCTTAAAGAGTGAAAACGGAGTGAGGCGTGTGAGAGAGGGGTGAATAACAAAGAATCACTGCGCTCTGGGGGAGGGAGCCGACAGAACAGCTGGCTGTCGACCCCTGGGCCTTTGATGCCATGGCAGTCCATGGACACGCAGACAAAAGAGTGCCCCCCAGTGGCCCAATGTAGCACAAACGCCGCACACTCTGCGACGGCCACGTTTCCTGCTGTAATAAAGATTCATGAACTATGCAGGAACAGGAAATGCGGACGGGCTTTGCTCTGACTCCATGTTCAGCCTGTGCCAGAGAGACCGTTTCCAATTAGACACGAGTTCTGTGCTTTAAGAGACCTAGGACATCCGTGAAACAAACAACCTATTATAGTAGAAAATCACGTTCCATGGGAGAATGCGTAGGTCCAAACATTCTGTTCGCTGCCTGCACCCCTGATTGAAATCTATCTGAGTTTTCCTTTAGATTGAATCCGATGCTTCCAAATGAATCATACCAGACCTCTTTATCTCTGTTCTAAAATCGCTGCCCATGTTTATCATAATAACCATATAATCATAGTAACAGGATTATTATACCATCAGAAGTCTGATTCGTCTGCCCATATATGCACTGAGTGTTTCTATGAGTCACATCCTGTTTCTTTATGTGTTTTCCATTTGAATGCATATGTTCTGTAGGAATAGGTTGTGATACAGGAGGTTGTAGAGGTTCAGAACCTCTTTAATCAGTTCTGGTCTCATCTGGCCACGGAGACATGTGTAATCATGCTGTAAAAAACTGTGTGGGAATTGATGGTTAATGGGGACCCTCGCCTCGCTCCTCCATGCCGAAATGCAAGGGTCGCCATGTTACATTCAAGCGAATTCGTCTGCTAATGCTCCTACTAAGTGGTCTTCAGTAATTTGTGTGTCTTGCTTAGTAAGAGCCATAGAAATGTAGTGAAGCTGTCATAGGATTGTGTTTGTTTAGGATTTAATTTGGCTCTTTTTTCCTCTCTTCCTCTCCAGACGTGGACCAAATGGCCATCGACTGGCTATCCGGCAACCTATACTTCAGCGACCCGGCCAACGGCCGCATATCTGTGTGCCGTCAGGGCAAAGACATGTGTGTCACCGTTATTGATGTGGACCTGCATAACCCTGGAGGGATCGCACTGGACCCTCTCATGGGGTAAGTCACCCCCCCGCTGGACTGCTGCCATCATCCACTGTTACCGATGCGGTGCCACTTAATCCTGCCAAAGCGTTGGCCAGTGAGTGACAGAGAAATTTCGGCCGGATCTGTCCCGGCCATGGGAAATAATAATAAAAGCCTACTGAACTAAGACAAGCAAACAATTTATAAAGACAGGGAAGGGCAGCGGTCCAGGAAACCCTGTGATCTCTGCCTGGAATCTGTGAGCAGCCGCGACTGGCTTTACTGGTTTATTAACTGGCTTAAATGGCCTGGTGTTTCTTATCTCTGCCATCTATCCGTCCATGCGCGGCCACTTACTCAATATAGGCTTGTGGGTACTCTGGCACGTTTCCCAGGAAGAGCAGGCCACACGGCAGGTACATCTGCCCCAGAGATACTTAATTCAGTAAATTAAATGCAGTTTGAAATGTACATAAACATAAGCTGCTTTAGGAGAGGGTGTTCATATGCGAAACAAAAGCGAACAGCTGCTCTCACCAAAGTTTGCCATCTCACTGTTTTTCCTTTCACAAATACATTAGAAACATTTAGCTCCCGAATTGCTTTCTGCGGGGGGTAAATAATATATTCATGCGGTCTTGAATCTTTTAAAAGTGAATAATTCAGCCAGAGGAGTCTGCAGAGAATCGTAGCATAATTATTATTTTTGTTAACGCTCATCAGCCGCAGAAAGGTCTTGTGGTAAAAGTGTGTGATGAATCGCAAGCTTGAACAGCGCTTCGCTCCCTTCATGTTTATAATCATACAGGGTCAGCAGAGAGGACCGAACCTGCATTTCAGCAGCAGAGCTCTAATGAGACTCTCTATTTCCAGAATGGCTAAAATCTGGTAAAGTCCCAGCCCATATTTCTCCCTCTTTCATCCAGAATGTGGAGGCTGGTGGAAATCTTCCCCGGTCCACTGGGGAAATGCTTGTTTCTCACTGAAGATGACCTTAGATTTCCACGTCAGATAGCTTATTCCATGACATTATATTGTTATTAATGCCACTTGATTACGAGGCACATTACCAAGCCCCCAGGGTACACTGGCCATTCCCACACTGGTTTGACCTTGTCTTCCTGGATATTTACATTTGCATTTGGGGTATTATAAACATGCCCTGCTTCTGACATCCCTCTCGTGGGCAGTGGTGGCGTAATGGTCAGGGTAATCAAAAAGTTGCTGGTTTGAGTCCCCATCCTGCAAGCACTGCTGAAGTACCCTGAGTCAGGTACCGTCCCCAAGCAGTGGTCCCCGGGCGCTGAATTAGCTGCCCACTGCTGTGTCACAATTGGGTTAAATGCAGAGGACAAATTTTATTGTTGTGCGCTGTGTGCTGAGGTGTGTCAGTAATGACAATTAATCACCTTTCACTTTCAAAATGTAATTACTTAAATATCTGCATTTTAATATCATTCCCATGTACAAAAAATGATTTCAATCCTAAACAGTTTGTTTACATTTATACTTATGTTTCTTTCAGCAGACTTTTGTGTCCAAGGTCACTCACTGGTCATTTACTTGTTTCCAAGGTCACTTAGAGGAAATTGCGAATAGACACAAAATGCTTCAATATAAGATAGGCTTCTCTCTGATCTCAGCTGACTATACGAATCACCTTATGAAAGAGCAAGCATCAAAAGCTAATACAATATCCAGAGATGCATGTAAATGCAGTATGCCGATGAGTACACCCAGGATGCAATCTGGAGTACAAGGCTAAGGTGCTACCTGAAAAGATTATTGGTATGAGGTCTACCTCAACCAGCAGACCTCTCTCCCCATGCCTTAATCCAACCCCTGAGAGATGTCGCTCCATGATTCCTTGATTAGGTAATTAATTAAGGATTGCTAATGGTTGTGTTTGCTGAAGGACATCTGATAAGGATTCATTGAGCGTCCTTGCTTTTTCGGTCACTGCCGTCTGCAGCCTGAGCTGTACCCATACACCTTGAGGATCATTCCTCTGTGCTTGGCTCCTTTGACAGATATGTTACAAAGGTTGGTCGAGACAAGAATAATGGCCTTCCCGAATTGGCAGCCACATCTAAGCCCAGCGCAGGTCTGCCGCCAAACTGCATACAGAGCAATCCGAGGCACTCTCGGGGAAAGTAAAGGCCCTCGCGCATGCTGCTAGACTTTGGCTTAATTTATTGCTCTTGCCAGGGGAACGTCGGGCCCGCCAAGAACACAGACAAGATCATTGCGTGGTGAGAGCGTTGGAACCGCTACACGCGACAGGAGGCCATATGGCTTGTCTTATTAGTTCGCTGTAGCTGGTAACTGCGTGTTTCTCAGCTTGCTTAGTTGTGTCTAGATCGTTCCTAGGGAGAAGGACTCTCCCCAGCTCCCTGCAGGGCCGTTCTGAGTGGAGCCAACCTTTGCCTGTTTTCTCAGCTTTGCGCTAAGTTTGTACGGTTGGAACGAATCGGCGGATTAAATGCGCGTGGATTTAAGCCGCCGCGGATGACGAGCTTTCTGAGTGAGCGCCTAGCGGGTCGCCTAGTTGCTGTAATTTCACGTTAACGATGGCGGTTGCTTGCTTCCCTAAAAGCCCAAGCCGGTGTCAGCGGCACCATCATCAGTATACGCTGTCACAGTGGGCTGCAGTTTTAGCTGACGAAGGCCCGTTTTATTTTAGCTAACGCGCTGCTCAGATTCAAAGCCCACTGTATCGCTTTAGCTGCTTCGGCTTCATGGATTAATGCCTCCCGCTTGCTTTCTGTCAGGTGCTGTTAGCGCAAGGCGTGAAAAGTGTAGCCTTATCCACACAGAAGGCGCACATGCGGGGCGGCTGGTCTGGAGCCTGTTAGAGGATGGGGAAAGCAGCAATGGGCGGCTAACCCACTATGGGGGTTTTTAGCATATAAAGAATCAGTTATTGATTCATTATCATAACTTAATACACAAATACATATGCAAATAAGGACAAATGGAGGGGGAAAAAACTATCGCCAACCAAGTCAGTGAGACAGCAAACATTCTTTATTATGGGCCAACAGTTAAATTCCAAGGAGTGACAGTATAGTGACCGTTTGTGTAAATGCGCTGTGTTGCAAGGAAAAGCCGTGCTGGGAATCATGAGATTGCTTGTTTTTTTTTGTGAAATATTTACACATTTTATACATTTTAAGAGGCACAAAAGGACATTTAGGATTTAATGGCTGGACATTGACAGCCTACAATTGACTGTAGTGTCCCAAAACCTGGGCGTCTTTCACTCTGAATGGGTCCTCTGTGGAATTTTTAAAAGGTCGGTCAGAAATTTGGCCTGGTTCCTGCTGTGTTTGGTCTGTTTTCATGGGACTGTGGTGTGAATTTATGGAAGCAGGCTGTGCTGGTAGAGCGGTGGGTTGCGCGTGTTCATGCTAAGTGAACCACAGGGCAAAGGTTGTGCCTATGTGCCACCAACATCTTCAAACACTGGTGTTTTAGAGTCTCCGGGTAAATATAGAGTCATTAAAATTCATTAAAATCACACAGTAAGAACCGTAAGAGCAAAAGTTTTTTTTTTTTTTTTTACTTTATTGTTATTTTTAATTTTCATTTCTTGGGAACGGTTTAGTCAGAATAATCAGGTTTTCCGGAAAGGGTGCTCTGAGTTTTTGGGTTATTTGGTTCATAAGGAGAATGCTCATTAATCCTTTATGTCGAATGATTAATTAATCCAGTTTCTGTGTCCTCTGCCTGTGAGTCTGTTCCAGTGGGTCCTGCTACACAGTCGTCTTATTCACACAAAGCAGAACGTTTGTAAACATCACTGTGACTTACGTTTAAGACTTTCACAGGCCTTGTAAACAGAGAAGATAAAACAAATCTCACATGTGTCATTTGCGCCGTATTCCATTTAAAGGACCTTGTTGTCCCTTTTTATTCATTTATTTGCTTATTCAGTTGAGGACAACAGTTTCTCCATGTTTAGATGCTATGAGCTAGGATCTCAAGATAATAAAAACAATAAAAATAAAATTACTCGCATCTCTTCTGTAAGTAGCATCCTGGGCAAAGGGGGGGTGGGGTTCACAAAGATGCCTTTCCAGGTGGGTAAATTATCCCCAAGCATGAGTAACAGACTGGTTGTGTGAGGGATTTGGGGTCTGTGGGACTCTGGGTCAATGACAGTGTATGTACCTTGCCAATGTGGTGTCCTGTTCCCTACCTGATACACCCAGAGGGCAGCGCAAGATGCGTAACAGTTAGAGAAGAGCCAAAGATAATGGCTTGTATGACCTTTTGGAAAAAAAGGGCAATTAAATCTGAACATGCTGTATTTCGCTGAGGATTTGCAGTTGCCATTAGATCTGCAGCAGATAACATAAACAGTCATTAGCTGGAACACTGTATGGCAAGCGATGGCAAGATCGTTCGGTAAAAATAAATAAGTGGATTCCTCAGAAGTTAGCATATGTGGGCTGGCACTGTAATTAAACTTTTTTATGTATTTATGCGCGTACTCGTCTTCATTGCAGATAAATGGGTGTATAGCTTATATAAGGGAATCCGTTTTTTTGCGAAAAAAAAACAATAGTGGATATTGAGAAGTACTGTAT
Organism: Petrocephalus sullivani; assembly: GCA_026780845.1. Lineage (NCBI taxonomy): Eukaryota > Metazoa > Chordata > Actinopteri > Osteoglossiformes > Mormyridae > Petrocephalus > Petrocephalus sullivani. The sequence goes on from JAODKM010000001.1 coordinate 49,837,549, forward strand.
TAGTTATTATGAAGATGTACGCGATTTGTACTAAGGAGGAAAAAAAATAAAATGATTTTGGTGGCTAGGCTGGGAAGCGTCGAGTTGGCAATCTGTACTTTTTTTTTTTTTAACAAATATGCGAGTCGTTAAACCTAAAAGGCGTCATTTAATGCTGATTTAATTTGATATGCAAATCGGCGTCCCGTGCTTGGCAGTGGGAGATTTCTGACGCTCGATCGAATTCTGGTATGAAAAGGTTCTTGTACGACAGATGGAGAGGAAGGAGACGGAGAGCCGCGCGTGCCGCCGCGCGCCGTTTCCGTTGCCGGCGAACAGCACCCGCTTGGCTGCCCACTTTGCCGAAAAATAATTCACCTGGCCGTTTAGCTATACACCGTACATTTATTTATTATTTTAAATCATAGTTTGATGTTATTTGTGGTTCACTGTTATTGCTTATCGGTTAGTTGTAGTTTGCTTACTTGTAACTTTACTGGCCCCGTCAGTGTTTGTTTACAGTGTTTTTGTTGTACATCGTGTACAACCATGCAATGACAATGAAGAATTGTGATTCTGATTTTACCTGATAATTGCTTTCAAGGACGGAGGGTTCTACTAACACCCACTGCGTTGTTTTTACATGTTGAACCAGGGTGCCTATTTTTATATTACATTGTGGGGACCAGATGCTCCTGCAGTGTGATAAACACCTATTATTTTGCCGTTTTGGGGGCTTTTTTCAGTCTCCAGAAGAGGAAACCCCATCTTATAAAAATCTCTGTTTGCAGTCAAAAACTAAATGAATGTTTGGTTACTTATGGTTAAGGCTGGGCTGGTTAGGGGATAAGGTTGTCATAGTTGGGATTAGGGTTTTGCCCATAGAAATGAATCCCGGTCCCCACAAAAATAATAATACAAATGTGTGTGTGTGTGTGTGTCAGTGAGTTATGGGATTTACCCGACACATTTCCCTTTCCAGGATGCTCTTCGTCACTGACTATGGGAACGTTGCCAAGGTGGAGCGCAGCAACATGGATGGCACCAACCGGACCCGGATAGTGGATTACAGAACGGAACGGCCGACCGCGCTGACGCTGGACTTGGTGAAGAAGCTGGTATACTGGACGGATGCCTACCTGGACCGCATCGAGGTGGCAGATTATGATGGGGGGAACCGGTACGTCGTGATCCAGGGCATCTCGGTGAGTATCAGGCTTGCCCAAGTCCAGGTGATTCTGTCCTTTAAGTCATGTCGAGTCCCTGAGCAGCCCCCATTACCCCAGGGACTTTCTGACCCTGTTCTCAAAATGCACATCACTTCAGATAAATGCATTTGCTAAATAAATAAAATGTAAAAAGCTTACTTGCTGTTCACACAGTGTACATCCTGATTTCCAGTGGTGTGTCTGTAAGAATTGGTGTCTTATGTTAGTATCAAATGCTAGCAAGATTACCATTTGCTTGCTTAAATCTGCATTATGAATCCATTCCATTCAGCTGTTCTATAGATTTTTTTCAAGCAGATTAAGAGTTAACAGGAATGCCTCAATACATTGAGATGTGTGATACGACTAATAATGAATAATATATTGAATATGCCCTATTTTCCTTCAGATAATCTATTCACTTCGATGCAGAACACTGATATCTCCCTGCTTTTTAACCAATCGCATGGTGGTGACGCCACCAGGTCGGTTTGGTCACACTTTTGGCCCTGCTAGTAAGCAAGGCCATGTCAGCATGGTTACGGATTGGGTATGGATCGCAAACTTTGTAATGGAAAACTGCCAGTTTGTGGTATGGGTTGGATTCAGCTCGGTACTTGGTAGCAGTGGAAAAGCACCAACATTTTACTGTATCCAGTGCATGGCGTTTTTAATTGTCACTGGATGACCAATAGCTGTTCTCAAGTCCCGTTCTAACAGACAACTGTTGCATTTTGGCGTTACAGTGATCTCTAAGGGCAATTTGACCTGATACGTGGTATATTTTGTCAAAGCCAGACTCAAGTCTGGTAGTCGTTTATCTTGTGCCTTTGTGTTGAGGTATTGTGGTTCTCATGGAGCATACTTAAGGAGTTCCAGATGATGGTTTGATTTAATGCATGACAGCAAGCTGCCTTTAACTCTTTTTCTTTCACGTTGTTACCAGAGCAAGAGATTTCAAATATAATGTGTATCTCAACTGGAGGATTACAGCAGGCCTTGCATGCACTTCCAAGTGGTTTTTCATGCAGGCTATATGTTCAGAAAGTTCTTTATAACAGTATCTAAATCATCTGCTCACTGTGGGTTAAAGAAGAGCGTCAGATTGAACTGAAGCGCTCTTTGGTGTCTTTGTAAACGGTTAAGTTCAGATGCTGAAGGCATTTTCATGCCCTGCTTAGACATTCTCTTTCTTTTTTTCTCCTGTTCCTCTCATTCCCAGGTTTCATACCTTCACGGATTAACGCTCTTTGAAGAATTCTTGTTTGCGGTGCGCTCAGAACCTTCCGGAGGACCGAAAGCAGACATTCTTCAAATAAATCGGTTTAACGGCACCGAGGTGCTCACCTTTCCTGTCGTGGGAGATGCCCGCATGATACGGGTGCAGCACAGACTGACCCAGCCTACAGGTGAGTAACTCTGCGTGGGTGGGTGCGTGAATGTACAGACCTCATGTTCGCAGCACTAGCCCTGAGGAGAACGCCACATTGCCTCCTTTGGCCATGGCCCTTTGCTTAATTGCTTAGGTAAATATCAGCTTGTATAAATCCATAAAGCGGTGACCTTTTCATGCCGAAAAAGGACATCTGATATCAGCTTTTGGTAATTTGCATCTCTGCTTTCGCCAGCGGCGGAGTGTGTGTTCACTCGCGCCTCGCATGTTTCCGGAACCTTCCGCTCATTAAAGCCGTGAAATGTAAATGAACGCCGGAGGCTAACAGAGCGTGCCGCTAACCGCCGTGCTTTGTCACGTGGTTAACTGTGTGGCTGTGCGTTGTGTGGTGCGCCCTTCTCCCACCCCACAGTCCGGACCCATGCCTGCGAGGCTGACCCATACGGGAGACCAGGGGGCTGCGCTCATGTCTGCCTACTCAGCGGCAGCTACAAGTCCCGGACCTGCCGATGCCGGACGGGCTTCACCCTGGGGAGCGACGGGCGATCCTGCAAAAGTCAGTGCACATTATTCCCCGCTGCTGTCCAGGCAATTTGTTCTTGGCTGTCGTTCGAACCGTCTGGCAGGCCGAGGGAGATGAGGTATTGATGTCTGGATAAATGATGGGTGAGTTTCCTTAAAGCGATCCATCACAGGAAACACGGCACACATTAGGCTGTTATTCCAGGGCCTGGAAACATGGTGAGATGGAAATAAATAAATGAATTTGTTGATAAACAGGTTAAATGGCGCATAACCAGGTCAGGGCGACACTCCGAGGCCAAAAGAGTCTCTCCTGTGCCGTTCTGCTTTGAAATCATCACAGCCTGACATCATTAATCATGACATCACTGACGTTTACATACTAATTGGATCTTCTTCTTTAGAAGTATAATCAGTATAAGAGTCAAACGAGGGCTGGGCAGTATATTGAATTTTAATGGTATATCGATTTATTTTCAAACGAGATGTTGGATAAAACAGTACCGTTTATATCAATAGAATTTTATTGCACAATAAAATAGTATGAAGAAAGATTTTTAATTGAGACCTGTAGTACTCCTTTCTGGTTATAAACAATATGAGACCTTCAGTCGTGACTTTGCACAGAATCCCAGACTTCACAGCTAAAATCATGGTCAAAATGATGGTGATGAAAGGATAGGAATCATTATTCCTTGGTTTATTTTGTTTTTAAAAATTACCTGATAGCTAAGGAGTTAAACGTATCGTCATTTGCAACATTTATTTATTGAAGGCTCATACTTTGAAATAAAGATCTTTCCAGTTATTAAGTGTACTTTAATTGGTTGTAAGGCTTGTTTTTAGAGCCATTTGTGAAATAGGTTTTACATTTACACAGTTATTTGTCTTTATTATTCGCCCTCTGCTTTGAGAGTAGTGTCATAAACTGAGAAAGAAGAGTGTTGGTGCACAAAGAAGAGGGAAACACTTTTGTGTCTTAGCTGCTTTACTTGACCCATGCAACACAGATATAGGCATAATTTATTTAGAGTTTATTTTGAGGCTTCTGTTTGGAATAAAGAACATCTCTATACTGAGTTTTTGTATTAGTATATTTGTGTATTTTGTTTTTACCACACTGTTTTAAGAAGTGTTTGTGATGTCTCACATGTAGTGTAGTATTGACTTTAAAAATTACCAAGAAAAAAAAAAAAAATATATATATATATATATAATAAAAATATATAGAAAACATATAAATATATATTGTGAATTGCTTTTCTCCCTAAAAATACCGAGATACAGTCTTTGGTCCATCTCTCCCAGCTCTAAGTTAGACGCTGAGTAACCTGAAATATCAGTGAGTAAAACGCAGCTTTATCCCGATATCCCCCAGACTCTCGAAAGCTTCTGCGTGTCTTAACGATATTCGCTGCACCCCACTCTAGTAATCATGTTGCCTTGTGATTTATTCAGAAAGATGTAACAGAAGATAGTTTCTCTGGGAGCGGGGCTTATGTCCTGGGCTAGCAAATCACGATATGTGCTGTGCACACTCCAGGAATATCACATGTAATGATCGGCATGCTGGTGTCAGTTGTCCTCTCTGTGCCTCAGTTTCTGTCACATCCCGAGCTAAGTAAATTCTTAAAAAGAGAAAAATAACAAACCAATAAATAAAGCAGTTCATCTATTACTTGACGTAGAGCCCCACTGAGGGAATTCAAATCCCCTCATATGTGACGATCAATGTCACATGTATGGATTGTGTGCTATCTTCATTTTGATTGTCTTACAAAAGATGCCCTCCCCCACCTTCGTTAACATACCTCAAGCCTAATTAGTGCGGCCATAATGTGACGTGTTCTGCAGGCATCAGACACCACGTTGTGAAACAAAACGTCCTAAAGTGGAAGAAACGCACGTATTCCGCTATCACTTTCTCCTTAACCAGTGAGACATGTCCGAGGAAACTGTAGGCCAGCCCAAACAAAAGGGGGTAACTGATTCGATAAGAGCCAATCAGTCAGACTCATTATTTTTTTAATTAAGGTAATGTAATGAGCATAGTCTTCAAGCTATGCATTCACTTTGCCCAGGAACAGGTTTTCTGCTCTGTCCCAGATTGAAAGCACATTAATTGTGTCGATTAATTAGACACTGCATTAAATTAGGTAACTAAATCTGACGGACCTGTTTGTGGTGTTTGTGTTTCCCTCACAGAGCTTAAAAGTGAGCTGTTTCTATTCTACGGAAAAGGCCGACCGGGACTCATCCGAGGCCTGGACATGAACGTCAAGTCTGGGGATGAACACATGATGCCGATTGTGGAGCTTGTCAACCCACGGGCACTGGACTTTCACGCCGAGGCTGGCTACATCTACTTCGCCGACACCACCAGCTTTCTGATTGGCCGTCAGAGGATCGATGGAAGTGGGCGGGAGACGATACTCAAAGATGGTAGGTGTCAGGCCCTTCCTAGGAGGCATTGAGGAGAGGGAGGGGAAGTCATAAATGTAACACATATGGCCTACATACCTAACGATCGTGTTGGGGAGTGTACATCTCAGAGTGTCCTTGATGTATGGTTGTTTATGCGTGTTGTTCTTTTTTTGACTGGACCTCCAAATCTGGCCGGAAATTTGTATGGTACCTCCTCTGTTCCATGATTAATTAAGACCTTCATCGCATATTTTATTACACCTTGCAAAGAACAGAGTGAAGAGGTTCTCCAGAATGGGGTCAACCTCTGTCGCACAAATGTGTTTGTGTAAGCAGCATTATTTGCATATTCTTTGTTTTTTTTTAACCGGAACAATTGATTAATCTCTCGTAAGAAAATGCTTTGGGGTGTGAAGCGTAAAAGGCCCCCTTGCAGACAATGATAGATTGCACCAGTGCAGTCGCGCTACAGTGGGGCTATTTACCTTCTGTTATAGACCTCGATAACGTGGAGGGGATTTCTGTCGACTGGATCGGGAGCAACCTATACTGGACCAATGACGGCTATCGGAAAACCATCAGCGTGGCCCGGCTGGAGAGGGCGTCCCAAACCAGGAAGACACTCTTGGAAGGAGATATGTCTCATCCCAGGGCCATCGTGGTGGACCCTATTCACTGGTATGTCTGAAACCCTCATTTCTGCATCAGGACATTGAAACCCTTTTATTTAACCTGTATATAATATACTGCATATACTGTATATATAGAGAGAGTTCTTTAATAGCTGCTTATGATGGTGGTATTAGAAGGTGGTATTTATCCACACGAGTAACATGATGCACTGACCATTGCCTATGAGCTGCATGGCACGGATTGATTCTTCTGTGAGTCAGTCAAAAAGTTTATATAATGGTTCATACATACAAAACTGTCACTGAAAAATTGTCGAAAGGTGTTTGAACAGATGGGGGAAGGAAAATGATGAGGAAAGAAACAGGTGGGATTTGGGGAAAAGTATAAAATTATTGTCTGTCACCTGGAAGGGCAGTCAAGTAAATCCTTTATAAAATAAGGTGTGTGGTGGGTAGAGGCTGATGTCATCACCTGCGATCAAATTGTGGCAGACAGGCAGCGGCCGGAAGATGGGCGTGACATATTGCGAAAATCCGTGTACCTTCGTGTCGGGGGAGAAGGACGACTGGCAGTGTAGCCCATCCAGTCAGCTCTGGAGTCATGACAGGGATTTAAAGTAAAGCTGTGTTTTCATAACTAAGCGACTTCCTGTCATGTCTTACCTGGATGTCTCCGTGGCCCAGTCTCACGTTAGTTATATTGTAGTTATATCCTCCGTGTTCTGGCACACTGGGGATATATATATATACACACATATGGCGTACTGGTAGTGGATCTTCTGCATGAAATTGCTTTGGGAAATAATGAGGTGGGATTTGTGGCCTGCAGCCAATCTCATTATCGTCCTGGATGGAAGGAGATCCATGTAGCCGAAGGGCCTGGATGAGGGCCCGACGCCCTTGTTATTCTTGAAATATCGGCACGCGTCTTCCACGTGGGTGCGGAGTTTCGGCTTGCACGCCGCGTCGACTGCAGTTTTCTTAATTGATCGTTAGCAACTTGCTGATGTGTTCGGCAGATTGTGAAATTCAATGTTAGGCCGAGATCTGCTTTTAACGCGGACACTGTGGCCTATATGAAGCCCGGCGAAGATAGAAATGGGGATCTAGGTGGACATTCTGTTGCGGTGTAGTAGCAGTCAGTGTCCATGCCACCAGTTTTTATTTGCAGACAGAGCAGACTTGGAGACTTCAGTGAGGTTCTTAGTGGTGAATGAGCCGACAAAGTCCTTTTGTTCTCTGCTACAAAAAAGACAATCATCTCCAATATTCTAGAAGTTGTGTCTTTGGCTCTGGTGCTGATAACTAATGTTAACTGAAGTATAAATTTCAGCTGGCAATATTGGCCAGGACTGACACACTGGGCAGATGTCTTGATTTTTAATGAACAGCGGCTGATACTAATATGTTAATCGTTATATTGTGCATCGCTACTATATAATAAAATGTGTAATTGCTGCCTTTGAGGAGATGTTTTTGAGTGGTTTTGCAGCCTCTGAATAGTTTTCCGTCTCAGTAAGCACAGACCTGCTGGTTTCTGCACCACAGATGTGCCGATTCCTCTGTCAGCTCTCAGCTTCATCTCGAGAAGAGCTCAGATTCGACCAGTACACTGGACCATCTTTCTGATGGACCGTCCAGACTTTCTGCATCCTTCCTCCTCTCCTACACCTGTTTTATTTTTTTTCTTTTTCTGGACACTCTGATGCATCCATTACGAGGCTAGCGGCAGCTACATCAGAATCAGTCATGATGGACCTGAATTTGGAAACAGAAGGAGTGGATCTGTAAAGAGTCACACAGCTGCAGGATGGAGAGGTTTCCTGTTGTTCTCGTTCTTCCTGGAGAGCCCATTTTTAGGATAAGAACTGCCCTATAGTATAGGAATCAGTCTAGTAACGTTTCTTAGTATCTGATCCTGGCCGAGCCCAGTCAAATTAGTGCAGAGCGCCCTCTTTTTCTCTCCTCCGGACGTAACAGATGGATGCCCACCCCGTCTACGAGTGTGGGACATTCGCGAGCTGTTCTGTTATTAATTCTGCTGCATGGTCACGTTCATCTGCAAGGTTAGGAAGCTGAGGGACTGATTCCTAGAAACTGCCACTTCACCTCTGGTGGTGTTTTCTTGCATTCGTTTCTTTATCTTCCTTCTGAAGTGGCAGGTTTTGTTCTTGGCACAAGCATGTGGCACACACACACACACACACACACACACACCTGCACGCATACACGCCTGCATGCACTCACACCCACACACACACACTTACACACACCCGCACGCAGGCACACCCGCGAGCACACAAAGTGTCTGTCAGTCTGTGTCTGTCACCTCCTAGCTGTGCTGACACGATAATACTTGGGATTAGCACTCAGTGATTTGCCGCCTCTGATTCAGTTTTTTGTTTTTTGGACAGTCTCTTAGTGGAGGGTGCTGCCAGTCACACGCTCCCCAGTATGATTTACAATATTCATGGGGTCACACGGGAATCGCTGAGAACAAAGAGGCAGATTCCTGCTGTCATGTGAAGGGTTATGCAATGGGCG
>JAODKM010000001.1:49846350-49857888 GCA_026780845.1 Petrocephalus sullivani
GAGTGAGGACCCATCTGATAATTTTTTTTCTTAACTGGACTATTTTATTATTTGAAAATGAAATTAGGTATATGTTTGGCAGTGTAATGGCTGAGTATATATTTGAATTTATAATCAGCTTTGTTCTTGCAGAATACATCTTCCTTTTGTCCCCAAAGTCCTTGGCTTGCTATTTTTGTCTTAAACTTTCTTTGGTTCTTTTCAATTAGCGAAAAAGCTAAAACACAAATTTGGGAGGGTTGGTTGTAGGGTATATGTCCCTCTGTTGTCTATAATTATGCACCTAACCAATTAAATTAATTATTACTTTATGTCCCCGAACACTATCAACAAATGAATACCATTTTAAAAATTACAGATTTTTGGATACTGCAGCTGGCTGGGATTACGATCTTGAGGGCAAATGGGGCATTAATACTCGCTTTAGACCTGAACTGTGTTATGTTACGGTGGATGGGCCCCCTGGTGGTGGATCATTATGATTGTGGACTAACGGGCCAGGATATTCCCTCTAGCTCCACCAGGACTATGCTTATTTTCAGCTGAGGGCTTGTTGTGGAAAAACGGTTTATGGAGGAAAACGAAAACTCTGTGACTGGCCTAATCTTTAACTGCCATTTTGAATTTTAAACTGCTTCATGACAATGTCTTTATCAGCTGGATGTACTGGACGGACTGGGAGGAGGATGAAGTCAATGATAGCATTGGTAGGATAGAAAGAGCTTGGATGGATGGGTCCAACCGGCAGCTGTTCGTCACATCGAACATATTGTGGCCTAACGGTCTCTCACTGGACCATGGAACCGGCACCATTTACTGGTGCGATGCCTACTATGACCACATAGAGAAGATTTTCCTCAATGGCACTGGAAGAACGGTAAGCCATTACAGAGGCCTGATATTAGTGCCCCAGATAATGAACAACATATTTCAGCACTGGATTATTCAGCTGTTTCATTACAAACCTAACAACCGAACCAAATGACATTTGTGCAGAGATCTGTCTTAATGCTCATTTGCATAACCCCCCACCATTGAAACTGGCAAGTCTGCTCTCTGCCTAGGTGGTGTATGATGGCCGGGAATTAAACCACCCCTATGGGATCTCGGTGTACCGGAACCATGTCTTCTGGACTGATTACATGAACGCCTCTATTTTCCAACTGGACACTTCTTCGGGTAACGTGAGTCTGCTGAGGAGCGAGAGGCCGCCTCTCTTTGGCCTTCAAGTCTACGACGCCGAGAGGCAGCAAGGTAAAATCCACACCCTTCTTCAGACTCAGGCCTGGTGTATCTTCGGGGCCACAGATGGCCTGTGAAGCACAGTGAGGGCTCATGGGAAACGGGCCTCCTGCCTGATTATCCGGGAGACACGTAGAACATTTGGTGAAACGATTATGGAGGTTTACAGCTGTGTTGGGTTATGGCACATTGTCTGTTTACTCCTCTTGTTTGTGTGTCTGTGAGGTATGTGAAGTGTAACGGAATTAGGAGGACTGAAATTGTTGGATAAAAGAATTGAAAAATAACCAGAAAAACAACTTTAAAAAAAAAAAGCTGATCTTGGGCTCCAAATAGCTAGTAAGGTGTGCGCACAGTTTGGTATTGATTATTTTGCAATGGAATGAGCAGCTCCTTTAAATAGTAGAATGTGGGAAAATGAAATCTTTGAAGCAGTGCGGTTAAGTCTAAGCCCAGTTTCTCCGCTTGAATTGGTATTTACCTTCACCACGCTGTCTGTTTGTTGCGTAAACAAGCCTGGATCGCATTTGCTCCTGAAAATAGTGAGGTGATGCACTCAGGCAGCAGCCACACGCCGATCATCCTAACGGGTCTAAATGTGTTGGGCAGATAAAGCACCCAGGTTTGGTGCTCTAGGTTGCGACAATGGGATACCATTGGCTCATTTGCCCATTATGAAAATCCAATTATATCCCCACCTCTGCTGATGTGTTGCTTTTATGTACCTGCTCAGTGGGCACATTTGTCTCTGATTAGGCTTAACAGGGGTTGCCTTTGCAGCATCATGGGCACCACCCACCGATCGCTCGCCCACCGTGGAGACGTCAGCTGTTGACTATGACCCTGACGACATGCCCATCCAAAAATAGTGAATCATCTTGACTAATTGAATCATTTAAAAGGGAATCATTATGCCCGTTGAAGGATTTGTAGCTAAAATGAGACATGAATTGCATTAAATAAATGAGTATCATCGATTAATAATCCAATTTAGCTCTTCAGCTCATGTTGTATCGTGATACAAAGGGAATTATTGTGTGATGCTCCTATGGGGGCAGAACATGCAGGCCTAATTAATTTGTCATTAGATTGTAGCTCCTTCCTGAACCCTGAAGTAGCTCAGTCGGAGGCATCAGTCGTGAAGCCGGGGAGGAGTCAGCAGGGTGGGCTGCATGTCCTATAATCCCATACATGGCCTGTAGCAGCAGTGCTTACCGTCTGGGACATGCTGTAAGCCCCTTTCCTCCGCTGAGGCTCAGTGCAGAACACTGGAGAAAAACCTAACATCGTTACATATTGTCCCACCATTTTTTTGCGGGGCACAACCTCGAGTGAAAACAAAAACATGTTTGTCTTGTGGTTGTTATCTTCGCCATAGTTGAAGCACAAGAAAGAATGAGATCTGTGTGTGTTGTGTGCAGTATGTTTGCTTTGGTGTCTTTTAGCGTGTTTGCTTTGTCGCATGTTTTTCTTCTTTGTTTGTGTGTCTTGTTCTGCGAGTGCAGTATTCCTGTGTGTTTGCTTTAGTTTGTGTGCTTTAGTGTATGTTTGCTTTTTGTGTGGTTGCTTTTATTTGTGCATTTTTGTGCATCACACAAGCTTTTTCTCCCGTCCCTGGAATGACGCATTGGCCCACCTGGAATCAATAGTCCAGGTGAATTCTAACCTATTATCCTCGTGCAGGTGTGAAAATAATGGGACAATTCTGACAAAGCGCTAGAAAAACATTTCAGTTTCTACCTGGCAGGCAAGCAGGCCATTAGAATTATTTACAAGGAAATGCACTAAATTAATCTGAGCTTAAATGCACAGAGCCTCATAAAGGAAAAGGAGAGTAGGATGGCCGCTGGATTTCCGTCAAAATTTTTTATGTGTCAGAAAAGGCAATTTATCTGGCCCAAAACGCCATGAAGATTAATTGGATCGCTCTTCTGCTGAGTGCTATTGATTGGCTCTCACCAAAACAAAGGGTTTTATCTCATTGGTTCAGGCCTGGCGTCTGGAATCGCCCTGGCGTCTAGGCCTTAAGAGCAGCCCTCGTACTTCATGCTAACAAAGGGGTGACGGCTCGCCAAAGCCATTTTATTTTATTGGCCCCAAGTGTACGCTTCACTCTGATCACAATTACCTCTCTGAGTGTGCAGTGCCCTCCACCCCCCTTGCAGTGACACCACATCTATTTCACGACGTATCGATGGTTTTTATCTTCATGTGATTCAGCTGCACTCGGAACAGGTCTGCTTGGAGAGGCCGGAACTTTCCGGCTCCTGTGAGTTTTCGCTTCGCCCCCCCTTAAATCTCACTTTAAGGCTACATTCGATTCCCTCAGGTGACAACGCGTGCCGTGTCAACTATGGGGGCTGTAGCACGCTGTGCCTGGCTGTGCCGGGGGGGCGTGTGTGCGCTTGTGCCGATGACCAGAGGCTCCTGAAGAACAATGTCACCTGCTCAGGTGTGTGCCGTATGCTCGATAGCGCGTGTCCTCGTTTGTCCCTGTTACACACAGCTGGACTGGTGACCCTTGCAGCTTTCCGGTTCACATCCCCCAACTGTCCATGTTGTTATGGGACAATAGGGCATTTAAGCCATATTGATTTAGCAAAACAGTGAGCCATCTAGACGGGAATATTATTATGTGCATAGTGCATCGATTTCTGCCTTGAGTAGCTTTATACTGATGAGCGTATATTATTACCAAAGGAATGTGTAAACATTGCTTATGGGCAATCCAGGGAGGTGCAGTTCACAGTGTTTTGCAGTGGATTGCGGGAAATATGCAGATTAAACCTGAAACAGTTGGTCCCTGTGCGACGTTTTGATCATTTGACCTCCCAAAGCTTCGTCAGGAGACGGGGAGCCCCAGCGCTGTCAGGCTGACGAGTTTCAGTGCCGGAACCGTCGCTGCATCCGAGCCGCATGGAGGTGTGATGGTGACGACGACTGTCTAGATGGGAGCGACGAGGAGGCCCATGCATGCTGTATGTGCCCCCGGCGCCACACCTCTGCCCTTAGCATATGCTTCAATGGTGCACATCTGAAAGAGGGCCCACCATGAAAGGCAATTCAGTCATTTGAGTTCACTTCCTAATGTGGCCACTGTGATCAGGTGACTCACGTTAAATTATATATCAGTGTTATTCAGGATCATGCGAGTGTGAAAAGCTGCCTAGGAAGATCAGAAATACAATTTGTGAAGGTAAGGTGGATTAAATGGAGAAAAAACAAAGCAAAACCAGTCTGGAATGAAAAACTATTAAGTTTGATTAAGCTTATAAACCATCTGCAAAAAAACGAGACATCTGGCCAGCTGATTTTATTTATTTATTAACATACCAGCCATGTGATTGAAGAGGATCATCGTGGCAGTAAATGTCCATGCTTTCAGGCTTTTGTGATTTCGGATGGAACCATCTGTATGTGAAATACAAGCAACGTTTCGTTCCGTGACGACTTCCACAAACTCGGGAGTGACACGATCAGTTAAAAATTCTCGGTTTTTTATTGTCATTTCACCCAGTATAAATATCTAAGCACTTTATGGATACTGAACTTTCATACACCGTGCCCCACATGGCTACCATAAAATGTTTTTTTTGCTGGGGCCACCAAGGTTATATTAGTTTTGCATTTTTCCATTAGTTTATATTTTTATTTCATTTTTACTTTTTGTTTTCAATTTCAGTTTAGTTTTTGTTAGCAAGAGGGGTTGCTAGTTTTTTAAAATGTTTAGTTTTAATTTAGTTTATATTAGTCTTATTTAGTTTAAGGTATTTACAGAGGGACAATTCAGGTCAGAAAAAGTATTGTGTAATAAAAACAAGATAAAAACAAGACTATTTTTAGTATTTGCTCATGACAAAAAAGGTATGCCAATCAGTGTATTTCTGTCATTAAGCAGAAAAAACCGAGTGTTAGTGGACAGTACATGAACTGTAGATATGGGCCTTCATTTGCAAAATGTGTGTAATTGTTCTTCTAAGGTGAGATGCAGGTAGCGTAAATCTGAGGATATGAAAACATGAAAAAAGTTGAACCAACTCAAAATTTACTTATTAATATACTGGACTGTGCAACACTAGGTCTTGCAGCTCTATGGCAAATCATTGCCAAATCCTTGCATTATGAATGAATCACTTGTTCAAATATGGCTTTTCAAGATTTCAAGTTATCTTATAGAGATACGTACGAAATAATTCAACAAAAATGAAAACTGAAGACATAATGTAAATTACATCTGTAATTTCAGCTTATTTTACTCTGTTTTGTAAACATACAATGCAGTTATTGCTTTTTGTGAAGGCTTGTTATTTTTATTGCCATATTTTTTTTTACCACATTTAGTTTCCTTTGTTTTGTTAGTTTTCTTTAACTATGATAACTCTGGGGGCACTGTAGAATTTGGGATGAAGAAAAGTTAAATAAAAATATTGAACTAGCTCATCATTCATATCTCTGTTAATGAATCATACATCCAATACATAAGCAATAAAAAGAATTGAAATTAACTCTATATACAGCTGTATGCATGCATAAGTACTGTAGCAATACAGTATGTACAGTACAAATTGCACATGAAGAAAATATTTGGGTGACCCCCCCCTGCCCCCTGCTTTGTCCCCAGATAACCACAGCTGCCCTGCAGACCAGTTCAAATGCAGGAGCAACCGCTGCATCCCCAAGAGGTGGCTGTGTGACGGCACCAGCGACTGTAGCGATGGCGAAGACGAGTCCAACCTCACGTGCTCAGGTAAGAAGATCAGGGTCCATCCCGCCAGCAGTGGCAGAGCTGGAGAGAAAATTAAATAAAGTTTTATTTATCACTTGAAGAAGTAGGAGTACAGATACATGCCAGAGTTCTTCCACATATCCCATTTTGCTCTCCTTTTTTAAGGCCCATACACGTATAGAGGTGAGAGTGAAGCTTGGGGTCTGAGTGCAGGGTCAGGCCACTTATCTGCCACCCCTGGAGGCAAGTTTTCATCTTACAGGGTGGTTTGAGAAAAACCATTAATATTTATGACAGAAGGGCAACCTGATTGGCCAGTGAATGCCTTAGGTAGCACAAGTCGATAGGAGCACTTTCACTGGCCAGTCAGATAGCGTTTCTCTCATGAATATTAATGAATTGGCCAATCAGGTAGTGCTCCTCCATGAATGTTAATATATTTTACCAAACCACCCTGTAAAAGGAAAATTGGCCCCACTGGAGCCTTACTCAAGGGCCCAGCAGCAGTGTGACTAGTCTGCTTAGCATGGGATTTGAGCCAGTGACCTTTTGATCCCAGCTACAGAGGCCTAGCCCGCTGAGCCACGCCTGATGGCCTAACCGTCTCATCCTGTTGTAGTGTCATGCCTCATGTTAATTTCAGTGCTTCCCTGCAGCATGAAATATGCATTTCCTGTGGTTGTGAAACATCTCCTCTGAATGCCTGTCTCACTTATGTAAGTGTTCTTAGATGTGCTGAATGTTGTGCCAGTCTTTCTGGGGGCTGCTAGACAGCTGTGTCATAAGCCTTGGAGGAATAGGAAAACTCTTCCCAGTACAGATAATGTGTTTGGATTTGCTTTATTGCTTCATGGTCTGTATCTTGTTTTTGATCAGTTATTAATATATATTGGCTTTCATTTTAGCTCTAAGTGGTTTGACAAAATTAAAAATCATTGGGCCATTTGGCAGCCTGACCTGGTTTACTGAAGTTAAAAACTGCCTCACTCTGGACTGTTTCAGTAGAAAAAAAGAGGCTTAAAAAATCTGTGCCGGTTTGTGTGTGCACTGATTTCTCTTGATTCCTATTGGGTTAAACCAGTCAGTGATTGACAGCTCATGATAGCCCCACCCACCAGGAGGTTCACAGTGCCATTTGTCCCGTTACTACTTTGCTACTGTGAAGTGTCCTTTGACTGTGTAACGAGGACAGCAGTGTCTGATGGGGAGGGGGCCGACCGCCTCTCTGTGGGGATCTTAGCCCCTTTGCGTGCATCATAAACCCCAGCATGATCTGTGAGGGGAAAAGCAGATTAAATGAGCAAGAGGAGCTTTTCAAATGTGGCCTGTAATGCAAAGTGTCGTGTTTATGGGAGACTTTCACTGGGCGTTTCACTTCAGATGCAAAACATTAAATATCTACTAATGAAATCATCTACATAATCATTCATGCTGTATAAATTACTATATAAAGATAAACCATTTTCATAGAATATATAATTGCACTTTTATCTGATTTAAATGTATTTTTAGATTTTTAATTATTTTCTAAATTGTGTCTTAACTGAGAAGAATTAGCAAGCTGGTTAACTAATTTTTGGCCGGAGCCCCACTGGGGTAACTGGTCATATGACACACGCAGGGCTCAACACCTTCTCAAACATGTCCACTCTAGGGTCCTTCCTTACCAAGTGTATCTGTGTTCCAGTACCCATCATGCTTAGCCTG
The DNA here is from genome assembly GCA_026780845.1 of Petrocephalus sullivani. Taxonomy (NCBI): domain Eukaryota; kingdom Metazoa; phylum Chordata; class Actinopteri; order Osteoglossiformes; family Mormyridae; genus Petrocephalus; species Petrocephalus sullivani. The sequence goes on from JAODKM010000001.1 coordinate 49,854,026, forward strand.
GATGCAAGTGGTGGGAATCAGTCTGATGGGACACTGGCATGGCATAGTGCCCCTCTTCTGTTGCTTTGTCGAAGCAGAGCCTGCATCTTTAGGAGACCATGCCAAGATGGCCCTCATATGCGGCCCAGCCTCACTGATAAATAATGACGCAATATTCTGAAATGTGATCGTCGTTCATCATTTGGTCGGAGTCTCTTTTGCGAGATGTTACTTAATCACTGTGAGTGGTCCATCGATGGCTAATGCTCAGTGGGTAGGGTTGTCACGGAGACCATTTGCCCAATGGGAGGTGGCTTTGTTTTCAGCCCAGACTTGCCAGCCCAAGCAGTTTGCCTGTCAGAACGGACGGTGCATCCCAGAGACATGGAGGTGTGACCGAGATGACGACTGCGGGGATCGGTCAGATGAGATGTCCTCATGCGGTGAGTCTCCATTGCCACCTGGCAGACGGCTGTCACACTATCACATAAAGTCACCTGGGGGTTCCTCTCACCATGGCACGTGCAATGGGGAAAAATCTGAAAGACCAAAATCACGGAAGGCCTCGTCCTGGTCATTCGAACCTGTAGCACCTGCAGAGAGTGGGTTTTCAAACCTGGCATGACTCCATCTGCTGATCGGTATGCATATCACTGCCTCACTGGCTTTGACAATGCGTATTACATTTGTAGTCTAGCAGGAGAGAAGGGCCTCTCTGAAAGTCACTCCACTATGGAGTGGCCATCTCCCCACTTTCAGAGGCCCTGTGCCTTCAGAGGCCGCGCTGCCTTGCCAAGGAGGAATGCCTTGCATGAGAGGAAAAAGTTTGATTGGCCAGGAGGCTCTTAAAAAGGGTGATCACTCTATGGTCTGGGTTAAGACGTCTTGGGCTCCAAAAAAGGTCAGTGTTTACCATCAGTGTGTTCTTTTCTTGCCAATCTGACAACTCCATCATACACTTAAGAGTTTAAAATGTCAATAGGGATGGGTTTCCTTCCAGAACGGTGCCGCGTATCCTCTCTGTGAGGCACCGGGGCAGCCCAGGGCTTCCAGAAGAAGGTCACTGAGCCTGTGCCGTCACGCTCTCTCGCCACTTGAACTATGAGCTCACCAGCGTGCTCATGCTCCAAGTATGAGCTTCATGGGGTGGGGGGGGGGGCATTGCTCTCCCATGCCATGCCTCGACACCATCTGATGTCCTGCCTAACATTAGTCCTCTCGCTCTTTGTCTTAGATGGGAAAGCGCGGTCATTCATACCTCTTCACTCTTTCATAACGTACCTAATACCCATTCTGGAAGATTCTCCTCCCATATTTCCCGAGAAATGTTGCATTTCTTTTTAAAATTTGACGTGCCCCTTCAGGTTTTGGGTGGCCTCATCTTCGCAGAGCCAGTATTGAGAAAGATGCGTATCTGCTTTAATATTTAATCTATCAGATGACTGTGAGATTACACTTAGTGTTTCCTGAGTAAATTATTTTAAATCATCTCCAGGTACTCGCTGTCCTTAGATGAAGGTAATTTTAGCTGGTTTTGTATTTCTAACCTAAATAGTTGAAATACAGTACTCTGGAACTTGTTGGTATTTACCAAGACCTGTAGTCTGAAAACATGCAGGATAATTGTGTTAGACCAAGCTGCAAGTACGGAGATCTGCTGCGCTTAGTTCCTGTACACATTTGGAGCTGTGCTTTGTACATTGTACATCTGGAATATTCTGTTTTCGTTGAGGCTGGGGAGCAGAATCCTGATGTTGTCTTTGCTGTGCGAAGGTGTTTAAGCAATAAAACTGAGAGTTTACTCTTACATTTATCAGTTTTAAACGTTTAAACTAGAGCGGGGTGGTATGACCAAAGTTCTATATCGCGGTATTTTTCAAAATTATGACGGTTTTGCAGTATTCATCTGTGTTTTTTTCCCCATGCATCAGTGGGTGTTAATCATATATTCCACTTCCACAATTATCGCGGTAGAATGTCTAGGAATAACATATTCTACTGTCATGCATCTGTCCTTCATCAAAGCCGATTGAGATTCACAGGAGCAGCAATTATGTCCTTCTCCTAGGTTTACGATCACTGATCTGTCATGTGGCTGGTCTTCACAGTTGGCCCATTACTTCATGAAGAGTGACTTGTTGAATGGCATCAGACAATACACCGTCAAAGCAGAAGTGAGATTAATGCACCGGGCACCAGGACATGAACGTCTGAATCGCATCAGGCCCACTTTTCACTTCCACTGTGACCATGGAACAAAAACTGCTACTTCATGGCCTGTTGGACTATAGGTACCGTTGTGCTGGAAAGCCATTCCACGTGCAAGTTGTAAGCTGTCTGGCCTGCAGCACCCTGACGACTTCATTATCACCCTGTATGCTTTTCTCACGTGTGGCTCCCTAATGGTGCAATGGGCTACTGAATCATACCTGGTCATCAGATTCCCTCTCCACCTTCAAAAAGCACATTTCAAGAAAGATCCACATGTTCCAGGAACACCTTTACTAGCTTGGCTCCATTCTATGATCCTGGATAGTCATCTTATTACATTCTGGCTGGTTTGGTTTCTCGCTGCTATACAGATGGCACTTGTACCTGGGCGGTTACTAGAAGTTTAGCCTAGCTATACTTACAGCGAGTGGTCTCCTGAAAAGCTGTATGTTTTTATTGTGCCATTTGCCTAACTTGTGTGTCGCTCTGGACAAAAGCACCTGCTAAATAAATCTAATATAAAAGCTCACTGCCATGCTGCTTCCTCCGGAGGGGTCATTATCATGTAGTGCTGTGCTCTTTAGCTATATGCGTTAAGGCCCTAGCTGTCACACAGTCATGGTGTGACCTGCACACTCGCTTATTATTGAGCATTGCCCCCCCACGTGGCTCCCTTTCCGGGGCTTTAATTGTGGAAGAAGGCCATTTTTTTCCACCAGATGGGCAAGCAGAATCCGTAAATCCTTCGCGATCCATTCGCCACTGTACTATGTGAGACGCCGGAATGTTCTGCTGAATTTCAGGCCAGGGGTGATCACCAGTCACCTGTCATCCATCGCCTGGCACTGGGCCGGGATGAATAAAGGTGTGGATACCGACTGGTGATGGGGACCTGTCCCGGGCAGCTTGCAGGCATGTGGTGACACAAAAGTCCCATGTCGTGAAAACAGAGATCCATTTAACCCTCCTTCCGAGAGGCTGTGAACCATGTCACACATTACATCATAACTGGGCTGGAATTTTTTTTCCATTTTATTGGTGGTACCTCAGGTTGTTTTTGAGTTCCTTAGGTGGATTTTTGGATGGTTTGTGAGGTCGACCACTGACCCCACAATACCAAAATTCATATATCCAGCTGTTTATTCATCATGGGTTAGGTGGCAACCACAGCCTCCAGTGCTGTGTGAGCTCAAGAACGTGACGATGAATGTATGCTTGGTAATCTTTACACAAGTGGGCACCAGGCTGCAGAAGTGTAAGGGAAGGATGTATCTGGCCTTGGCATACTGAATGACCTCCACACAGTAAGGTGAAGGCCCAACCCTATGGAATGCGGCACCATGACCAACTGGGCAGATATGCCAAGAAGTAGGTTCATCCTAACGATGAGTGACGGCCTGCAGTAATTCCATTGCCCGTGGCTTCGGGGTGTCATTCCAGCCGTGGCTTTAGGGTCATGGAACAGCCTGCGTAAATTCACTGTGACGTTAGCGAGGCAGACCATAACTCAAAATGCATCACACAGGGAGAGCAGCTGATGTTCTCAGGAGCAGAAGTGGCTCAAGTTTTTATGGTCTTGCTGTAAAAATTAACAGGCAGATGTTGGTTAATTTCGGGGCGTCTCTTTGGGCAACAGTTTCTTCTTTGGTGTCAACGGTGTCTGTCAGAGACTT
>JAODKM010000001.1:49890985-49923029 GCA_026780845.1 Petrocephalus sullivani
TATACGCAAGTTATTATATTAATATCATAAATGAACGATTATTCGACTAATCGCTAAAATGCAGGAGTGTTAGTCGATTAGGAATATCTTTAGTCGGGGGCAGCCCTAGTTGATGCTTTTTCAGACACATGAGTCATGATGGCATTGTGATAGCTCTTGCTGTACATGATCTTAACTAACATTCATGTGTTTTTTATATAACTGTTGTGGTCATTTTAATGTGTCCTGAAATTGACATCAGCATTAACAGGGGCTTGATTACCCCCTCAGGTCTGTCTGTCGACTACACTGCGCACAAGCTATACTGGATCAGCTCCGGCAATGGGACAATCAACAGATGCAACCTGGATGGCAGCGGACTGGAGGTGCTGGGGTCCGCGAGGATGGTGCTGACCAAGGCCACGGCATTGGCAGTGATGGGTGAGTCAGGGGTCTGCAGGACCAGAACTCACCACTGAGGCATCTGCTTTGATGCCTTTTAGGGCTTTCGTTATTAAAAAAAATTATAAATAAAAAAATGAGGCCTCACGCCACTTGTGTTCATTTGTGTTCAGCCCCAGCTTATGTTGTTGGTTATTGGCCCATTATGAGAGACGTGCCACCCCGTATTGTTGACTGGTGTTTACCACCAGTCCAGCAGTCTGAGTTTTATAACAGTCTGGCCCAGATCTGACCCGATTTCATTGGAGCCCTGCACCTGGATCTGTAAAATCCTTTCCCGTCTCACAGGTCAATGATGGCGCTGCTCCAGAAAAACATTTTTACAAAACAGGTACAGGTTTTGGTAAAAATTTCAGTATTTCAGATGTATTGCCATGTTCTGCTCCTAGCTTCAGCACTGGCCCTGCCTGCTCTCTGCTCTGCTATGCGGGCCTCTTATTCCCTTTAGACCCAATCAGGAGTGTGCTGGAGTTGGAGTGTCTGGGCCCTGCTGGAAATATCAGCATAAAAAGGCGCACGGTGAAATGAGGCAGAGAGCTGGCGTCTGTGATCCCACGGCGGGCCGACTCCGTTAGCTCGACACGCGCCACACTGGGCCCGCACTTCTGTGGAATTGATGAAAACTCAGCAAATATGAACAAGCTGCTGGGACGGGGTGGTGGGGAGGGTGTAAACACAGATAAAATGTACAAGGCGGTTGGGCAGGCTTTTTTGGTGGCAAGGGGGGAGATAGGAGGGTAGGGAGGAGCTGACCCACCCAGCACCAGACATCCATTGTTTTTTGGGCTAAATCTGGTCACTTATTTAAACTAAAAATACTTGTTAAAAACAGTCATTAAGATAAGATCACATTGCAGAAAGTGGGGAATATTTTGAAGAAAATGTGCATTGTGTTGTATACGTTGGGCGACCATAGGTCCAGATTCCAGGGGATGGTCCCCTTTTCCAGCCACCGCCCGCACCGCCGTTGCCTGTCCTTTTTTTTTTCTATGGCCCCCTTTTGACATCTGCTGCATGCATCAGCAACCCAAGCCTATAAGTAATGATAATGACAGCAATATTAGTATCATGCGTTCTGTAAACTCTGCTGCACTGACATTGATGTCTTTTCAGCAACCTGAAAAAGACAGCTTTTCAGCCATATCTCAGTGTCGTTGAGACATCTAGCACAGCCATCTTTTAAATGTCCTTTCAACTACTTTTTGCTGGGTGGAGCATGTTATTACTTTGGGTTGGTAGCCACTCGAGATTTTTAAAGCATTTTTAAAGCCTTTTCTTGTTCGAGTTCCTTTTACATCATAAGAGGAAGCAGCTTTTCTAAAACAAGGTAAGCGCTTCTTTGAATACTTTATCGGCTGCTTGGCACTTCTTGATGCTTCCTTCTCTTCGCTTGAATAGTTTAAACTCCGGAGTGGCATGTGGCCACACAGCCTGTGGCTGTCACAAAAGCCACAACGCAGGGCTGCTTCTCTTCAATAAAAAGGGTGCCTAGCACAAGGGAAGTGCAAATAAAAGGCACATTTAGCCATTCTGAGCGTTTACATGCCGAAGGACGCCATTTCAGTGTCTGAGTTCCTGAAAAAATGACTCAGAAATCTGCGTGTTGTCGCCAAGATGGCTGCCAGTGATTCCAAACGAGCATTTCAGAAGCAGAACGCTTCCTTTATGTCACCTGGATTTTGTAAAACGGCGCCAGTGAGGAGTTCTGCTATATGCTGGATGAACAATTCAAGTATTATTTTGTTACCTGGCTGGTCCATTAATGTGTGCATGCCCACGTATTTACTCATTCATACAGCTGCAGCGATTTAGGTTAAGTACCTTGTTGAAGGGTATTGTGGAGCCCCTCCTGGGACGCGAACCCATAAACCTTCTGGGCTACCCGGCGCCCTGCATAATTTCATAGCTTGGATAAGCCGAGAATGATTACTGAGATCAGTGCAGTTTACCCTCCCTCTCAGGGGTATTTGAGCATTTGTTTATGCATGTGGAATGATATTAAATTGCTTTAATGACATCATTGGTATGTGTCCGTTGCATATAAGTATTATGTGGGGTAACCTTGCACAGGAATCAGCGTACCGGCAGTACATTAAAACCATAAGAGGTTTGGCAGCATTGACTCACGGTCTGTCCTAGTTTGTGATGGCTTCAGATTCCGAGGAATTCTCTGGTACCACTGAGGCTCCCTACCTCTACACATCCCATGCGATGTCAGGGTAGAACATGTAAGAATCTTATCAAAAATCGCCCCACCCACCTCTGGTTGAGAAAAAATCTTATTTTTAGTTTTGCCTCATAAATTAAATTCCGCAGAACTCGCAAGAAAAAGTGTCGCATCCCAGCGGAAGCCATGGTAATTCCCGAAACTACTGACCCAACTGCTTTCCCAGGGGAAGGAGCACCTGATTTACTGAGCTAGCAAACGTCCCTTGGCTGGTGGTGAGAGTAGTGTAAAGTCTGCTTAATGAATAGAAGTGTCTGAAGCCCAAAAAAATACACATTCATGCTGCAATAGGCATTGTCCAACTATAAAAGCTGGACTGGAAAATTCTTGGTATAGATGTTAAAGTTTTTCTAACCACCCAGATGCTTAAGGCCATTCTCCCTTCTCCCTTAATTCTGCCTTCATCCTCTGTCATTTTTAGGGCAGTGGTGATTCCAGTAAATTGGTGCCTTGCCTTGTTTACCTGCATGAGTAGATACTGATGTGATGCTTATATATGCCTGAAACCCAACACCTCGAAAGATAGACAATGCAATGCCAGGTTCTTCCATTAATCAGTTTAACATGTTAGTGAAATTAAGGGGTAAGGTGGGGGCTGATGACCAGTGGGAATCGGAAGGAGGTATTTTTCCACGTGGTATGATTTCTTAGGGATGAACAACCGAATTGTGCAAACGTGACATCAAAATTTATCTTTCTGCGTGTCGTCTCATTTGCATGTTTCTGACAAGATGTTAGGAGGCGACAGACATGCCTGATAAAGGATGACGTGTGTCTGGTTCCTTGGGCTCCGTGTTCCGGCGGATCCGGCTCGGTTGGTGCTGAAGCCTTATTAAGCCGAGAAGGGAAACATGCAGGACGGGTGACGTGCCAGGCTGATTGAGCGTGTGCCGCGTGGGAGGTGAGCTGAAGCGCTGGGTTGCATTATCCCTCTGGGAGGGAGCACTGCCTGACGTCTAACATCCTGGAGCCTAATTAATGGTACAAGGTGATGTCCTAGTCCACAGCATAACAAATGCCTGGGCTACAGAGACCCCCGAGAAAAGATGGTGTGATCTGGGGAATGTTGGCATGCAGTGCGCTGATTCTGCTGTCATTCGTATAAAAGGCAAACGGAATTCAGACAGTCAACTGGCACAGTGCTGAAGGAGGTGGGTTTTTAGAGCAGTAGGCCTTTGATGGACTCCATGCCGAACGGACTTCTTAACACGCAAGATTTAGCAGCCGTAAAACTTTCTCACCCCTGCTGGTTGAAAGGTGCTGCAAAGTCCAGTTACCTTTTGGGCTCCTTCAGTCCTCCTCGGCCCATCAGCAGTGGGCATATTACGATTCCTGGACTTCATGTGGTGTCCCATCCAAGCCTTGTGCTCTACACTGGGTCCCCGCTCGCGCACCCTGTGTTTTCTCACTTGTAGCCCACGATTTACTGCAGCATGTGGGGTCCCATAAATAATAAGAGTGGGAATGAATGGGAGGGTATTGGAAAACAAACAGAGTCCTGGGAATAACACCTGAAAATAGCTTATTGCAATAGACTGCAGAAATACACACTAGTCTAAGCAAGAATATGGAGGCTATGGGTTATAATTAAAGTCATTGGTTGGGCAATATGACCCACATATATCATCTTAAGGTAAGAAATAAAGTCTACACTTATGCTTTGCTCCACACCCAGTTGCCTAATTGTGCACTTTGCAAGACTGCTTAAACATTAACATTTGACATTGACTTCTCTTTTCCCAGAATCCTTTGTAAGAGATTAGCATCTGGCACACCTCTGACCCAGACCCTCCCTCCTATCAGCAGGTGGGATGGCGTGATAAAGGCTTGCAGTCAGGTGACTTTGGTGCACATGCCACCTCTGGCCGCATTTACCCCCTCATTACATTTCATGCAATTATAATCTTATCTAGATTTTCTTCCACGATAAACAGTTATTTTCCCGCTGACCAAAACTGTGGATAAGATTGATCGCTGAATCAAAGGCACGTTAGCTTGATAAGACTTATCGTTCTAATTCACCGTGTTGTTTCTTTTATTCCATCTAAGGGGATTCCATTTTTCTTAATTTAAAAAGCAAAAAGAAAGTTATTGGGGATTCAATAAGATGTTATGATTTTCCTAACTGCCCCGATCCTCAGGATGCTTGTTTATCTGTGGTCTGATAATTGTTTGTAATTAAGAAGTGAAGCAAACGCGAGGACCACTTATGAAAGGGGTATCGATTTGGTGAAGTGAGGAAGGCTTTGAATGGCTTTTTCTGGGAGAAACGCTCTTCTGTACTTGTGCTTTTTTGGTCGATGTCCTGCTTTGTGTTTTCTTATCGGTGGTGCAGGGGGCCCATCTAGGCCTTGTTTTATCCCCTATGCGGTGCCAACCCAAGACGCTGGAATTTGGTGATACTGCTCTCAATATTTGTGACAGTTGTACAGAGATACATATGGGATCAGCCTTAAATGTGGTTCTCACCATTATCTAAGGCCTCGTTTACACTGCAGGTCTTGATGCTCAATTCTGATTTGTTGCTTATATCCGATTTCTTTGACATTCTGTTTTCACATTTTTTTTATTGTGACCCATATCCGATTCGCTTGTTTACACTTGCTATAGCAAAGAGGGGTTGTTACACCACACAGTAGCCAAGATGAACGAACAGGAAATATGCTTAATGCTAGCTCTGCGATATATGCAAAATTCGCCAAATAACACCATGATTTTGAGGTGGAGAAGAAGGAAAAGGGCGATTATTGCAGCCTGCGCATATGCTTCAGTTATCATGGCCTCGACCATTCAGAGGAACTTCTGGGTGCGTGAGAGATCTCAGGATTGGTGGGAGAATATTGTGGTGGGCTTTAGCGAGGAGCAGTGGGTCCGAAATTTTAGAATGAGTAAGCCAACTTTCGATTTGCTGTGTCAACGTTTGTCCGCATTCCTCTCTTACAACGACACGACATTTCGCCGGGCCATCCCTTTGCAGATGCGCCTCGGGGTTGCTCTCTGATGGCTTGCAACAGGTGCAGGCTATCGCACATTGGTGCATCTATTTGGGATCAGCAGCGCATCAGTGTGCCTGATAGTCAGCGACTTCTGTCATGCGAGACGAGCTATGGCGTCATTAAACCGCAATGAAGTACTAAATTGTCGCAGTTTTAATGACGTACAGAATGCAATGGAAAATCTGATCTGCCTGTTTACATGACAGTCGCATTGGCACATATCGGATTTATATCTGATTTATTTCGACATATGAACGAGGCCTGAAACCGTTCTTAAAATATCTGAATGCATGGGTTTTTTTCCTGTTTACACTGTCATGGAACAGATCCGATCTGTGTCACATAGGAGCAAAAAATCGGAATTGGGTCACATTCAACTGACAGTGTAAACGAGGCCTAAGTGTTTATCCATGCTTGTGAATGTGGAAATCTTGAAAACTTTGAGAATAAGAAACACTTTGTACACAGTTTGTCTTTTTCACGTGACCTCTGTGATTTATTTTGCATTTCTGCACAGTAATGAGGCCGGCAGGGTTAGAGAGAGCGTCAGGTGTCCTTTTTCTAAGAGGAATGTGAACTACTCTACACCCAGGTCAGGGGCCAAGGCGAAAATCATTTCTGATGGACGGCCTCGAAAGCAATCAGCACCATCCATCATTTCTTATAACCGTAAATTAATAAAAGACAGTATATGGCCAGGAAACAACTGGGAGACAATCCCACGGATTGCCAGGCTGATTCACAGCAATTTCACTGATGTCAGAATGTGAGATTTCTCATTACGGCAAGACAAAAGGCCTTTTGACTTTCCGGTAAATTCAGCAAGATTTTACTTTTTAAAATCATTGTTTTGTATTTTTTTTTCCCTTTTTTTGGACTTCCATTTTTTTGTACGGACTTCAGTGTGGCTCTGTGTAAAGGGAGTCATACTATGAGATATATTATATTAGCATATAAACATCATATAAATAAAAAAAACTCGTGTTGCAAAAATGTATGTAAGACAGATGCCCAGGTCTTATCAGGTCATATTGATTCTGTGGCAGTAACTGCACTTCCTTGCTGCAGTGGGAGAAGTTTGACTTGACAGACAAGAGTTAGAGAAAGAGCTCCTGGTAAACGTAGCAAACAGTGTCTTATAACCCTAATGGCTAACCACCCCTTGATGGCTCGCACGCTATTGGTACTTTGCTCATTTGACCGGGGATTGGTCAGGGCTGACATGAAATCAAAACAAGACGACATAAATTCTTTACATTTAGGGTGCTAGAGTTGAATATTTAATGTTTATGCAAGGTGTTCTGGTTTAATGTAGCAATTAAACTGTAGAACACTGAATTAAGGAGTAGCTATGTCTGCACAGGCTGGGCATGGTCACTATCCCTGGGTATGCTCCTGACATCATTACATTGTGCCGATGTGTATTTGCTAGTTGTAGTTCTTCTGAGGCACTAGGCGTTTTATAGTCCCACTGCTGTACGTGTCCTCAGGCCTTTATTAAAATCCGCGACGGATTGCTGCCCAGCCGGAGAGTCCCTGCATGCACGAAGCTGATACAAACCCTAGAGCCTGTACATTTTCTCTCGCTCCCCCGTAACTGTGGGTAGGGTAATATCCCAGGCTGCAGTGACGGTGTGACATTGGTTGTGCTCCAGAGGTTTTGTGATGACCCGAGCGATGTCTTCACTCAGCTGCCTCGTGGCGCTCAGATATGATTGGATGGGAGGATGTGTCACACTTTCCTGATTTGACAGCATGACCCAGGCCCCTGGGACAGGCCACACTATGCTCTCATCCTCTACTCTCACCCTCCGTTTTTTCACCATCCCACCAGTCCATGGTGATGATTGGTCTTCAGGCCCCAGCTAGATCAGGATCAACAGTACAAGTCTTTCAGCCCTGCTATTGGTTGACTGCCAGGCTTGTGAACTACATTATAAAGCACATTGATTGGTTCTGTTCACTTTATTCCTGTATGGTGCCTTTCCCAGTCCATTTTGCACAACGGTGCTTAAGGGGACACCTATCAGTAGCATTGCATGCGAGCATGGTGGTGCTCCAAGGGATTTGTAAAAGTCCAGCACCATGAGGAACATGACAGGCACGTAACCCGTTACCGCAGCACGGTTTTATCAGTCATAAGGATGAGGGAAAATCCATAAGCCGGCCCAGCAGAGGCTACAAAAACCACTCATATATTTACAGGAGAGAAAAACAGACATGATCCCTCGTTCCCTGGCAAATGTGCCCTTTTGCATAGAAAAGTAGCCTTTGAGTGTCGCATGACCTTCTTGAAGAGCACTGTTGGTGGGTTTCTGTGGCTTCTTTGTGGGATCAGCCAGGGCTCAGACTGTCCTTTCTGACCTCAGCCATCTCCAGAGGCTTCTTGGCCTCGCCGGGGGAAACGAGCAGACTCCTTGGAAGAGGTCCCAGAGCAGCTCCTGGCTTTCATTTCAGGTGGGAAGCTGTGGTGGGCGGATGACAGCTCCGGCCAGCTGGGCACCGTCACCAAGAGGGACGGGCGGAACACAGCGGTGCTGAGGAACAAGACGAGCGGCGTGGTGCACATGAAGGTCTACGACAGGGATGGGCAGAGAGGTGAGGGTGGCTGTGGCACCTCTGAGAGGAGCCTGAGCCTGTGTGACAGGACCCAGCCACCAGCCCCAAGGTCCACTCAAATTGCCTTCATAATACCTGCATTATATTTATGTAGCAAATGCTTTTACCCAAAGCGATGTTTATAAATTAGCAATTGGAACCTTACTCAGGGGCCAACAGTGGAACTACTCCGCTGACTGTAGGATTTGAGCCATCAACCTTCCGATCACAGACGCAGAATCCTAACCGGCAGAGCCACACACCACATTCTTCTCTTGTGGTTTAATGGCGACTCAGATACTGAATTCTGTCACCCAACACTTTTACACCGAAAGCCGAATGGCATGAAACGGATGTAAAACACAAAGCTGTTTTCAGGGTCACTTAATTAGATAGGGTTGGGGCGTCCCCTTCTTAAAAGGGGTACAGTTCGTCAACGACATCCGATCAATAACATTTACCTCGATCATGAATCTACCCCTTTTTTGTGCTGATTGAAAATCCCTCCATCTCCGTTAAATCTGCTTATGAGAAAGTGTGTCCCAGGCTAATGGGCAGAATGCCTTGCCTACGCTCATCTTCGCGGCATTGGCTAAAAGCCCCCTGATCTGTATAAGGGCGACACCCTGCTTCACTCCAGCTGAGAGCCTCCTCTCCATCGTGCAGGTTTTGGGCAGGATCATCTATATCCCTGACAGGTCCATTAACAGCATTGCCGCGGATATCCTAAGCATCCCATTAGTATAAAAAAAATGTCAATTAAGGCGTCTTTAAGGTAAATCTTTTCAGGAGCCCTTCAAACTTCCCTGGACCAATTAGCCACTTCATTTATCTCCCTGACAAGGAGCGAGCGGGAGGGCTGCGCACGTCTCATTACTCTGATGCGGCGCGGCCATAGACGGCGGGCGTCCGAGCCGGCCGCTATGTCTAACTTAATTCCTGAGGATGCTGGCATGCTGGCAGTAATAATCAGCGCCATGAGAAGGCTCTGCTCCCCGGCTGCCCCGGGGATCAATCTCTGCCCTGACGGGACCTCTACATACGTTATCGATTACGAGTAAAACTTTTTTTTATTATTTTCTGGTGTGTCCTGTTTTTGTTGTAATGAGCTGAAAGGCACGAACGAATACATTTTTATCATTTAGTATTTAATTAGCAGGTACCCTGGAGGCACAGAGTCACACAGCAATGAGGACCCCCTACTTATCACTTTATAACGTATTAAAGCTGAGTTAAATTTAATTAAAAGGACCCCTTGAAATCTTTGTAGAATCGTTTAAATAGCTGAATCCCAGGAGGAGCCACATCCGTTATTCATCATGTCCTCAGTCTTTGTGGGAAGTCGTTCCCTCTGTCAGGAGTTGACAGTATTTAAAGAAATCTCAAGGATCATGTGTATGTGTTTATCATAAACCTGGAAAAAATAAAAACGATATATATAAAAAGAAAAGTAAATTGCCGGCCATCATTCTTGCCATTTTCAAAGCCATTAATTAGGTTAGATAATTCCCTCTTAATTGGCTAGAATTAAACTAAATCGCTGGTTTAATTAAACTGAAGCTAAAGTGAGATTGGCATTAAAGTGGGTTTCTTGCATGCCAAACAATAAAAGTGCCAGTGACGACAGCAGTAATGCACAAGCACACAAAGCAATGGTCACTTTGTCACGTTAAATACTAGCTACTTGTAGAAAACGATAAACGGAAGTAAATAGCAATGAAGTTCACCTGTGCATGCCGTTTAACAAGACACCCACTCCTCCGAAACATCCCGTGGGGGAGAGATGTTGGCTGAATTGGCTGAATTTTAAGCTAAAGGTGTTGCTAAACATTCAAGCTGGATCCCTCGCTCAAGAACCACATGTGACACTACATCTCCTTCAGGGAGGAGCCCCTGTCAGGTGAACAACGGGGGGTGCTCCCAGCTCTGCCTCCCCACCTCGGAGATGACCAGGAGTTGCTCTTGCACCGTGGGCTACAGTCTACGAAGTGACCGTGTCTCCTGTGAAGGTATGTGCGCCACATTCCCCAGGCTGCTTTCCAATCCCATCCATTCATTCAGTTCAACACCTAACTAACGGATTCTAAATAAACACAAATTGATGAAGGCTCATTTAATAATAATTCCCCTCATACCTGTGGCAACTCGTTCAGCTGTCACATGTGTTATATGATATTTTTAACCTCAGTTTATAAACTCATCAGGATGAGAGGATTAACATGTGATCCGTTGTGTACTGACTGTCTGCTGCCCCCACTGGTTCGTCTTGTGAAAGGAATCGGATCCTTTCTAATGTACTCCGTTCAAGAGGGGATCCGGGGGATCTCTTTGGATCCCAGTGATAACACAGACGCGCTGATGCCGATCACTGGCACCTTGTTTCCTGTGGGGGTGGATTTCCATGCCGGTAAGTTTCTAGACTTTACATGAAAATATTTAGATGAGGGCTGGTATTGACAGTGAGGTTTCCTCACTGACTGAGGATCATGGGACAAAGTTAAAATGAAAAAAAAAAAGAATAATTCCCCCATACAGTGGTTTTATTGTTATGTAAGATATGCTGTGTGGCTGCTGTGGACAGTAATACATAAACTTTGGCTTGTTCTCTGTGTTCCTGTGTGATTTACATCGGAAACCTGGATCCCTGGCATGGTCATTTCATCACCGTGGTGCAAAACAATATTTCGCCGCGATGCGCAGATTTACGGCCAGGTTCAGCCATAAATAACACTGCAGTTCCGCCTCATTTACCCGCTGCTGCCTACGGAAGCGTAAAGCGGCCAGCGGCGAAAGCAGCGTCCTCTGATAATGACCCAGCTTCACCCCGAATTCCAGCTGACTAGCTAAGTGGGACTGTGATGCAATGGCCCACTCTTTGGGAAAGGGGTCTCAAGGTGGCGTCGAGGTGGCTCATCAGAGATGGTCCCCAGGCCCCAAGTCTTCTTATTTTTACATCATGTGTGTTCTTGGCATGTTTCCATAGTGGCTTCACTGGCGTATTACTTCAAAGCCATCTATGACTCCTGAGTTCTCAAGGGTTTTTGTAGGACAGTTTGTTTATCCACCGATGGTCACAGGGTAGGGAACTTGTCCTTATTAAAGTCACATTTATGAAACTGTGATGCCAAGGCTTTGAAAGTGAAACATAATGATATGCAGCATAAGTATCAAAGTGTCGTAGTGGCAAGATGAAGATGTTTGCCCTGGATGCCCATTGCTGACCCTGGGGGGGGCTGTTACTGAGCGGCTGCTTGTCAGGAGTGTGAATAAGTGCATAATCTGAAACAGAAACAGGCCAAATAAACAGGAAGGAAATTAATAATAAACTAATTGTGTATTTAAGAAGCCCACTGAGACAAGCGCTTGATTAAACTATTGATTGAAAAGTCTTCATTTTAATTGCAAATAAAATCAGTTGGACTGTGAAGGATCACTTTAGCTGGAGGATAATAGTGCAGATATTGTCTATGGCCAGTGAATGTCTGTCCGTGTCTAAAGTGAAAGCACTGTTCCCTCCATGAGCTGATCATTCTCACTGGCCAAGCACATAACCTCAGCAGCTGGATTCACATACCATCCACGAGCTGTCACATGACCACCACTCAAACCAATACATTGGGCTGGCCCCCAAGTGATATTTTTTTTTGAGTGTGGCTCCAAAAACAAAAAAAATGCCCTTGTCACATGACTCACTGCTCAGAGAGGTTTACACCCACAGTTTGAAGCTGTGTCGTCACCCAGCAAGGATGACCGGTTATTGAAAATGCACGCCTGGATGGGTGTCTAGGTTACGGCTTTCCTGAGAAGCATCATGAATTATGGACTGTTCACTTCCATTCACCTGAAGCCTCACTCCATCATAGCAAGAGGGTCTCTCAGCTTCTGCTTTGATGTGGAGAAGCAGGCCTTGGGAAAACACTCACGCCTCACCGCACTCCCGCAAACATGCCTCTCACATCTCAGCAGATGGAGCAGTGATAGGTTTTCTTAGGAATAGCTGGCATTTTCGCAGGGATGTCTGAGGGATCTGAGTGTTTGTGGCTGAGCCCGTCTGCTCACTATTGCCGCATTTACTATATATCCTCGTTAATGATAGGTGAGGGGAAATCCACTCTAGATTAGAGTCAATAGACTTTGACATGTGACTGCAGGAAATGACACAATCTACTGGACGGACATGGGCCTGAACCGGATCTCCAGGGTGAAAAGGGAGCAGACGTGGAGGGAGGACATTGTGACCAGTGGCATCGGCAGGGTGGAGGGCATTGCTGTGGACTGGGTCGCCGGTGAGTGCACCAAAACCGCAGGCCGAGTACCATGGTTATCATCAGGGTGTTACTGTACCATGTGCCATTGTCCAGAAGGTCATGGGTTCAAATTCTGTGTCTAACATAATAATAATGTCACAACTGGGCACTTGAGCAAGGCCCCTAACCCCAGTGCTTCCAGGGATGCTGGATGCTGTCTGACCCCAAGCTTTCCTCCCTGCATGTTGCTTTGCACAGTTACATTTGCTAAATATGTAAATGAATTTGGGACAACCCTTTATGCCTAAATCAGTGATCTTAATTAAATTTAGATTAGTCAATCGACATGATTTTCTCTATCTTACATGGCATGCCTGTGTGTGTGTGTGTGTGTCTGTCTGTCTGTCGGCGTCTTTGCCCAGGGAACATTTACTGGACGGACCACGGCTTCAACCTGATCGAGATGGGTCGGCTAAGTGGCGAGTTCCGGTCCGTGGTGATCTCCCAGGGGCTGGACCAGCCGCGAGCCATTGCTGTGCATCCAGTGAAAGGGTATGCTGTCTCCCAGTCTGCCCGCCGGCCAGGCAGGAGGACCTGCAGTTCTGCATGATCAGCTTGACCCTGCAGGTCACTTTGACCCCAGCTTGCTGTGGAATTCCCCTTTTGGGCCGGTCAGTGGAATTGGAAGCACAGGGTACTTCAGCTAGCTGACACCAGACGCCCGCCAGTCACATGATTAATGAATTGCCTACTCTAAATGCCAACATCCTCAGGAATAATATGTCCGATAAACGAAAGTGTCTCATCCTCCCTGAGTAATATGGCCCCTGCCTGGCTCTTCTAGCACCCCCTGACTGCCTCCTATGGGAAAATCCCAATCCGGTCTGAATCCCCTGCCTCCGACACGGCGCCGGGACTTTCTGTAGAGATAGCCTTTTATTTCAGACGCGATCAGAGATGTCATTATGACCGGAAGGTAAACCTCACTGTGACGGAAAGGTGTCCCGCAGCATGCGGAGTAAGGAATGGGCATATGCCATGCCGCCACCTTCCTTGGCGCTGAGGAGGATTACTGCCATGGACGGGGTTCAAATATGGCTCAATATGCAGAAGTACCAGTCATAGCTTTTGTAGTGGCCTTCACTGGTAGCGCCCCCGTCTGAGACAAAGTGAAATCAGCTGGCTAAGCCAGCATCCCCTCTGGAGAATGCACCCTCGGTGACCATATGTGTCGCTTTCTTTCACAAGAGTATGTTTCTGCATCACAGTGCCCCTCTTCCCATCCAACCTGGTTTCGTCCTCTTCCAGTCCAGTTGCTTTTTTCATTCATGCCCTAGGAATAGTGTGTCAGGTACAGAGTAGAACACCACCTGTTGTGCCTGAGATGAAGGGTGAGTAATTGTCATTGTTGACACATCACCGCGAAATGTGTCCTCGGCATTTAACCCATGTGACGTTGTGACACAGCAGTGGCCAGCTATTTCAGTGGTACTCGCGGCTTGGGGACTCGAACCGGCAGCCTTTCCATTGCACAGTCACGTCTCTAACCATTACGCCACCACTGCCCCGAATGAACAGATGTTTGTCTGAAATGAGATGAATCAGTCTTATTGCTGAGTGGGTGAGCTAGCGCGGTGAGCTAGCGGGGTGAGCTAGCAGGGCGATGCCGTGACTGCCGCCACTGGGATGTGCGTGCATCTGTGTTCTAATAGGGTCCGTATGCTTAGTGCACGCCTCATAACCATCTGTCTTCAGCGGGCGAGAAATCGATATGCCGCTCAGCAGACGTGCGTTTGATCTGCCGTGTTAGATGTGGCAGAGCAGAGAGGGGAGGAGCCTCGTGTCCAGAGGTTGCCTTCAGGTCATGAGGGAGTGTGTTTGTGTCGTGGTACACGTGACGACGTACAAAGCCCTGAGTGCCCTCCCGCGCTGACCGCTTTCAGGCTTGTCTGTCTCCCGGGTTTTCCACTAGCGAGGAATCACTCCCTGTCATGTCATTATCTAGACTGATGACAAAAGTAAAGTCCTGTGATCCAGCCAGGATTGATTTGAAAGTCTGAGTGAGAAAGTAATATATTTTTAGAGTATTCTGAACACTGCCACGTGACTCAGGTATTGGACGGGTAAGGACAAGTTTGCAGTGAGCTGGGGACATACCCATAACAACAAAGAAGCAGCTCTTTCGGGAGGAGAGAAAAGCACAAAAAGCTTTGGGGGGGCAGGGGTTGTTGTGGATGAACAAAACGTAGAGTTTTTAGGTCAGACGTCAAGCAGGGTCTGGTTTACCGGGGGCAGGAAGCACAGAACACTGCAATTTACACATTATTCAGGGAAATAGCAGGAAGCCAATCAGAACTGCAGACTGCAGTCACATCACCCTCCCTAGGTGCACATAAGCCACGCTCCCTCAACGTATCCCAACTCCCAGAATGAACAAAAATGTACAACTGGACATATCTGCCTGCCTTTGCTGGGAGGCAGCGATGACCTGGAGTGTCCGGCACCGCTGTGCTCCCACGTTCTCGTCTCGTTCCCATCGCCACCCTGCTGTGTCACCCTGTGTCTATACAGGTACATGTTCTGGACAGAATGGGGTCAAACCCCGTGCATCGGCAGGGCACGTCTGGACGGGTCAGACCAAGTCATGCTGGTGAACTCCGGCATCGTCTGGCCCAACGGGATCTCCATCGACTACGAGGTCAGCATCCTTATGAGTCTTCTCCCACTCTGCTGTGAACCGAGTTTCAGTTTGCTGGCCCATAATGGCTGTTTATTGGGGTGGACGAGGTGGGAAATATGTCCCCATAACAGGATCAGTTCCTGCTGATCTTTGTTTTTGAATTACATTCCAGGAAAATAAATTATACTGGTGTGACGCTCGCACCGACAAGATAGAAAGGATCAACCTTGAGAACGGGCAGAGCCGTGAGATCGTGCTGTCAGCCAGCGGCGTGGATATGTTCTCCGTAACCATCTTTGGAGCTTACATCTACTGGTCTGACAGGTAATTTATTTTTCCATAAATGTTACCGTCCTCCCAAATGTTTGGCGAAGACCAGCCACCTTGCCTTCAGTGGATTAGCCGCTTCCTCGCAAGGTCACTGCTGAGAATCCTAGGGATGCTGTTATATACTGGGAAAATACTCCTTTGTGTTACTCCCACCCGTTCCACTATATCCAGGAAGGTTCATGTTCTCCATCCTTCATCCAAACCTCTACTCATTTTCCTGATGTTTACATTGCTGTTGCTTGAGGACCACTGGGTCTGTGTTGTCTGACACCCTGTTCTTCGCCCCTCCTCACTCCTTCCCTGCCGGGCTACATCAGGGCACATGCCAACGGCTCCATCCGGAGGGGCTTCAAGAGCAACGCCACAGAAGCCTTGACCGTGAGGAGTGGCCTGGGAATTGGTCTGAAGGACGTGAAGGTGTTCAACCGGGGCCGTGAGAAAGGTTGAGTTACCTCTGCTCAATGCTAGCCGCATGTCTTCCTCTTTAAACACAACACCTGCTTCATGCTAAGCGCACGTCTTCCCTTTTAAACACAACACCTGCATGGTGCTTGCTACACATCTTCCCCTTTAAACACACTTTCTCGATGTTAGTCGCGTGTCTTCCCCTTTAAACATAACATCTACTGGATGCTACCCACACGTCTTCGCCTTTAAACACACCTGCTTGATGCTAGTTGCCAGCCTTCCCCTTTAAACACAACACTTGCTCAATGCTAACCCACACGTCTTCCGCTTTACACAGCACCTGCTTGATGCTCTACAAGAGGTTAATGAAAATGTCCTCTCCTTTAGGCACAAACCCCTGTGCCAGGAGAAATGGTGGCTGCCAGCAGCTCTGCTACTACCTTGGCAATGGACGGAAGATCTGTGCATGTGCTCATGGCTACCTGGCAGAGGATGATGTGTCCTGCCGCAGGTACGATGGCTATCTTCTGTATTCAGAGCGCACCATCCTAAAGAGCATCCACCTCACGGATGAGGGTAACCTCAACCAGCCTGTTGTGGCCTATGAGAACCCAGCCTACTTCAAGAACATTATTGCCCTGGCCTTTGACCACCGGCAAAAGACACTGGGAACAAATCGCATCTTCTTCAGTGACGTGCACTTTGGGAACATTCAGATCATCAGTGACGACTGGACGGACCGGCGCATCATTGTAGAGAGTAAGAGCATTTTTAATCCCTCGCTTTTTGCTAAACCATATTTGCCTCGCTGAGCTCGGTGTATATCATACAGGGCAGGCAGGTTGTGTAGCGGTTAGGGATGCAACCATGTAATTGAAAGATTGCCGGTTCGAGTCCCTGACCCGCAAGTACCGCTGAGGTAACCTGAGCAAGGTACCGTCCCCAAGCACTGCTCCCAGGGCGCTCACACAGCAGCCCCCTGCTGTGTCACAGTGTCACATGGGCTAAATGCAGAGGACACATTTCGTTGTTGCGTGCTGTGGTGCATCACCAATGGCGATTAATCACCTTCACTTATCAAAAGAGTATATACATAAATGTTTTTTTGCTTTCTTACCAAAGTGGAACAGTAGGAACGTCTATGAATTATCCTCAGGCTCATTTGGTGTGGAGACCTGCAGTTCGAGAGGGAACGTTGATATTTCATATATTTTACACAGAGCTGCCAAGTATTTGCCTAATATTGTCGCTACCTCTGTATTTGTTTTGCTTCTCTCTCGCGGTTCAGTTTGATCAGACAAAATAACTGCTTTTTTAGTCTCAGGTTTTTTGAAGGCAAGCTCTAATCGGATCCAGTAGGATCCAGAACCTACAATCAGATGTAAGCCATCCATCCTAGGGGTGGACCGATTATCGGCCTGGCCGATAGTAGGTATTTTGCCGATTATAGGTATCCGGGTATTATCTTAATGCTCACCGATACTAAGTAATTACAAGGTGCGCTTCCTCTGTGCTCTTTCCTCTCATCCCACTGCTTCATTTAATTTCCCATCCACAAGTTCTGATTGGCTATGTCACACTAGTAATAGCCAATCAACATTGAAGCCTTGCTGTCACTCACACCACTTTCACGCACGAGTGCAGCGTGAGTTTCAGCTGAGCGCGGGCTGTTGCTGAGATCGGAGAGTAAAGCAGCTGATGTTTCCAGAAATTCAAACATTACAGTCTTACAAACTGAAGTCACAAAACACCATGGAGCTCCTGTGAGCTATTTCCATAATAAAAAAAGCCTGCCCGCTTTCCTAGTTACACCGCTGACAATGCTCGAATAGTAACCCGTGTTGTGGTGATAACGTGAGCCTACGGAAGCGTCATGCATTCACTAAAGAAAAAACAACATCCAACCGCGTTTTTATGTAAAGTGTATCTCGTTAATTCAGAAAAAACAGATCGGATTTCTCTTTAGTGAATGCAGTGCGCTGCCGTATGAGCCGCAATGTTACCTGTAATGACAAAGTGTTAATATATCGTTATGCGGAAAAAATAAGCCTCGCTGCTTATTTTAACTTTACATTACAGTACTTACATTACTCTTCCCTATGAGTTACGTGTAACGTTAGCTGACAAAAACGTGGAGTCTCTTACTGCTAATTTAAAGGCGTTACCAAACTATTATGCTGTTAAGCAAAAGGTATTAATGGTATTAAAGCATATATCCATTTGCTTTCTCCAGCTCAGGCATATAAGTCTTATTAGATGCTTTATATTTAATGTCTTATTCTTGCTGCAACTGTATTATGAATACATAAGAATCTGTAAAATGTATATACATGTTTGTTTGTTTTATATTGTATAATGAATCATTTGCCATTAATTTTAAAAGTAATGTTCACTTTTGATAGAACAGCCTTACTCTAATAGCGAACTTTATATCTCCAAATTCTCATAGCAGATGGATACAAAGAAAGCACATAAAAGCAAATGTATATCGGTCCCAAATACCGGTTATCGCTTCCATTAATTAGCAATAATCGGTATTGATTTCGCCCCTAAAAAACCAATATCGGTCGACCTTTAATCCATTCCCAGAAAAATATACTCTGGTTTGGTTATCATTCGTATATCTGAAAGCTCAAGGTTGTGTTTTCGGGGAGCGTGTTGAGTGTGATAATGCTAGAAACCTGCTGTCATGAGTGGACCATGAACATATGCACAAATTTTGACACTTGCATGAAGTTCATTTGGTAGATCATTTGGTGTTGCTTAGATGGTCCTTGTGAGAGAACCTATAACTTATATAACCAACGTTAAGAGTGGCCCTTTCAGATAATAGTTCTATAGAGGACCCTCTGACATAATCAGCTGATGGAATTTTCAGAGAATGCAGACTTCTGAATTTCTCTGTATGCTGATGTGATTTAGACCAGGTTAGAGAGGGTCTTGCAGGCCTGTATTTTTATTGTGCAATCCGATAGATTATCCTTCCTGCCATAAGGATAAGAAAAGATGTTGAGTCACATATTTGTTTTCAATGGAAGCCTTGTCATTTTTGTCCTATAGCACAGGAACGTGACACAGTAACAGATTAAATTCTGGTGTCTCCTTCATGCACAGCAGCCAAGGTGTGATTTTCACCAGGTTTTTTGCCATTGTAAAAGGTGGGAGGAGGGCTTTGTTTATCTCCCACTTTCAATGCTGATTAAAGAAATTTAGGCAGGAGCCTCCCTTTAAGTATCCCGCATGCCAGATTGTGTCCTGGCAGCAGAGTATAATTGGGAGGCAATTATCCATCGTGCTCGACTTTGAGGTTGCATGACGGTGCACCGTCATAAAATGAAGGGGGGGCGGTGCAGATTGCACACTGGCGTTTCGGGCTTTAAGTGTTAGGGGCCATTTGTGAAAGGACCATTTGTAACCAACATAAAGTGGCAGTACCTTGATGTATCGCAGCGTTTTACACACACAACATCTAGTAAGAGCTTTGTAATGGCCTCCACTATTCTCTCCAAGTAAATGGGACCAATCTAGCTGTCAAAAAAACGTGTTTAAGGTATTGTATCTCTTGAGCTGGCTGACATATGATGGATTAAATTGCCACGTTCCGCCATCTTCGACCCGGAGAGGGATAGGCGAACAGAAAAGTAATCCATTTCCTCATTCTCTCATTTTTTGTGCTGTTTATTCTTGCGTCTTTGCAATTAGCAGATTGCCTGGTGCAATGTATTATACAAATGTGCAGGCAGGGAGCGCTCTGAGGATTGGCTAGCTTGTTTCAGCAATGACAAAATATGGAATGACACAGACAGAGCGTGGCCATAACGTTGTACGTAAATGCCTGCTTATGTGATGTCTGGCCATAGTTCAGTACAGACTGAGTATGGTCACTGAGAAACTGAACATGTGATTTCGTATTGCTGAATTCTCACACCTCAACCCCAAGTGGAGAAAACTGAGAAAGTGTTGGTTTAGCCACTCTGGCCAAAATGAGCTTGATTTAAACCAATAGAAGTCACTTACCTACCCAGTGATGTTTCCTGGAGATCCATTTGACCTTGTAATTGGTGGCACTAAGCAAGATGTCCAGCTATGGATGCTGAGGAGGCTAACACTGAGCTATGGCACCTGGTCACATTGTATTATGGGATGTAAGCTGGGCTGGGTAGATGCTGTCAATCGTGAACTCATCCTTCTGTCTGCTCACATAAGTTTTGCCATTAATAGGCAAAGTCACATTTCTGAGAAAGCCACTAAAAAACAACTATTCAGTTTAGACTGATAGAAACTACGTAGAAATATAGACCTATAACTACATTAATATTTCAAATAACATTTCAGATTAATGACACCCATCCTTTAAACATTCAAACAAACTTTTTAATGATAACATTATTAATGAGGCATGCTTTAATAATGTATAGGTTTGTTAATATGTAACATTAGGTGCTTCGATGGATATCCAAGCAGAATCCCAAATATGTTTGCATGACACCATATATATATATACACACACACACCATTACATCATGTTTGATTGAATGCGGCATGTCACGTGACTTCATGCTCAGGTTCTAATTGGATATTTCCATGCGTAATCCCCTCCCATGAATTCGACAGCACATCTGTGGCGAATGATGAGCTCAGTACCAGAAGCCTCTTCTGCTTTGATAAGGATGGGACATGGTGGATAAGCAAGTAAAGCCCCCAGGACTAAAAAGATAAGCCCCCCAACCCCCCATCCGATGAGAGTTCAGGTAGTTTATTCCTCCGTGCTGTTGTTGTGTGCCAGGAGTGGAATTCCTCATAATCTTTCGCTTTCATGTTACTTTGTGGAGACCTAGAGAAGGGAGTCAGCTACCTTTGTACTTCCACATGAAACTGAATTTTTTTTTTCCTGCGGTTACAGGAAACATTTTTGCTTTTATTTAGCCTGTCAGTAGTGATAAAAATATACTTAGCTGACAGAGTCCCTGATCATCTTTGCCGCTTTGCTGGCCACAGTTAAATCTGTGACATAATGTACAAAATACTGCCTGTGGGAGGCGCTGGACTGAAGTGCAATTAAACACCTTCCGTCATATTAATTCTGCTGGCGAAGGCTGTTAGAATATGAATGCAGCACTCTTACTGCGTATAATAAGGTCATCTTTAACCTTTGGCACTGTAAGGCTCACTGTAAGAACTGAGACATGCTATCTGTCATACGGATCTTTGTTTGAACACAACAGCTTCTTACCATCTGTTTCTTCCTCCAAAACTACGTGTTAATCACCATCGTCAAGATTCATGGTCCTGCATCTGACTCTGCATAGCAACAGTAAAATGGAACATTTACTTTGAGACCCGAGAGAGTCGCGCGAGTCATTCGGTGTTCCAGGGTATACTAATTAACTGCATGGAAATGGTGGATGCATGTAAACATACGGAACCTGCTGTTAGTTAAAAATGAGGTCATCATATGTGAAGGAAGGGATCCGTCAATCACCCCCCCAGAAAACCCAGTGACACCCAGTGCAGGTGACAGTCTCTCCCACAAAAGCGAAATGGATAAAACAGCCACCCGTTTAATGGAAGAAATGCAAGTGCGTCAATCAAACATGACTGGCTAATTAATCCCCATGGTAAATAATCTCCAGCATAATCCCAGCATGCAGAGCTGACTGAGGTCCCAGGTTTGCGTTTGTGCTCAGTCATGTGAGGCCATGCTCATGGTATGCCGAGTTTTATGTAGAGCTGTAGTCAAGACCGCCATTGTCGAGTCCAAGACCAGGACTAGATAAGACTGAGTCAAGACCAAGTCCAAAGAAGTTTGAGTTCAAATGAGAGAGACGGTCAAGACCAAGACAGAAAAAGGAATCTTCTTCGAGACCACTTACCTGTTTATAATTTTTGTGTGAAGCTAAAGACAGTATATCTTCTATTTTGAGATGATAATTTTTCACTATTGTTATAATTAAAAAGCAATTGCAGTGAAGAATCAAATTAGGCCATATTTTAAAAAATGAGTATTATTTGTTAAAACCCTTTGGTTTAGAATGGTCTTGAACAACAGTGAAGTTGTAATTCATACTGAATCCAGTATCCAGTGAGCTGCAGCAGAGATCCCCAATCTTGGCCCTTGAGGGACAACATCTGAGAAATATTGTCTCCAGTAATCAACCAAATAGGATTTAATATTTAAGGCAGCTGACAAACAATCGCTGTTACGATATCAGATTTTCATTGCACGATTATCGTAGCCTAAAGAATTCACAATAATAAGATTATTGCGATATCTAAAGAAAATTCAGCTTCAGCCTGATTTTCTGATTTTGGATACTTTTGTGTTCTCTGCCTGTTCAATAAAAGTTCTTATCTTAAACATAAAGCACTTATGTTTGAGTGCTAGTTTATGGGTCTCATTAGGTACCCTGGTCATGGTGAGGTGACCATATGTCCCTGACCACTACTGCTATTATGCTGTAGAAAAGTCAGAAGATTAATCCAAAATAACAAACAACTACAGAAATGTATGCTATTTTTTCCATTTTTCTTTTCCTGATCCCACTGATTTTGAGTGAATATGATTCAGAGTAAATCAGCACTGTAACTATACCAAAATACTACATCGCTGTATATCAGTAATTTAAACTGAAAGAAATATAAACTAATATTTAAGGTATGGGATATTTTGGTAATAGTGTTTAACCAAAATCTGAAAATAAATGACTGGGGAGAACACTTAAAATGACAAGCAAAGGAAACAGTTTTCAGTTTGTAGTTAATAAAGTGATTGATGTAGACTGCATATGGCTCAGTGGGATAAGCCTCTGTGCCTGTGATTGGCAGATTGTCTGTTCAAGCCTGGCCTTGGCGCATCTATGGGCCCTTGAGTAAGGCCTGTGGACCCCCCCCCCCCCAGGGTGCTACCCTTCATGGCCATGCTTGCTCTCATGGACAGCAGGAGGGGGAGGTGAAAAGACAATTTCTCCATGGGGATCAATAAAAGTGTTATTATGTAGTTTGTTTTAAATGTAGACAATATGTAAATATAAACTTGGGAAAATACATTTTTAAAGGCAGTTGAACTCAAGACCAACTAGTATATTTGGCGAGTACGAGTGCATCTGTAGTCTTTATCTGTAACTAAAAATTCTTGGTACAGGTCTTTCAAGTTAGTATGCATATGTACCGAGCAAATGTGGAACCTTTGTGTGTTTCTCCCGAGCAACATTCGAAAAAGGGCAGATGAAGCCGCACCACTACCCTTGCGCACGTAGTCACGGCGAACACAGATAAAGCAGTACTTGAACACCCTCCACTATCATTAAAGTCTGCCACTTGGGAACAAAGTAAATCTTACTTTTTTATTAGGAGGTTGCAGCAGTACTGAGAGAGACTTCATTAATTAAGGAAGACAGTCATACTTCAGTAAACCACTGCTTAATAAATAAAAAATAAGCATTTTTTTTGTACCAAGAACATACTGAACCACAAATTTGAAACCAAGGTACCAGACCATGACTTTTGTGTACACTGAGTCCGATTGCCAAGTCTAAATGCAAAAATCATTGATCTTGAGACTGAAGTTGAGTCTGGTCCTCAGCCCTGGTTTCAAGAGCAGATCCACTGGGGTGCACTAAGAGGTGGCCCCACTCAAAAACTAAATAAATAGCTAGTGAGTAGAGATCATAGCTGGTTAGCAGGACATGCAGCATTTTCCAACTAAGGAACATGTTTATTTAATGTCTAGCATAGCGATTATTTGTGGCCTTCAGAGAGCTCCACACAGATTTGGTGGTAAACACCACCACGGGGCCCACTAGTCCTTTTCTGACATTCATTCCCACAACATGTGGTCAGTGCCGAGTTAATGTTTTCATTTCAAACGGATTACGCCAGCTTTGTTTTGTTGTGGGTCCCAAATATCAGCTCTCAGATATGTGCTCCAGGGAGCTGGTCACAGACATAGGGTTAGGGTTTGTTTGCTGGGCTTTCATTTAGAGTGATTCTGCACAATTAACACTCAATTCACAGATCGTCCTGTTTCATAGAAATAACAGTCACAGCAAATATGTATATCCTTTGGCCATTTGAGGTATCACCCATGACTAATACAGATTTCCTGAAGTTTCAGAAACACTGCAGATTTGTCCCAAGACCATTGCTATTGCCATGAGGTTTCAGTCCATTGTAATTTTGCAATCTGATGGGCCTTAGAGTAATATACTTTATTTAATCATTTAATCATTTTTAACATTGTAGTAAATACTTTATACAAGGTGGCCTAAGTAGCTTACAGTTATTTCATTCATTTAGACAGTAGAGTTTTTTTCCTGAAATTAAGCTGCTTAGTAGATGATCCTGAAAGATTTCCTTAGCTTACAGTTTTACAGTTTATGCATTATGTTCCGTGCTAAGAGAAGCCGGAAAATCGTCCTTAATCTCTAGGGTATAACGGCTAAGAAATGCTTAACTCTTTAAGCATGGTGCTTGACTGGGAGCATGGCTGGTGCAAGGCCAGGAGGCTGGCCCAGGAGGCACACCGGTGGAGAAGTGGGGCAGCTTCTGCACTTTGAGGCCCGAAATCCATCTTCATTAGTGGCCGTGAACAGTGATGGATGGCGGACAGGAACGCGATGATCTGATCTCACCCTGAGTGCCTTTCGTAAATCACCAGAGGTGTCGGTGACGCCATACATGTGTGGGATCGCCTTTGTGCAGAAGAGTTTTCCTGCCTCATTTGTGTCCTGGAGTTAGTTAAAGCTGCTACTTCGTTAGTTTCAGCTGAATTCTGCGGTACTGAGAGGATAAACTATTAAGCAATGTTGTTCTGTACATTATGGAATGTTAACGATTTAAAATTAGTTTTATTGACCCACACAGTAAGGGTTAGATGGCAAAATGTAGATAATCCGTATGTAGTCAAGCTTTAATCCCTTCCACTTTTCTGTGTGCCCAGTCACACTTCTCATGGCTCTCTCTGCTATTGACTAACAGACCATGATGGCACATGAAATCATTTCATGCTACCATGCTAATGTCTATAATAGATAATATCTGCACAGCATCATAGTGTTTGCACAGCACGGTGTGATCATCACAGTGATTAAAATACTACACAATTCCATTTAGCTATCCCAGTTCTTATCCCAGTTCCATGTGATTATCCTGTTGCCATGTAGTCATTACTGATCCATGTGATAGTCCTGTTTCAGGTGATTATCTCATTTCCATATGGTTATTCCGTTTCTGTGTGATTATCCCAGTTCTAACAAGGACTAAATACCTACCTTTCATAAGTACTTGGACTGGCACTTCCGGTACTATTAAAAAATAAATAAATAAATACTGTATTTTCCCAACAGAGTCTTAGACAGATAGTATTCTTAGCCTGGGTTTTACTGAACCAGTATCAGAAAGTACTCACGAATGGAGTCTGTAAGCACTTATGTAAATCGCTCTGGCTAAAGGCATATGCCAAATGTTTTAAATATATGTGTAGTTATTCTGTTTCTCTGTGATTATTCCAGTTTATGCAGTTATTTTGTTTCTGCGTGATTACCCCAGTTCCATGTAGTTATTTTGTTTCTGCACGATTATCTTAGTTCTGTGTGATTGTTCCGTTTCTGCGTGATTCTGCGTGATGAGTTCCATGTAGTTCCATTTCTGCGTTATTACCCCAGTCACGTGTGGTTGTTCCGTTGCCGTGTGATTACCCCACTTCCATGTAGTTATTCCGGTTCTGTGTGATTACCCCAGTTCCATGTGGTTATTCCATTGCTGTGTGATTATCCCAGTTCCATGTAGTTAATCTGTTTCTGTGTGATTATCCCAGTCACGTGTGGTTATTCCGTTTCTGCATGATTATTCCAGTCACGTATGGTTAATCCATTGCCATGTGATTATCCCAGTTCCATGTGGTCATTCCATTTCCAAATGATTATCCCAGTTGTGTGTGTTGTTGCCCACCCTTCGTTTTCTGCTTCTCCCAGACGTGGGCTCGGTTGAAGGCCTGGCCTACCACCAGCCCTGGGACACTCTGTATTGGACCAGCTCCACCTCCTCCACCATCAGCCGGCATACCATCGACCAGAGCCGGCCGGGTGCCTTCACCAGGGAGGTGGTGGTCCGCATGTCTGAGGAGGATCACCCCCACGTCCTGGCACTGGATGTGTGTCAGAAGTGAGTGTCTCACGCCACCGCTGTGGCATCTCCTCAGATCCTGCAGAGTCCCGTTCCCCTAGAAGCTGCAGGGCGAGCGACCCCGTGTTTGGTGCGCAGGTGCTCCTTGGAGACATGAGAAAACTTCTGTAGAATGAGAAACAGTTCGGTCAGAACCTGGACCTGCAGAATATTATTAAAACATCAGTCTTGTCATGTAGCGGCATCCCCCCCCTTTTGAAAACCTGGAAATGAAACAATGACATTACTGCTGTGCTACTATTAACATGTACATCAAGTCCTGTGGATCCCGGCTGAGCCGTAGTCATTGCAGAGCCTTGCAGGCTCCTCCCACATTTGCCCCTCAGCAAATTCTCGAATGGTACTGAAATGTTTACAGTTAATTAAAGCAGGGCGGTGACTCATTTCTAAGTCTCATCAGGGATTCTCATCTTTTTCTGTGAACCTTACCACAGATTCTTTATTTTCTAATCAAATTACCCCAAGGGATTAGTGCGAGGAAGGCACTGTGCTGGCCACTGTGGACGCTCGCCAGAGATGACCCCGTCTGTCTACATTAGCATTTTTATTGAAGCTCGGAACATTTCCACTGAAAGCCAGTGAGACAGAATCTAATTAAAAAAGTGGATTTCTGACAGTCTGTGGTATGCATCACCATACCACGTGGCTAACAGCATGTTAAAACCATGAGTGTATTGCCAAAATGGCTTCTTTTCGTTGTGATGGGACCATTCGACGACTTACGTTGAAAGCAGCTTGCTTGTATTATATTATTGTGTGACCTCTCACGCACACTCTGTGAGGCCACATTCACACCTAGAACCTTGGGACCAGAATCTGCCTCCTTCTGGCGTAACACACCGGGATGGCTGTGGTATTCAGTTTCAGTTGCAGGCGTGAAAGTGACAGATGTTCAGAACTCATGTTGTGGGGAATAAGGCTCCTTTAAGGATGGTTCCAGATGTACCTGTGGTTTGACCTCTACTAGTCCAGTCCCCCAGACAGACAAGCTGGCCTGGCTTCTTGTGCCTTTATGGTGACAGTTAAATTGGGCATGTGCACTCCCAATACAGCCCCCCGGGGTGCCTCTCACAAGCTGAGGGTTATCGCACGTGATGGTCGCTGAAGGTGTACCTCTGCTGCTGTGCTGTGTCGCCTGATTGGCTGAGCTTCACCCAGCCTTCTCAGTGCCTCATTTAAATGGGAGCCCCGCGCCACCACCTGCCACATTCCTCATTAACCGCAGTGCCGAATGGGACTGAATGGAACCATGAAAAGGCCTAGATAAGCTCCAGTCCATCAGCCCACCCCAGCCTTCACCCTGCGATGCTCCTGGCTGTTAGCCTCTTGGGACAAATGTGGCTCTGATTCCAAAACCGGCTCTCTGACCCGGCTGCCTTGGTAACAGGCAGCTTCCTGTTTCACCATTCTGAAGCAGAGAAGGCTCCCGCACGGACCTTTGGTTGAGCATCAGGGTATCTGAATGGGAGGGCAGTGTGCGGCTCAGTGGGTTAGGACACTGTACCTGTTATCGGTAGAGTGGCTGCTGGGTTCCTGAGCAAGGCCCTTAACCCCCAGTTGCTATAAGAGTCTGGGTGATCCTGCTTTCTCAAAAATCTATGTCACTTTCGATAAAAGCATTTCCTAAGTAAGTAGAAATGGCACTTTTGGTTAGCAATGATCGTGTAACCTTAACCCTTATTCTGTGTGCATGAGTATGTGTAAATAAACATTATTCTAAAGATGAATGAGCCTCTTTCAGTGTAATGCAGATCCTCGATATGTAGCCCACCTCTATCTGACCCACTATCGCCCTCTCCCTCTTTTCAGCCTAATGTTTTGGACCAACTGGAATGAGCAGTGCCCCAGCATCGTCCGGTCCACTCTGGGCGGTAGCAACATCCAGGTTATCGTGGGCTTGGACATTGTCACACCCAATGGGCTGACCATCGACCACAGAGCCGAGAAGCTCTACTTCTCTGATGGAAGCCTGGGAAAGATCGAGCGCTGCGAGTACGATGGATCCCAGCGGCACGTGAGTGGGCCCGCTCCAACCCTTGCATACTGGCATGGGTCCAACCTTAAGGGCAGGAATTAGAGAAACAAACAGCTTGCCTATGACCTCTGGAGGGCCATCTCCTTCCATCTTGATCCCAGATCAGAATAAGGAATATGCAGAACATCATACAACATGTGCCGCAGTGAACACTCTATACTCTATAATTACTCCAAGGGTTAAATGCTAATTGCTGAGGGGAAATTTGATTGGAAAGACATTGTTCTTAAATCAGTAAAACATTGTGCTTACTGACGCTCCGCTCCTGCAATGGCAGTTTCCCTCACGTGAGGATGTCTTGGCTGCTTCCCATTCTGGTTTTCTGTGGGCCGATAGGTTTGTAGTGGCCCCACATCCGAGGGCTGTGGCCCATTAATATTTCATGCAGCTCCTTTGGAATTCGCTGGAAGGCTTAATTAAGGCTCTGATTCCCTCCCCTGAAGACTCGGGCCTCTGGGTGGGAGAACACAAAGCCACAGCGCAGGTGGACTCACAGCAAAAGCCATGTGCAACCCCTTAACAGCACCCCACCAACCCCCCACCAGCAAAACTGCCACCCGTCTAATGGCTAATGTCTCCATGATTCAGAAACTCTGTACCTGAATTGACCTGCTAGAATTAGGGCCAAGCCCAACCCAATTAGCATCCTGACCAGTAGGGGGTGCTCTTCCACGGTCAGCTGATGCCCGTCACGTACCAGCCTGTCAGCTTCACCAATTAAAATGTGAAAATGAAGTTGGGCAGAGCAGTGGGGGGCCTGCAGATAATGACTGAGTAATGGTGGGCTGTGGCGAAAAGGGGGAGAGGGGGGTGGGACACGTATTGAGCTGGCTGCAGGGTGCATTAGACCGTGACGGACAGGAGCGTAAACACATCGCAAATTCATTTGCTCCTCTCTGTGGTCAAGCCTATTCTGCGTGTCACGGAGATGATTTTGGCTGGCCTGGTACATCGCGACGATGATGATTATGCTGGTTTGATAGCAAGCCGCTCTCATGTAATCATGGAAGGGAAGCGACAGCCACTGAGGCCAGAACGCATCGTTAACAGAAAGCGTGGCACGTCGCTCAGATGTTAATGATCTTCGTGCTGCTTCCCATTCCGGGGCTGTGGAGGAAATGTGCTCTGGCTTAGTGTAGCACCTTGAAACTAGCCATCCAATAAGATTGGAATGCCAGGGGCTGTTTGCTCGTACATCAGCAAGGTTTACAGGTGCTGCCTCCCTTTAATTAAATGCTCTGCTCCTGCACAATCTTGCTATAAACAAGTTCAACTCCTGACAAAGTTTTCGCTGTAACCGCTGGGGTAATTCAGGTCAGACGTCACCCTCAGAGACACACAACTGTGTAGGTCAACCGTAAACTAAGTGCCACGTTCACTCTGACAGCCCCACATACCCACAGCGCGGGATTATGGGTAATATGTCCAAATCCTGGCACTGAGACCAGAATGTGTCATCGCCTTGCAGCTCTTCCCGTCCTGTGCCCTCTAAAAGCCTGGGGTTTTTCCGTTTGTGTCCAGCCACTCGCCGCATAGCAGGTCGTCCCTGGCGAAAAGGCAACAGTACCAGCTTGACAGTACCTGAAGAAATGTTCTACAGAAACTGTAGCCCTAAATCAGACCATGTGCTGAAAAACTGCAATCTCTCCTTTGTTTTTTTCCTCATATTTTCCTCTCCAACAAACAGATTAGTCTCTGCGTGGTATTCCAAAGAGGTCAGTGCAGGATAAGAGCTGCTCAGCTGAAACCCTACAAACTGACTGTAGAGTCTCAGACGTGTGGCCAGAGGTAAAATGTGACTCTGGCATCCTACAAAAGGCCCACAGACTTTGGACTTATAAACTACAGTTTTCAAAAAAAAACCCATGAAATATAAGCAACCAGAAGCTTTCCTTTGGTAGCAGACAAAAACAAACCCCCTCTGCGATCTTTACGGTCCGTCTGCCGTGCCGCCTTCGCACTTGTGGCGTAGAAGACCCGGCAGCCGCTAATTGATTACTCAATGAGCAATGTTCCTATCAGACGTTCTGTTGTACCCTGCGAGAACCCTCCTGTTAAATGCCATCCATGTTCATTTTCAGCGTGGGCCCCCATGTTGAAAGCCACCTGTAGTTAGCATCCTAGTCACACCCTGAACCCCCAGTCACCTTTGGGGCCCCCAGTTATGCTGGCTCTTGCCATGTGTCACAGACAAATGGTCATGTGATCTCAATGAAACTGTTGTGCTTTTTCTCAGCCTTTACGTGGGGTGTCATTGTGCATGCTGTGATGTGATGCAGTCACATATCCCTTACACATGAGTAGTATTAGAGGATGGGAGGAAGTCAGCAGCTCACTGTTAAGATGCACCTTTTGTGGGGGCATGGGGAGGGACGGGGCATGGCGGGGTCACCTGTAATTTTGTCAGCAGTGAGTGACTCCTCGTTCTCTGGCCGGCTGCCCCAACCGTAATGTATGTGCTTTTCTGCTCCATTTAAATCGTAGGTTATTGTGAAGTCAGGGCCGGGGACCTTTTTCGGCCTGGCTATTTATGGCGACTTCATCTTTTGGTCAGATTGGGTTCGGAGGGCCGTGCTGCGCTCCGATAAGTACACAGGGAGTGACACCAAAGTGCTCCGAGCTGACATTCCCCAGCAGCCAATGGGAATAGTCGCTGTGGCCAACGAATCTGCCAACTGTGAGTATCTGTCAGCCTGTCCTGACTCGACCCTGCCGCCTACTCTGTGTGTGTGTGTGTGTGTGGGGGGGGGGTTGCCTAGATCACATTTGAGGACCAAGATGTCTTTTGGGGACATCTTTCCAGGTCCCCATTTTGATAAGCTCAATTTTATTAAAATCTGTGACTGCAATCAAGAATGTCAAAAATGCCAAAAGTCTTGTATTTGGGTTGGTTACTTATGGTTAAGGTTAGGGCTGGATTGGGGTTAAGGGTGTCGTGATTCAGATTAGGGTTTTCCCCATGGAGATGAATGGATGGTCCCCATTTAGATAGGTACGCGGGTCTGTGTGTGTGTGAATGAGGGTGTGGGTTGGCCCATCAGCCCATAGTTCCGCTTCGATGTATCGTCTTTCTTGTCCATACCATTGTGACAGTGCTCCCTCTTGGTTGCCGTGGTGATTTTTCCCTTGTGACTCTCATGGCATCAGCTATGCGGGCGACGGCTCAACATGACTGGGGGCTTCAGTAGTAAACATTAAAGGGGGGTGGTCAGAGCAGTAAGGGGGATAGATTAGATCGAGGATGGGCCCCCAGGCTTGGAAGATGGAAATACTGCCTCCATCTGTCTTCCTGTTGCTTCTGATTGCGGCCAGAGGGCTCTGACTGAGCCGACTGACGTACCTCGGGACCGCGATGAAAACCTGTCCTCATGTCAGCTTCTCTTAGCAGCTGCTTACATCATCCTGCACGCCATGGGCGCAGCTCTCCCAGGGAGCGATAGCCACCATTGTGTAACAGGCCTACCAGGCCCCGTCGACACCCCCTTCCTCTCCCCAGACAGCTGAGTCATGGCCCACTTGGGGGGTGCTTACAGTCCCAGCCATGTGTGTCATTAGTTTGGGGGTAGAGGTGCTCCCACTCCGGTGCATTCCTGCAGCTAGCTGCTACCTTAAGCCACTCTCTTTATCCACTTTCTTTAGCAGCTCCTTTCAGCTTCTCACTATAGCCACTGTCTTTAGCTGCTCACTATAGTGACTCCTTTTAGCAGCTCCCTTTAGCCACTGTCTTTAGCTGCTCACTATAGTCACTCCTTTTAGCAGCTCCCTTTAGCCACTGTCTTTAGCTGCTCACTATAGTGACTCCTTTTAGCAGCTCCCTTTAGCCACTGTCTTTAGCTGCTCACTATAGTCACTCCTTTTAGCAGCTCCCTTTAGCCACTGTCTTTAGCTGCTCACTATAGT
>JAODKM010000001.1:49923129-49933314 GCA_026780845.1 Petrocephalus sullivani
ACTCCTTTTAGCAGCTCCCTTTAGCCACTGTCTTTAGCTGCTCACTATAGTCACTCCTTTTAGCAGCTCCCTTTAGCTGCTGTCTTTAGCCGCTCACTATAGTCACTCCTTTTAGCAGCTCCCTTTAGCCACTCTCTTTACCTGCTCACTTTGGCCCCTCCTTTTAGCCGCTGTCTTTAACCTCTGTCTTTAGCCACTGTCTTTAGCTGCTCCTATTAGCAGCTCTCTTTAACCTCTATCTTTAACCTCTGTCTTTAGCAGCTCCCTTTAGCCACCTTTAGCGGCTCACTTTAGCCCATAAGAAGCCCTTGTTGAGTCTTTGCATGGGGGTTCAGATTAGGGTGACCAGATAATCCATGTCAAGGAGGACACTTTGAGCTACTTGAGGCTACTTTAAACCTAAAAGGCTCCTTTCCTTGGCTAAATAGTCAAATAACACTGTTTGTTGGAGACTCATAGCGCCTAGCATAGTGGTTTGTCTAAGAAACACTCCACCTCCCAGCGCCACGTAGGCGGCCGATGTCTGACCCCCATGAGCCTCACACTTCGGAAAACGAGGACACCTCCTGTTGCTGCCTTGAGGCACTGGCTCTCCTCAGGAGTCCAGCCTGGAGGCGGCTCTGCGAGCAGATTGAGGCCACTGGCTGTTCATCCCCTGTTATCTGCGCAGTACAGCTGGTGTGACAGACTGACAGAAGCAGCCACCTGACAGCCAGAGCACTATGCTCAGCGAGGATGCTGAGGCTCAGTGAGGGCACTCGTCACAGCTAGACGATACTTGCGTAATGTTCGCAGTGTTTGTGGAACGCTCAAGACGGAAGCTCCCACATGTATATTGCATAATCATAAATGCGGGTTTTGTGAAAATTCGGTTCTAACGAAGAAGTACCTTCCCTCCGTTTGTGTGACGGATAATGTCGGTCTGCCTCACTATCGGTGACAGAATACACTGTCTATGGTTCTGTTCAGCGAAAACTCCAGGTGCCACAGTTTAAGGAAGTCCATTGCGGCCCGGTGCCCTGCTGTTTCCCAGGATCACTGTGTTTCGTGTCGCAGTCAGAGCAAGGTGTGGATCAGGGTGGTAGACAACCCTGGGAATGCTGGAGTGACTTTTTAATCCAAGAAAGGCAGGGAGTTCTGATTTGTCTGTGTGCATTGGCATGTGTCTGATTGCATGTGGTTGTATGTGTTTGTGTGTGTCTTGCTATTATTCCATTGTACTTGGTTACTTATGAATAAGATTATAGCTGGGTAGGGGTTAAGGTTACCATAGTTGCCATTGTGGTTATGCCTATTGAAATGACTGGAGAGACCCCATATCGATTATTACTATTGATTATTTTAGTAATCGGGTATTCTGTCAATTATTCAATAAATTAATCGAGTGATCGGATAAGAAATACTTCTGTCTTATTAAAGTGTAGTAACTATTCAAAAGAGAAAAAAGACAGGTCTCTTAAAATTAACAACTCATTGGTTTATGATATTTTAAGTAATTCAACATGAGGGAGATGAAATAATTTGGGAAAAAAGCACTTTTTGTTCGAGGGCTGTTTGCAAATGCAGCACTTAAAAATCATACGTAATGATAGACACTTTACCAAAACACAATTTTTTGGCAAATAAATTACCACAAAATAATGTAAGCTATTTTGCCATGAATTTGGTAGTAAATTCACATTGACCCATGTGACCCGAGGAGAACTGTAAACTGTTATTTTAATCAGCTGTATTAACATGGTAGCAATGCAGCTAACTGTACTTAAGAAGCAGTTCATAACCAGAACAACTCAACATGTAACGTTACCCGGCGTCAGTAGACAAAATGATTAGTGAAATGTGTACGTCAGCCTCGATAGCTGCTAAGCTACCTTCGGTCATAACTATTAATTATGATCCATTAGCAGCTAATGCTGTGTCAATACAAAATAGTATTTAGTATATTAATGACAGCCAATATATTAAATGTTTTTTTTTAAATCTGTTATTTTATCACCATACCGCTTAAAGTGCTTGGTAATTAGGAATGGAAATGACCGTGATTCTGTGCAGTGAATCTCCATGAGTCTCTATGACTCAGAAGTTTGCCGAAAATTTCGCCGCCATTTTTTTAGACGGGAATGCCGCTGTTGCTGCCAAATCTGTACCGCCTTGTGGCTACCGGATCTGTACAGCTGCGCCACTCTATTTGTTACACTCCTGTTTCTTTCTCTTCTGTTTCTACTGCTCTGCTACACATAATGCAGCGTAAGCACACTGTGCCACAATAATAGTCCTCCGTGTGAAACACGGTGATCACTGAGCAATACATAGTCATGTGGATTAAATGAAGCATCTAAGGAAAGAATTTGCATCGAGGATTCTTTGCAACCCTAGTCCTCACTACTCAAAACTTCATAAAAAAAAAAAAATCTGTGCATGCAATCCAAAAGTTAAAAATGCCAAAAGTCCTGTATTTTGTTTGGTTACTTATTGGTAAGGTTAGGGCTGGGTAGGGAATAACGTTGTCATAGTTTAGGGATTAGGGTTTTTTCCCATTGAAATGAATGAATGAAATATGAATACAAGTGTGTGTGTGTGTTTGTGTGTGTGTGGATTGCCAACAGGGTTTTGGGTCAAGGCTACAGCCTGATCTGAAGTCCCAAGCTTGTGACGGACTTTAAGAGGCAGACTATCAGACTAAGGGGAGCATGGGAAGAGTTGTCGTTTGCAGGACGCTAACGCTGCTGTTTGCTACTCCCCCTTCTGCAGGTGAATCGTCCCCCTGCCGGGTGATGAATGGGGGTTGCCATGATCTCTGTCTGCTGACCCCCCGTGGCACAGTGAACTGCAGCTGCCGGGGGGAGCGTGTGCTCCTGGACGATAACCGATGCGTGTGTAAGCCCCCTTTCCCCGGATCCGGCATCGACTCGCTTTTTTATCACCTTATTCGCAGGATTTATTGGTCCTGCATGCCAACAGTGTGTTTATTTATCTGAATGTTCAATGAAAGGATGCGATTCTAACTCTTTGCCATTTTTCATTATGGAAATATATTTTGTGGCTCTTAGTAGCTCTGACTGTAATTCTCACTTGTAAAGCTAAGTTCACACTACATGTTTTAGCCCAGATTTCCCACTTGCAGACAGTTCTTTGAGCTTGCCGACAAAAGCCCCAGATCGGAGGCAAATCGGCGTTCGATCTCTATGTGCGCGCTGTTCAAAGACGCGACCTGGCTTAAATGCCAAGCATCTGTGTTGTCTTTTGATTACATTGTCTTAGCAATTTGTAAGTGCATTGACACTATAAATATGATTCCCGATCTCATTTACATGTGTGTTTTCATGACAAAACGCAGTTTGGACACCAGACTGTGACAATAAGTTAACTATAAACAGGGTAGCACAGCGGGCCAGGGAGCTGCCAGAGGCTGGGGGGGCTGCCATGGACATTGCCATAACCCATCTCTGTCTCTTGTTTTTCCTGTTTCCAGCCAGGAACTCATCCTGCGATATCCACACAGAGTTTGAATGCAGCAACGGCGAGTGCATCGACTATCAGTTGACATGTGATGGAATAGCTCACTGCAAAGACAAGTCAGATGAGAAAATGCAATACTGCGGTAAGGACTTGGTCAGCCCCACTGAGGTTCTGGGCTCTAGAGGGGGGTTTCTGTGAGGTTTGGCCAGCAACCCCCCACCCCACTCCCCAAGCTCCACCTAATAAGAACAGGTTATGCTCGCTCGACTTGAATACAGCCGCCGTTCCATCAAAGTGGTCCCCTCTTTATCACCATCACCTTTTTGACATTATTATTTTCCTTTTCTTTCCCCTATACTTGGAGCAGATAACAGATCCTGCCGGAAAGGCTTCAGGGCCTGCTACAACCAGCGCTGTGTGGCCAACAGCCGCTTCTGCGATGGCCTCGACGACTGCGGTGATGACTCTGACGAGGCCTACTGCAGCAGTGAGTGCCACCGTGTACCGCCGACTGCTTGCCAGTCGATGCCACCACGAAAACGCAGATAATATGAGCTCCCCCATCAGCCTGGGGTGGGGGGTAACCGCTGATTACCGCTTAGCTGTTGTGATGAAGTACCTTGTTTGGTTTGCATGCTGAGGGCAACGTAGCTGTTGTAAGTGCTGCTCGCTCCAGGCAAGCAGGTTGGGATTATTAAGCAGGATCTGCCGTTCGGGGGTCAGGCTCTGTACCATAGCAGATGAAAGTGAAAATAAAGAGCGAAAACCATCAGTTGTGTGGAAAGGCAGTCGTCTGTCAGTATTGCAGATTATAACTTAAATATCACCTAATCACGACTGCAATGCAAATACGTCTTAAAGAAGACTTTCGGAATTGTCAGACTCACCCAATAATGCGAGGTTAGCCCTAAGTATGTGCCACCCTACCCTGTCTATGACTTCACTATGACTTCAAATCACTTTGCTTAATTTACTTTTAACTTCTTCTATGATAAAATAATCACTGCTAAAACAAAAGTTTGCCACATCATCTTAAATAATACAGCACATATTAACTATATAATGTTAATTATTTATTGTGAAAATATTGTGTGTTTTGAGTAAAGCCGATCGACGGCAAGGACCAGAGTGTTTATGATTGTCTCAGAGGGCGTAGGCAGAGCCCATGCAAAAGCGGTAAACTTTAGACTTTTTTAACATACACTAGATAATTTTGAAAAGCAGCCATTGTTAGAATTATAAAGCTTGTTAAATTTAGTTTCCTACGACTGACCAAAAATGCTTTATTGCAAAGTATTGATGCTTTGAACCCGGCAGACTGTTGTGGTCCATGCAGCGTGACAATTGCGTGTGCGTGATATGCCATGTTGATACTGACATCACACCTTGTGCAAGTCTGTCCCTGCACACCACTGCTTTGTGTGTGTGGAGTTTGCATGTTCGCCCTGTGTGGGTGCGGCTCTTTGGCGGACTCTCTGGTTTCCTTCCACTGTCCAGAAAAATCCAGCTTAAACGAACTGGAGTGCCTAAATTGGCTGTATGTGTGATCCTTCAGTGGCTGATTGGTTTCTACCCTCCTCCAAATACAATGTATCTTTTATTTTATTTTATTTTATTTATATTATGAACAGTTACTCTTTGAATCGTCAAGTAGATTACTCGATTGTTTATATTGATAGTGAAAGCCCTAAACTAATTAGCAAAAAAATAAAATATTTCACATAGTTGTCCCTATTTATTTTCCTCTCTTTTTTTTTAGTAAGTAGACAAAATTAGCAAAATACAAAAAAACAAAGATGCAAGACAAAAACTACCCAGCCAAAGATATAGATATAAAAAAGAGCAAAGTAGAGCGATGATATGCTAAAGAGGACATAGCATTGGTAGGCCGGTTTCTGTATTCAGTACATGAATATGCACTCTTTTCCTAAACAAGCAATAGATAAGCAAAACAAAAATAAATTAACGGGGTAAGTCTGCTAGAAGGTTGAGAGCTGTGAGGATGGGTTCCCGGAAAGCAATAAATTCTTGCATCTGTTTATTATTTTTAGCTGTGACTAGTTCTATTGAGAGAGAATCTCTTTTGACCAAATGAAATCAGTGCTTTGTTCTACCTGAGAACCTTCAGATCATGAATTTGTTAACATAACTGTACCTGCTGCCATAAAATATAACTGCAGCATTGACTGGAATTGAATTATAAACCAAGGAATCACGCTGTTACAGCAAATGACGACATGCTTCACAGATTTGGCCACAGATGCGTGTCACAGAACAGGATCCCGTCCCAGACATGGGATTTGTAGCTCTGTGAAAATACTGTACATTTGAGCCTGGTTGATCATGTAGATTAGCATGGCTTCCCTCCTCAACATCGTGGCGCCCTACAGAGGCCTGGAAGTACGTACCCGCGGATTAACCGGCTATCTCCCCCGCTGGCCTCGTTTACACGCAGAGCACCTCCAGAGACTCGATATTCAGATCGATATTCTGAAGGTAGTCCTGCCTTTTATTTAGGCTTAAGTTGACCCTTTTACCCTCTCTTAATGTCCCCTTTTTGGACTGTTCTTCATATTATTTCCTTCACAGACTTCTGCATGAAATCAAAGAATCGCCCAAAGAGAAATCCGAGGTCACTAAGCTTCCTGAAACCAGAAAAACACCGCTAATCCCCACTAAGCAGCAGTGGGATTCCTTAATCACTAACGTGAAAACTTAATTAGCTTCCCTTGAAAGAAATGCCGGGTATTATGATTGTTAAAAGGAAGAGAAATAAGAAGGAATGTGAAAATTAAGTTTGCCTGCAGAGTTGATTTATGCATTTATT
Source organism: Petrocephalus sullivani (assembly GCA_026780845.1). Lineage (NCBI taxonomy): Eukaryota > Metazoa > Chordata > Actinopteri > Osteoglossiformes > Mormyridae > Petrocephalus > Petrocephalus sullivani. The sequence continues at coordinate 49,929,416 of JAODKM010000001.1, forward strand.
TATTTAAAGCCCTCTTTCAAAGATCCCCATGTGGCATTTAACGGCATTCGGTCAAGTTCTTCCCAGAGCGAATGCAGGTGCTGATGGCTCATTAGTGAGGCCAGGTCAGCTGACTGACTGCTTGTCCCTCCCACAGACTCAACATGCTCGTCTTCCGAAGCGCGCTGTCAGGACGGGGCCTGCATTCCCACCACGGCGTGGTGCAATCAAATGATCGACTGTGTTGATGCATCAGACGAAAAAAACTGCAGTGAGTCAGACCTCTCTGGCATCCCCTGGCTCAGAATATCCCACTCTCTGCCTGCTGTTTCTCTGCTTTCCCCTGTCCTGTTTCTCTCCCTGTCTCTCCGTCTCCCCCTCTCCTGTCTCTCTGTCTTCCTGTCTCCTGTTTCTCTCCCTGTCTCGTTTCTCTCTGTCTCTCTGTCTCCCCCTCCTGTCTCTCTCCCTGTCTCTCCGTCTCCCCCTCTCCTGTCTCTCTGTCTTCCTGTCTCCTGTTTCTCTCCCTGTCTCTTTGTCTCCCCCCTCCTGTCTCTCTCCCTGTCTCTCTGTCTCCCCCTCTCCTGTCTCTGTCTCCCCCCTCTTGTCTCTCACCCAGTTTGTCTTCCCCTTTCCTGTCTCCCTCCATGTCTGTCTCCCCCTCTCCTGTCTCTCACCCAGTCTCTCTCCATGTCTCTGTCCCCCCCTCTCCTGTCTCTCTCTGTCTCCCCCTCTCCTGTCTCTCTGTCTTTCCCTTTCCTGTCTCTCTCTGTCTCCCCCTCTCCTGTCTTTCTCCTGTCTCTGTCTTCCCCTCTCTGGTCTCTCTCCCTGTCTCTCGCTCTCTCCCACTCCTGTCTGTTTCTCTCTGTCTCCCTGTGTCCTGGGACCCTTTTTCCTGTCTCTCTCCGTCTCCTCCTCTCATTTCTGTTTGTTTTGTCTTCTCTCTCCCTCTCTCTTTCTGCTCTTCTCCTCCAAATAATCTCTGCTGTTCATCTGGGATTCTCAGTTCACTCTAATTTATTTGTATGTTATGCGATTCTAACATATTTGCCCCAAAGCGCTTAGCAAGCATTGCCATTCATTGACGGCTCGAAAGAAATTAAGAAGAGTATCGTAGACAGCCGAAACAGAGGTTAATCTAATATAATTCTGTCATTGGAGCTAAATGGATTCATTTGCCCTAATGCCTGCTTAAATCAGACGTGCTGATAGGAGCTGGCAGGAATCCTTTATGGCATGTAGGGCTGCGTCTTCCTCCCGCACGGCAACAACGCACCACACCATGCCGCAGGGTAACCTGGCCCGCTCTGCCCCCTGTCCGCAGACAACACGGACTGCTCCAACTTCTACCGGCTGGGGGTGAAGGAGCAAGGATTCATTAGCTGTAACTCCACCTCCCTCTGCATCCATCCGTCCTGGATTTGCGACGGCGCCAATGACTGTGGGGACCTCGCAGACGAGACCGGATGCCGTGGTGAGTCCTCACTGGGGGGGATGAGATCCGGGCCCATGTATCTCACGGGCTCTGGGAGTAAAACAGGCCCATTCCAAACTAAAGCTGGGCCAAATAAAAGCTAAATGCTAACGAGATAAAAATTTAGATGTCACTTAGAAGCCTCGGAACAGCACATACTTCTGGAAGCTGATCCTCATGGCTTTTGGCTCATGGGCAGGCAGCCAGGCAGCTGTAGTGTGTTTGTTTTTATCCGAAGCGACTGGCGTAACTGAGCTGAACTCGTACAGTTGGATGTCCTGCAGGAGGACCTCACCTTCACCGGTCACAGTGGCGAATTAACAGCATAAACACCTATTCAGAACAAGAGGCAGGTGGAGCACATTAATATGCGTAAGCCTGAGTGGCGCCCCACTGCCTGCTGGGAAATCAGGCTGCCATATTTTGACCGCCTGTCTGCTTCCGGTTGGGGAGCACAACTTGGATTTACTTTCTTTGCTGAATGTGTCCACAGTGCCCACCGGACACCTCTGCGAGGACGGCCATTTTGCCTGCCCAGGCGGAAACTGCATCTCCAGCGTGTGGCTGTGTGATGGCCAGAAGGACTGCGAGGACGGCGCGGATGAGTTTCAGTGCGGTCAGTGGCACCCCGGGAAATCCTCCTCTCATACCCGACTTCCTGCGGAAGGGACAGGAAGTAAAGGCCCCTGTCTGTTAACATCAAAAGGCAGGCCTGGCGTACCAGAGTACCTGCTTTCTGATGCTCAGTAGCACAGCGTTGGCTAGCATAGCAAACAGCTGCTGTTAGCATCTGTACTCTCACCCCGATGCTGGGGTATCGATCGTCGTTATCCGCGCGGCGCCGATGTGTCCTATCGAGTTGCTCCGCACATGGTCAAGGTCGTCCAGGACTCTGGCTACATGGCTGAACCTTCGGATTATCTGACTCTCCCATTTGAATGATAAGTCCGCTGCGTGGTCAAGCTGATGACCCACTGTGTCGGGGTGTCGACCTGAATCCTGGAGTGCACCGTAATGAGATATTACGCAGCTGCAGAGGTCACTGCCTTTGCTGGAGATCTACATCACGCAACCTGACTGTTAGTTTGCTGTGAGTCAGTGTGAAGTTACTCAAAAGTGATCCTTGGCTTGACGCGCAGATGACACATTTCATTAATTCATTAGTACAGAAAAGTAAAAAACTCGTTTTGTTTTTTCATGAAAATCAAATTATAGCAAAGGGCTCAAAGGCAATTATTCTGTACTGCTTTTAATGGAATGCTGTTGCTTAGCACAATTGTCTGGCTTGAAAGACGAGGTCCTTATGCATCAATTAAAACAGATAGGAATATTAATCTGGCTCTGTCAGCACTGAGCTTAGGTCTCCAGCAGAAAGATTATCATGAATTTCTGATTTCTAATATTTTTTTTTAACTGGTTGATGTGTGCTGCAGTTCTTTTCTCAGTACAAGGCTGTATTGTTTGCACTAATTGGTATGTATTTTTTAATTAAAGTTGGATGCCAGAGTATTAGCTCTTGAGTGGATCAGTGTATGGTGTGGCTGTCACCTACTCTTCCTGCATGTCCTGAACGTTTCTGTCTCATCCTTCTGCCCAGGTTCACCCTAAACGTTTCTACCATGCCCATCGGTCCAGATGCTCTCTGAACATTTTTCTCTTGTCTTTCTGACCAGGGACTGGCTGAAGGTTTCCATTCTGTCCAGGGACTCACTGAACATTTCAGACCCATTTTCCTGTCCAAGCGCTCCCTGAACATTTCAGACCCATTATTTTGTCCAGCTGCACCATGAACGTTTCTGTCTTGTTCTTCTGTCCAGGTGTGCCCTGAACATTTCTGTCCCATCCTTCTGTCCATGTGCGCCCTGAACATTTCTGTCCCATCCTTCTGTCCATGTGCGCCCTGAACATTTCACTCTCATTCTTTTGTCCAGCTGTACCATGGACGTTTCCATCTCATCCTTCTGTCCATGTGCACCCTAAACATTTCTGTCCCATCCTTCTCTCCAGGTGCACCCTAAACATTTCTGTCCCATCCTTCTGTCCAGCTGCGCCCTAAACATTTTAGTCTCATTCTTTTGTCCAGCGGCACCATGGATGTTTCCATCTCATCCTTCTGTCCATGTGCGCCCTGAACATTTCTGTCCCATCCTTCTGTCCATGTGCGCCCTGAACATTTCACTCTCATTCTTTTGTCCAGCTGTACCATGGACGTTTCCATCTCATCCTTCTGTCCATGTGCACCCTAAACATTTCTGTCCCATCCTTCTCTCCAGGTGCACCCTGAACATTTCTGTCCCATCCTTCTCTCCAGGTGCACCCTGAACATTTCTGTCCCATCCTTCTCTCCAGGTGCGCCCTAAACATTTCTGTCCCATCCTTCTGTCCAGGTGCGCCCTAAACATTTTAGTCTCATTCTTTTGTCCAGCTGCACCATGGATGTTTCCATCTC
>JAODKM010000001.1:49937655-49948937 GCA_026780845.1 Petrocephalus sullivani
ATCTCGCTTGTCATATACACTGGCTGCGGTAAGGACACGCGCACCAGAACATGCACAGCAATCTCGCTTGTCATATATACTTCCAGTTGCTCTCACGTTCATCCAAATCTAAATACTATAAATTCTTAACATTTATGCATTTTGCTTCTTATTTAAGTTTGTGTTTTATTTAATAGAGAACCCCATCTCCCCCCCCACCCCGCGAAAGGGATATTGATAAAATGTTATCTTATCATATGGATGACAGCTTTAATTCACGGGTGGCAGTTAAGATAGGCACCTCTTTATTACTCTTCAAAGGGCTTTAAATGAAATTTTATTTTCCCGCAATGGTTACACAACTGACAGACAGCAAGTAGGTAGCACTTACCCAGCATACACTGGTTTACAGCACCAGTGGTGAGCAGCGCCATCCTGTAATTGAAGTGCATCCCCTTTCCTGCGACAGCACCCAACACCACGTGTGACGACAGCGCCTTCCTGTGCCACAACCAGCTCTGTGTTCCCAAGCGCTTCGTGTGTGACCGTGACGATGACTGCGGTGATGGCTCTGATGAGTCGCCAGAATGTGGCAAGTTGCCGTCGCTCACCGGTCATGTGGTCATCACCAGCTCGCCCAATACCTGCCTGTGGGTGGCGATGTGATGCTGCACCTCTATGCTGTCTGCTGGTCCAAAAGGCGCTCGCACACACTGTCAGGGTCGTGCTGGCTTTTAATGATTCTGTTTATGCACCACCTGACAGCGAAACAAAAATCCAAATAAACCCAGCCGCATACACCATTTTACATTTAAATGATTTCCCTTTTAAGAGGTACAGCAGCAGAGTCGGTTCTATCTGCTAACCTTTATCAGTACCGGTCCCGGATCACATGACCTGTACTGTAACTCCAAGGCTACCTGCCACCTCATTTGGGTGAGAGGATACCGGCTGATGGCCCATGTGCCCGTATTGTGCTGCAGAGTACCGGGCCTGCGATGATGCCGGATTCCGCTGTGCAGACGGACGCTGCCTGCCCAGCGCGCAGTGGGAGTGTGACGGCGCCCCTGACTGCCTGGATGGCTCTGATGAGCTGCCCCTGAATCCCAAGTGCTCAGCCGCAGGCAAGAGTGCGCATGGGGGAGCCGGGGGGGGGAGGATTTGGGGGACAGGAGGATCAGCTGCCCTTATCGTGGGGGGGACCATGCTCTGTATTACCTGTTTGGGTTAATCTCCAAACAGCCCTTCAAACTCAGTGCCCCCATTCCTTACATTTTTGTCAGAAATGGCAGCCCTCATAGCAAATTCTGTGCTCTGTTTAGAAATAAAAGGCTAAATTGGTCAAGAGTGTGTGGGGAAGATCCATCTGATCACCCACAGCACGCCGAAAAACATGGCAGATCATTCATAAAACTGAGGTGTTTCAGAGTGCCGGAGCCAGCACCGTTACATTCGGGCTTTGGGTGCTGAGCCATCAATCCCGTGCTCTGGAGTGGTCTGACCACAGGCCTCGGGCCTCTCGCTCTCACTGTGGGCTCCCAGATCAATAATTCAGCTTTTAATCTGCTGATTTTATTAGTCTCCCTTTGGCGTGTTTCCTCTTCACGCCTGTATGGGAAGGCTGTGATTTTCTGGGTTGTTAATTCCCCCGCGGGCCCGACTCATGTCCGTCACCGACTCGCATCCGCCGCCTTGCCTTCCCAGAGAGCCTGTGCAACGGCTCCTTCTTCATGTGTGCCAACGGCCGCTGCGTTCCTGCGGCTGGGCTCTGCGATGGCCGCGACGACTGCGGCGACCACTCAGACGAGCGCGGCTGCCACGTCAACGAGTGTCTGAACCGCCGCGTCAGCGGCTGCACGCAGGACTGCCAGGACCTTCCCGTCGGATACAAGGTCTGCTCCTGCCATGGGCCTCGCTGTGACAACATCTACCGCCACTAAACGCCTGTGCCCCGCTTCTCTTACCAGAGTGTATTTATGGAGCTTATTCACAGCTGTAATTAGCCTGCTCTGGCTTCCGAGCTGTATATCCCCCTTTTAGTACAGAAGAAACAACATATGAATCAAGTCTGAGCCCTGTGTCCACCAGCAAGAGTGATGGGTCACAGTATTAAAGACGGCACTGTGTCTTTATTCGGACTGATGGGGCATGTGCGGACGGGGGGGCTTTCCCGGGGGATCTGGGCCCTAGTCTCTGTGCTGTGAATGGGGGTTGATGAGCCAGTGGTCTCGGGAGATATTGATATAAGAAATGCCTAAGCTGTTGAAGTGAGCATCCCAGTGTTGGGTTAAGGGTTAAAGGTCAAGAGTTAAAAGTTGACATTGAGGGAGTCCTGACTGCAAGGTGAGGATGAGGCTGCTAATGGAAGTGTTATTGTAGCATATAGACCATGTAAAGGATGCGACACTGGGACAGACAGGATCCAGTCCTCTGCAGAATCATCCTTATGCTTTTTCTAGTCCCTTGCTGCTGACAAAATGCATTACATATTAAGGTTGTGGGGTTATTTTCAGGAAGGTTTGGCAGAGAGCTGTGACTGTTGGGTAATTGTTCTAAATGTCATTTGCACTATGCGGGGATTTCTGATTCGTCTGAGTTTAACTGAATTGAATCTAAACTTTTTTCAATCACATACATGCACACACATACTTATGCGTACATACATCTTGAGCTAAATAGGTGTAGGCTAAAGCTTCAGCTTATTATACTGACCCTTTTGAATCAATTCTGATTTGCTTAATTCATGCTGCTGCTGCATGTAGCTAGAAACACAAAGAGCTCTTCTGCAATCAGCTCCAGCGAACTGAGAGAAGGCAAACATGTGGCAGCAGGCTGGATTCAGACTGGTCTCTCAAGAAAACGCCTCTTCCAGGCTTCCCAGTCCCTAGGGGACTCATCCTATCTCTGTCCCTGTGCATTTAGTGCAAATGTTGGCCAGGCTTTCAGCTGAAGGAGGACGGCAGGACCTGCATGGACGTGGATGAGTGCTCCTCCTTGCTCCCGTGCAGCCAGAGCTGCGTCAACACCTACGGCTCGTACCGCTGTTCCTGTGTGGACGGCTACGGGGCGCCGGCCCACAGCCCGGACAGCTGCAGCTCCCTTTCAGGTATTCCCGCCACACACCCATCACCTTAATCACCCCCACCCCCCAGCACCCCCCTCGCTGTCACGTACCTTCCTGCTGATTGGTTTCTGTGGGACTAATTGGAGCTGCCAAGTAATTATCTCAGGCCTGTGAGTGCTGGCTGTGACTGTTTTTGTTTTTCGGTGACAGTCCTGGGGTGCAGCTATCGACAGTTCGGGGTTTCTATGAGAAAAGCTGTTTGCTGGTTGGTGAGGGACTTTTCGCAGGGTTTGGGGACTCGTAGGAGCAGTGGGTTATGGGTAACTGCTGGACTACATTGAGCCCAATTGAAAAGGCCCTTTAGCTTTTCCCTTTGAAATGCCTGTGAGGTCAGACCACCAATAGCTGAAGCCATGTTTCATGTAGAGACCTGCCAGTGTGGGTCTTTTGTTTGTGTCCCTTCACAGGCGAGGAGCCTTTCCTCATCCTGGCTGACCACCATGAGATCCGCAAGATGAGCATCGACGGCTCAAACTACACGCTACTGAAGCAGGTGCGGCGGTCGGGGTCTGACGAGCATGACACCGGCCCGCTGTAACATCGCTATGTCCACGGCCCATTTAGGCGATAAGAGGACCGTGATACGATATTATCGATTGCTCGTGTGAAGCTTGAATTGACCCCCCCTTCCGCTTCTACGAGTGACGCAGGGACAGAAAACGGCTCATTAAAAGCTATCACTGTGACAGGTTTTCCCGGATGCTTAAGGTGGCACCTACTCCAGAAATTACTTAATGGATGAACGAAAAGGAGTGCAGCATCTTCTCACTGTCAGTCTTATGTCTGATAAACAGTGTGCTGCGTGGGTTAATTCACTATAAATGAAGAAAAATCAGCAGCCAAGTGAAATCTGTCACCCTGACAATGTGTGGAATTTGCCAGTCCATCAGAATAGTAATTAATTCACGATTACTCGAGTGTGACAGTGCTTATCTGTATTGCCTTTTCATTCGTTGTGGTGAGTAATCAGTCGACAGATTTAGATCACAGTCCTCACGGACCCCCTGTGGTCCACCTCACGATTCCTGGCCTTGAATGCGCAGTGACATTTGGGTCTTACAATGGGCCTGACTGTTGACTGTACAAATGTAAACATAAAAAACGTGTATTGTGTTTGGGGCCCCTCGTGCGACATCATTTTGGCACAGGGAATCCCGCCCAGTCGATTACCGGGTAGGAGGATCTCACGGCCTTTATGACGTTCCCACGGTAACGAGGTTAAACACCACAGCCAGCTGACGTGCGACGAAAAGCTGCTAATTGAAGCCATAAAGTTCTGTGCCCCCTCCATACATCACCAGTGAGGCATTTAGATGCAGCCACTGCACTAAGCCCATTCTCTGCAGACACTTTAAATGTAACGTTATCTAGTCAGGGATATTAAGTGTAAAATGGCACCTGATTTACGGGGAGGAATGCGGATGTCTTTGAGAGTGTTGCTGATGAAGAGAGATTTCAAGACTTTGTCACAATGCATAGTTGTACCAACTATCGTTAATCTGGCTGCCATCCAGGAAGTCGGGCACCACCCACTTGCTGCCGGAGCCTCCCAATGCCCTTTAAGGGACTCGGCTTTACGTGCCAGCTGGAGGAGGTTGTGCTGCAGTCACGGGCACGTTCAGAGAGTCAAGCGAGGAAACCTACAGAAATGGCTCAGAGATAACGGCTTAACTGGATCAACATTGTTAATCTTTATTAATAACATGTCGCTGGGTAAATGCATGGTATACAAATACTGAAAAATGCCAGGAGGAGTGGTTCCAGCATGACAGGCATGTCTGTGATCTCTGGCATGGTGAAATCCCCGGCCCCCTCACCTGGGCAGGTTTAAAGTGCAGCATGTCACTCCTTGCTGTTAGACGTAGCCGGCATTACCGGCCGGGAGATACCCAGCCAGTGTGCGGCATCACCTTCCTGCTCTTCACAGGGCCTCAACAACATCATGGCGGCCGACTTCGACTGCAGGAAGGAGTTCATATACTGGATCGATTCCAGCAGACCCAGCGGGCGGCGGATAAACAGGATACGCCTGAACGGGAGTGACCTCAAGGTATGAGGGTGCCGGTGGCTTAATGTATGTTCCCCTTCGGTCCCCCCGGTCCTTAGGGATGGTTGGGCCCCTTTTTGGATGGTCATTGAGGAGCCTCCTCAGAAATGGACCCTTTACATTTCTGCAGATGGTTTAACTTTATGACAGGGTTCCTTTATCGTCTTTAGGGGCACTTTAGGTAAAGTGAGCATCTGAGGACGCTCCAGCATGGCATATAAATCCGCAACTCTCATTTTAGGGTTTATATATTTCTAATGCAACTTGGGGGCAGAATATTGTAAATGTGCACGCTTCACACTGATTCTGTTCATGTAACCTTATGCTGTGCACTGACCCAAATGATGGGGCATCCAGCCCGCGGGTGTTTATTGGGAGAACCGTGCCTCTGGAATCCTAAGGAGGGGGCTGGACAAAGGGAATCCGGCTTGCAACTGGCCCTTCCGTGATCACATGATCGATGCCCAGGGACTTACGTCCCCTGGTGTCGTTATCTCTACTTTAAGCGGATAATGACTCATTACACTCCATCAAACCCAAGATTTCCCTTTGATTTAGTAAGTCTGCACGGCATCAGCAAGATTGTTTTAAAATTAATATGATTTTCTGCCCTTTCAATTATTTAATGATTCCTGTAACAAAGGCGATGTCAGCCGAGTGGGTCTTCACCAGAGTGACTGCAGCAAGGAAGGGAACGAGCCGAGTCAGAATCGCTGCCTCAGCCCTGGTCCCCAGATAGCCATCCTTTCTGAGCTAATTCCAAATGAATGTGCATGCAGTCCGTGACTCCTAGACAGTAGATGTTCCGATTAAACTTATTACAATCCATTAATGCTTAGTACCACAAAATGTATTTACACACTTTTCTGAGATAAGTTAGCATTTGGTGGATTTTAAGAAATCCTTTTTTTTCTATAACTGATCCATGGATCATTAATGCCAGGAGAATGTAGAGGGTATAACATGCTGTATAACTCAGCACAAGCAGTATGAAGGCCGAGTACAGTCTTCAAGATCAGTTAAGTCTCTTGCAGAACCGTAACCTTTGTAAACGTGTAGCCGAGATCGACCTTTGCACATCTGGTACCGCGAATCCCAGGAACCTCAAACACGTTTTCCTGAACTGTGCCTGTGACTCCTTACGTGTGGGTGTCCCAGGTGGGTGAGTGTGTCCAAAGCATGATTCTGCAAACAAAAATTTACAAGAGTAACAAGGGAAAAAGCAAGGAAGTCATATGGCTTTTTCATATATATTAACACACATATAAAGTTGCCTGATCAATCATTCGATAAATCCATATTTGTCAGATTGTTTACCTTGAGGTGTTCCAATGTTGACTTTCTGCATCAGCTTAACCATTGTTTTGGTAAGGTGATTTTTGAATCGATGCAGGGAGGCATCCCTGGCTCTCTGTTGAGTGCCTGGCTGCCTCCTTGCCAGTTTACCTTCCTTTTTCTTGCTTTGATGTGGCAGAACTGTGTGAGATATCACATTTCATGAGTTTGGAGAGGTGTTTCTGGTTTTTAATTATCGCCTGTAGGCAGAGCACCCGTCTTGCAGTCCGAAGGCTTTGGTGCTTCTGCTGCCATTAAATGATCATTTGCAAAGTGTCAGAGTGTGACGTTACTTGCACGAGCAGATTGCGTGCAGTGTCTTTTTAAGTCTGCTTGAATTGCCGTTTAGCAGGGACAGGCTTATGTGGCAGATTTTCTCCAAACTGGTTATCATCTGTTTGCGGTGGGGGGGTGCTGGACATGTGAGGAATTAATGAATCTCTGTTTCAGTTTGAGTAAAAACAGCTCTTAGTAAGCGCACTGAATTGATTGGATGCTGTTAATTACTGTACACGATGCAGGTCTTTAATTGATGGTGGCTTTGCAGCTCGGGTAATTTGAGGGTGTTTTCTGTGATGACAAATCTTCTTTCTGAACTGGCAGTTTAAATGTGATTTAACCAGAATCATATGGTGTCTGTCTGACAGCTCCCATTTTTGTTTTCTTGGTGACTCTTTCCAGTCTGATGTGAACTCCGGACGATCAGTCACCCATAATATTAATTACTGAGTTTTGCATTGGGGGGAACAGCAGTCTATATTTTCTGGTTATGCTTTGCCTTCCATCTCAAAACTCATGGTGCTAAAAACTGAACTGATTTTCTGTGGAATTAACATTGACAGATTTTTGCTATGAGCTGAGCTTGCTCAGGAAGCAGCAGGTCGATGGGTATTTCTGGGGAATATTGTACGTGTGGCTCGCCATGGGCTGGAGAGCTTCACTGTCTCAGTGTTTATTCCCCCCCCCCAGATAGTCCATCGGACGGCAGTTCCCAGCACCCTGGCAGTGGACTGGATCGGGAAGAACCTGTACTGGTACGATGTGGAGAAGAGGGTCCTGGAGGTGTCCAAGGTCAACGGCCTCTACCCCACTGTCCTCATCAGCTCGGGCCTCAAGGGACCCACAGGACTTTGCCTGGACCCCCAGATGGGGTAGGTACCTATCATGTGTTGATCAGCAGGGGGCGCTCACACAAGTTGGATTCATTTTTTTTTTTATACCATCCCATTAAATCAGCTCTACCAGAGTTATGAAGAATATATTGTGTCTGTGAACAACACCAACTACCTCCACTATGGGTTATGAACTTGCATATACATTTAGCTTGTCATGTTGTTTTTGTGTGAAAATATAAGATGTACACAAATAAAATAAAACGTACACAATGAGTATGAAGTCTACAGCTACACTATTGTTTCTCCTGACTGTTCATAGGTACATCTTTTGGGCTGACTGCTGCGAGTACCCGCACGTGGGCCGCAGCGGCATGGATGGCAGCCATCCCACAGTGATCGTCAACACCCAGATCCACCGGCCCACGGCCCTGACCGTCGATTATGTCAACAAAAGGCTTTATTGGGCCGATGACAATCACATCTGGCTCGCAAACCTGGATGGCTCTCGGCGGTGCAAAGGTGAATGTGGAGCCCTCACACCCCCCCTCCCTCCCCCAGGTAGCCACATTAACAGGGTCTCCAAAAAATATGCGTAACAAATACTCGACGGTGAGTGATACTCAGAAGCCCTCGTGTCCAGAACTCGGAGATCCTCACTGCTGCTAACATTCATTTAGCATGGTCCATCCCTTAGTGCTAAGAACCTTACTCAAGGGCCCATTGCTGATAGGATTACCACAGTGTTTGAACCTACAACCTTCTGGACACGGGCACAGACTAGACATGATAAGATTCACCGATTCTCATTGCTACATTGACATTAAAGTTTATGATGCGATTGCCCCCATTTTAAAGTGTGCATTGCATACAATTTGGGATGCATTGTTTTTTATATCTTCAGTGCATCAGTAAAATCGGATTTATTAATATATACTGGTAATTGTTAGGGGTGGGAATTTAACGGGTTAGTTGCAATTAATTAATAAAAAAAAAAAATGCGTTAAAAAAAGAAAAATAACGCATTTAATCTCACTTTGCATTCCAAGCAAAGGGGAACTTTTGTCAATGCACGATTTCCTGGTACACCGATTACTTTGATGCACACATCAGAGCTACAAAAATGGAAGAATCGGAAGGACTGATCGGAGAGAAATTTCATTTCAAAAGACTACCCGACAGAAGCCTTGATAAAAGCGTGGTTTTGTGTAACCTGTGCAAAATGAGTTTGCATACAACCCTACGGTGCCATCGAAATGTAAAACATGTTGCAGCGAGCACAGACACTGTGGGAGCTGTTACCGCTAGCAGGGTTCCAGGCCCACCGAAAGGTGTCGGCAGCCCAAACTGGCTTCAGGATCAAAATTAGAAAGCATGGAGGTGTCCAATAGGTTTGTTATTTTTTGCACTAAACTGTTCAATGATCACACTGTTTTAGCCTAATGTACAAAATAGTTTTGGTTAAGGTTACTCAGTTTAAAGGTAAAGCTGGTCAAATTACCTTTTATGTTTCTGCCTTATTTTTTAAGAAGAAAATCTGCACTCTATGTTGAAATTTTTATTATTATTATTTAAAGACAATACCATTCTGAAAATGTACTTAAAGTACTTAAAATAGCACTTTATTTTTAAGTCTTCCCAATTTTAGTCAGGGATATTATTTTTGTTTCTCTGTTTTGAATTGACATGCAGTTTAAATGCATTTTTTTTCAGAAACTAAAAGCTTGAGTTTACAATATTCATGTCCATGTCAATTATTTGATTCTGTCGCCCAGTAAAACCCTTTTAAATTAAAAAAAACATTTGCGCTTTGGGGAAAATGTTCTTGTCCGATTAAATGCGATTAATCAAGATTAATTAATTACAAAGCCTCAAATTAATTAGATTATTTTTTTTTAATCGAGTCCCACCCCTAATAATTCTTAGCAGAGCCTCTATGCCATTATTATTTAAAGATTATTTGCTGGCTGCTTGAGAAGAACCAAAGAAATAAACTCAAACTGTCTGAACCAAGCTGAGTTGCATAGTATCATATTCTTTTGCACCACATTGTACCAGGTTGCATTGCATTGTGTTGAATCGAATCATGTTGAGTCACACTGCATTGCAAAAGGGGTGAATTGTATTGTGTCACATTAATAGTTGCTTTATATGAATCTTTAATGTATCAGATTGTTGTAAATGCTTTTAGATGTGTATGGCATTGGCCTCAGTGATGGAGACGCACAGACCTTACTAACTTACTGAAGCGCACACTGTAAACCATTCCTGTCATCCTTGGCCAGTTTACATTGCCTTAATTGGTCTCATCTGCCGAAGTATGGCCAATATTCAGACAATAAACTGCAGATTACTGCAGCAGACCCAGGTGCTAAACCATTACGAGCTTTAAAACCAATTAAAAGAACCTTAAAAATCTGTTCTAGAATTTACTGGCAGCCAGTGCAAATATGGTAACAGAACTGCAATGCATAATAAGATTTGAGAGCTTAGGTGTTCATTTCAATCTTGACCCCCACTGGGTCCTCAGAGCTGCTCCTTTTGGAACAGCAGTCCATCTGTGGAGCCTCTTTCTGCAATAGTTTATTCATCATCCTATAGTGTGTTTGTAACCCCCTGACATCATTTTCCCCTCCTCGCATTAAGGTCACGGCGATTAGGAGGCAGGCGGCCCAGCTCTTACCTTTGCGGCTTGGGCTGCTTCCCATTTGTGCATTTAGCATTTTCATGACTTCATTTTGGTTAATAGATGACAGGCAATAATGACTGATCCTGTACATCAGTTAAGCATGTGAAGTCAGCTTATCTAAAAAATCTGTTGAAGCCTGAAGGTTATTATTATTTTTAAAGCACTTAAGCTAAGGCTGCTCTTTCAAATGTGGGGGGAAAACGTGACTTTTAAACTAACTGTCATAATTAAAGTGTGCTATGAAGAAAAATAGCTTTCTTGAAAAACCTGAAGCGCAACCACTTTGCTTTAAAACAAGCCTTTAATTAGAAGTGATGCGAATTGACCCAATCTGTCTTTTCTTGGTCAAGCTATTCAGTGAGTTAAATGCAGTAGGATTTCTGTATCCATTCTTGATGCTCTTTAACAAACCAGACCTTTCTGTTTCATAAGGACAAATCACCATCAGCCTTTTAGCTGAATCGGAAACAAATCAAAATTCCAAGTCGAGCATTTACTTGATTCATCTTGCATCTCTCCCCTGACCCTGTGCTTTCAAGATGACTGCATGGGTCTTCCATACAATAATGAAAATGTACTTCCTTCTGCGAGCCTTTTACCATGATTCTTATTTATTGAAAGCCCCACAAGGCACCTCGCTTAATGCCTCTTTCCACCCCCAGTGCCTCTCCTGGATGTCCATGGGGTCATGGGGCTCACACTCTTTGAAGACTACATCTACTGGACGGACGGGAAGTCCAGGTCCCTCAGCCGTGCCCACAAGACGTTAGGGGTTGGACAGGTGGAACTTCTTAGCTCCTGGCATGTCATAAGTGACGTGAAGGTGTACCACCCGTACCGCCAACCCGATGGTAATTAATGGGCTGTGGTCTTGCCTATTTTGTGTTTGTTTTTTGGTGAAAAAAGGGCTTCTGATGTGCCCCACCCTAATGCCTCCTGTTTTGGTGTGTTTGGTAATGATACAGCCTCCTAGCCAGTAACCCCCCATACCCCACC
>JAODKM010000001.1:49955424-49969756 GCA_026780845.1 Petrocephalus sullivani
CTGCGTAATTTCACGTGATTTTTTTTTGCGACTAACCGACTAATGAAAATGTATTCGACCAAGCCCTCTTCATATCGGCTAACGTTTAGTCGACTATTTGGGGGCAGCCCTACTTAGAACAAAAGCGTAAACTTAAATATAAATAGGTTCAAGGCAACACTTCAAAGCAAACCAGTTAAATATAGAGGCCTTTGAAAGGCCAGGGGCGGGTTGCATAAAACACCTTAAGTTATCCCCTTAAGTATGATACTGCCAGTGACATTAAACATATTTTGAGTCTGACAAATATAAATAAAATAAAAACAAAAGCCGTATTTCCACCGGTGGTAACATAGAAGTTATGGAAAAGGGCGGGGAAAAGAGAGAGAGGCAGGTGAGCAAAACCTGTGCAGATGGATTTATTTCTGTGTCTCACTTACATTAAATGCATTAATGAATGCCTTTTTTTGCATGTGTCTACATATTTCTGCAACAAGAATTCGATCGAATAATCAATAAACTTCTGTCTTTCTGCTGGTACCGGCGGTGAGACTTACCAGTGTTAGCCAGATTAAATAATGAAGTATAAACATGTTGCGGGCCTTATAAATACAATTATACACTCACCGGCCACTTTATTAGGTAAACCTGTCCAACTGCAAGTTGACGCAAATTACTGATCAGCCAATCACATGGTGGCAACTCAATGCATTTAGGCATGTTGACATGGTCAAGACAAACCGCTGCAGTTCAAACCGAGCTTCAGAATGGGGAAGGAAGGTGATTTAAGTGACTTTGAACGTGGCATGGTTGTTGGTGCCAAACGGGCTGGTCTGAGTATTGCAGAAACTAGAGATTCTCCGATCAGCATTTTTGGGGGCGATCACCGATTAACGATCACCAAGATCATGATCTGCCAATTGCCGACCACTGCCGATCACAGAATGATCTTTTATCTATAATCTAGCAGAGTTTGCACGATTTGTAGAAATGAAACTAACTCTAACTTAACTATATTGAAGAAAAAAACTGTAGAAATAGGCTACAGTCAAGATCCTGAAGAACCACCAAGTGTTTATTTTAGAAAATGAGAATTTAAGGCTACTGTAGGCCATCTTTCCCAAATAAGGCAGAGTAACAACATGAAATAACAAATGTCATTCATGTGCATTTGTGTGTGGCATTTTGAGACATCACATGTACATTTCAAAAATAGATTAACAAAGTTTGTTTTAGACACAGATAAAATGCTTGTATTTATTATATCAAATACTTATGGACAACTAAAACCGCAATAAGCTAATCGCAAATACCACTGTATTTCAGACCATGCTGTATGGTCGCGTGTATTTATGATTCCTCGGACCACACTGCTAAATAAGCTTCTCAATGCATACCTGAGTTGAAGACGTGATTTGCAAAACAAAAGGTGTTAAACGGCGCTGATGAGGAGCCGGGCAGCTTGTGTTTACATTTTACATTTTATAATTGGCAGCAAAATGTAAAACTTGTTACACCAAATCTGGCTCCTGCCACAAAGGACAAAACTACGGCAAGTGTTTTTTTCTGTTATTATTATGAACGTCTGGTGTAGTTCAGGAACCAGCTACATCAGATCCAAAAAATAAAATAATGTCAGCTACTGTAAGGGGATGTTGTTGGCTTCGGCTGGTCTAGTTTCTCATACTCGGCATATTCAGTTGTACGGCGTGTTCTAAGATGCCTAATCATGTTAGTGGTGTTAAAATGCCGTTGCTTTTACCTCGAGGGATTTCATCACGACATACATTGCAAACGGCTAACTTTACGTCTTTATCAGACACTTTGAAAAACTTCCAGACGGGAGAACTCATGTTGCCACTGGTAAGCTCCGCTCTGCTGCTGTTTACCTGTGTGCCGTGCACGCACGTGTGAAAAAGTCGCGCTAATAATTTACATCAAGTGATCGGCGCTTTTGGGGTTCGCCGATCGAGCTATTTTTAGCCGATATCGGCCGATCGTGAACGGTGACCGATCAATCGGAGCATCACTAGCAGAAACTGCTGATCTAATGGGATTGTCATGCACAACCATCTCTAGGGTTTACAGAGAATGGTCCGAAAAAGGGAAAACATCCAATAAGCGGCAGTTCTGTGGGCGAAAATGCCTTGTTGATGCCAGAGGTCAGAGGAGAACGGTTCGAGGATATTCGAGGAGTGGTTTGAGCTGATAGAAAGCCAACAGTAACTGAAATAACCACTCATTACAACCAAGGTATGCAGAAGCATCTCTGAACACACGACACGTCAAACCTTGAGGCAGATGGGCTACAGCAGCAGAAGACCACACCGGGTGCCACTCTTGTCAGCAAAGAACAGGAAACTGAGGCTACAATTCGCACATGCTCACCGAAATTGGACAATATAAGATTGGAAAAATGTTGCCTGGTCTGATGAGTCTCAATTTCTGCTGCGACAGTCGGATGGTAGGGTCAGAATTTGGCGTCAACAACATGAAAGCAGGGATCCATCCTCCCTTGTAAATTTGTATTGCTGTCACTCCAATTCAGCACTTTACAGTCAATTCAAAATCCAATTAATGAATGGAATAGGGCATAATTCATGAATTCTGGACAACCCTAGTGTGCTACATAATGTGTAACCAATCAAAATTGCTATGTGTTCAGTCATATCTTTTGGGAAGGTGAATCACCCATCATGACAAACAATGACAGAAAATTGTGCCAGTCAACATAATACAACATCCAGGAAGCCAAGTTGTTTGTCTAACTGCTGTTTTGAATTTTTTATTGTGCCGTGTGCACAACTACATACAATGTCCAGCGGGAGGGGGTGCCTTGCATGACACTAAAATTGGTTTTCATGCCATCGCAGGCATACCTGGCATTGTACGTGCAGTGGATGGAAAGCTCAACCCTACTCATATTTTGAGAATCTACACCTGTCAAAAAATGGTCTTGGCACTAATGGCCAAACAGGTGACACGCAACAATCAAGGACATTTTACACACGTTGTATCCGAGTGACCTGGAGAAAATTATGGTGCACATGATGCTTCTATGTAGTTCAACTTTGGAGTGTCAGATGGCAAAGGATGCTGCAAGGATTTGCTGGTGGCTGGTTATTGGGAGGCACCAGTAATTCTCTCTGTGAATACCTGCTAACTCCAGTGTTGAACTCCCAAACCGTCGCTGAGGAGAGGTATAACATCACACACCAAAGAATACACACTGCTGTAGAATGTGCTTTGGTTATATGGAAGATTCAGGTGCCTACACAAGTCCTTGGGAGTTCTAAAATGTCCCCCTGAATGTTGCAATGCTGTTTTTGTGTGTATTTTGCTGCACAGCATTGCTGTAATTATTATATTAAAATATATTTTTGCCCCCCTCCTCAATAAGTCATTTTAAGGCTGCTTTTGAGAAATGTTACTCCTTTCCATTTTGCTCTTTTTTACAAGGAAGCTGCATCCCATTTTGAGATTTTTATGTTTTCAACAAATAGGTTAATTTATTTTGGTGTCTTTTTGGTTGCTTTGGTGTGTTTTTGTTGATTTTATAATTATTTTATAATATTATTACATTTGCCTATGCCAGATGTTACAATAATATAACACATTTCACCATTTAAATACATGGGATCGATGTTCCTGTTATCGACAGTCTGTGCTTTTCTTACGGGGAGGCGGGGGAGGAGCCAACAAAGTACTACTTAGAGATTATTTCTGAAATAACGAAGGGTTTTGGGAAAGCCATATGGACTTGCTTGTTATTTTCCTACGTACTACTTTATCTTGTTCGTTATTCGCAACGATCGATCACTTTTGGGAAACCCACCTCTGATTAGTTATTTCTCTGAACCAGTAATTTTTCATATTGTCCTCAGAGTATTTTTTGTGTAAGTAAAACTCCCATGAGCAATTTTGATCACCATAATAATAATAATTTAATATTTTCATCTTTGATCTTTTTCTTTGGTACAGTTGAATTTAAAATTGCAAGTTGAAAAAAATGGGATGATTTCATTGCGTGATTTCTCATGAGGCCCCCATGAGGGAACGCCAAATAGCCAGTGGCCCCCAGGTGATTTGACATTGAGAGTGTAAAGGTGCATATGATTGCACTACGCATGCAGTGTAAAGGTACATACGACTGTACTGCGTGTAGAGTGTAAAGGCCTGTGTGTCTGTACTGTGTAGGAGTGTGCCTGTAGCTCTGAGGTGTTTGCAGCCCGTTCTCTGCAGAGCCAGCATCCCTCTCCCTGGCTGACAGCGCCTCCCCTCTGCAGCCTCATTGATTCGGCCTCACAACTTGATGACACAGTCGCCTGCTTCACAGAGCCGTCACTCTGGTTTGTACTGCTGGGGGCTCTGTGTGGCTGCTAACAAGCAAGGATTAAAGAGCGGCAGGCATCTGACCACCCCCCCCCCCCCCCAGCACCAGGTGTTTGCTTCTTTCAGATCATTTTCTGATTAATATATGGCTCTCACAGCTAACTGAGTAGTGGTTATCACACCTGGGGTGTTTTGGGGCGGACAACAACTGGAAAGTAACAGCAGTGAGAAAATAACCTAGACGATATTGAAATCCCAACCTGTAATGTGATCTAGGGAGAAAAGCAGGCTTTTCAGGGCTGTGTTACACTGGCAGTGGGTTAAAGCAGCCAGTGATTGACGGAGCTCGTGGTGATGCTTCCCCCCGTGGCTCGTAAATGCCCAGTTTCTGCCTTCCGAGCTGTTCGCAATAATCCGTAATAGCTGCACGCAGAGCTGTGTGCGCTTCATTAAGACGGGCATTTTCCCGGGCGCCCTAGAAGGTTCCAGGCGGGACTTCAGCCGTAATAAAGCAAGGCGGGCATATTCTCTTACTTCATCCTGTAAAATATAACACTTATTATAACTGGGAATCTCTTCTTGACGGTGCCTAATTTAAACAGGACATATTGGAGGGTATTAAACGTGATGCAGGGTTGGCAGCACATTACAGATGCATGTTTAATGGGCGTACACTGCTACAAATGCTGACGGCTCACTTTGGTGATATGGGGGTGTTCAGTACCCTCTCTGGCCTAGGTATAAGACTTCAGTAATTAAAGCACAGAGATTTCACAGTGTCCTTTTTTCTAACTTTGCGGCATATTGCACTGTAGTTGTACAGAAATATCAGATAGAGCCTCCCGGCTAGAGTAACGCACAGAGCAAGGCATTCTCTTAGAACCCAATTCGACGGGGAGCCCCTTTAGAGGAGGCTTAATTGGGTATGGGGAGAGGCCTTCCTGCAGCAGGCGGGCTGGCCAATCGCTGTGAGATGTTGAGGTTATTTTTTTAATCAGGTCGGCCTTTTGACATGACATGACATGACACTTAGTAAAACCTAGCAAATCGAATATGATGCTACAAAATCCTGAGTCAGGACTTTTTCTAGCGAGCACCTTCCAGGATGCGCTCGGCACACAGAGAGCGTGGGCGGCGTGCCTTTATTTCGAATTAAATGGTCGATTTGGCTCGATATGTAAATGAACGTTTATTTTTTATTCTAGCTACGGCTGGTTTGTAAGGTCATCGCCAGCAGCATTTCACTGCCATTGATTTGACGAGATACTCGTGCCTGATCCCATCTGCTTAAAGTGATTTTTAGCCCTTTGATTGACTTTCCTGTGCCGCATCACGTTTACTATGCGTGTTCAGCTGCTGATTGGCCTTGGCCGCCTACAAGCACGCTAAGGTCACGGAACACATGCGAGAGCGTGACAAGGACATGCAACAGTGTGGTCAGTCACACTGGCTGCAGACTGCACCTGTCAGCAAACCTCCTCTGGCAGCAAGGAAATGACACGAGTCTCACGCATGGGATTATGGCCTTTGTATTTTGGTGTAAAGGTTTTCACTAAGACTAAATACAACTGCCGACATTGTTTTAAAAGCATTTTTTTTCTCTGCTAAAATTACATGTCACTACTGAGATGTCAAACGAACCAGTGAAGGACTTCATTACTCACTTTCTATGCGCGCTGTTTTAAAAAAATCACTATCTATGATCTTGTTTAAAAACATTTTCAGCAGTTGAGGACTGTTTATAATAAAGATATGTTTGCTAAACAAACGTAAATAATCACCGTGCATGAAACGTTTGCAGCAGTTACATTAGATTGAATTTATGGATACTGTTTTAACATGTATTACTTAACGTGTGCGTATTTTTAAAGCTTATTTAAATGCAATTTTACCAGATGTTGCAGGTTTACTGGTGATTTATTTAATTAAATATTTAAATAAATTTAATAAATATTTCATTAATATTTATTTATTAAAACTACATGTGTACAAGAGTACAGGCTAGGGGCAAATTGGTGAATAATACTATTCTTGGTGTCGGCATCATTATTTCTGTTAATAAAATGTCATTAATTGCATAGGTTTTATAGCTGGAACAGAGGTGCGAACAGTGTGGGGGGGGCAAAGGGAGCAATGGGAGTATTTGCAACAGGTCTCACAAGGTTTCAGTGCTGGCACATACCCTGCCTTCCATACTTATCTGTGAATCTATATGTAAGACCAAAAAAATCAGTCATCACACAATCGGTAGTTATGTCATTTCTGTACTCTCAGACCAGATTTACTCACAGAGGAAGTTTACCAACGTGTGAGATCTGCAGCCAGACCCATTTCACGTGGTGCTCTAAGGTTTTGGGGCCCCCTGTTGGCTGCAAATAATCACTACAATAGGGGGGTATTGGCCCCCAAAGTGACTTTATGAGTCAGGCCCCAGAAACAACAAACCCACCCCTGCACACTTAAACTGGAAAAGAGTGAGACGTCTCACCCAGACAGTTAAGATTGGTTTGGAGTTGCTTAGGTGTAGGAGATTATAGAATTGTGTGGTTTTGCAAGGACTCTGCAGAGAGATGAAGGTAGGATTGCCCCCCCCCCCCTCCCTCAGACTGGCATCTTCAGCCACTAGCTCTATGCTGCCTGACTGGCTCGTGAGGGTTAGTGACGCTTCGAAGCTCTGGGGAGACGGAAACTGAATATTCCCATGCAGCCCAGAATCACACCGGAATTGGGTTAATTTTGAATTAAGAAAACTCACTTAATTTTGAAGTGAGTTAGCGCATGAACATGGCAAGGTGATGTGTAGATTAATAATGAATTATATATTTAGCCCCTCTCCTGATAGATGGATTAGGCCCTTTAATAGTGAATTCAGGTTAAATTTCAATGTTGGTTTACAGCATTAGGAAACCAAACATACACATCGAATACAGATAAGGATGAATAATGCATGAGAGAGAGGGGTTTGCTGGGCTTACTTATACAAGCTGAATTAAATAAGCCCTCAGTATATCAGTTCATATAAATACATGATGTATAAACTCACCGTACGATGGGGAGAACTGTGGTGTCAGGGCTGGGGGTGCGATTCCAGCCTCAGCCCTGCGTATGGAGGTGGACGGTTCACCCTATGGCTTCCCCCTGGGTATTCTGCATTCAGTTTCCCGTGTGCGTGTTTCTTAGGTGAAGCACTTTTCTGTCCCAAGTGTCACCTGTCCTGTGCCCTCTGCTTCCTCAGAGTGGCTTCTGCATTGGATAAGTGGGAATAGGGTCCTTAAGGCGTGAAGGAGCCTGTCATTAAAGTTAAAGCCTTTAGCCTTTATTTGGTATGTTAGCTTTGATAGGGACAATCCTACCACTTAAGGGTACTCCAGGAGGACTGCACTTCAGAGAGTGGCCACCAGGGTGCTAATGATGCCTCTGTGCTATGGCCCTGCCTTATTTTTGGCTGGAATGCATGGTTTTCGGAGCATTTCCTGCACCGCACGCATGCTTGCAGGTGCCTGTCAGCCCTGCTTTACTTTCCTCTCACTTTCAAACCCAGGCAGTGAGATGATGGCGATTACAGATGGTGGCGCTGCTGTGGGGCATTAATAGATAGGTCTTTCTCTCTATTCCTTCATTGGTTTGTTCTTCTTTCTGACAAGATGAGAAAACCTGTGGGCCCCATGAATTCCGCTGCAAGAACAACAACTGCATCCCGGACCACTGGAGGTGTGACACCCAAAATGACTGCGGCGATGGCTCCGACGAGCAGAACTGCAGTAAGAGCCCGTCCCTGCCCCTGCCGCTGCCGTGACTTTTTGCCTACCTCTTTTGCCCTATGCCGTGTTCCTCGTTTCCCACAAACCCCCGACTTGCGGTAATTAATGGTGTCCCATGTATCCCAAGCCAGGGGCTTGTCCATTAAGCTGATGCTCCTCCCCCTCAGACAGCTGTCTAACCCCTGTCTGACCTCATGAGGTATTTTGACTTCCTGGGGCCCCATTCATAAAGCCACACATCTCATCACATTTAAGTATCCCACCTGATCGGTTACATTACTTTGAATCAAAAGGACAATTATGGTGGGAAACTGCAGTAGTAACTGTACCACTTTAACGAGAAAATATGTATTTGTTGGTTGTGAAACACTGGTAGACAGCACAGTTCCCCTCCATGACTCGTGTGCTGTGGATCTTGTAGGCCTGTGGGTTTATGTGGGTCTTTTCACTGTCTTCAGGTATATATACATTTTCAGCACTCGCTCTACTTCTACCCAGATCTCTCACCTTCTGCCCAGATCTCTTCCATTTGCCCAGATCTTCCTCCTTCTTTCCAGATCTCTTTCTAATTGCCAGCATCCCCCTCAGTCTGTCCGGATCTCTTTCCAGATGCCCAGATCTTACTCCCCAGTACTCCTCTCTGCATTTGTCATAGCAGGTTCAGAGTGGTCACCGCAGTGGGCCTGGCCCCTCATTTCATGTGTGAAAATGCCCCCTGGACCTGAGAGCTAGTTCTTGGAAATACATTGAGTGCTGGGAGCATTTACTAAAGCAATTCTAAGCTGTGCATCTCATTGGGTTTTGATCCCGCCATCTTTGGGTCCCCTGTACCGGCATGTTTGATGCAGCAGCACACCCTGCAACCTTTGGGACACAAATGGCACACAAACTTGTAAATGGGTAGCAGGTAAAGCAGAACAAAGGGAGAGCAGCCTGGAGGAGCAAGGCCACATGCACTTAGCAGCATGAGGAGAAAAGCCATCCCCACTTCCTGGTATGCTTATTGCAGTAAGGAGAACCAAACCCACACCCACATTCTAGTGGTCTCATAGGTGCCTGGAGGAGTAAAGCCACGTCCCCATCCCAGCGGTCTTATGGCCTTTTCTGATAGGTCCTCCATTTGGAGCATGTGACTCCACCATCTCCCCTTTGGCTGTGACAGCACCTCCTGCCAGGTGCCCGAGGTGTCTGCGACCAATTAGGCGGGCTTATCAGTGCGGCATGATCGCAATCCTGTTAGGCAGGCCAGTGAGTATGTGGCGGTAGATTATCCGGCCGTCCCGTTTGTGCCCGTGCTGTTTGGTAATGCGCTTAGAGACCTACTGTGCGCACCTTGCCATGTCCCAGTATCTTCCAGAGTGTCAGGCCCTCTGTTCTGCCCCTGCTAACGCAGAGCCAGTGACCTGCAGCTCGAAGGATTTCGTCTGCGCCAACAGAGAATGCATCTCCTCGCGCTTCCGCTGCGACGGGGACTACGACTGCATCGACGGCTCAGATGAGGTGAGTGATGGCGGCCTGGAGTCCGTTTGGGTGTCCCCTGGTAAAGAAAGCTCACCTGCGAGTGATGGCGGCCTGGAGTCCGTTTGGGTGTCCCCTGGTAAAGAAAGCTCACCTGCGAGTGATGGCGGCCTGGAGTCCGTTTGGGTGTCCCCTGGTAAAGAAAGCTCACCTGCGTGGGACCAGTACAAACCTGTACAAGTTGGTTGCCTAAACCAGCTGTTTGATGTCCAAAATGGCGCCTCCTACTAGCCAATCAGCTGGACATCATCCGCACATTTTTAGAGTGTTTTACAGGTTTTCACAAAACGATTAAGCAAGCACAGTATTCCACAAGACTCAGCAAAGAGACGGGCAGTCACTGGTTTTCCAAACAAAATGCAGCAGTGTTTCTGTCACTAGCAGTTAGTCACATGGAGCCGGTTTTGTTTTTAGCTTTCACTACCTCATGCTGTTCGGGCCTCAGGCAGGGTGCTGTCCGTGGTGCTGAACTCCCTCTGCATGCGGCACTTGTGAGCGTACAGCCCCCCGGCCCTCTCACTGATGCTACTGTTCTCCTCCAAAAACTCTGCACTATTTGTTTCATCCTTCCTGAATGTGGGAAAATAAACACTCATAGTCATAGTGTCCGTCAGACAGAGACCATCACCCTTTGCATTCGGTCTGTAATTTAGCACAATGGCATGATAGTTAGTATAGGTAGTCCCCGACTTACGATGGACATGCGTTCCGATGACCCCATCGTTACTTGAAAATGTCATGTTTAGACAGACTTTGAAACACTAAAAAAACAGAAAATATAGGCACTCTAATACTGAGACAACTGAAGTCTGTCGATCGCTGCCAAGAGTGAGGCATCTGCCAAGGCAGGCGATGCGTACATCCTGTCGGCATCCCGGCAGCATCCCAACGTATTGCACCGCGTACGCTGCTACGTTTGCCTGCTGCACAAAACTTAAAATATTTTTACAATGTTGTCGTATCACTAACATCATCGTAAGATTGAAAAATCATAAGTCGAACCATCGTAACTTGGAACCTTCTGTACTTCATCCTCAAGGCTTAAATACCAAGCACGAAGGGGAGTGAGTAAATCTCTCTCTGCCCTGAGAAGGTGATGTGCTTGTGAGTAATATGATACCAACTAAATGGGGAATGTTCTGGAATGCTTCTCCTGGTCTGCTCTCTCTGACTCTGCTGAGAATAATCTCTGTGGCTGTGGTGCCGTGACAGCTTCTTGTGTCATTGCTCAGCGGAGGTGGCAGCCAAACCCCCCACCCCCCACCACCACCATAGAGGCTATATCTTGGGCCTATTAACACGACCCAGACAGACAAGTGTTTTCCCCACTGTTTGTCCTGGTCGTGACATGTCTGGAGTACATAAACAGGAGGGGACGGCACTGGAGGTCATTAGTTGCCTCTGGGGTATCTCCCTTAAAGAAAGGCTGTTTTGTAATTGCTCCCGCAGTGCCAAACATGTGACTGCCCTGTGCACCCTGATCCTGTCCGCCTGCCCACTTGTCTGTGTGCGGTGTGTGACCATGACCCCCTACCTCCCCCCTCCCTCTGCAGAAAGACTGCGAGACCCGCTGCTCTGCCGACCAGTTCCAGTGCCTGAATAACCTGTGCATCTCTCTGAAGTGGCTCTGTGACGGTCAGGAGGACTGCAAGACCGGCGAGGACGAGGCTGGCTGCCAAGGCCTCGGTAAGCACCCCCCCACAGACCACCCCAGGCTAGCCTGTAACCCGCGGTGTAAATAAAGCTCACAGCACGGGGCCCAGTGCCGCATGGCATTGTGGGATACGGCAGATTGTTGACTATTAAGCCCACGATTGTCCTCTACCATCATAGTCGGCAGGGGTGTGCATGTTTCAGGGTACAGGTGAGAAATATGTGTTTTGGGGGTGGGGGGTGCTGTGTCACATGGCTTACCTCAAACAGTGGTCCTAGGAAGTCCATAACCTGCCGGTCCATAAACGCCGTACCCTCGCTGTCCTAATGCCTAGCTATTAATGGTTTGGGTTTTTTGTGGTTAATCCTGTTGCGGTACTGTCCTGTGAGATGACACTTCACCTGTCATCTCAATGACAGCTATTCAATCCATTAACTTTATTTTAATATGTCTTTTTCACTCCTTCAGTGGATATAATCAGATACTCGGTGCAAATTGGATTGTTGTTACAGCTCTATGCTCAGGCTAATCTTACAGTCAAGTATCACAGTAATGAATAGAACTCCATGGTCTTTTCCACAGTACCACTAACATTTCAGTTAATAATTGCTTTAGTTTGAAAATAGGGCCCTCTAACATGTATTAAGCAGGAGCAGAGTTTATCTGCAGAATTTTGGCTCCATCTCTGTCTCACCATACTAAACTGAAAGTACCGGAGGACACTGAGTTATTCTAATTAAGGCAGGAAGGTCCATTTAAAAGCTTCAGCATGGAAGGGTGCACTTTGCTCACACACAACCCTTAATGGAATGGATATGATAGCCATAAATCAAATCAGGACCATGACCTGCCTGTTAATGAGGGCTCCAGCCAGCAAAACTGCCAAATGCCCCCACTGCAGAAAGTTCTGGAATTTGATTGCCTGTCCGGAGATGCTGTTCCATTGCCGGCCCGTGGTGAGCTAATCAGAATAAGACTTTTCACAGCGGGGTGTGGATCTACAGACAGCATGCAGCTCGAAGGCTTCAGGCACCTAGCTGATCTCTACTTAGGACACGTGTTTGTGCTGTCCTCAAAAAACAGCCTCAGGCTAATGCTTGGAAACAGGGGTATTTTCAGCTGAGGCAGAATGCGTGCTCAGCGATTGTTCACAAAGTATCTCTCTGTTATCTGACTGAGGCCCTGTACATGACAGCACTGTTCTCTGGTGGACACATGACTGCTTCCATCGACACAGTGCAGGCTTGCAGCCAGGTGTATACAGAGCAGACGGTGAAGCTCAGAAGGGCGGTACACTCCTGCGAAGCCTGGATCCTCCAGAGTGGCCATACACTGTAGCTGGCTGAGGCCTTAGAGATACTCTGAACTCACAGCATAGCCAGCTGGCGCTTCAGAGATATGCTGACCTCACACCATACCTGTCTGAGGCCTCTGAGATATGCTGGCCTCACACCATAGTTGGCTGGGGCCTGGGAGATTCACTGACCTCACACTGTAGTTGACTGGGGCCTCAGAGATAGGCTGGCCTTACACTGTAGCCAGCTGGGGCCTTGGAGATACACTGACCTCACACCGTAGTTGGCTGGGGCCTTGGAGATACGCTGACCTCACACCGTAGTTGGCTGGGGCCTCGGAGATACACTGACCTCACACCGTAGCTGACTGGGGCCTCGGAGATACACTGACCTCACACCGTAGTTGGCTGGGGCCTCGGAGATACACTGACCTCACACCGTAGTTGGCTGGGGCTTTGGAGGTAGGCTGACCTCACACCGTAGTTGGCTGGGGCGTCGGAGGTAGGCTGGCCTCACACCGTAGCCGGTTGCAGCCTCGGAGATAAATTTACCTCACACGGTAGTTGGTTGGGGCCTCTGAGATACGCCGACCTCACACCATAGCTAGCTGGGGCCTTGGAGGTAGGCTGGCCTCACACCGTAGCTGGCTGGGGCCTTGGAGGTAGGCTGGCCTCACACCGTAGCTGGCTGGGGTGATACGGTGGCCTCACCATGGCTTTCTGCACGACGGATACATGCAAAGACTTCCACCACAGGGATGATGGTGCGTAGAAATTCGGACACACATCCAGATGCTCTCAGTGCATGTCCCAGGAAGAGCCATGGTATCCCGCTGTCCATAAATGTGCTTTAGTCTTAGTCGTAGGAGGAGGAGCCTGACCTTTGGCCTGTGTTTGTTTCTCTTGCCCCCTCTAGATGCCCCCTCCTGCTCATTGAATGAGTACAGCTGTGTCGGCGGTGGCTGTGTGTCGGCCAGCCTGAGATGCGACGGACACGACGACTGCGCCGATGGCTCTGATGAGGTCTGCCCCACTCCACCCTCAAATCCCCCAACCCCCCGACCCCCCTACTCCAGGCTTATTGAACTCATGGAACCGTTTGGTACCACAATTAGGGACCAGATGAGCACAATTTATTAAGATCAGAAAATGAGTTTTACTGTTCGGCTCAATTAAGCATTGATGACCATCTCTGTAATTACAGAGCATGCCTTGGGAGCATGAAAACAAACTTTCCACATTAAATTAATGCAGAGCTTGTGCTTCACAATTAGCCAGTAAAATGGTCTTGTTTATGACTTTATAAATGGTTTTTGTGCTGATATGCGCTATATTCTTATCGCCTTAACCATCATCGTCTGTTAAATGTCATCCGTAAGGTTCTCGTTTGGCTGCCCAGCACGTTCTCATTCATAATTGGCTTCCTGGCTCGTTCCCATTCCCGATTGACTTCCTGGCTCAACTCCATTCCCGACTGGCTTCTTGGTTCATTCTCATTCCCGATTGGCTTCCTAGCTCAATCCTTTTCCCGATTGTCTTCTTGGCCTATTCTCTTTATCAATTCACTCCCTGGCACATTTTCAATTTGATTCCTCGCTTGTTCTCATTCCCGACTCACTTCCTGGCTAGATCTCATTCCTGACTCACTTCCTGGCTAGTTCTCATTCCTGACTCACTTCCTGGCTAGATCTCATTCCTGACTCACTTCCTGGCTAGTTCTCATTCCTGACTCACTTCCTGGCTAGTTCTCATTCCTGACTCACTTCCTGGCTAGTTCTCATTCCTGACTCACTT
>JAODKM010000001.1:49969985-49988947 GCA_026780845.1 Petrocephalus sullivani
TCTCATTCCTGACTCACTTCCTGGCTAGATCTCATTCCTGACTCACTTCCTGGCTAGATCTCATTCCTGACTCACTTCCTGGCTAGATCTCATTCCTGACTCACTTACTGGATAGTTCGCATTCCTGACTCACTTACTGGATAATTCGCATTCCCGAATCGCTTCATGGTTTTTTGTCATTCCGACATTTCTTCCTGGTACATTCCTATTCCCAATTGACATTCTGGCCTGTTTTATTTTTTTTTTCTTTTACATATCTAAAGTCAAAAATAATATGTGAAAAGGATGGATAGTTGTAGCAGAATGAAAAATGAATGATGGGGAAGCAGTGAACTGGCAAACTGAGAAGAGAACAAACAGCTGCCATCCGCTGATAGAACATCAGCTCTGAGAGGAGCTGCAGTCACGTCGAGCCACTTCACTCACTGTCGCTCGGCACACATCTAAAAGTAGGAAAGACGTCCTTTGGGATCCGGCCCACCTCTGCTTCAGGTCACTGTGCCCTCAAAGGTTGGCTCTTTATGACATCTCAAGTTTACCTGACCAAACTAATTAGAGTTTTTTTTTTTTTAAGTAATCCATCCATCCATATATCCATCCATCAGTCCTGGTCAGTGTCATAGGGACCTGGAGCGCACAGTGTACAAGGCTAAGGTACACCCTGGATGGAATGCCAATCCATTGCAAGGCTTGTTTGCATTATCTACTCTGGGGTCTCCTTCCGAGGTTGACTCTTTCATTTAAACTGCAAACAACACCATTTGGGTTTAAGTGCGGAGCAGCGGTTCCTCCTGCCTGTTTCTGTATCCTGGTGGGCACGAGTGAGTGAAAGTCATGGGCTCTGTACTGGGGAGAGAGATGATGGGTTTGAGTACATTTTTAGTTAAATCGAGCGCAGGTGCAGGCGCTGCTGTCACTTCTGAGCATCTCTGTGCCGTGCCCCTAGATGGACTGCATCCGCGAGTGCCATGAGGACCAGTTCCTGTGCCAGAACCGGGCGCACTGCGTCCCGCGGAGGTGGCATTGCGATGATGTGCCTGACTGCCTGGACCACAGCGACGAGGAGAACTGCAGCCCGGGTAGGATGCCCACGCTCAGCCAGCAGTGATGTCACATCACTGTGTCCTGTGACCTCCTGCACTCACTGTCCAATCCAACGGTTCTCATGGGAATCCTCAGGGTCCCAAGTCACTCTGCTTGTTTGTCATGTCACCAGAACATCAGGTCCGAGTGTGAAGTCTTATGCCAAGCCATCGGGCGAATATTTCAGAGGAAAGGGTCCCTGTGGTAAGGTTTAGGAAGCACTCATCTGGATCATGCATTGCATCGCTGAAACGGGGCCTTATTAGAGCTCCTGTAAATCACCAGGAGTGTCTGACACTCGTCATGTGTGTCTGGAAAATTTCCCTGGCTTTTTACACACTTCTCTCCTCTGGAGAGGATTGGTAAAATGCAGTTTAATATAGTACAGACCCCCCCCACACACACACACCACGACTCTCTGCTTTACATATTTCTTATCTCGGGAGAGTTTGTGAAGTCTGCAGTTTCTTGTCTTATGTGAGCTGGGCCGCACCTTTGCCTTTTTATCTCACTGCTGTGTTGTATCTATCCAAGCAAATGTCTGTGAGTTATGGGGTTATTTCTTGTGAAATGTATGTTTTGTCTTTTCCCTGCTTGCGGGTGCGAGCCGGTCTCTCTTGCGGGATTGTGTTTGTGAAGGCGGAACAGGTTGCCTTCCTTCAAATCGCATTGTGTTGTATAGCGTTCACGCTAAAGCCGGGGGGAAATGACTTGTGCTTTTCCTTTAATCATGTGAAACGCCCTCAGTGGCATCACTCTCCTTCTCACAGCCCTTCTCCCACGAGAAGCAGCTCTGTGCTGTTCCTTTCGGAAAATGCGATGTGAGCTCCACCGTGTCCCTTGCTTCAGATCCCGAGGTCCGTTACTCAGTGATGACTGGTCTTGACGGGGGTGAGGACCCAAGATAATAGTGGGCAGGGGATGAGGAGTAACATAGGCTGCTGTCTCTAAACGCCCCCCGCCCCCCGAAAGGAGTGAGCACAGAAAAGGGGGAATCCAAGCATGTGGAGGTGTGGCATCTCATTTGTGATGTCACTTTCCATTTGGGGTATCCCCAACCCAGTCTGTGCAATTGGAGGCGGTGGGGGGGTCATCACATTTATGACATCAGTCTCTAATTAGGATGCGCCCCCACCCCGTCTGTGCTTTTGGGGGCGGTGCTTTGCGTTCCACTTGGGGAGCCCCGGCCACCTTTATTTGCCTTTCTTTGCTGTCTGGTAAATAGCGCCTTGTCTACCTGGACAAACCCCCCGTCCCTGACATCTGCGTAATTCATTCAAATCATAAGGAGCTGCTTTGTATTCACTGTTACGGCACCGGCCTTTCCTCCACACGCGTTTCCCTGGCAACGAGGTCGCCGTAATTGCCTGCTTATTATCGGGTTTTTGTGAAGCTAATTTAACTCAAAGGGGGCTGCGAACGGCAGGGAAGGACCAAGTTGCGGGAACAGGACCCAGTCTAGCCAAATGCCGCCCCCAACACCCCCTCTGCTTCCCTGCTTTATCGGGAAATGAGCTTGTGTGTGTATGTGTT
This sequence comes from Petrocephalus sullivani, assembly GCA_026780845.1. Taxonomy (NCBI): domain Eukaryota; kingdom Metazoa; phylum Chordata; class Actinopteri; order Osteoglossiformes; family Mormyridae; genus Petrocephalus; species Petrocephalus sullivani. Next base: position 49,972,602 of record JAODKM010000001.1, read on the forward strand.
TCTGTGCATGTCTGTGTGTGTGCATTTTTGTAATTATTACATTGTGGGGACCAGATTCCCCTGCAATGTGATAAAGACCTAAAACCTAAAAAACGTTTTTTCGGTCCCCACAAGGATAAACTCAGTTTTAATGCCCTTAGAAAAGAATGGAGAGTCCCCATAACAATACACAGACTGTGTGTGTGTGTAAGTTTGTTTCTGTGCATGTCTGTCTGTGTGATACTTTTTAAAGCGGCTGGTGCTGGGTGTGGATATCCTATTCCCTCCGCTGTGCGTGGAACAGTCTGGCAAAGCAACTGACTCTGTTTCCGTTTGACACGTCCGTTTGGCAGGCGCGTTGTCCTGCCGCTCCGACGAGTTTGTCTGCAACAACACGCTGTGCAAGCTCCACGTGTGGGTGTGCGACGGCGAGGATGACTGCGGGGACAACTCTGACGAGGACCCCAATCTGTGCGGTACGAGGGAGTCCTCCTCTTCGTCTGCCTCGTTTACATGATGCGTGTCACCATGACTACAAAGTCTCTTTGGGGATTGACAATAAAACGCGAGGGTGACTGATGTTGCATGTAACATGTTCACATCCGTCCATCTGCCAGCCGCTACAGCATCACTGGAACAGATTAACATATGTAACATGATTCATGGCTGCCTCAGATGTAATTGAGAAAAACACGCCAGGCTTATTAATGTGGTGCTTTTGTTTTATTTAGCCGGTCTTTATGAAGTGCCCTCTTTATTGCTAAGGGAATATGAAGGCCTTGGGCCTGATATATATAGCTCAGGTGTTCCGGCTGTCGTGTCTACTTACTGACCTAACCACCCTTTTCCTGTAATTAAGGGTTTCAGGTAAAAAATCAAACATTCAGAACATGTTCTGTGATCCTCAGCGATTCTCACAAATGTCAGAAAACCTCCTCTTGAGGTACCATCACCGGTAAAGGTCATTAAAAGCTTCCAGGGAGTCACAGACTTTACTGACACGGCCAGTGTCTGATGCTGTCTGATTGGCGAGTGCAAAAGTGCTTCATGCTGTAGTCATGCTTTTGGAAAAGCCGCGTTTCACCCCAGTGGTGCGGACAGTGTCCTCACTGTGCGGCGCTCGTCCTGAATGGGTGCTCTGCGGGTGCTGCCTGCTGAGTCATCCATCCATCCATTTTCTGAAACTGCCTGTCCTGTTCAGGGTCGCGGGGGGTGGGAGGGGGTCCAGATCTCGGAGGCTATGGGCACAAGGCAGGGAACAACTCAGGATGGGGCGTCAGCCCATGCTGAGTCATCAGTTTACAAGAAAATTCAAAATGTATTTAAAATACCCTTTCCACAGATTTTCAATACAGTACAGCTCGATACAGAAAGAACATTTTTGCAGTTTTCAGAAGTTGGTAAAGCTCAGTCAGTCAAGTGTGTCTGCGCGCGTGATGTTATTCTTATACATTTGCTGGGAGATCATGTTCAGCATGAGACAGCGAGATCCCCAGTACCTGGTTAGGGTTACTGTTTGCCCTGGTTAACTCTCCCCGCTCTCGCACCCTCAGCTAGGTTGCCCTGCCCACCGACGAGGCCTCACCGCTGCAGGAACGAGCGCGTGTGCCTCCACGCGGAGCAGCTGTGCAACGGCGTGGACGACTGCGGGGACAACTCGGACGAGGAGGAGTGCAGTCAGCAGCCCGGTGAGAGCCTCCCGCAGCCTTTGTGCGCTCGGTGCAGCCCGGCCCACATCAGCATCATTCCCCAAATGGCTGTCCCTCACCAAACGACAAACAGGCATTTGTAACCTGATGAAGTTTTGAGGCGTACATGATGTTGGGCTTATTTTCTGTTGTGAGCTGCTCTGTATTTACCCGCTGGTGCTTCGAGGCGGGTGCCCAGTGAGAGCGAGCGCCCTTCTGGTAGCACACACCTGGTTTTATGGTTGTTCACCTTTAAAAGTGACTTTGAATCTGGCAGATGCATTTGCATATTCTTTCGCCGCGCGCTCTGCATGCAGGGAAGGCGCCTCTGAACGCCTGTAAATTCGCCGCCTCGCTGAAACAAACCCGGGTTTCGGCCCACTTTGTACTGTCATGTCACATTATGAATCTGCCGGCCTGACACACTCCGATCAATCGGTGCCATCCATCATGAGCCTCGCAGGGGGGATGGTGGCGGGCTGTTGGAGACGGCGGGGTGGGGGGGGGCCCACGTATAACAGCACGTCTCACTGTGCGTCTGCTGCATGCAGGGAGTGTGACGGCCAGGTCCCGGCCTTGTGGGAAGGCTGAGTTCGCCTGCGGAGGGCGCCGCTGCATCCCCGCCGAGCTGCAGTGCGACCTCTTCGATGACTGTGCAGACGAAGGCTCCGACGAGGTTGGCTGCAAAACATGTGAGTGTGACATCAGGGATCGGCTCGTCGGGTCTCCTGCTGACAGGGATGCATAGTCTGAGACTTTCATGGGGCCGTGGAGGATGTACATTTGAATGGGTGTTTCTTCTGAGTTATGTAGGAGAGCACATACCACAGTGTAGACAACCAGACAATGTTTAAGCCCCAAACAAGACACCATGTTGGGTAAATCCAGGTGAGTCTCTTCCAGGATGACAACCTCAGTGTCACGCCATACTGCCCTTCAGCATAGCCTCTTGGCCTGATCCATTGCAGCCACTGATAATTACCTGTAATATTTATCCCCATTCACCCATGTTCCCCTGCAGCACTGAATCTGCGGCTCCCCTGAAGTACACCTAATCCTTAAAGAAATGTCAAAAGTATCAGACTAATGGGGCTAATTAGGCAGCTGAGTGGGAGTTGGGGCAAAAAGCCTTCAGTCAGACGCACAACCAGAAATGGAGCCTGACACATGGACGCCGCTTTAAAAATAGATCTTGAGGCCCTCAAGAGGGGCGGGGGGGTGAGCAGGAGGTGAGGTGTGGGTTCAGTCTGCCACTGTGCTCGCCAGGTCCCAGGAACACAAATTGGCACCAGGTGGGTGGGACAGGTGGACCCCCCCCCCCCCCAATCACAAATATGCTAGCCTGCCCACCTTCTGGGTCATGGGTGTCATGATGGAGAACCATCATTGGGCTGATCTTTTAAGAATATCCATTTTACTGTAACCCCCTTATATTAACATCTTTAAAAAGTTCTCCAAGTTTCTCATGAAGGGAGTTTGGAGAAATCGAACAAAGCACACAGTGTTGACAGGAAGCTTGCCTCTCTCTCTCTGATGTGTCAGGGAAGCATTCCTGTTTTGCTCATTGATTTCACTGTGCATCTCATACACTGTGCCAGGCTGCTCCTTGGTCTGGATGAAGGTGGGGGGGATGAGGCGGGACACCACCGAGTGACAGGCACTTCTTATACCCCGCCCAGTTCAAGGGGAGGACATGTGCAGGGGCAGGGTGAACCCGTGTGGAGAAGACGCGATCTGCAATCATACGGAAAGCGGGACCGTGTGCCACTGCAGACCAGGATTCCAGCGCAGCCACAAGAGCAGACAGTGTGAAGGTAGGTCTGTTTCATGGTTAAACGCACAACATGAAGGTAGACCCTCTTTCAGTATCATGATAGAGCAGATAATTTGAAGATAGGCTCTCTCAGTATTCCGGAAGAGCAGACAGTGTGAAGGTAGGCCCCCTCTCAGTATTCTGGCAGAGCAGACAGTGTGAAGGTAGGCCCTCTCTCGGTATTCTGGCAGAGCAGACAGTGTGAAGGTAGGCCCCCTCTCGGTATTCTGGCAGAGCAGACAGTGTGAAGGTAGACCCTCTCTCAGTATTCTGGCAGAGCAGACAGTGTGAAGGTAAGCCCTCTCTCAGTATTCTGGCAGAGCAGACAGTGTGAAGGTAGGCTCTTTCTGTGTCATGGGTGGCCCCATCCACATCCCGCTTTCATACTGCGTTTGCTGCTCACTCTCCCTCTGTTTCTCATTCAGACAGTGTAAAGGTAGGCCCCGTCATATAACTGCCTGGGCTCTCTCTCTGTCTTCGTGAGCCTCATCCATATCCCACTTTCATATATCTGCCACTGCTTGCTTGCTCTCTCTCTGTCTCTCCATCTCCATTCTTTCCCTCTCTCTCTCCCATTCAGAGCAGCTCCAGCAGCCCTTCTAAAGATGTTGAGCATTTTATCATGGGGTTTACAAATGCCCTTTCCCTGCCTCCATCCCTGGCCACTGACAGTCAGCTGTTCCCAGAAAGCCAGTGTTAAGATGGGAGGGGAGATAACACACGACAGCGCAGCACAGCCTGGATTAGAGTGTGAAAATCGAATCGCATCTGCGTTTAGGCCCGTTCGCCCATCATCCTCGCCGACATGTGCTCCGCATCGTTCTCTGCTTCATTCTTCGAGGAGATGTGTGAATCGTACTGTGTGAGACATAGTTGGAGCATTTCATTACAATATGTGAGCTTTCGTTGTGAGCCTGAAAAGGTGGAGTAATCCATACGGTAGCAGATGAAAGGTGTGTGAGTCAGCGAGGGATTGCGTTAAGCAGATCATCCATGCGGCTGTGCCGCTTGGTCGTGAGCCAGAGGCCACCAAGCACGCAGCTGGCCCCGGTTCCACTATGAGGCTTAACACAGGGTCAGCCGGGAGGAAGCAGGCGGCTAGTGTGTGAGTAGGTGTGTAGCACAGCAGCTCTTTGTGTTGCCTGAGAGTGTCTGAGTTTTTATTTCAAGCTTTACACTGCCTTGCCCTTGCATGCCTTAAAACAATGAATAGATAGATAGATAGATAGATAAACCGCACCATCCCTCCATCTCTGTTTTTTTTTCCCTTAAGAGTCTATTATTTGGTTAAACCGTTCTTTTGCACGTCTGTTCTGAGTTTCAGACCTCTGCTCAGACCTTCTGAGAATTTTTGTATCCCCTTGACCTTCTTGCGCAGTTCTTGAAGCATTTTTACGATAAGGTATAAAGTTGTTTGTGTGCTAGGATATTTTATGGTGATAGTAAATTACTTAATATTTTTGTGTAGCACACACATGGCCGTGAACACATTTTCTTCATGTCTTATTAAACATCCAGAGCTTGTCTCTTAATGCAGTGCGGCCTCCACTTAATTTGGCACTATTACTTCTTAAGAAGTTTAATTAGGACCTTGCTCCTTGCAACTCATTTGCAGCCAGATAACAATAGCTGTAATTATTGGTCTGTTGTTAGGTTCACAAGCGCACTCCGTCTGCTTTTAGGCAATTTGTAAATTTAGTTTAGTCAGTCTATGAAAACCTCAACTTAGTGTGAAACTGTGACTTCTCAGGTTGACTCTGGGGGTGAGGGCAGAGCAGGTGGAGTGGCTCCTCAGCGAGAGACGATAACGTGTGACGTTTCTGACTTTTTTGTTTTTAAAGAAAGTGGGGAGTAAACATCACTAGGGGCTACAGTCAAAGTGAAGGGGCAGCCTCATTATATCAGAGAAAGCATCACAGCCTTAATGTCTGCATCTGGCCAATCTGCACAAACTCGAGGGTCCTATTAGCTTTAGAGTGTTAGTAATCTCTGCTGCTGCCGGGGGAGAGTTTGCAGCTCTCTAATGGACAGTACAGGCACATCGACCCCCCCTCCCCCCCTGCTCAGTAAGTAATGCACCTTTTGAAGGCTTTGAGGGCTGAAATGCTGACTCCTTTCCTCCCCCCCGCCAGAAGTCAATGAGTGCCTTCACTTTGGAACATGCTCACACCACTGCACCAATACCAAAGGCTCCTTCAGGTGTACGTGTGACCCCAATTTCAAAGACATTGATGGAGAGTGTCGAGCAAAAGGTAAAAGTCAATCCTCATGCATTTTTTTCTGCTAGCTAATCAGCTCAAGGTATCTACTCAAAGTAAATGTAAGCTACAAAGCTGTACTGCTCAAAAGGGTACAGATCAGTAAATGCTGTGCATAGATCATGTTGTACCTTTACCCTAAATTCCATCAAAGATTAATCATCCTATGACACAAAATATGGATCAGTTCAGTATGGCTATCATTCATGCATGTTCAAATGTTGCTTTTTATTGCTTTTGTTATAGCTTTTTTATTAGAATGTGTTACATTTCTCTATATTGTATTTATGTAATTAAAGTTAATATTTATATACTATATATGTATGCATCATATCATTATCTTAACATTAAATTGCTATGAGCTGATATTGTCTTGTGTATAGCTGGAAAACTGTCGTATCGATTCGGAAATGGAATTTAGACAAACTTTCGTTTTTTTTTGCATATTTAATGACTCAACGGGCAGGACCAGAAGATCACGTGCTCTACGTAGCTAATGACACTGAAATCCGAGGTTTTGTGTATCCGTTTAACCAGAGCCACGGACAACTAGCACGCACCGAGGACAATGCCCGGATAATTGGGATGGATGCTCTGTTTCAAGGAAACAAGTTTGTCTGGGCTACCCAGTTTAATCCGGGTGGAATTTTTTACAAAGACATCCTAGTCAGAAGTCAGTCTAAATCAAATAGCGGGATTATAGTAAGTATCCGTAAGATCCTACCTGTTCTGTGGAAAGTAACAGTACATCTCTCACTTAAGTCTCGCTCAGCTTATTTGTAAAGCATAAGTCATTCTGCATGCCCTCTTTCTCTGTTTTAACTAAAAACACCATTGGAATGACTGGCAACTTCTGTTTGAGCAAAAGACACAACTCAGTTGTCATTTGCGCACGATTGGTGCTCTTAAGTTACCGCAGAACTTGGGTGTGTAAAGTTCTCTTCCTCATAACTTCCCGCCCACGGGGAAATGACCCCTGAAGAAATGTTTCACACTTACCCAGTGAGGCTGCTTTCACCCATTCAGCCCTTATGACATGAACAGAACCCTCCCTGATGCTTTCTTTACGCGTTGATACCCTTCAATGTGAAAGACGCGGTATAAGAAACACAGTTTCTTTTTATCAGCTGAGACCACGCTTGTGGATAAATTGGTCAGAGAAGTCCTAAATCGCCTTTTGATTAGTCTGAATGTGTTTTTTTTCCTGGCTTATTTACTTTTCGAACATGTTTAGCTACATATGGCTAACCTAGCCAATTATAATAATACAGGTGTTCCTCTGTCCTACTTCATCGCCATCCTGAACTTCTGTGAAGATACCTGGAGGCTCACAAAAGCATTTTTCCATTCTTAGTAATGTTTGCACAACTTGGAATGGATTGACCTTACCTAGCATAGCTTTGGCTGTTAAAGGAGTTAAAGGAGTTCTAGATTCATACTAAATGATCTTGTTCTTATTCGAACACCCTTAACTCTTAAGGTAAATTGTCACAATTGATAAGACAGGAAGGGTGAAAACTCCACCCCTGGGATACATCATGCCCCTGCAGAAGGGAAAATGAAGAAGGTGGGTTGTTTGAAGGGTCATGTTGGAATTACTTTAGACATGAAATCCATGAAATTGATTCCGTTAGACTGGATGGCCACACATCAATGACAATACCCAGGTGAGTCATTTAAAAAAAAAAAAACACACCATGGGAAGGACCTTATCACAATCTTTGATCTGGGGGAGGGCATTCACAATCCTTACAAACAATACTTTTCCACCTCTGGGGTTGGGTGGGGGGAAGGAGGTGTATGTTAATGCGTTTGCTTGCTAGGTAGGGTACTATGGTTGTTAGTATTGTTGTAAGTATACTGTACAATTCTGTGTGCGCGTGTGGGTGAGTGTGCGTGTGCATTTTTTTGTGTAATGCTGCACATCCAAATGCTCTGGTATTTGATGGACTCCTGCAGTGCCCGGACTTCCGAAGGCCGAGGGACGTCTCGGCGGACTGGGTGACGGGTAATATTTACTGGACGGACCACTCGAGGATGCACTGGTTCAGCTACTACACAGCCCACTGGACGAGGCTTAGATACTCAATTAACGTGGGCCAGCTCAATGGGCCCAACTGCACCCGTCTAATAACGGATATCGCTGGGGAACCCTACGCCATCGCTGTCAATTCCGTCCGAGGGTAAGGAATGACGCTCTCCTTCTCTCGGGAAGGAGAGACGGGGTCCTCAGCCATGCAGCCATTCAGTAACTAGCTGGTTAAGCTGCATAGTGGGGAAACACAGGCAGTACACTACAGTGGCATGTTTGGGAATGGACTGGTGGCACGTGGTGATGGAGGTAACAGACTTATACCTCAAAACATTGCATGTGAGATCCCATGAGGGACTCTCCTGCTGCAGTAGCCTTGACGTGGAGCTCAGATATTTAACCTGAATTCAGGTACATGCCCTGAATTATTGCAGTGAAACGTCCCTCTAGAATCAGAATCCTTTTATTCACCAAGTACGAAAAGTAATTTGTTTTGGTGCACGTGGCAACATATTACAATTACATATATACAATCAAACGTACCATCAAGACTAAAGTACAAAAAATGGAATCAAAGTACAATAGAGGTTGAAATAAAAATGGCCAAGTAATAAAACCTGTAGACATACAGTATAAGTAGAATTGAGAGCCAGATGTGGGATACAAACTTTTTAGCGTGTGTGCAAATAAGCTTATAAAGTTAATAAGAGTATAAAAGCTATACAGAATTGAATGAAATTTAAGTTTAGAAGAAATGTAAGTTTATTTAAAACAAGACCATAGCTAGGAACCATACTAAAGACTAGCATGTTGTGCTTCTAGAGCTTTCCAAAGAAGTAAGCCCTGGCAGCCTGGTCTGCACCAAGAGGTAAACTGTAATGTATCAGTTTCACTTGACAGGAGGACGTTCCAGAGCTCGTCTGAACTGCTCACAATTAGCTGGTGATGATTCCCACCTCTGTAGCCTGTCTCTTGCAAGCAGGATGACGCTTATCTCCCTGAAAACAGCAAGTTCTGGCATCCTCAAGGCCTAATTAGTGTAACTAATAATGCGGAAGAATGACTTGTTTAAAACCGTGGGAAGGTGGATGAGCAATTGAGAATTTAGCCACAGAGATTTCCGGAGAATAGCAGTGGTGGCGGTATAAGAGCTCCAGCATGACGTCCATCTCCAAACCATGCAGGATGATGTACTGGACGGTGATCGGCGACCACTCGCACATTGAGGAGGCTGCCATGGATGGATCCAAGCGGCGGGTCCTGTTGGAGAAGAACTTGAGAAGGCCCACAGGTAAGCAGGGCAGGAAGGAGACAATTCTGCTCCTTCATTGGCCAACCAAGAGACCCTGGACCCTTGGCATTTGGCCTTGTTGCCATTCATCCCTTTCCTGGGTTTTGGCCCTCCAAATGGCCGCCACCCAAATAATTGAGGACACTTTCATTAGAAGCATTCACTCATCTAACGGAGACATGAGGGCTTTCACCCTCTGGGAGGCCAGACGCACTCAGACTATAGATCTCCCTTTAAGGCACTCTGCCGCCCCTCGCCTGCTTATTTGCAGGAGGATTACGCTGCCTTAGCGATCACAAATGTGATCAGTAGAAAGCAAACAGGTTTAATTATCATGGGCTCATGTTGGATTTATGGTTATTTACTAAAACAGAGCCTTTCTTAATGATGTGCCCTGATCGCGAACCCCAGATCAACGTTGCCCTCACAGCGATTGGAAGGCTTCCTCTGATAACGCTACTGGGCCACGTTACGTGGGAGGGCGGGGATGAGAGAGAAAGAGGGTGACCCCAGGCGATGCTCAGCCGGAGATGTTAGCAGAATGCAGCGGTTGGGGGTTCTGTTCTGCCGTAGCCCTTCCTGGCACCAAACGTTTGAAGTGCTGAGCCATTTTCTTTGGGGCTGGAGGAACGTGATCTCACAGCTCACTCAGGCCCACCTCAGCCGGGAACAAGAAAATAAAGCCATCGATTTTCCGTTTTTTTTTTTCTCAATTTCTTTTTTTCCACACGCACGCTTTTTGGGGAAATAAGTGCACTGAGCCTTCCCACAGGTCTGGCCATCGATTACTTCAACCAGCGGCTGTACTGGGCTGACGCAGAGCTGTCCATCATCGGTAGCGTGCGCTTTGACGGATCTGACGCCCTGCTGGCCATTGGTGGACGTCACGGTAAGCGGGCAGGTGCCACATGGGTGTCTCTGCAGAAGACCCCCTTGCTTGATTGTGGGTGGGAGCTGATTCTAATAATTGTGTTAAGCTGCTTAAAGCCAGATCTTGACTTGCATAAAACCAGCTTGCGTAAATATTTGATACATAGAGTTTATGGAAGTGCAACACAAAAAAGCTACATATTCCTATGTAAAGGTAGAGGTAGAGGTAAAGTCACACTTAATCTTCATTTATTTAATATGCTCTTTAGTACGTATTACTAGTATATTTTAGCTTATTTGTTTTTTGCTTTGAGGTGTCTTGTATGGTATGAGAAGAAAATTTGACATGTAAAATTTGAGGTTTGTGAAGTTTGGTCTGTGCCTATTATTAATGGTGAAATGACATCCTGCAAAATCCTTCATGTGTCCACCTTCCAAAGTTCATCTTCTCCTTCTCAGGTATAGCCCAGCCTTATAAGATTGACATCTTCGAGGACTACATCTATGGCACCAGCCTGAGAAATGATGTCTTCAAGGTCCATAAATATGGCAAGCGGCCCGTGGAGCACCTCAGCTTGGGTGTGGAGAAGGCCTCGAGCATCCTGGTATTTCATCGATTTAAGCAGCAGCAAGGTAAACTTTTTTTTTTTTTAACTGGTAAGGAAAACTGAGAGAGCAACAAGCCATTCGGAAGGATTCTGTTAGGAACCACTGTGCCACAGGACTATGGATCATGATTAAAACGGTAGCTTTTAGCTCAAAGCACGCCAGACAGATGAGAGGAAGTGTTTGAAACCACAAAAGCCAAAATATGGCTGTACTGGATGGTGAAAAATACTTGAAAATAAAAGTAATTCTGAGCTTCAAGAGCACTCACTTTTTCTGTGAATACAGGAAACCACTACGACTGTGTCACCAGATGACTCTTTATCTGCCCCTATAGCATTGTGACAAAATCACAGCCTCACTGCCTCTGTTACCCAAAATGCAAGACAGAGCTGAGGCCAGCAAGCTCCCTCCCCCTTCCCTGCCTCGGCAGGCATAAATCAATGGAAAGGGCTAACTGTATTCTGTTGCCATTTCCACCCCACCCTGCAGGGGGTGCTAGTGCTACCATAGCTCAACTCTCTGTGGCTTGGGATCCAGAGTCAGCCAATCTGAAGTATTCTTCTCTCCTCTCTTCCCTCCTCACTACATAATGACCCAGGGGGGTGGGGAGGGTGCTACAGCTTCCATTTGCTCCTGCTGCCATCACCGCACTCAGCACTGTACCGGTTATTGTGTCGCAGCTAATAGGCAGAGGATTCCCTGCCGCTCTGGCAGCCAGCGTGAGGCAGGAGGCCACGCGCGGTGGGGTGCCAGCTGATTCTCCGTCGCGCCTTGGGATGGGCATCTTCGGCCGAACATGGCCCTCTCTGATTTTGCGGTCGGCTAATGAGGGGATCCAGCAGACTTTCTCTTGGCTCTTACCAGACTGGCAAAAATAATTAACAAAAAAAAAATAAGGCTTGGCTACCCAGAAGTATACAAAGTGAAAAGCTTTCACCAAACTCCTGTTGCTGGGGGGAGGTCGCTTGCATGGAAGTACGTGTTGCCCCTGGGGGTGTTATGTAAGCCGTTATCATTGTCTGCGGATCCTTTTGTTGTTCCCCCCCCCCCATTTCGTTTTTCGGTTCCCCGTGACTTTGCTGTGACTTAACAGCTCCTCCTAGTGATCTCACAGAATACGACGCCTTTTCTTCTCCTCCATCCTGCCAGACAAGACAGTTTTTTTATCACTGACAGCCACGATGGCTGTTAATTAAAACCAAACCACAAATTCGACAGTGGGTCCTTCAGAGTTAAAAATGGAGCCTCTGAGGGTAGAGAGAGCCTTTTCACAGCATGGTACCTCCCCGTCATTCCCTGGTGTCTAAGAACCCTTATAGAAAATCGATCTTGGCCTGTCTGGTTAGTGGGTGTCATATTTGGTGTTGTGGATTAGGTGAAATGATTCTCATACATGAAATGACTCCATCGCCTTCTGAGGGTGGTTAAGCAGAGGCCAGCACCAGGCATGACTATACCAGGCGGGGGTGTGTGTGCTATGTACCTCTAGCGTCAGAGTGATCTTTGTGTCCACCCCCCCTTCAGTGTCAAACCCATGCCTGAGCATGAGCTGTGACTTCCTGTGCCTGCTGTCCCCGACTGGTGCCTCCTGCTCCTGTCCTGAAGGGAAGGCTGTCATTAATGGGTCCTGCAGTGACACCGATGTTTCAGGTACTGGGGGAGTGGGGGGGTCACGGAGACGGGAGATGCAGGGACAGAGTAAACCACTGATATATACATGTGTTCACGGTCACACTTTGGGTCAGAACCCGAGCTGGAGCTGCAGGTGTAACCGTGGGAGGGGTCCTGCCATAGTGCCCCAGAGGGAATCACTTAATCTGAGTGGGAAGTCACTTTGGATAAAAAGCATCCACTAAAATGGGAATGTGGGACATTAAATTCTCCTTTGTGTGTTGGCTTTCCTCATGGATATCCAGGGTTTGCAGGCTGATTTATAGTTTTTAAATCTAAAATTTACAATAAATAATTTTGCTGTAATTACATCTGTTTTCTCAGCAGGATAATGTGAAGGACGTCTTTGATAAATTATGGGATGAAACCGATCAGTAATCATACATGAGAGCATCCCTGACGAGTTTGTGTGGACAAAGGCTTTGACGGGCAGAGTGGGCAGCCAGTAAGACACAGTGTTACATTGCAGGCGAGCTCTGCAGGCCAGCATGCGACAACGGGGGGCGCTGCCTGACCAATGAGAAGGGCGTGTCCCGCTGTTACTGCTGGCCAAGCTTCTCTGGGGACCGATGTGAGGTCAACCACTGCAAGGACTTCTGCCTCAACGGGGGCACCTGCACTGGCTCCCCCCTGGGTAAGGTGCCCGGTTTGGCTCCGCCCCTTTAGCCCCACCCTCCAGCTGCATCACTCGAAGCACACCCTCCACTTGGCCTCAGACAGTTACAACATTAGCTATTAAATAAACATGTTGCTTATTTGGGAAATGCTGATGTTCTACTAGCCATCTAGTCAGATACAATCTTGACTTGCTTGCTATTTATTTAGTGTTTAAAGTAATTGGGGGGGTCCAAAGTGTCTTTTGAGCACGGCCCCAGAAACAACAAACTCACTCCTGACCCCAACATCCAAGTCCCCGGAAAATATCTCGGGCCAGCAGGTCCAGACAGCTGCTCTGGAAAGCTACCTTCTAAATAGAGATTGATAGTCAATTTCATTTTGTCCTGAGTGTCGAAATTCACTGCCATCTCCTGCCACATCACAGATGAACAGTCATATTAAAAGAAGGGTTTCCGACCAGCGAGCACGGAAAAGCTTACATGCCTTTCCTCATTGCTTTGCTGAAACCGCTCTCAGCAGCCGACTGACAGCAGGCACTAATACCTGAAACGTGCTTTCCAAATGAGTCCCTGCCCTTGAGCGAAAAGGAAGCCCCCAAGTCTCAAAGTTGTGAGGCGACTGCTACCCACTGAGACTCCTGTTATATTAGCTCTGTATTTTCACTGGGGCATTTTAAGTACAATGCATGTAACCTTTGTGTCTCTTGGGAACAGTTCGTGTTTGTCAGCAAGGTTATTGTGATTTATCAAGTTCCAGTAGCTGTAGTACACAGCAGTGCCGCTTATGCTGAAGTAATGGAATTACATAACTAAACATCCATGTAACAAGCGAACTGGGTTAAATAATAAACCTCTTAACTTTACAAATAGCCCTACTGCTGCGTCCTTGGGCGAGGTACTACTTCCTGGGAAAAAATGTCCATGTGCCTGCTTATTTGTGTGAGAAGCAGAGAGGAGATGTGGGTTAACCTGGACAAATCGAGGAACCCAGTTTGCTCTTGACACCCATGTCCTTTGGTGGGGAGCATGCTGATCACGAGCCACCTCCACGCCCCTTCCGAAGCCAGGCGTCTCCGTGGTGAGCCGGAGTAGTGGAGCTAGCCTTGCACTGCTGCCTGGATGCTGGCCAGGATGATGCAAACGCTGGAGCACGTTCTGCATGTCACGCTGTGCGCAGAGCCGGACCAGCACAGGCTGGCAGGTGGGAGCGAGGGAGGGCACAGCGAAGACCTCATTAACATGCACATAATTCCCAGCATGGTGTGAGAGCTTCCCAACACCAGCCGGGAACAGCTGGACTACAGAAAGCAGATCACGGGTCTCGGCCATTAGCATATGGGCCCTTAGAGCCAGGATTCACAGTTCTGCTGGAAGTTACAGTACTTTCACAAATACTGGAGGTGGCTGCAGTGCATGTCTTTGAATGCTCTGTGGGCTATCAGAATGATGACCAACTATCTTTCTCTTTGGGCTTCTGAAAGCCTATGGCTATAGTCAGAGGCAGATTAACTTATCTGGGGGCCCTAGGTTGACGTCAGTGTGTACACTCAGGTGTTGCCGATTTAACTAGCCGCTTAATTTTTGTAGGGGAGGGGCCCTGATTGTTGAGGTTGGGATAGCCCAGGCATTAATCCATCACCTCTCTGTTGTAGACTAAGAAGGTGTTTGCTGATGAATCTAGAACAGACAAGACTGTTTCTGGCAAAATTGCGAGGATCCAGAGCATGTGTCTGGCTCTCGTACCTGTGGCCACGTGATATTTGCATGCAGGAGGCGCGGCCCAGATGAAGTTATCATGGACCGGCTTGTCCGTGAGATCCTCGTCTCCCCCCCAGGGCGCCCCACCTGCCGCTGTGTGGTGGGATTCACGGGCCCATACTGTGAGCGGCGCGTCTGCGATAATTACTGCCTCAACGGGGGCACCTGTGACGTCAGCAAGGGCAACCAGCCCGTGTGCCGCTGCATGGCTGAGTACACTGGCGACCGCTGCCTGCACCGTGAGTCCTCCTGCCCACCTTCCTGCATGATGAGAGAAACTACAAATCCCACGATGCACTGGCACAAACTGGGTCTTTTACCAAGCAACATTATCAGACACGTTCCCTATGTTAAATAACCTGTAGTTCCACGTTTTGTTATAAATCCGACATCATTTTGTTAGTGTAAATCTAATAAATACATTCCTGCTGTTAAATTATCCACTGTTTAAAAGGAGAGCTTCTGTTTTTCGTCTACTGCATTTTTGCCACGAGTTTATCCGCCTCTACCTTTTGTGGATCTACACCCTCGGTCTGAGCTGACACGTTAGGGTCTGAGCTGACACGCTAGGTTGTGAGCTGCTGACACGTTAGGGTGTGAGCTAACACGTTAGGGTGTGAGCTGACACGTTAGGGTGTGAGCTGACGCGTTAGGGTGTGAGCTGACGCGCTAGGGTGTGAGCTGACACATTAGGGTGTGAGCTGACACGCTAGGGTGTGAGCTGACACGCTAGGGTCTGAGCTGACACGCTAGGGTGTGAGCTGACACGTTAGGGTGTGAGCGCTGCTGACACGTTAGGGTGTGAGCTGACACGTTAGGGTCTGAGCTGACACGTTAGGGTGTGAGCTGCTGACACGTTAGGGTGTGAGCTGACACGTTAGGGTCTGATAGCTGACACGTTAGGGTGTGAGCTGACACGTTAGGGTCTGAGCTGACACGTTAGGAGTCTCTATGACCATGATGCTAATTCCGCCCAGGGTGAAAAAAAGCACTTTTTTATGTTGTGTGATCCTCAGACATCTGCCACCATTACTGCGTGAACGCCAAGGCCTGCACACTGTCCAGCAGCGGCCACGTGGAATGCGTGTGTCCCGCCCGCTACGAGGGCAGCAAATGCGACGTGGATAAGTGTCAGCGGTGCCGCGGTGCTCCCTGTGTGCTCGACCAGGAGACTGGAGATGTGGTCTGCAAGTGAGTCCTTCAGGGGCTCTATCTGTCCTGTTCTTCCTGTTCACTCTGTGGGGGCTGGGCGACGCCTCTGAGGCTGCTGCCCGACAGATAAGCCGTGCAGAAGTACAGCAGGTTCTGGGATTTGGAATTCTCTCATTTCACTGGAAAATTCCATGAGGGTTTTTTTTTTTTTCTACTGGCTTCTGTATCTGGTGGCCATTTTTCTTTCTGCTAAGATGATTAAATAGTGTGCCTGCAGCAGCCTCACAAAGCGGCACGAAAGCCGTCCTGCACCGGGAGTTTGCCACCATGCCTAACGTCATCTCTCCACAGCTGCACCGACGGCCGGGTGGCGCCAAGCTGCCAGCTGTGCGATGGCTACTGCTACAACGGAGGCACGTGTCACCTCGACTCAGACTCCAACCTGCCCTTCTGCCAGTGAGTCTCTGCCTGCTCTCCCCCCCCCCCCCCCCCCCCCCCCCCCCCCCCCCCCCCCCCCCCCTCCCCCTCTCCCTAGCCTCGGCTTCCCCCCGACGCCCCCTGTCGCCTCTCGGTTTTTTTTTCTCTTGTCTGGCCCACCTGTGCCGCAG
>JAODKM010000001.1:50010065-50027256 GCA_026780845.1 Petrocephalus sullivani
ATTAGAGGCACAATGTCACAATGGGCCTGCGTTCATAGTGGGGTACCACAGGGTTCAATTTTAGGACCACTATTGTTTCTAATTTACATAAATGATATAGAGACACCGATATATACAGTAAACTGGTTAAAATTGCCAATGACACCAAGGTGGGTGGTGTAGCAGATACTGAAGTAGCAGCTCAGCAGCTACAGTGGAATCTTGATTTAATTAGTGACTGGGCGGAGGACGAACCCTGAAGAACCCTGATATGAGCAGATATGTGGATGGTCGGATGACACCCTGGTTCAGCCCATCTGTAACATGCATTCATTGTTTCCACTTCAGGTTGGGAGAGGGAGTACAGGTCTCCCGTGGAGAGAGGAGCACCCTCCAAAAGATTTATGGCTCAATCATTGGCACGATGTGGGGGTAGTCCAAATGTGGGCGGAGCCTCTAATTAGTTTGCCCCACTTTCTGGGACATGACAGTTGCTTTGCCTTTTTCCTTTATGTTTCTGGTTTCCTCTATATGTTCTTTTTGAGTATAAATTAAGTCTTCTGTTTGTTGGAGCTGCTCCGTCCCACGGCCATGCCCCATTGTAATCTCTCTCGCCATCACCTCGGTAAGTCACGCCGCATCCCTGCCATGTCTCAGATTTTCCCAGCTGTGCACTGATCTGAAAATGCAGACTCTAAACCTGGGTGCTGCTTTATCAACAAAAATGGAAAAATTGTTATATTGGGTGATATTTTATTTTACATAACTCCCATGGCACGCACAGACACAGATACACACAGACACACCTGCACCAGTGATTCGGGCCCTGTCATTACCCTTTCAGTCTTCACTCCCACCTCCCTCTGTTCTTATCTGCTTTTCTTATCAAAGCTTTACTCTGCCTCTTGGCTGCGTTTCCGTGGCGACCCCAGTGACGGCGTGGTGCCATATGTCCATTTCTCATGGCCCATGCAACAGTGCAGTCAGCCGAACAGTGTATGGAGAAATGTCACTATAATTTTGTGGGTCTTTTTATTTTTTTATCAAACTTGGGTGCCTTGGTGGTGCACAGGGATAACGCGCCTAAATCCTTCTAGAATGAATCGCCATGTTATGAACAAAGAATGTGTGGCCTTTTCTTCTTTTGCCACATTCCGGGTTTAACTCAAAGCCAGAGACCCGATTCCTCACTCTAGTTTCATTACAGATATTTTTTAACGGGACACCAGTTTCTGTAGCTTTTAATGTGGACTGAGATTTATGAATACTGAAGCTAATTTATTGTGTTTAATTAGTGCTCTGTAATATTTCTTATCCTCACAATGTTATTGCAAGGGCGGTGTAAAATAATGCTAGAATCAACATGAGGAACAACCCCTTTCAAATTAGAATAGCGATTTCCTTTAAATCCACCAGCCTTCCTGTGGCAAAAATATCCGCAATAACATAACTTGAGATATATAGCTGTTTATTCAGATTTTTCTTTTATACAGGGATGTGAACAATGACTATGCATGCATTCAACCTTTTGTGTGGCATTCTGGGTAAATCTACATGATTTCCATCTTGGAAATTCCTCAAATATTACTGCATCCTGCATTGAATCTACTTAATCATTCCCTAGTTCTGTTGTCACCTGCGTGCCGCCTTCGTATGATGAATCAGTAAGTGCTTACATACATGATATAAATGGCACTTTATCTCTTGCCTGCATAGCAGGCTATATGCAGAAATGTGCAGTGTACCACACTTTTGCTGGGAAGCACTTTCAATGGCTCGTTTCTGGGGAGGACATTAAACAAGACCGATGAATGGTCTTCACCATGTTTTTTTTTATTATCTGAGAAATGAATTGGTAATTAAATGAGGTGTGAATGTTAGGAATGAGATGTGACACCATCAGACAGACAGAGCACCGTGACCAACACTGAGCTCTAAATGTACCCCAAAGAGGATTTAAAACAGTACATTACCGAGAACTGCAATCAAGTAAACATGGGTGTCTGTTTTGGCCTCTGGAATACCTCAGCAGATAGAGGTGAGTGGCTCCTGTTTCTCTGTGTTTCTTTTTGTCTTCATTCCTGTGCTTCCATGTCTCTGTGTCTCCGTCTCTGTGTGTCTCTGTGTCTCTGTGTGTCTGTGGCTCGGTGTGTCTGTGTTTCTTTGTGACTTCGTCTCTGTGCCTCTGTGTCTCTGCGCCTGCATCTCTGTGTGTCTGCGTCTCTCTGTGTCTATGGCTCTGTGTCTCTGCATGTCGGTGTCTCTCCTTCTATGTGTTTCTTTGTGTCTTCATCCATGTGCCTCTATGTCTCTGTCTTTGTATCTGTGTCTCTCTTTGTTTGTGGCTATGTGTGTCTGTGTTTCTCTGTGTCTTCGTCTCTGTGTCTCTGCGCCTGCATCTCTGTGTGTCTGCGTCTCTCTCTGTCTATGGCTCTGTGTCTCTGCGTGTCAGTGTCTCTGTGTGTCTGTATCTCTATGTATCTATGCTAGTAGCCATAGAAGAATTTGAATATAAATTATACTTATTTCGTATCAGTGTCTTTAACTCATACTGATACGTATGAGTAAGTTCATGCTGGGATTTTGGGGCTTTTAGAAAGAAATAGAAATCAGTCAAGGTGACTTTGCAGTTCCACGATGGCATCACCATTCACTGTCACAAGAGGCAAAACAATCTCCGTCATAATACGGACTGGAATGGCCTAAATTGATTATATTAACGCATGTCACAGCAAGAGCATTAATTAGTCCACAGGAGGCCCTTCTCTCTGCAAAGAGCATTTTAATTAGCAATTTTAGCGGGACTTGGATCCGAAACGGCATTTAATAAATGGATTCCTGGATGAGAATTCTTATCACAGCGAATATTGAAAATCTGTTCAAAAACCCGAGGAGCGTGTCCCATGGAAAATGCACAGTGCATTATCTCGACACCAAATAAATACAGGCCCCAGCAGAGCGATAACCATGAAAATCAATCAGTTTGCTGTCAGGAGAATAATCATCACACACACACAAAGGAAAGGAACATCAGAAACAAAATGAGCAAAGTCACTAGTTAATACCAAGACGTGACCCTGAGGCTTAATTCATATAATGTAAACTCCTAATAGAACAGTCATGCTTTGAAAGGATCTATCAGGGAGCCTAGTGGATACATGGTGAATACTGAAATACAAGTGTAAAATCTAACAGTATTCTTTAGAAAATATTTTTCATGGGCCTCCTTCGTCCAAAATTAATGGGATAGATTAAAAAAATCCAATATGGCCGTCCAAGCAAGAAGAACTCAGCGGCGGAAGGAGAGCGAGTCAGTACGCCTGGCCAAACCCTTTCTGACTCTCAGAGGACAGACATTAGAGGCGCCGCCAGAGTAAATGAAATAAACCCTAATGTTTGCTGATTTATATGCCCAAGGTGACGCTTTAAAATAAATCTCATGGATGGATGTTTTTGTGCCTCTGTCAAGAGTCCAACACGGGCAGGAGGGCAGTCAGCAGGTTACAAAAGGTTAACTTGGGGGCTTATAATATGTGCACGCGGCTGAAGTGGGTCAAAGCTTCTATAAATCTTCCTTTTCGTAATCTAACGAGGGGAAATTAATAGCTGATGCATCGCTGGGGCCTTTGCAGAGATTGTCTGTGTGCCTGTGGCTGTGTGGGAAGAAAATCGCGTCCATGATGCAGAATCTCCATGAGCCTGATGGACAGAAGCATGTAGTAGCATGTTGGCAGATTTCTCTATATGATGTCTTTTACATACGCAACCGGATCGCTACTGAA
The DNA here is from genome assembly GCA_026780845.1 of Petrocephalus sullivani. Taxonomy (NCBI): domain Eukaryota; kingdom Metazoa; phylum Chordata; class Actinopteri; order Osteoglossiformes; family Mormyridae; genus Petrocephalus; species Petrocephalus sullivani. The sequence continues at coordinate 50,013,827 of JAODKM010000001.1, forward strand.
GCTGCTGCCCCCTCCTGCTGCGGAATGGCGATGTGTGCGAGCGCCGCGTGAGACCATTAAGGGGAGTGTCGAGTCAGCTTCACGGTTCGAGTTTCATCGCTGAAACACAAACATTCTCCATACATGTGTGCAAATGCCTGTACACCTGCTTCCTGGATTGTGCCCAGGAGGAAGTGTAAGAAAAATATATGTAACTTAAAATAAAATAAATTAAAAAAATTGTTTGGTGACCATTATAATGCATTATGAAGGTATTTATAGTGCATTATAGATAAGACCTTCATAATTCATGAAAAACATGGTTATACTGTGTTATGCATTTTTATATGTGGGCTTCACAGAACGTGTTACCATAAGGTTAAAATAACAATGGAAATAAAAACAACAATATCAGTAACTGTATTTACATGACACAAAATAGCTGAGGAGTGCCTTTTAAATTATAAAGCCTCCACAGCGATTCAAGCGTGTTCCAGAGTGATAAACAGCAGGCAGAACGGCCTGTAACACAATTTGTCTGAAATCACCTTTAAAGCGGCAGGCACGTACGGATCAAGCGGAATCGCTTCACGCTGATGGTTTCTAGTTCAGTCATCAGGGCAAGCGAGGGGGGGGGATTTGGGCCTGGCCGTGTGTTACCAGCCGGGATGGGGGGCCTTGTCGGTCAGAATGGCCAAATTGGCCCCACACTTCATGCAATATCCCAGATTGTGATATAAAGCGGAATAAACCAGGATGATGAGGTGATTTGTCAGTTGGTTTTGGATCAACAACCCCTGGTGATGGGGCATGCAATCACCATGTCAGCAGCCGGCTTGCACACCGTGTGTGCCCTCGGGAGGTGGGGGGGTGGGGGGAAGTGAGGTGGGAGGAGTGGGCGGCCTTCCCCGGGAACACAACAAAATAACTTGCTGTTCTTGTTTACTTCCAGCAGAGCCCTGAACAGGTCAGGGGCATGAAGACAGAATGAGCCAGCAGGCCTTGTACCAAGCTTCCCTGCCACGTGGATCCATACATCACAGCAAAGGCTCTCCAAACCCCTACATCAAACCTCTGTTTTATCTTCACACCGTAAAAATACCATGCTACCAAGGGGAGATGAGTGACCATGCAAGGCTGGGTCACCGTAGCCACACCACAGGGCTGTAGCGCATCCTGCATTTTCCACATTGTGCCCCCGTGGCCGCACCTCTGTGAAATCAAGGGCGTCTCAGTGTCGTTTCTCCTATCGAGCTCTGCTTCCCCGGTCAGGCTTATGTTTCAAAAAAGTACTTTCTGTTTCTAACAGAATGGATTAATCATCAATGGCACATTAGTGGATGTTGGGGGGTGGGGTGTTCATAACGAGCATCTGAGACCGCTGGGGACAGTGTCGTGTTCATGAAGCCACGTCCAATGTGTCCACATTCATTTGAGGACATTGCGGTGTTTATGTAGTGCATCCAAGTCCATTTGGGGAGGGTGTGGTGTTTTTGAAATATAATATACAAAATACTGGAGTGAGAAAATGTACTTAATTAAAATACAAGTAATCTGTAATTTGAAAATACAAATGTAATATACATGAGGAATGCATGTAATGTTACATCCCTAGTAATTTGCAATTTTTAACAAATATTCAGCTTGCCCAAACTTTAAATAGAATAAAAAAATCTGTGATTTTCATGTGTTATGGTGTTAATAATATGGTTAAAATTTGTGTTCATAACAGTGTTAAAATGTTATTAATTATAGTGTTAAAAATTCTTTTTGTGACATTAGTAATGTAATGAGTGGGCAAGAGAGCAACAGGCTGCACCAGCAGCAGGAAGGGGGGGTTCCGTCTTCCAGAACTGTGACATGTCATGTTCCACGGAGCAAAAAAACTGGGTTTAATTTGTCAAACTGAAACCATAAGGATCAATGGGGATCAAAACAGGGAGAACAACTAACTGATGAAGGATCAGGCAACAGGCAGGACAGATACGACTTATGACAGATACGAGACTAGGCAGCATAGGACCAGGAAGCACTTACATACAAAGACTAACAAGGGTTCAGAACAAGAGGCAGCTGGAGTGCATTAACTTGAGGGCAGGAACGAGCGGTAAGGCCAATTCATAACAGGTGTGGCGTGACAGATACATGAACATTTTTATTGCAGTTTCGCTCTCAGTTTCTAGACCAATACACCTGTGTTTCTCACAGAATTACTGGCGGTGGCTGCCAGTGTGTGTGTGCACATGCAAGGAGGCTTACCAACGCTTTCTTAAATTATCATCATAATGAAAGACTTTCTCGTATTCTTACAGTGGAGTGCTGAACCTGAGCAAACACTAAGAAAATAGTATGTAGATATACACTCAAAAAAAACTACCATGCATAATATGCAACTTCAAGTTCAGTAGTCAGTTCTCCCTTCTACACAGGCCCAGTGGCTGTCCGCGTCCAGTTATAGAAGGTGCAGTGTTCACATAGCGTGTCCACGTCTATTTGGGGAGGGTGCAGTGTTCATGTAGCGCGTCCATGTCCATTTGGGGAGGGTTCAGTGTTCATGTAGCATGTCTATGTCAACCTGAGGAGGGTGTAATGTTAATGTAGCGGGTCCATGTCCATTTGGGGAGGGTGCAGTGTTCATGTAGTGTTTCTATGTCCATTTGGGGAGGGTGCAGTCTGTAGAGTGTCTGCAGCAATTTTGGGGACAGTGCGGTGTTCTACTAGTGTGTCCGTGGCCGTTTATACGCATCATGTGCATGAGCCGTGAAATGACTGGCATCAGTACACTGTTTGCCAGTTATTCTGATAAAATTCCTGCACACTTTGCCACCATAATGTAACGTTTTTAATATTTTTGATCTCAGTTTGCTATAGAGTGTAAGCTGGTCATTTTCCCAGTGGGAATGTACTTGATGTGTCCTGTCAGGTTTCTTGAGTGCACAAAGACCTTTTCTCAGGCATCATTTCTGGGAGAACAGCCAGACAACCCAACCTTAGTGAAAATCAGAATTCGTCACCGTCTTTTATACAACAAGCCTGCGTTTGTGCTACAAACCTGAGATCAACTGATATTTTTCTCCCACTTTTTACGCCATGTCCCTAGGAAGGAGCTGGCACCATATGTGGCTGTTGGGTGGGGTTAAGATGTAGGTTTGAATCCCGGGGCTGACAGGTCGGTGTCACGCTTGGGCCCCTGAGCAAGAGCCTTTACCCTGAGTTGCTCCAGGGCTTGACTATGCATCCCCAGTAATGTACATTGCTTTAGATGAAAGCATCTGCTAAATAAATTAAAATGTAAATGATATAGTGCTAAAAATAACAGGAAGAATCACCTAGGAAGTTCTCAGTTATAGTCCTCTTTCTAGCAGGCCTGTGTTGCTCTCACCGGTTTAGTAAGAAGACAGTCTTTCATTTTGTATGCTTAAAGGGTTCTTTTTAAATAGCATGCAATGTCAGGGAACACTAGAGGCTAAATTTAAATATATCTATATAGTACATAAATGTGTGTTTTTTTCTTTCAGGAACAGATGAGCTGAAGGCTGCCAGTGCCCGATACTCGGGGCCCTCGCCATACTAATTACATCTCTCCGTTATCAGGATTCCTCTCCTGCACCAGTGAGTCCTGCTTTTGCAGCGTCTCTTCAGCCTTAAAGTCGTTTCCTGCTACAGGTGTTCAGATCCCCCGCAGCCCGTGGTTTCCTATTTTAATTAAAAACAGAGAAATTGTTGCTGAACAAATTATGTTTCGGTTCCCTAAGTGGCGTATTAATCAAGAACGCAGCATCTGAAACCGAATCTGTATCTTCCTGGCTTGCTGTGAGATTAATTCCAGTCTGTCTCCAACTTTAGTCTGTAATAAGGCGGACACCTTTTCTTCTGGTTAATAATCTGTGTTTGAATCGGTCGTGCGATGTGGACTCCATGGTAACCAGCCGTTCTGCATTCCTGGCCTTTATGCCAATTCCGGGCCCCTTGAATCTCTCCCCAGCCCGGACACTTGGCGGTCATTCACTGCGACTATTTCCCAGCGCATGGATTACGGGGAGACGAGCGTGGCTTTCTGGGGAGTCTCTGCTGACTGCTTATTGCAGGCTAAATGAGGATCATTCAGACCACGAGTAGAACGTTCATCGAGCTTAGCTGGATTTTGGGGGATTTCCAAAAATCACTGCATTGACCGAGACCCAGGGTGGCCAGGAGTATAGAGCATTAATTACCTTTGAGAAGAGGAAGGTGAGGCTTATTTAGAGAATAAGAATCAGAATCATTTATTCATCAAATAGAAAAAGGAATTTGTTTGGGTGCAGGGGGCATGTCATATACAATTAAACATAGGATCAAGATGAGAATACAAAAAACAATAAAAAATCTAAAAGTAAAAGAGAAATACCCCATTCATGAATTGCCCCCTAATCATGGTGGAGGGTTTTGTGTGCCTCTGTCATCCTAGGAGCTATGGTGTCCGGGGGTAGTTGCCCCTGGTAGGATCTCCAGAGTCAAATTGGTCCTAGGTTAGTGGCCAAACTAAGCACAATTCATCCATCGTCCAATCCGCTTATCCTAACTGGGTCACGGGGGGTCCGGAGCCTATCCCGGAAGCAAGGGGCACAACCAAGGATGGGGCCAGTCATGCATGTCTTTGGACTGTGGAGAACTCGGAGGAACCAGAGAATTCGGAGGAAACCCCACAACAGCACCGCACCCAGGGGTGTGAGGCAACAGTGCTAACCACCGCACCACCATGCCGCCCCTAAGCGCAATTCAGAAAACCATAATGATAAACAATATAATACAGCATGTTACCCCACCTGGATTGGGGAGACTGCGGCTTCGCCTGGAAACCAGGCCTCAGGGAAGAGCTCAAAGACGAGCTCTTGGTGGCTGGGCCTCCACCCATGGGGCCTGGTCGGGCATAGCCTGAAGGAATAGCATGGGTTTGTCCTCCTGTGGGCCCACCTCCTGCAGGGGGAACCATGGCTGGGTGGCTGATGAAGGCAGCAGCCTCGACGGACTGATCTTCAGCTACCAAAAGTGGCTGCCGGCACATGGAATGTAACCTTGCTGGTGGGAAAGGAGCCCGAGCTGGTGCCGGCGGTAGGGAGATACTGACTAGGTGTAGTCAGACTCACCTCAACACACGGCTTGGGCTCCGGAACCAAACTCTCTGGGGGTCGGACTCTGTTCTACTCTGCAGGTGAGAGGTGCTGGGCAGGGGTGAGTCTACTTACAGCCCCCCACCCCCCAGTTCAGTGCTGGCATGTTGCAGTTCACCTCAGTGAACAAGCAAGTCGCCTCCCTTCCACGGAACATCAGTTCAGAGTATTCAGCCTTCTCTGAGACCTTGGAAGGGGTGCTGGAGGTGCCCCTTCTGGGGACACTATTGTTCTGCTGGAGGATTTCAACACTGACGTGGGTAACGACATCGAGACCTGCAGGGGTGTGACTGGGAGGAATGGTCTGCCCGATCGGAATCCGAGCAGGGATCAGATAATGGACTTCTGTGCTAACCACAGGTAGTCCATAATGAACACCATGTTCAAACATAAGGTTGTTCATACGTGAACCTGGCACCAGAGCACCCGTGACTGCAGAAGACCCAGGACACAGACATTATAAACATAGGCTGCCCTGGCATCCCTGCTTAGACCACTGCCCCTGTGACCTGACCTCAGATAAGGGACAGATAATGGATGAATGGATGGATAAAAGAGAGATCAAAATAGAAATAATGATGTGCAAATAAATAAACATGTAGAGATGTTAGTAAACGTGAGTCAGCCAGATGTAGCCTTTCACTGGTACATTGTCTGCATGGAAGCAGCAAGTCCAAGCTACATGCTTTATGTCCCTTTTGCCTGGAGTCTTGGCCCTTATCTTAAGAGCCCACAGAATGAAAAGCACTCCACCAACCCCCGTAAATGTATCGTAGCTATTACACCATTACGGTACTATGAAAAGGCGTTTCTTGTGTGCGGCAGTGAAGCCAGCCTTTATTCCAGCATCTTGCTGCAGCTCCCTGCCATCTTTCATGTGAGGAAGACAGAGAAATGTGTGCTGCGGTTGTTATGGAAACATCAAAGCAGACTCCTGTAATTGGCAGCTGCTGTCAGTTACTGTATGTCGTGAACTCTGGCATGGGACTTGGTGTCATTTAAGTGATAATTTCAAATGGGAAACGTTTAGTTTTTATCTTGACGATTCCCGCTTCGATAGGCTGGTTGTTATAAGCCGTGCATGCCGTGTCGCTGCTCAAGCAGCATCCGCACCGCGCTTTGGGGCTTCCCCGTTGATGTTAGCAGCCATCTGCCCATCAGTGGAGCGAATCAGCTTCCCTTTGTCACCAATTTCAGAGCTTATTACAGAGAAAAACAGCAGAGACCCTTTCCCCAGCATAAATTCCAAAGGTGCTCCCAGCGGGGGTCTCTGCAGTGTTAATTCATACACCATCTAGCTCACTGACAGGGTATGATCATCACTAGGAAAGGCACCCCCCACCCCTCAGATCTGGTTCAGGTCCATCTCTTGATGTGCAGTAACAATCCAGAAGCAGAAACACTTACATAAGCCTGGCTCTGGCCCAATATCCTCTCAGCTTTCCAGCAAACCAGTAACACGGCCTCATATTTGTTTATGTCGTGAGGTAATCTAATTGGGCACTATTTTCTGGGTTTTTTCAGTAGGTGGAAGTAAACAAACTTTCCCATGTTTCAGCCTGCACTCTGTTTACCTTAATTTACAACATTTTTGTGACGAGGATGAATTAATTCTGTTCGTTTCTTATGAGGGACAGTAATCATTCAGCTGCAGAAGGTTTTGTTGAGGAAATTAAATTTAAAACTGCAATGGCTTTGTTCCGATCAGCTGATGAGTTTGTTGACAAAATGGCAATTGGCTAGAGTATACTGAAAGGTTGGAACACTTCGGCTAATGGAATGAAGGCTAATGGCATGGCTAACGAAGATGAGACTAAAAAGTGGTCCATCCTTTCAAGCGTGTTTGGTACTAAGACTTATAAATTACCGTATTTTTCGGACCATAAGACGCACTTTTATCCCCCAAAAGTGGGGAGAAAAGGTCACTGCGTCTTATGGTCCGAATATTGCTATGCTCACATGCATTAAAGAAGAAGATATACGGTAAAGTGCTAGTCCCTACACTAGGGCTAAAGCACCTTTTATGTGCATGCATATTCCCCGTTTCATTCGTAATTCTTAGCCCATTTCCTCCTCCCGGTCCTTCCTCCTCCCAGTGCTCGGCGGGGAGAAGCGGTTACAGCTCTAAGTGTACTGTACTGGTACGTTATTACCGGGCAGTGCCATGCACGTAAGGACCGTGGCACATGATAACGGTTTGACTGCCTTGTAGTGGAACGTGACAGTGGCACGATGGAGCTCCATTCGCGATACTACGGGCCGCCGCCGATCGCCCTCCGCCCGCTCCATTCGCGATCCTACGGGCCGCCGCCGATCGCCCTCCGCCCGCTCCATTCGCGATCCTACGGGCCGCCGCCGATCGCCCTCCGCCCGCTCCATTCGCGATCCTACGGGCAGCCGCCGATCGCCCTCCGCCCGCTCCATTCGCGATCCTACGGGCAGCCGCGGATCGCTCTAACACGTACAGTCCTTCCTCTCATAACCTGCCCTGCCTGTCACTAAAGAGCACTTATACAAAGTAAGCTACACTCACATTCAAGAGAACCCCGGAAATTGCCTAAGGTATAGAATCTGCTGCTAACCATGGAAACGACATTGAAAAAGCTAATGGCAGTGTTGAAAGTGATGTGTATCACGTCAGTAAGGACAGAAAAGACAAAGTAGTGGAGCATTACAGGTATGGGGGATCTTGCAAATATCTGTAAATTTAAAGACAGTTTGTCATATGTACAACAAAAGATGACATATAGCTAAGAACTGCAGGGGTGTTAAAGTCAACCAAAGAATTCAGAAGTGCTCTGTGAAACCACAGGCTTCACATCACTTAGGGGCCATACACAAGGAGTAGGACTGATCTTATACAATGTTCAGCATGACTGAGCCACGACCTGAGCCCCCTTTATGCCACAGTTAGCATCAGTGGGAATCCTGTCAGGATGGAAATTGGCACGGGTGCATCAGCTTCAGTGATGAGTCAGAACACTTATGGGAAATGATGGTAGGGTTCAGAGTCACCTACCCTTCTGCAATCACCCATCATCCTCAGGACTCATACAGGAGAGGTGATCCCATTGCATTATGCGCTGGAGATGGACATTGCATATGGCAGTCAATATATTGTTGTCACAGGTAAAACTGAGGAGGAGTGTGCGTCGGGCTCTGCTATTTGTTCATTCAATCCATCGTCACATGTTGGCAGGAAACACAAGGTTCAAAGGGAGGAGGAGGCCATCATGTATATTTCATTATTGTAGCCTTCCTTCGCTCTAGTTGAATGTAAACAGGATGCGATGACCTCCTATCACGACTCTCCCTGCTCCTTCAGGCACATCCTTGTGTTTGACCAGATGCCTCAACTCGACATTCCCCACCAGACTCTTCTGGGCCCTGGGCAGTGCCTTTTATTCTTTTGAAAATGGATTATAGTCACTCCGGGCATACCTGACACAGGGCCAAGATGGCAGTCGATCAGCAGTGAGTCTCTCATGGCGCCACAAGGGGGCGATAGAGAGCACACCACAAACACCACCACAGCCCTTCTTTGAATAAAATGTGCAAAGTATTTTCATGGGTTAACGAATAATAAGGATAATCCAATAGAAATGCTAATCCAATACGCATCATGCGATTTAAATTGAAGACCATTATTGCTAAAACAGGCATCTTGAATTAGTAAATTCATTTGAAAGTCAACTGGCAGGAAGTGTAGGCATGCTAAAATAAAAACAGGATTATGTGGTCCCAGCCCAAGCAAGCAGCCAGCTGCTCGACATGCCGGGTCCTTTGGCAGGGCCCCATTCTGGCCCTCAGTCACTGCAAGCACCAGTCCCTGCGAGTGACAAGAGGCCAGACCCTAGCCCTTCAGGACAGTCACATGGTCTGTGTGAGGCGTGATGTGAACTAACTGTAAGAAGGCAGGGACGGAGGAGGGGGGTGTGCAGAAGGGAGCCCCTGGCATCACTAGACAAGCACACATGGAAGCACCGTTGCAGAGTGCTGAGAACGTCACCCGCGTAGAACCGTGTCCGAGGATTAACTTCATTTCATTTATCATTATAATATTCATTGAGTTCACTATATTTATTCTACCCCTTCATGCTGATATATTTATTGTCTACAGGCACCTTGTGCTGTGTATATAAAGTGCATATACTGTGCAAATTGTGTCCCACCCCCCTGTTTCACTGTCCTGTGTTTTGCACTGAAAGTCCTGTGAAAAGCCTCCCCTGTCGCTTGCTGCCCTTATGTCACACTTTTTGTCAGACTGTGGCCCTAGGGGACATTATTCCAGGCCCCTGTCTACCTGTATATGGATGGCAGGACAGTAAAGCCTGCTTAATTTGATTAGCAGCTACTTAGCTGTAATAACTATGTAATAACAAGGTGGCATGGTGATTCAGCAGATAGCACTGTTGCCTCCCACCTCTGGGACCAGGGTTAAAGTCTCTGCCATGGCATGGAGTTTGCATGTTCTCACCATGTTCCTTCAGATTCTCCAGTTTCCCACCACATGCTGAGATTCTTTGGACTTGCCAACTTGCCCATAGGTGTGCATGTGTGAGTAAGCAGTTTGTGCATGTGCCCTGCAATGGATTGGCCCCTGATCCAGGGATGTTCCCTGCCATGCACCCATAGCCTCTGGGACAGACTCTGGACCCCCTGCAACCCAAAAGTAGGACAAGTGGTCAGAAAATGGACAACAGGCTCCCATTACTTTAATACCACAGATCCCTACTCAGAAACCCTGCATTAAGATACTGATATTCCAGGTAAAATGAAGATGCAAAGGAGTAGCAGCAAACACTTAACCCACTGCCTTCCCAACCCAAGTGGCTGTGAGGTGAAACCAAAGAGCTTTTGTGGCTGATATTTTTGGCCATTTCACATGTGCTTCAGTTCATATGATTATCCCTCTTCCACCTTCATGAGAAAAACCCTTTGAGAATTGTGCCACTGAGATTACCTGAAAAAAAAAACAAGTTAATAGAGAGAAGAGTTCTGCATTCTTAGTGAGTGATACTGCTGCAGTCAGTACATTACTTATATATTAACATTAGTCTTGCACTTGTTCCAAGAATTTTAGTGCCTGGGAAATGGCCTTTGAAGGGTGTTTAATACCAGTGTAATATGGAAGTCTGTTAATATGACACTTTAGTATAAATCCCCAGAAAATGTACGGTGTGTAAGTGAATGTTAATTAATTGATCCTGCTACACACTTTATTGACTGCCGAATGACTTCATCGTAATTTATGAAGCTCGTCTTCGGATTCGTTATACTGATGGCATAATTAGGAGAGGAGATGTATGGTGGATTGCTTGGCACCAGCCGGCCTTTGGAGTGACGCTTTATTGATTGTGCAAGGCTTTAGGTTCACACTGAGGAAGCAATCCAGCTGGGAACTCATGTAGTTACATGGGCCCGTTTGACTCTGCTGGTGGAATATGGCCCCACTTTCACTAGCAAGGCTTCCTCACAGCACCACCCTTCATGGGATCTTAATGAAGATCAAAACCAAGAGGAGCTTCTGGATCCCACAAGGACCTTCTTTTGTGCTGCCTGTGCCTCAGTTGTTTCTGGTGTTAGGAGCACCATCACAAGTTCATGTGTCAGGAGAAGGCTGCCCAGATGAGGGAAGCCGATCCGATTTACGGTGGTTTAAGGTGGTACTGACCAGCACTGCCATCCTGTGGTGTTCTGACAATGTAAGGAACCTCCAGGGAACATCAGCCACACCAGGGGAGGATGGAAGCACATGGCTGGTAAGAGCATATTCTGTTCTTCTCCCTGAGACCATGTTTGTGTCACATCTTCTAACATCCATCTATCTTCTGGACCACCTATCCTGGTCAATGTCATGCAGTGGGGGCCTGGAACCTATCAGGATGGCTTACATCCTGGATATGCTATGCCCTGGATGGACTACACCTTGGATGGGACAGACCCTGGATGGGCTACGCCCTGGATGGGACAGACTCTGCATAGGCTACGCCCTGGATGGGATACACCCTGGGTGGGATACACCCTGGATGAGATACTCCCTGGATAGGGGACACCCTGGATGGGGTACATCCTGGATGGGATACACTCTGGGTGGGACAGATAGGAAACACTCAAGATACCAGTCCATCGCAGAGCACAGATACACATTCATACACCAAGATGCCAAATAGCCTGAGTACGCAAGGAGAAGAACATGCAAATTCCACACCCTCACCCTGGAGGCGGGAGCCACACCCCACCTGTCCTCTAGCAATCCAAAGTTATCTTGGTGTGATGTCCATCTGTGACAGGTGTGCACTTCTTTTGACAACATATATTCAAGGTATGCTAAAATGTTCAAAATGTTTCAAGTTTGAAAATTTACTTTATTTTACTGGAACAGTGGCTGCGCAGGAACATTTATGCATGACACGGAAATGATAATTGTTCTTCAAATCGGTCGTGTTTTTCGGAATTAAGCTGAGCTCTCCCGAGTAATTCCCAATAGTGATTACACGCTAATTTGGCAAGAGCATGCCACACAATTGAACATAATATCCCTGCTGTTAAAGGGAGATAAAATAGGAAAACGGAGCACATTGTCGTCTATGTCTGTGCCTGCTTTGCGTATGGGGTTTGAACTATTTCAGGGAAAGACAAACCAATTATTGTGTCTCACTTGTTTGCACTGCGCAAACAAAAATCTTTTATTTTTCATGTTTTTTGATCCGAGACAAAATGCCATCAAGCAGCAGGAGAATGTAAAATCCCCCTCGCTGTTACTGTTATTCCTTGAGTGTGATGCACCCTTCATGTACGAGATTGTGGTGTGTATTCTTGAGGGGCTGATGATTTCTGTAAAAAAAAAAAAAAAAAACCTGATTTTGAACCTTTCAGAACCCATTGTATTCATGCTGAAATAAGCCTTGATTAAGGGGGTAGAGGAAGATCAGTTAGACTAAGGTGGCTCCAACACCGTTTGATTTCCACCAGAAAGATTTTGTGGAGAAATAAAACAAGAAAAGATGTGGGGAAGTAAACCAATTTCTACCTGGGCAATTTTGTCAGGACAGCAGAAGTGCTTCTGGAGAATCCGGTCATTTTGTCCCCCATATTTGAGTCTCTGGCGTGAGCCACCCATTTTCCAGCCACTTCCCCTCGTCGGAGTCACCGGGGTCTGGAGTCTATGCCAGGCAGGACACATACACTCACACACTACTGTATGGGCAATTTAGGGAAAGTGATTAGCATCTCTCTGGTCTGCAAGAGAGTTGTGAGGCAAACTACTGTTACCAAGAAATGGCAAATAACATATAATATATAATATATATATACATATAAAACATATAAAATAAAAACATATAACATAATGCCTAGTTTCAGTGAGAATACTCTCAATTTACATGCTGATGAAGAGCCTTTCGAAAAACTGGCATTCTTGATTAATTTATTTAACCATCCATCTTACTCTTATAACAGTCAGAGACTTAGGAATATTATTATATGGGTATATTATATACTGTATAACAACGTTATTTCTTATATATTTCTTACAGGTTCGAGACCTTTTTTCTACACCCAGCTAAACCATTTTCTCCAGGCTGTTAAAATTGTCCTGGATTGTTTTCCAAATCAAATGTACTGTGTCCAAACCGATTAAGCGAGTCCTGAGCCGGTATGTCTCTAATGAGTCTGTCTCTATCAATTCTCAGGGACGTCACTGTGCAGAACCACACGTCTCTGTCTCCCTCATTTCTTTCCCCAGCAACAGATTACATACCACAAAATTACAGGTGAGGGGGCTCTGTGGAGGACTACAGCAGAATTTGAGCGCCGGAGCTCCCGGCAGGAGATAAGCATGCCGCCACATTTCCAGATAAGTTTCTGTGCCGGGCAAACTGCACTTCCTGGTAGGATTACATTTAGATTGAGTTATCATACAAATTCAAACACACATAAATATGTTACATTAAGCTTGTCATGTTGTGTTACTGGATGGTACGGTGCCTTGATGGGCAGCACTGATTCATACCTACAGGGCTGGGGGTTTGAATCCCTGCTCTGCCTGTGTGGAGTTTGCATGTCCTCCTTGTCGGTGGAGTTCCTCCTGCAGTCAGAAGATATGGCTCTATATTGCCTGCAGTGTCTGTAGGTGCCCAGTGATGGACTGGCAACCCATTCAGGGCATAACCCAGCCTCGTGTCCTGTGTTGACATAACCCTGTAACCCTGACTGCAGTGTGTGTAGGTGCCCAGTGATGGACTGGCAACCCATTCAGGGCATAACCCAGCCTCGTGTCCTGTGTTGACATAACCCTGT
>JAODKM010000001.1:50027356-50045425 GCA_026780845.1 Petrocephalus sullivani
AGCCCTGACCAAGATAAGTGGCTAGAAGACAGATGGAACCCATGTTATGTCCAATACTTCTTGTGGAGCTGTTCCACGATGTCCTGGAGGCAGAACCTTGGGGGTCAGTCCAAGGATGCCGTTGGATGCCTTGCTTTATAAATTGTGCAAAGGACATAAGTTGCCGTGCAACTTATTATTGAGCCGGTCTTAGTGGTTATTTTGGCTTGATACTACTTGAGGCTTTAAGCCAAAAACCTCGACGCAGTCCTTATTTTCCGCATGGGTGCTGCACTGGAGTGTGTAGGGGTGAATGTCACTTCCTTTTGTGTATGTAGGGAGTAAGTAAAGATGTATGTGCTCTTTGGTTTCAGCTCATTTAATCTCCCTCCTTGGTTTGTTCCCTTAAGTACTGTGTCTTTAGTGACCCCAATATTGAGCTTTAAGAAAGAATCAATACAGCATCTATATCTTGTGTACAGTGTCGTGTTGTGGTTTGGCTGAAACCTTTAAATTTATATATTATTTATTTATATACCTCACCACTAAACAGTAATCAATTTGCTCATATACATATATATGAAAGGGAGAATCGGGACATTTTAAAAGCCTGGCACCTGATGCCAATTAAAAAATTTTGGATTATTTTGCCTTTCTGTGTTCAAAACTTAGTTTAATGCTCCATTTTCCCAAATAGTGATTGATTTTTAATGAACTGTGATTCGCCATCAGCACAGCAGCTGATAATAATTCACACTTTAATAAAAACTGAAAGACATTTATGTTTGGGCCGAAGATACATGCTTGGAATGAGCCTGAAATGCAATGGCAGTGATGCATATGAACACCATATCCAATGAGGCAAGATGCGCTGATGCTTCAGCGGTACGTTCAGGGATGTAGAAGTCTAGTTCACTTTCATTTCAGTTTTACCTGTCACTGGGCTGTTTCTGTTTCTGTTTCTGTTTGAATCCTGTCTCTAACAAAGTCCTGTGCTTTCATGCTACCACACTTTTCAAACCTTGAACCATGCGCATGTTTATTCAGGAGCATTTCGGCTAATGACAGACTCAGAGTTTATGTGATGTTGCTCTAAGTAGACGTTTGGAATACTTATCAACTTGGGGCTTTTTTCCTCTGCTTCTATAATGAGAGTGTGGAAGGTGAATTGAAGATGTCATTCTGTGCTCTGCTGGTCAAATTCAAAGTCCCTGCTATAATTGCAAGGCGCTATCCTGAATTTAGAGAATGAGTCCTTTCTTTTTTATGCTGAAATTGTACGTTATTACACCAGTGGCATTGAGACCCCAGAAAAATGTACTTTATGTATTTAAAATACTGTATTTATTTAAGTGTTTAAAATACTTAATAAAATGTCATTTCATTTTTTATTTTCTGTCATTTTGAGAACTTTCATCACCAGGCTTACACTTTTAAATATATCTTATCACCATGCAAATAAGGCCTTGCCCACAGGTACACGGGTATCTTTGCTTTTTCTCTGTGTTCTGGCCTTCCGTCCACACACAAACAGCATTTCAAGTCACTGAAAACAGAGCTTTTGCAAAACTCCATCCAGGGTGATAATTTTTAGAAACTCCATTTTCAGCGTTGATGTGTAGATAGGGAGAACAGGGAAGACAGTTGAATACCAATATCCATACTTGACCGTACTTGTGTTCTGGTGTTCCTGCTTCACATTAGACGTGCAATTCTGATTGGTTTATTGCATTTTATGCCCAAAACACACCTCCGAATGATGAGAGACAACCTTTTTGGCACCTTGCTGGCATGAAGTTTTTTCCACTGTGTAGAATCACACACACCCATACAGCAAAGGCACCCAGATTACAAGCTAAAAGGAAGACCAACACTCCAAACTTTATGGCAAGGTTTGGAAACCTTGACATAAACAGTCTGAGCTTGGTACAATGCGGTGCCCCCTTAAGTGGGGATGCACCATTAACTACTGATAAGAGAATTGGACAAAGGAGACCAGTGTTTCCACACATACACACCTTCCTTACTGACAATACCACGAGGAGAGAAGGGTCTGATTTATGACTTGCGTCTCTGTGTTTACCATTTATCAGTGTATATATCTGCCACTGGCACCTTTTTTCTTTATAATTTACAAATGTTTAATTGAGAATGTTTTTCTAAGAAAAAAAAATCTAAGTTAGATAAAATTTTAACAACTCTGAGCTATTAGTTAAGTTCTCCCCAAATGAGCTCGATGGGCTCGAATCAGGATTAAGGATTAAGATATGCTGTATGAATGTAACTTCTGTAAAACTTACCCAAAAGTGTCAATTTCTGGTAATGTGTAATCCAACCGTGCATACTACGTCCCGATGGGAATAACAATTGCGTACGGTACATTTAAATTAGAAATTCATTAATGCAAACTATGTAAACTATACGATGCATAAACCTCCAAGATACAATGTCATATTTGGTATCAATTTGATGGACAGATTCTCCCAAATACGAATCTGATCATGGATTATCATATAATGGCACATATGTACAGTAATATACTTTAATTGAAACCATCTCTAAAGTTGGCTGGGTTATAAATCTGAGTCCTGGGTCATAAATCTACTGGGTGACACACACCCATTTGGACAGCCTGCTGGTCAACATGGCCCAAACCATTGGTCCGAGTGTCGAATTTTTAATAATTAATATGCATGGACCTTGTACCTTTAAAATCCCACGCCGCGACACAGATCCTAATAGACCGAAGCATATCCACGTGACGTGAGCCACAAGAAAAAGGGGTGGGGGACAAAAAGCCGCAAGATAGAACGTCCAAGACGCAACTCGCAACGAGACACCCCAGCCGCCCCCATCCACAACAAACTTCCAGAGCCACTCCTTCCGCAAGCACGTAAACTCACTTTCATTTAATAGTCTAACCTGTCCTTTTAATCTGTTTTATAATTTTGGGTCGCCCTTCTTAGATAATGGGCTTGCTTTGTGGAGCAGTATTTCCTTGTAAGAGTACCTACTTAACTTTGATCTGAACTGCCTTTCCAGATTCCACCCTGTTTGTTTGATTTTATTTAGTTATTTTGTGTTTTGTTTATGTCATGTGGATGCTTTTCCACATCTTAAATCTCTGTCTCATTGAGTGCTCATAATAAGTCATGTCATTGGTGCAAAACTGCTACTAAGCATTCGAAGCCGCAAGCTAGTCCTGACGTATCGCAGGACTCTCTCTATGGCCATGAGCAGAATTTTGCTACAGAGTTGCTACATTACCGGGTGAAGCAGTTAGTGGGACTAACATTCTGACCTTGGTTAACTAGCAATACTATAATTAATGTATTCCATTCGTATTCTGGAGCTAAATCTTCCAGAAACTGACTAATTGGGACTTTAGTAATAATTGGGACTAATAATAGATTTTGGTAGAGGAACAACTACTTAACTATAATAATTAACAATAATTTATTCATTAATAATTAATTTTCCTACATGTTGGTAGAGACACATATTTGAGCAAATTTTTCCGACAGTCGTCAAAATACCAAAATGGATTTGGACACGCCCATAAATGTTAGATGTGCCATGTGCTTTACACTTTGCATTAGATTGTCAAAATAGAGCCCCAGCAGTCTAAAACACAGCTTGGGAACATGAGTCCCTAAACCAGCCAACCAGAAGCCCTAAGCAAAATACTGGTCAACAAGGAGCGCCGAACCCCGAGTCACCCAAACCACTAAGCCAGTACCTGCTGGCTATCGACAGGCACAGAGACACCAAACCTACTCCATCTCATCCCATATAACAAAGCTCTGACTGAAAGCTACTGAGCCCTAAGCTCTGAGAGCACTGACATTGTCAGGGCAGTGAGGAACCCGGCAGGTTGGGCTGTAATTGCCATCAGCCAGGAGCAACTACCTGATTAGTCAATCTGGGGCACATGCGACAGTGGCATCCATAGAGGTTTAGTAACTCCAAAGGTGTAAACTATGCAAGTTATGCAAGTTATTCACGTACAGGAGGATGTTAATGTAATGTAATGTAAGCTGCCACTTGTCTGAAGTCCATCCATCCATTTTCCATAACTGTCTATCTGATGAGCCAGGTGTTTTCCCAGAATGCATAATGCACAAGGAATAGGACACCCTGGGCAGGTTGCCCACCCGCACAAAAATGCACGCCCTATAGAATAGTTTAAATTCAGTATAAGGTGAATACTGGTTAAAGTAGTTTGTAAAGCCTGAAGTATCTTTATGCCTCTGTGGTCTATTAACTTAAGTTCAATTCTTGAGTTTTCACTAATACCATGTTCTAATATTTATCATTAGGATTGTATTTTTAAAGTGAGAAAGTAAAATTTCAAAAATTGTCTTAGTTCACCAAAAGATAGCGCTCCCCGGGTTACGATGATCTGTTACGATATTTCGACTTTACGATAGATATTCCCATTGTATATTTGTTAAATATATTACATGAGATATTCAGCACTTTATTATATAATAGGCTTTGTGTTAATGATTTTGCCCAGTGTAGGCTATGCTAGGAGTATTGTGTTAAAATGCATTTTTGCCTTTCAGTGGGTTTATCGGAACATAAGCCCATTGCGACCTGGCGAGCAGATGTACACCTTCCTAATCACCTAAACCAGTGTTTCACACCACTGCTATTAATCTTGAACTTGTATACTACTATCCAAACCCCGTGTAGTTCGGATTATGTTCACAGTGCTAGCTAGCACACCTTAAGCTGTCTTTAAAGGTAAGTAAAAATGTCCATTTTCAGACTGTTACCTCCTGCTGTGTGAACACTGAAAAAAGCAGCAACAAAATGTACAGAACAGGAGAATCATTCCCCTAATTGTAAAAACACACAGAGCTGCCCTGTACAAAGACTGACCAGGCTCCCATTTTATTTGAGCCTCTTTGAGAACACAGCTGGAATCCACAGAATACTTTAAGTACAGAGCCAGTAACCTCTGCCTGGAGAAAGACCTTGTTCTCCCAAAAAGCTTCAGTAAAGACCGAGAGTCCAAATTGTTAAAGCCAGCTTGGCTCGTTTCCTAGACTGGAAGACCTATTTCTGCGGCCATTTTGTGGTGAAAAATGACAAGGGATTTAAACAATGGCCAACTTAAAAGTCAGTCTGCTATTTTTGTTCTTCGGTAGCGAGTTCTGTGCAGAGAACGTGATGCCTTTGCTGCGGGTGACCTTTTCTCTGTAAAGTTTAAAGCCAAATGGGTGAATTGAAGGTATGTTTTTGCACTCAGTTTGAAAGCCCCATGGCTGCAAGGCAGAATTTGTACCAGGTTTCAGCTGTATTTACCTGACTGTCATTTTTTTAAGCACTGTTGACAAACCCTTTCATCCTACACCATTAAGAAATTCCAATACAAATACAGCACATCAATATAAACTATGCTAAAAGCATAGCTGATTTGAAATACTTCTTTAATATTGAGAACTAGCAGCTCTATTTTGACGATGTAACGCAAGGTGCAGCTAACATTTATGTGTGTGTCCAAATCGGAAAACGAAAAAACGGACTTCACAAAAATGTTGCTCAATCTCTCTTAATTATTCAGAAGTGTGCAACAAACGAAGGCATAACATGCAACAATGGCACGTCACCTCACCTTTAAAAGGCAGGGGCACATGAGCTATGCGGATTGTTATTATATCGGCGTGTTTAACAGGTCGAGGAAAGAGACCTGCTTGTGCGGGAAGTGAAAATGCGCGAGTATGCGTGAGATGAGGTGTCAGCTGCTGTGTTCGCATTTTCTGGTTTCAAAAATTTCGTCCACATGAAAACACTCAAACTAAGTAGATATTGGTGGACGCGCTCTCTTAAGAAGGCAAACTGAAAATGGAATTTCTGAAAATCTTCCCTGGACGAGTTTTATGAAATCTCCATTTTCAGTGACACAAAACTCCATTTGCATATAGACGAAAGGTCAAAACAGCTGTTTTTAAAAATACTTTTGTATGTGTGGATAAGGCCTCAGAGCATATACCTGTGTTTGTAACGAGCGTTGTGCACCTGTAGATTTAAAATTTAATAATAGCCACGCGCTGACAGTTTGCCCTTTCAAACCTCATTTAAAAACACCACTCCTAAATATGTTAGTTGTTTTTAAAACTTGTGCACTTAGTGTGAAAATGCGGAATGCGTTGGTATGAAACTAGCAAAAGCAGTTTGCGTTGTGCTTTCTCCAAAATTGGGCCCTAGCTGTTGTAATGCCGTCACCACGGTTAGCGCCGCGGCCAGGAGCCTGTCTGCTTATAGGGGCACTATTTGGCACCTCAAAGCTCGGTTTTGAATATAAGACAAGAATTCTTCCCGTTTTATTAATTCGGTGCAGAGAGATAAATCTGACAGGATTTATATTTGTGTCACATATTTCCAAACACTGTCTGTTTCATGCCTGGAATCTGAAGCCGGTTTAGCTCTGCGACTCTAGCAGGTTTGTACAGAGCTCCGTTTTGGACTTGAAGGAAGAAAAAAATCAATGGTTGGGACAAAAAGATGGACCTTTGCGAGATCCTGCAAAAATGATCCTTTACTATTAATAACTGCATCGTGTTCATTTAAAGTACAAAGGATAGACTAATAAGTATAAACCTTAATGATACAGACATGTCCAATGTGTTTTAAGCATTAGACTATGGGGAACAATGCACACCATGTAACTTTCATATTATGTGTATTTATAGGAATTTATTAGTAATTGCACTGTGTCCATTCACCACCAGTGACTCCTAGCAAGGCAGCTAGGCTGTTGAACATAATGTTCACACACAAACATTGAAATATTAAGTTAAATTTGCCTGTAAAGAAATCTTGAAAACCAAGGGAGGTTGCTTTCTATTACAGCCAGAGAATTGCATTTAAAGCTAACTTTACTGAGGTTTTCCAGATTTCACTGGCAGTGAATGGACTGGGTGTATAATCGTACTAGGGTTGTCAACTCTCACGTACCTGGCGTGACACACTTTCAGACTCTCACTCAAGAAATTTAACCACAAATCTGTATTGTTCCATTATAAAATTAGCTGCATCAAAAGCGTTGGGGCAGTCTGCAAACCCTACAGACTATTACAAAGTAAAAGAACAGTTAAAAACATTTAAATGTGTATGCAGACTTGTCTTGAACTGAAAATCTCATTGATCTAGTTGACCAAAGTTGACAAGCCTGTACTGGACATGTCTGTACCATTTACATTTATACTTATTGGTCCATTTATTCTATCTTTTGTACTTTAAAACAGACAAGGTGCAGTTATTAATAGTGACGGGAAGGTTTTACTGGAGATCTGGCCATGATCCATCTGGGCAGCCATGTTGGTACTGGGGGGTGGTTTCGGTTCTGGGCCAAAAGGGCATGTCAGAAGTAGCGGTACTGACCGCCTCCCTGACCTGACGCCTCGGGAAGAGGCGTGTGGAGGTGCGTCACGTCCCCATCCATTTGTTCTCTGTCTGATTTACAGAGAGTGATGAAATGAGAGAAGCTTAAAGATCAGTGTCTTGCCGATAGAGAGCTTCGCTCTGGTGGCATGGCCCGCAGTGACCCCCCCACTGTCAGATGGGTAGGGGGGCTTCGTGGTGTGAGCACCAGGGCCTCACCAGGCGACTCCCATCCCCAGGTAGCTGACCTGTAGCTCTGCAGAGTTCCCTTTCAGTTAGAGCCAAAATTTAGCTTACATTGCACGGTAATAATAGTTAGAATAAAAACTCCCCCCCCCCCCACAGGCCTTATGAACCTTTCCGTGGTGACCGCTGTTCGCATGGTGGGCCAGTTCTTTTGGTTTTGGATGCAGAATCTGACTTATCATAGCTGCCTGCCTTGTAGATGTCAGCTCAGGTGTGATGCACACAATACCATGTCAATAGTCATTGTCACATTGTCCAGTTTGGGTTATGGGTGCTCTATGTGACCTGGAAAGGGAAGGCAGCCTGAGCTCTCCCATACATGCTGCTTTA
Source organism: Petrocephalus sullivani (assembly GCA_026780845.1). Taxonomy (NCBI): domain Eukaryota; kingdom Metazoa; phylum Chordata; class Actinopteri; order Osteoglossiformes; family Mormyridae; genus Petrocephalus; species Petrocephalus sullivani. The sequence goes on from JAODKM010000001.1 coordinate 50,035,304, forward strand.
TACCTAATTTTTACCTTGTTTACTGCAGGAGTCCCACTTTGTTACAATTTTTATTAATGCTCATAAATGGATGTCTTTTGTGACTTTTCAGTTTTTTTTTTAACCTAAATCTTTTTCATTGCAGGTACACTACTTCTTCAGCAAGGATTTAATGCACAAATCTCTATGTTTACTTTTGTTGAGTATTTCAGACCAAATCTATGTCCAGCAGGGGAAGTAGATGCTGACTGCATATATCAAGGTAAGAACACCTTTGTCTAACAAGTTCACAGTGATTTAATACAGCATGAACTCACCAGTCTTGTCTTTGTTGGATATTGGTTTACAAGATCCTCTCGGGGCTGAAAACCATGTCTTAAAGCCTACAGGCGGCTCTTTCTGCAGGTTAAAGGACGTTGATCGCTGGGATGCCTGGAGTCCCATGAGTAATCACTTGAGGCTAACATCGTGTTTCGTGATTCTGTAAGTACCAACACTCGAGGTGTTAATGGTGTGGGGAATTGCGGGCAAATCTGCAGCAAAGCGGCTCGGATTTGACGCCTGCTGAAGCTGCTCGTGCTGCACATGTCAGTGCGGTGCGTGTGCAGTGAAAAGGAACTTATATATAGGTGCTGTGTGCTAATACCAGGAAAATAGAAAATAATGTTAATATAGGAAGCATAATTATGCTTGACGTCTGCAAACATCTGGTTTGCCGCTGTGTGACAATCTGAATTGCTTTGATAATGCAGGTGTCAAGCTACTGTTAGAAAATGTGCTGATGAACTCTGTTTCGAATGGAAAGCGCACGTCGTATGTGAATTCCTAATCCAAGGTCATTCGCCTCGTTCAGGAACACCTGTTTTACGCTTGCATAGTCTGTCATGTAGCCTAACACTTAACATCAGTTCTTCGTTGTTCTTCATGGCTTGTAATTAAGCAGTCTGTCAGTAACAAAGTATAAATAATATATGCGCACATTTAAATTGTGTTAATGGTTCATTATTTTATTAGTGATGGAGGATTTTTCTCGTTATGTCTGGTAATCCCCTTCCCCAGATTCATACACATACAAGATTCCTTTGTTGTACTGGAGCCTAACCCGTGTGATGATGGTGACAGCCTGCTTGGGGGCGCGGCATGGTACATGTGCAGGAAGCTGCCCACTGCAGGTAGCCCGGAGGAAGGACACCGCGGAGCACGCTCAGCTCGGAGGTGGACAACACCATGTGGGTGCCGGCTGCCATTTTTACGTACAGAACCCCCATGACTTATAAATGGCATGTCTTCTAGTCCTTTCACTGAGTACTAATGAAGTGTGTTTCCCCCGCATGGATGGAATGGTAAACAGAGCTCATCCACTGGGAGGAACTGCCAAGGTTGTTAACAAGTGCCATTACCTCCTCTCGGTGTGAGGCCTCTGAAAGCGCGAGAGGATTCATTTGGATTAAAGTGCCGAGCGGGTGGTTCGGCGCGCCGCGCATACCTGAAGAGGAGGCTCCCGTTTCAGGAGGACAGGCACGCCTGAGCGCCCCACACAGGCTGTGCTGTAGATCTTTGGAACGAAGCCTGAGGGGCCCGGGGGCTTCGTTTATGACTGTGCACCAGAAACAGTCGCTATGTGCCTTCGGCCGCCAATTTCGTTTTTCTGCTCCCAGCCCGTCCTCACAGTTGGTCTTTCTTTTTTTTTGGGGGGGGGGGCTTCAGTGTGGGTGGATGGGAGTTAGTGAGTCTTGAAGCCACCCCCGTTTCCCCATGGAAAGCCCTCCACTAACATGCGCTTATATATTATATATTCAATCTGTTGCATTAAAAGCTATTGAGAACAGAATCTAGGGGAGGGAAGCCCATTATGAAAACTGCGGCTTTTAAGGTCAAATACAGGAACTGGCTGTTATTTCTGAGCATTGTGATGTGCCCATAGGCAGTATCATAAAAGCGTAAGTGATAGGCTGACCTTTCTCCAATCCTGACTTGTGTCTGACGCTGTGGCTCCCCGCGGTGTGCTCTCCCACGGCTTGTATTCCTCGTATGAGAGAAGGACACCACATACAGTACCACATTGAGGTCAGCCCGTTGGTGACATAGTGGCCTGGCCAGTAGGAGACGAGCATTGTCGAGTATTGTCATGCCACGTTTAAGTCACAGAACTAAAGCAGTCAGGTAATAATAAAAACAGCCCTTGTCAAGCAAATATGTTCAGATTTGATGAGAATTAGCTCTCTGTATTCAGTTAGCACTGTTTAGCTGACGTCACGTGTAAATACACAGAGCCTACACACAACATATCTAACCATTAGCTATAACACCAAACCTGCTGTACTCCATCAAAGCGTAGCGAACTAGATTTGTATGCAATGTGTTAATGTGAGAACCAAGAGTTACTGCACAAAGGAGCCGCGTATCGAGTATTATTCAAAGAAGCTTTCAGGGTCGACGATGACAATGTCAGACTGAGGCTCTAGCCCAGTGTAATTCCACTGTGCAGATGTATCACCGATAAGCATGTTTGTTCAGATGACTTTGGGGACAGGATATTGGCCATTTTTCTACACGCTCCATCAAAATGAAATCATTTTCAGGCTATTACTTTTAATGTTTTGTCCATTATGCAGTCCTTAGGGGATAAAATCGAGTTCTGGACAAATGCGTTTTCTTATATAATATTTTACGTCTGGTTAGATTGTTTCCTGTATCATCTGTTGGCATTATTCTTTAAGTATTTATCTAAAGAATTGCTCATATACCAATGTATAGCTCCATTGCTGTTCATGTAATTGACCCTGTGTTGCATGGAAGTCATACTACATCAGTGGGGAATGTGCTTTCTAATCAAATTCTTAGCTGGAGGGTGCTGTCACACGTCTGTAAACTCGTTGTCCAATATGTCTTTGGATAGCGCACGCCATCCCCGCATGGAGATGATGGCGTCCTCAGACGTGGCCTGTTTGAGTCTCCTGAATTCTCCACCGAGACGCTCCCTCCGCTGGCATGGCTTGTTTGTGATGCGTACGATCGGGCCTTTTTTGGGATGGGAAAATTCAAACGCATACCCTGCCAGTTCTGATGTCTGTTTTTTACTTGTGTGGGTGAAAATTGTATTGGCCTGCTCCGAGACGAAGGGCACCTCCTGCTGACAGGCTAGGAGATGGACAGGAAGGCTGAAATGCCTCCCGCCGTGCTCACAGGCGTGACCGGATGCCCTGCGAGCTGGATGCGGCTCTGCAGACGAGTGGGTTCAGGCCCCAGGCCGACATTGGCTGTGTTTGCCGCTGGCTGCTTGGACAGCCTTTCAGTTTGCTGCTTTATGGCCTCCCTGAGTGGCCTTGGCAGTTCATTGCTGATTGTGAAGCAGACTAAAGTGCTCTTGTCATCGCTAACTGGCGAGCTTCACCCGTAGGTCCTTGTGCATCTTTTACTTCCCCTAAGCCCAATCAACTCTGAAATTTTCTTTACTTCTCTAAGTTTAGGGCATAACCACTTCTGTTTCCGCTCTTCTCACTGAGTCTTGATGGTCTTGAAGAGCTGACTCCACTTACCATGCCCGGCAGACACGACAAAGGATTTATCCATCACAGCCTACGTTTCTGTGTGAGAGCTAGACTCATCATCCAGATATGATGAGGACCAATATCATCCAGGTGCTGCTGTGATTTACTTTGCGCATCCCAAATCTAGGCTAGCAGGATGACATCAGAAGAAACACCCTTATCCTTTTAATGAAGATAAATATATTCTCGTATGTTAATAACAGCGCGTGATACTGTGTTGTCCTCCACAAACCAGTGTCTGCTTTGGCCAGGGGTCTGAGGTCATCTGCTCACTCCTTTCTGTCTGTTGCTCTCTGACCATCAGGCCAACGGCTCCAACCCTCAGGTCCAGACAGAGTAGAATGCTGCGCTTCCTCGGCCAAATGAGGTCAGAGTGTTGCCAATTCTGCATGGAGATGTGAGTCACCCTGGTTACGGTAACTGGGCTGCTGCCCATCAGAAGGCCGCCGGCATTCTGACCCTGACCACATGGTTCTGCCGGGTGAGTAGTGGGTGATCTGGACCCTCATATTTCGGTTTTAGCAGTTCGTAGAAGTAGTTTTTTGTTTATTCCATTGGCAACTTTTAAAGTTGGCGAGTTACTTAATCCAGTAGTGCAGTGCACTGAGTTTGGTGGGTGTTTGTTTTCTCTGCTGCTGTTGCTAAATTGCAATGTGTGCATCATAATTTCATTCTGCCGGTTGTAATTTGTGCCGCTCCATGGCTGCCTGCTGTTCTTTTCCTCTGCCTCCCTTGTTTATTCAGCGAGTCGTGCTGAAGTTTGTTGTGTCAGCGCGAGCTGCCAGTACCAGCGGTCATGTTGGCTCGGACCAGACAGGACCGGACCAGACCGCGTTTTTCCATTTTCTCAGTTTTAATTGACGCTATGGCTGTCCAGGTACCTGCAGTGTCGGTACATCTGTTGAAACTCCCCCCGTGCAGCTGCCAGACCCATGAGCAGAAAGGCTTTCATGTATTATTATCATTTGTTAAAAAGTATTGTGCGACGCATGTATGGTGGGTGGGATTATCAGGTGCTGTCTGCCATTGTCTGGTATAACCCACTCAACTTCGGTCACTTGGTACATTCTGATTGGGTTAAACCAGACATGATTGACAGCAGTACTAGATTGCTGTCCTTCCCGAACAAGTGGGAAACTTCAAAGACATGTACAACTGGCTTTAAATATTTAATTACTGGGGATTTACCGCTTTTGGAGACTGAAACATTTCTGTACATTCTGTACAGTGTTTTCCAATCCGGTCTTCCGGGACCTACAGCCTAACCATATTTTTGCTCCCTCCGAGCTCCTTTCCAGCAAAAACATGAACGGTCTATAGGTCCCCTAGGACTGGATTGGCAAACGCTGCCATAGAAAAAGTTGATGTCTTACTTGGTAACGGCTGTTCAAGGCACTGTGTTGTACATGGTGTATAATGTACAGATTATCATCGCTTCTGTGCAGGTTATGGGGGTATTGAGTTTCTCGTGATGGATCCCATGGGAGGCAAAGCAAAACCCCAGTCCCTCTCCGTCTAGCTGGATTTCAGTATTCCTTACACACCAGCCCTTCCTTTTGATTGGAGTACAGCTTCACGAGATACACACCACACTTTCAATCAGAAACATTCAAAAGAGACCAGCCTTCCCATCCCCATTTCTTACACTTATCTCATGGAAGTTCTCATTATATGCTTATGTCTTTCTCCACTCCAGGATTTATTCATCCCCAAAGGTGGTGGACTGCTCACTTTGCGATTGTTGGAGAAACTCTGACTTAAACACCACTGTTTGTGACAGACCTATGAATTTGACATAATCCACCCACCACCAGCTAGTGATGTAGCCAAAACCACCTAAACTGTGACCAAGTCATTAGCAAGACCAAAATGTATCAAGACAGAGACAAGACCAAGACCAAGGCAGGGCTAGACAGAGACGAGACAAAGGCCATGGCAGGGCAAAACTGAGACAAGACCAAGACCAAGGCAGGGCTATACAGAGACGAGACAAAGGCCATGGCAGGGCAAAACTGAGACAAGACCAAGACTAAGGCAGGGCTAGACAGAGACGAGACAAAGGCCATGGCAGGGCAAAACTGAGACAAGACCAAGACTAAGGCAGGGCTAGACAGAGATGAGACAAAGGCCATGGCAGGGCAAAACTGAGACAAGACCAAGACCAAGGCAGGGCTATACAGAGACGAGACAAAGGCCATGGCAGGGCAAAACTGAGACAAGACCAAGACCAAAGCAGGGCTATACAGAGACGAGACAAAGGCCATGGCAGGGCAAAACTGAGACAAGACCAAAACCAAGGCAGGGCTAGATCAGTCAAGATCAGAAACAGATTAATGTTTGAATCTATAACATACACACTATAAAATGTGGGGCATAGGCACCATCTTGGGGCTAAGCAGTTTGGCTTAAAATTGGTGTCACAGTGTAATTTGAACCATAGATGTTTTTTCTTAAAATTTCAATATAAATGCTTATGGACAGGTAAAGCATAGGTATGACTACTGCATGACATAAGGGTGTAGGTTTGGTCTCATTGTAAAAACCAACACAAAGCATGGACATCCAAATGATAACCTCTGGATACTGGACAGAGGAAACAGTCAGTGAAAAAGGTTGGATTCTGCACACTAGATGATGCTCCCGATTTTTTCAAACATTTTGGTACCTTATGTGACGTTTCAGGCCCAAGCCTTTCATCAGACATTCCGATGAGTCAAAGAAACAAATTAACATTTTTTTCAAATAAGACACACCTTATTGGATGCAATTGAACTTTTCCCCCCAATCACAGTACTGTGTTAACAAATAAATGAATAGTAAGCCGTTTTGATAAATTGAGTGGTCTTGCCAGGTCTTGAAATAAAACCTTGAGTCCGCTATGTCCAAAACCAAGACAAGACCGAGTCAAAATAAAGTCGATTCCAAGACGAGACCAAGGTATTGAGTACTTCAACACTACCACCAACCCCCTTTAAATTCACTGTGATGAGAAATCGGCATAATGGCGATTTGACGCCAACGTGTTGCAGTAAACGTTTCCCCACACAGCTTACCAGGAGAGTATGAGGTAGAAACGTGGCCCATTTTTCGGCTCAGCCGGGTGCTGTTGCCTTAACGGCCCTTGAGCGACGGCACCTTCCGCTTCTCCATCTACTTATTGTGACATCCCTCTGCATTTACCAGCATTTACCTTTAAATGCGTCAGTAGTCAGGGGCAGTGTGACAATCTGTCGCATTATGTCTCATGCGGCGGTGCCCATGGACCGCATTTTTACAGACGTTGGTCTGCAGCTGTGTGCCGCTTCTTGCTGAGAATTGCATCAATTTTTCCCGCTGTCCCATTGTGCTTCTCTGCCATTGAAACACAATCCACATTCTTCTATTCTAACATAATTCCAGCTTTGTCCATGTCTTAAATCTCCTTTTCGGCACGAATGCGCTAAGATACTATTTTATGTATGCCACAGTGTTCTGAGGCCAGCGTCTATGTGTCAGGCGGTGTAAGCAACCAATTAAGAGTTCAGCAGTGCATTCTGGGATACTGGGTACTGCTGGGTGACTGGTATGAGGACACAGGGAGAAACACAACATCCCTGTCATCGGGTTAGCCAGACACGCACCCTGTTGTGCGGCAATGTCAGGCAGCCGGTGGTTTGCGTGAGTTCATATCTTTCTGACATTTATTTACTGGTAGATTAACCATGAAAAAATAACATAAAATTATGTCCAGGTGAACGGTGGCTGGAGAGCGGTGTCCGGTGTGGCTTCGGCCCAGGCTCCGATGTCCTGCCACTCTTCTGCATCTCTTCACCACACTGCCCTTCTCCAGCTCTTGCTCCTCAGCCTGAGCCCCTCCGCAGGTTTTTGGGAGATGCCCATGGGGATCTCCGACGCGGCCGGCGTAGCTGTGGTGTGCTATAGTGGTGGCATAGACTAAATGAAAGTTTACTCTAGGGTAGGCTGTGGTCAGCTGGCACTGCGATAGTAAACATCTGGCTGTGAAAACACTGGGTCTGACATCAAGGATACGAGGCGTGTTAGTAATGATTATCAGCCATGGCAAGGTCGTCTGTAACATCTGTGTTTATGCCTACTACCATTTCCCAGAGAGTCAAAGCTCTTATGTACCTTGCCTCCCACCGCACCTGCTTGGTTAGATATTCTAGTAATAACATTCGAAGGGAGTCTTGTGCTTTTGAGAAAAGGACTCTGTCAGTCCATCCGCTGCAGCTCTGCAGTGTCTGTTTGTCCTGTCCTGAACCCTCTCCGGTGTAATTATCTGCTCCAGGGGCCCAGACCCCCCCCCCGACGCGGCCATCCATATCAGCACCGAGCCCCCCAGTGCCACCTCCAATACGCCTTTCTCTTCACAGCGATCCATCAGCATCGTTTTCCCAGTAGGCTCTTTTGGGTTCGGCTGCACGACTCCGTCGCCTCGTTCCCCTGTAGGAAATTGCTTCCCCCCCACTAAACTTAACACAATGGGTTTTTGATAGCTTTGATTTATTTTCTCCATTTGAAATACATAAATAAAATCTGCCTAAATATTTATATAGTATCCTTATGTAACTCACAGCTGAAATCGATTGTGTGCTCATGCAAGAAAGTGTGGAATGGCTTAGAGTCTACTCTTTGTCAGTCGGAAAACATTAAACTTTTATAAAAGCATGAATTTATAATAAAATATCATGGTATGTGCTTGAATACGATTCATTCATATGCAGTTCCGCTTTTTTGTACTGGTTTTAAAAAGCATCTGAATTATAGTGGGGAAGCTAAAATGTAATTATAACTACTTCGGCGAATGTGTTGCTCAAAGGTCTTCAGAGCTCTATCATAAGGTTCTGGAAGCTTCTTCAGTGTCCCTACTGTATGTAGGGATGGTATGATTATATAAGGAGAATGTAGTCTGAAATCGAGGCATCAATAAGGATCTACAAATGGACTTTAATCAGCATTGAGATTAGTGTGTGTAGTACAGAGCTTTTAAAGTCATATGTGAATGTATTTTAATTGCAATTCTTTAAATGTAAAAATTCCGTGATGATTAACCAAAATCTGTGGTAATTGCCTATAAAATTTGAATGGCATGGGGATGTCCACGTCCTTACAAAGGGCACTAGAATCGTCTGAGTTTTGGTTTTAAGTCCTGTAGGTTGGCCAGTGGGTCACTGGTACGGGTTTTTCAAACAAGAGCACAGCGCAGCACTTTTTCTGAGAGTGGCGGGGTGTGTGCAGGGCAAAGCAAAGCCACCTGGGGAAGGCCTGTGGGGGCTGCGCTCGTCTGTAAACAGCTTTTTGATTGTTTCTCTGTAGCTGTGCCTTGCTGCCACTGTGGGAAACTCAAGAGGCGTCACATTAAAATGCAAATTTTTTTTCAATTTGGCAGGAAAGGTGGCAGCTACTGACGATAAGCCGAGATCACATGTGTTTCTGCATGTTTCTCCCAGGCTGCTTGGGAGGGGGGGGCGTCTGGACACCTGCAGCAAGCATCCAGGTCGGGCTTAAATTGCTGAGCTGCTGGTAGAGTGGAACGGGAGCCTCCGAGGAGCTTCTGGGTGGTGGCTCCACCGTTTGCCTGGTCCCCAGCGGGAAATGCTGGCTCAGGGCACATGGACATGTGATTTTCATTTGGATGATGCTGCTGTGATTTCCATTTTGATTGGGTGGAAGGCGGTCCTTTCTCCAGCTGTGATTATAGATGACTGCATTTCTCCTTTTTCTCCCTCCTATACCATTTGTGTGTGTGTGTGTGTGTGTGTGTAAGCGAGCACGAAATTCTCAAACCGGTTTAGTCCTAATCTTGTACATCAGTGGCCAACTGACCCATGGAACTCTTCTGATATTTAAGACAATTTTTATTATCAAAAATGTTATTATAACAAGTGAATCTTACAGTCCAAACCCTGTCTGCAGGTTAAGCTTCAAAGGAGGAAATTCTGCAACCCAGAGAAAAGGCATGCAATGTGAGCTGCTGTTATTATATCTTGATCCTCCACATGTATCCTTAGGAGGTGTTAATATGTTCGGCATGCAGCATAAGGCACACTCAACACCCCCTGGATGTCATCAGCCACCCCCCCCAAAGTCCCAGCCCCACTTGCAGTCTCTGCATGGTTTTCTCTTCTCACAGCTGTCGTCTCAACCCTCTCAGTGGATTGTGGTTATTCCCACCTCCACTAGGGGGCGGCGTGGTTCACTACGTGGTCTTATTAAGCATTTGTTTACATCAGCCATTGTCGTTGTTGTTGTTTTTTTATCAGCTTTGGTTCACTTTGACAATGTGTTGACGCGCCTGCATGGGGTGTGTTCAGGAGCGGCACAGCAAAAGCTGATCAGGGCTGGTGTGTTTTTACTATGTGCTGTTTGGTGCAGGTGCGGGCTGAGACATGACTCCTGAGACACATCGCTATGCAACAGGATCCTGCAGTGGGGGGGGGGGGGCAGTAATGGACAGGGGTTGAAAGCTGCCCTCCCTCACGTGATCCCATGTTCTCGGGAATCAATCCCCAGCTATCCAGACCAAAGCTGCCCTCCATCCAGTGATCCCATGTTCTTGGGAATCAATCCCCAGCCATCCAGACCAAAGCTT
>JAODKM010000001.1:50065761-50077318 GCA_026780845.1 Petrocephalus sullivani
TTCCAATGGCAGGTCCCAGGGGTGCCAGTGTGATTTCAATGGCAGGTCCCAGGGGGGCCAGTGTGATTTCAATGGCAGGTCCCAGGGGTTGCCAGTGTGATTTCAATGGCAGGTCCCAGGGGTGCCAGTGTGATTTCAATGTTCCTTGAGCAAGGCCCTTATCCCCCAGTTGCCCCAGAGACTGACTGACCCTGCTTTCCCAAAAATGTACTTTGGATAAAAGCATCCGGTAAATAAGTAAATAGGTAAAAAAAATTATGTAAATGCATGCTTTGCATGACGAAAATTGACACTGGGCTGCTCTAGAACTTCGCCATAATCCTAGTTTACCGAAGTAGCACTATATAAGTGTCAGACACATTCACAGATATTTTTATCAACTCTAAAGATGGCCCAGTCCTGGTAAGCAACCATTACCATGGAGACAGCTGGAGGGCAGGCCACACACCTGGAGTGTTCAGTCACGCTCCACTTAAAGCTGCTCTGAGGCCCCAGTAGAAAAGGCCTGGCTTGTTTGTCTTCAGACGCTTCTCTGCCACGCCTCTGTCTCCCGATGATTCATGACTGATAAATAAGTGCCAGCATAAACAGGGCAAACCGAGCCAAACCAAGCCACCGTCACGGCTAACCAAACCAAACCAAGCGGCAAACCGAGCCTTACGCCCAACAGCTTTCCAGAGCTTTCAGACGTAAGCAGGAGAATAAATGCCTGTAGATCACCAGGAGGATATTTTTAGGCAAAAATAAAACTAATCTTTCACTGAAATGAGTCCTGATACTAGAGACCTCCAAAAATATGGGCCCTTCTGGCAGCAATGAAAAGACCAATAATGGTTAGATAACTGAGTCTTTCAGCGAGTCAGAGAGACCTAAGATCTGAGCTTATATGTTGTTTATTAAATGAAGGTAGTTCTGAGTTCTGCATTGTATAGCAGAGTTAAATTGATTACGATGACTCCTTTGTGGCAGGTAAGGACGTGACTTGGCTACATTCCTGTGACTCTTGCATATGCCACTTTGTGGCGGGTCAGGATGTGACTTGGCTGTACACTTCTGTCACTCCTAAATATGCCACTTTACAGTGGGTCAGGTTATGACTTCACCAGTGCATTGGATCAGGACGTGACAGTGCATTTCTGTGACTCTTGCATATGCCACTTTGTGGTGGGTAAGGATGTCAGTTGGCAGTAAATTTCTGTGACTCCTGAATATGCTACCTTATGGCAGGTCATTTTTCTGCAGTAACAGTACAGTAACTTGTGTGGATGCTGAATGTTAGAAATGACTGGGTGAAACATTTTAAGTGTTAGTGAGAGAAGACAAGCAATAATCACAAATGCTGTGCTGAAAACTAGCAACAAATAAAACATATATAAACGCTACCTCTGGCCGAGATGGGCTTCTTATTTTGATGGAGCATCACTCTCTGCAGGATTTATTATCAGTGAGAGCGGAACAGCTAATGAGCACTAAACCCCTCCCGCAATTAGCACACGCGCTGATCTGCTGCTGTCCTTGTGACTATTTCCTTGTGTGTGTGATGTTTGACACCTTTATGTGACGTCTCTAAAGTGTGTGTTTGCGTGTGCTTGTGCGGCTATGTGTGTGCCTACATGTCTGCATGTGCAAATGAACATGTGTCCTTGTGTATGCATTTTTGTGGACATTTGCATTTTTGCATTTGCATGTTTTCATAAGTGTGCACGTGTGTCTGAATGCATGTAAATATGTGGACATGTACATAAGTGTATGTACGTGTGCATGCTCATGCATGTGGTGTGTCTGAATGTGTGAATCCAGGTATTCGTCTATGTTTCCGTGCCGCTGTGGGTGTGCATTCGTGTGCACCTGAGCAGGGTCACTGTGACTTTGCAGTGGATACACAATGTTGTAGAATGAATAGATCCTACCTACCTTTTTCCCAGAATGCACCATGTTTTTCACAGCACACCAGACTACATTATTCTGCAGTCTTGCTAAGATTTTCTGGGCACCCGCATGGATTTTTTATTTTCCATTAACAACTCTTCCAATTCCTACTCTGCCTATGCAGCCATTTAATGCAGGACTAAGGTCTTTTCTTTGGGTGTCCAACACCTGTGTGACACGTTGGGACGTCACCCACACTGCCTCAAGTGGCCACTTGGGTCGGTCAGCTTGTCCCAGCTTTGGCCTGTAATATTAATGGGTGGGGAGTGGATATATATAAACCCCTCATCCACAAAAATCACAACAGGTGCCCGTCTCCCCCGCCCCCACCCCAGGGCTCCACCTGTCCCCTCTTTTCCAGAAGCGCGTGTTGGAGAGCCCAGAAAGGATCGGTCATTCAAGAAATGGCATGCTGGCCTGCCGGGGGGGACGGCGCCGAGCCCACCGTCACCGGATCGGTGGCAGCTGGCCCCAGGTGCTATTTTCGCTCCAGGGAGTGTGACAGCCTGCGGGGGGCTCGCTCAGTCGCCACTCGACGTCAGGCCCACCATGAAGTCCGCAGGGAGCGAGCAGGGCGGCCCCCCCTCTGACCCGGACGAGCTGGACAGCGGCAGCGAGAGCTCTGGCCGCTCCGCCGGGGGCCGCAGCCCCTCCAGTGGGGGAGGGAAAGGCGAACGGCGCGGGAGCAGGGCGCCTCGGGGCCCCGCCGGGGTCAGCCGGCAGCGGCAGGCGGCCAATGCACGGGAACGGGACCGAACGCACAGCGTCAACACGGCCTTCAGCGCCCTGCGCACGCTCATCCCCACTGAGCCCGCCGACCGCAAGCTCTCCAAGATCGAGACCCTCCGCCTCGCCTCCAGCTACATCTCCCATCTGGCCAACGTGCTGCTCCTGGGCGATGACTGCCTGGATGGGCAACCCTGTCTCAAATACCCCCCTGTCCTCCAGGGCGGAGCCACCTCCACCGGGCCTGCTCTCAGGCCCATCTGCACCTTCTGCCTGAGCAACCAGAGGAAAATGGTAAGTCCATAATCTCTGCTCCCCCGGTGTGTCTGCAGACGGCCTGCAGGTTCGTATCGATTCCTCCGCCATCTGCATTCTGCCCAGAGGATAGACTATACAGCCTTTATTTATTACTGTTTTTTTTAATCTGATTTTGGAGGCCAGATTTTAAAAGTTATAAAAGAAAAACAGAAACCTGTAACCTTGCTAGTTCACATTATTTGTCCTCCAGGAGCGGAGAGCATTATGCAGGGATTTTAATGCATTTATAATACATTAACGGATAGAAAATACTTGATTTTAATTGCTTTTCTAAACAGCTGAGTGTAATTGAATAACTGCTCTTGACAACATGTGCCGTGCAGGGCTCAGGGCCTGGGGCTGCTTCTGGGTCATTTAACGGTGATTAGCATGTAAACGAACACAGAATAGTTGACCTGGATAAAGGATATATTAATCTACATAAATACCAATCAAAGGCCTATAATCATACTGTGATAGTGCGATTTTGTGTTCGCAAACTGACAAGATCTATGTTTCTGATGAAACAAGAATATCAGCTTAACAAAGGAGTGAGTGAGCTGTTTGCCTTTGCAGGTACGAGAGGGGGATACTCACGCCTCAGTCTGAGAGATGGACATGGAGATCTCGAGGATACATACACTTATGTTTACATGTAAAGAGGAGATGTATATTTTTATAAAGTGGGAATGGAAACCCACCGAATTGCACTTTGAGTTTACAGATTTATCTGCTTTGTTTTGGTGAAATGTAACGCGAGAGCGTGTGTGAAGTTGCTATTTGGGGATCAGAAACGCTAGCCAGCCTGTCCTTGCCATCCAGTCACATGTAACCTGCCAATAGTGGCTGTCATGTTAACTCAGCCCTTCGTCTGCTGCGGGGGGGCACTGGCGCTTACAGGTATTTAACGTGCAGCCTGTCTGAATTGCAGTGTAATTTTAAACTAGTGATGGTAATTGTCGGAGGGTGCAAAAGTGGGTGCTGAATGATTTAATGGGAGGGAGGCAGGAGCAATTCGCTCTTTTAACAGCAGGAGGCGCTCGTTCCACTTTATTACGTAGGAAGTTAGCCTGACATACAGACAGGGGAAAATGTTTACCTGCACGAGTTGCACATGCCATGTATAAACCACATGTGATTCAGAGACTCTTGTTCCTGTGTGAAATTTGAATTTTGTTTGAAAAGCACTTTTACAAACATTGCTGCTATCGAAAGCCATCGTGATACATTGCATTTTTACCTTTGTATTTATTTAGCAGATGCTTTTATCCAAAGTGACATACATTTGATAAAGCAGGGCCAGCCAGTCCTTGGAGCAGCTGGGGCTTAAGGGCCTTGCTCAGGGCCCAGTGGTGATATCACTCTGCCAGCCCAGGGATTCCCACCCCACTGAGCCCCACGCTGCCCCCATTTCTGTTATAACCTGACAGGAAAGAGGCTTGTTACATTGGTGCCATGTAAAATTCTTTTTTTAATTTGCATTTTGGTAAATTTTGAGTGTACAGAATCATCCAACTGGAGGAAGAGTTTTATATAACCACTGAAGTTGAGGTTGTAATAGTAGGTACAGTAGCCTCACGCTCCCAGGGTTGGGTCTCACTCTGAGCCCTGCTCTGAAGGTGGAATTTGCATGGGTTTCCTCCTACAGCTTGATGACATGCAGGATGATGAGCATTGAATCCAGGCTGCACTTGGGGAATGGATGCAGCCACCATTACTTGCGTGTGTAAAAAAAAATGTATTTATGGGCCTACCTCTAAAAGCATTTAACTGTACCATTGTACTTGAATTTCTCAACATATGTCCAAATATTGTCCTTTGCACAGAGATGTATTTTTGTATGACAAATGACTGCAGTCAACCACTATCTTTCCTGCACATTAAACGTGTTTGAGTAGCTGGACTGGGCTGTTTGTGTGTGAGCAAAGCTGATGGCTCAAATACCTCAGTAACTGTTTGACATCCCAACTGAATTTCATTCTGGTTTCATCCTGTGCTGCTTTGGAGCCCTCTGGTGGGAAAATAGCAGTACCCCCCCCCCAAAAAAAAACCACACACACACACAATCACAACTATGAAGTTGTTCTAATGGCGTTACAGTACTCATCTTAAAAATCAACTAGGTTGACTGCCATCTCAGGAAAGGAGAACATACCAGTGCTAAAGCATATGGGACTGTTTGGTCCCCGCAAGCTGACCCAAGTGCTGTAGTGGTTCTTCACAATCCAGCCTTGTTGTGCACATTCAAGCCATAAACAGGGTCAACTCTGTGCTGGACAGCTGGTTCATGCATTGCAAAATCCCATTGTGAAAAAAAAAAAAAAAAAAAAAAAAAAGATTTGTTCAAGGAAGTAACACCCACAAGTCAGACAACAGCAGACAAATGCAAAGAAGACAGAAGGCGATGCCAGTTGAACTGGACTGACACCAACAAACAGAACTGACAACACGTACTCTGAAGTGTAAACTTTTATTAGATACAAAAAAGGGAGATAAAACAAACTGGTGGTTAAAGCCCTTAATTACACCTAAACATTATAGCAGAGAACGCAGGAGGTGGGGGGGGGGTGGGGGAGGAAAAAGAAAGACTACAGACAAGCACTCCTGTAACTACGACTCCTGCTGCTACCATTTAAAAGAAGCACGGGAGTCCGGCTCAGTCAGCCTCCTCTTCATCAGACTCCGACTCTGCAAAGAAGCAGCAGATCTGAACGCACTGCAGACACTGACCTCCCGCTCAAGCAAACAGCCATCCATGTTCAGGGTTTAAACGAGCTCCAGGTAAACTGAACACCTGGCAGCTAAATATGCTTTGTAGGTTACACATCCAGACCGTGGTGAATTCACGTCTACAGTGAACGGCAAAGCTAGCCAGGTTGCTCAGTTTCATGCCAGGTCTAAAATTTTAAATCAAGATTTTAGATGAATGGCAGCTTGATCACGATAAGTGCTTGCACAAAAGCCACTACGCGAGTACACACACAGGATATTACCTTCCTCCGCATTTCTCAGCCACTCCACAAATTTCTTCATCTGTTCCAAGAAAATGCTCTTTCCCTTCGGAACGTGGGCGTCCGTGTACCACTTCAGGATTGCCTCCTCGCTCAATACGTCCGCTGCAGACACACAAAGTGAAAAGACGGGTCAGAGACTCACACTCCACCCTGTGGGACGGCAGGCTGGAGGAGAAGCTGGAATGTACCTTTGTAGAGCAGCACCACGATCTTCTGGAAGGCCTTCATGAAATGGATGTTATCGTAGCAGTATTCCTGGATCTTCAACAGCAGCGTGAGTTCTGACAGGCCTTGGGAGGTGAAAGCCTTCAGGAGGGGGCTGTATTGCTGAGGGGGGGGGGAGGAGACCAGGAGTAAACGAAAGCCAAGTCAAGCCAGAGCAAGTACAATGTGCCATGCACATACAAGAGGCTTTTTAAAGACCGTAGCCCTCAGTACTGGTGGAATACCATCTGGCCATATATCTCATTTGTAAAATGCCATCAAACCAAAGTACATGGGCAGGGCAGATGGGTGTGGTTTGCACCAGAACACTTCTGCTTAAAGCCAGGGGTCATACCTTCAAGTGTTTGATGGCTTGTTCTGTGACCAGCTCTTCCTTCTTGTTCCACTCCACTGAGCTCATCACACTGGTCCACATGATGCCGATCATTGTCTGCTCGGAGATGTTGGACTTCTTCATCTCCTCTTTGACATAGGCAATGATCTACAGGGTGGCAAAAGGGACAAACTCAAGGCCACAGTGATCTAGCCAGCCAATTACAGCCATTGTTCCAGCTAGCTAATTCTGCACATGACCAGCGGCAACCAACAACTAACCCTGAGCCGCCAGATTTACCCGATGGCTCGTTGATCAACTGAGTGAACCACACATTTACAAAAATAAGCCATCAAATATATTGTAACATGCGAAGGGCAGCAAAGACCCCACTCACATCTTTGAAGGAATCCCCACGTGACATCTGCTCCTGTAGCTCCTTCTGTAGTTCTTTCCGGGCCCCAATGGACTGCTGGTTCCGGGCAAAGTCCGACAGCTCCTTTAGTCCAGCATCAGTGAAGTACTTTGAGAAGTGCTCGCAACTCCGTTTATTGGCAGGGAAAAGCTCCTGCAAAACAAAAGAGAAACCACATGTTAAAAATAAACCTCACCCAGACACACACATGGCCCTTTAGTTCTGAAGGGTGAGGATCCACCCACCATCAGCCTGTTATCCATGCCGACTTTGCGGAGACTGACTGCAACGGAGTTAATGTCCTTCTCGTTTATCCATGACTTGAACAGCTTCACAGCGAAGGCTGCAGAAACACCTGTAGATGGCACACACACACACACACACACACACACACACACACCAGTTAGGGTAAGGGAGGAGCAGTGCAATCTGAAGGCTCTCCTCTCCGACCACAGGTACAATTACCATTCATCATCAGTCACTGCCAGACCCAATTAGAGTTTGGTTCACTAAGTGACTGGTCCAACAAGGCAATCAGTGGCCACCCTGCCAGGCTGACAAAAGCTCATTTCATACCATGACACATGCTCAGCCATTGTAAAGGGGCTTCCCCACTGGGAAGGGAAACAGTTACCCTCTTTGACGAGGTTCTCGTTGAACAGGCTGCATAGGATGGACGCCGAGATGTTCCCATTGGCCAGGAGGATGCCCGTCAGCATGGCCAGCTTGTTGCGCTCAGACTCGGTAAAACCTTTCAGGAAGAGCAGCAGCTGCGGGCCGGGAGGGGAGAGCGCCCTTCAGTTACAACGCAGCCGCCCAAAGCACAATTCTCATGGGCAAGAACACACATGTGATCTGTTAGTGCTGCCATGTTGACTAGTACAAGTGAGGAAGTCATGTTTCAGTATAAAGCTTCCCAGTAGCACCAAGACCCAGGACAGGGAGTCGGGGTTAGACTCACCTTCTTGATCTCCTCTTCGAAACCCTTCTCCAGGTACTTGTAACGCCTGATTAGTTTGTTAAAAACCTACCGGATAAACAGAAGTGATGTTATAGCAACACGAGTGAGGCATTGGGCATCAACTATAACCCGCACTTGACATCACCTACAACACTGGAGGGTTGCGTGGCTGAAAAGGTGCAGGAGTAGAACCACCCACCCCCACGGCCAGTGGACTAACCTGAGCATACGCCTGCATTGTCTCCAGGTCTTCTTGTGCGGTAAAGAGACAGAACTCTGTACGGGTCACGTCATCGGACAAAGTACCACCCGGGGCTGAAAGCAGACGGAAAAACAATCAAGACCACCTTTTAAAAGCCACATAACTGCTAGTATCAGACTAGCACACACAGCATCGTGCAATTACCCAGCATTCCACCAGCCACCAGGATGTCGAAGAGCGTCTCTGCATAGCGACGGTAGTCAAGTTTGGCGCCAGAGGCATCAAGGAACTTTGCAACTGCTTCCAGATCAGTTCCAGTTTGATTCAGACCTTGAACGATACTTTCTTGAAACTGAGTAGGATCAAATCTCTCCTTTTCATCTGTTGAGGTAAAGCAGAATACATAAGTACTGGCACAAACATTACATCTTACAAGAAGGAGCCTTGAGCAGACTTCTACATACCTCTTTTCCTAGTTTTAAAACGCTGGCCTGTTAGCGTCGGCTTTTGCTGCTTTTGATTATTCATAAAAGACACCCTGTGAATCAGAATTAAACAAGTTGTCAAATGCACTAAACATACGCGCAGTGAAATGCTTTTAGGCGTTAAAAGATCTACAAAGGGAAGTAAACGCAAGTGCCGAATTTCACGCTGACGAGAAACTATGTAAAAAAAAAAAATGCAACACGTCACCGCCCCCTTTACGGCAGTCTCACGGCGCGCATTACTTTACGACACAATCGACATGTATAAAAAGGGGATTAGCATCCGCCTTTAATAAAGCGGCGCACCACGAGCATGGGCGGCGCGCGCGGACTACATCTCCCAGAATCCCCAGCGACGGGCCATTCCATTTTACCGAACCTAACAGAGAAGATGTGACTGCCTACAAAATGTGCTCATCTTCATCAATACAGTGCGTTTTAAGAATGTTTTAACAGGGCTTTAACATTATTGACAGAACGAAGTCCCAGTAAATGTCGTGTTCTGGTCTGTCGCGAAGACTAGCACGGCCTCTGCCGTTCGCGCAGCATCGTCCGCAGACGCGGCATTGTCTCCGACACGTCGTCGCAATCGGTCGCCGGGGAAGGAAAGCGATTTCCTAGCAAATACATGTCCACAGATGCCCGGAAAGCGGGAATCCGCCGCACACGCCGGACACCCCGAGGAGTTCGCCGAGCGACGACTCCAACAGGTCCCCTGGTCATGTTAGGGGCCCGCTGCCCACCGTCACACACGCGTGATCCGTCCCCAGCAGCCAGCAGTTACCCACCGAAACTAAAACACGCGGAAGAACCGCTTCGGCTGATCGGCCATGCCGAACATGACCGACGAAACAGCCCGGAACCTCAGCTCGGCGACAGCGGGCCCGAAGGGGAAGTACTCGGGGAGGCTGCGACGCCCCGATCGCCGCAAATGTAAACGTAAAAAAGGGGAATACACCGCATCCCGACGCACTCAGAAGCGCTTTTAACCGGATATTAGGGAAAAGGACCATTCTAACCAAGGGCGTTACACTGGGTCGGAAGGGAAGCGGTGCCATGAACATCAAAAGGCGGGTAAAGGACAACCGCGCGCCAGTCGGTGAAAAATAAGGTATAAATCAGTAGAAAGAAAAAAAGCCGTAGTCTTACCGAAATGAATGCTGATCCAAAAACAGTTGGAGAAGTGAGACTGATCGTGGCGCTACTCAAAGCCTCAAAGCCCCACCAAAAAACCAAAACCCCGAGAATGAAATGTAAGCCAGTGCGGCGGCGCCAGACTGATAACATGTGGGCCGTCACACTCGTGCGGGGTGAGAGTTATCTGAGCAGAAATAGTAATAGAGAAAAATATACATCATTTTAAATTATTTTATAAATAGCAATATTTTATTATTTTACGTTTATTACACACTATTGTTTGTTCTATTTTTTTTAAAGATATTCCGAAAATGTAAAAACATTTAATACAGACTCCCCCCTTGTATCAGGACTTGGGATATTCCTCCCCGCGTCGTTTTGCGTCACACCTTTGTGGTACGTCATAGGGGGTGTGGGGAAACTCTCGATTTACGGTCTTTGTTTAATAAACAACGGGAAGAAGTTCACAGATTTTCGTTTACATAATCAGGAATTTAAGTACCACTGCTGTGTTTTTTCAGTGTTTTTAACACTGACATTTTATTTTACTAAGTGCCCATTCGTTTTTATAGACAATATTCCTTTACCTTGAAAAAATACTTAGAAGTGTTGCTACTCTTGAAACGTAAACCTGGGCACCAACTAGGTGAACTAGGCCCGAATTGCCAGTGCATAAGTGACGGAAACATACTTAAAAATAATTCATCGTGTTAAGGGGAACCCCTCAAAAATCGTAATGCCATGTGCTAGTCATTGACAAACTGTACCAGCAAAGTGGAACTGTAGAGATAATGAAAAGTTTACTAACAGGGAATGATGGAAACTTAATAGGTTAGTTACTTAAACATAAAAAAGCACATTGCCCAAAATATGACCATGAATCTGAATTAAAACCTGTTATCTCGTCTCACTAACACTATGTATTGAGAGCTTCCTGAAATTAATGTGGCCTATAGTTGGGCTACTGCTCTGAAACCATTTGGGTTAATACACAAACACATAAAAAGAAACGTGTATATGGAGCAGAAATCCTGGACCCCAGAGCAACTTAAAAAGTAATTTGGTCAGATGAGTCTTTTTTTGTTACTGTTTACCCTAGAGCCGCATGGGTTTATGTCAGCTGAAAGCCAAAGGCGTCCTTCACTCCACCAGGTCTGCTGGTGTGGGTGTCCATCTTAGAGGAATCTTTAAGCTCATTGACTGCTCTGCACAGTCATATAATGGCCAAGGAGTATGAAGAGTTCTTTTACTGGACAGGTGCACTATGGTGCAAACACTGTTTCCTCATGCTGTTCAAATTCAGGAGAGCTTTCATTACACAAGGATGAAGTCAAATGATTTCTGTGACCTTTCCAGTTACCATATCTAAACATCACATTAACTATTATGGGAGCGGCCAGAGCCCAAAGTGTGATCCTTAACAAACTGGAGGCTGTTCTTCATGAGGAAAGGTCCAGTATCCTACTACGCATAGTTCAGAGTATGTTCAACCACATTTCAAGAAAGCTGAAGTCACAAACTGCGTCCTCAATATCCACACCACGTCCATTCTCATGTGCATCTGGCTGGATTAGCACACTACGTAGGTCATAGTGTATATGTAACTTTTACTGCATCTAATAGTCATAATTAATTACAGTTTATATTTTTTGACTAATCGCATACTTGCACTATGCATGCTTGCATAACTGAACAGCACAATACTTATCTGCCTATTTGCACTGTTTCTCTGTTTCTCTTACGCCTTAGTCTATAGTCTTGCATTGTTACGGTCTCCCTGATGTACCTCCCTCCCCTAATCTTTTTTTTTTTTTAGGAATTTACATTTAAGTATATGTATATTGAGTATATAT
>JAODKM010000001.1:50094381-50121387 GCA_026780845.1 Petrocephalus sullivani
ATCCAATAATGATTTCTTACATTAATTTAATATTTCTAAGAGCGAGACTCAAGAGAAAGACAAATAGAAAATGCAAGGAATTGAGGGGGGTCAGTAGGAGGGGGGGATACGGTGGGTTTGGCACAGACAAAAATAGTAAACGTAGTGTTAAAACATATCATGAAGGAATAGTTTTTTGATTCTTTTTTCAATTGTAAGAAAAATTATGCATAGTTAATTGTAATAAAATATTATAGCCAGATGACACCCTACAAGTCTCTTAATGCTCTGGCTCATCTTTATGCGCACATAGGAAGGGCGAGGGGCAGAATCACCTGCACTCGCTGTTTGGCTTACGGTTTGTTTGAGGTATTAGATCTGCCACAGAATGGAGACGTCAAGAGACTATACAGAAGATTCCAATCGTGGTTGAGGGTCACTTCCTGCATACTGGTCTAGAGCAGGGACTCGCAACCTTTGGATGACTGCGGACTGGCGGTAAACGTTGTTGACGTTGTTGATGGAAGGTTGGGGGGGATGCTGGGGGGGGTGTTAGTGGTGAAATTCGTCGACAGGGGGCCTGTTATTTTTGCCGATTAACCAAACTCCCTGAAACTCTTAGCGTTCCAAGGAGGGAGGTGGAAGACCCTGGTCTGCAAAGTGGCAGCCTGGCGATGGCATGCCTGTGGATTAAAGCTCACGCTGCAGCCCTACTGTATAGTTTCCTTGCATGAGCTGCGGACACAAGGAATGATAACACAGGTCTGCTAAAAAAATTTTTATTTCAGCCGCATGGGATATTTTTGGTAAAGTTTTTTAGGGTGCTGAATCCAAAAATCTCCATTTCACGCCTGTTTCTCTGTTAGTGTTAACTTACCACCTAATATTTCACAGACCTTAACATCAATTTTACAAGACAGCCAGCACTATTGGCTTCATGTTGGGGTGGTCTTAATGTTTTGGCTCTTATGCACATGTATGTAAGCCACATGCCAGATTTCTGTATCAGTACCTTATTCCCAACATACACAATGTGAGAGAAACATGAATATGTTGCCTGTTTTCATAATTATGGTAACACAACAGTAGAAAGTTGAGATATTGACAGACATGTATTTTATTGTTAAGTGGTTCCATGCTGATCCTTATATGAATCATTAATCAGTTTCCGTAGTTTTCATTAAAACACTTTGTCAATGCACCTTTGATTTGGGATTTTTAAGAGTGTGCTTTTTCATGCTATTCGGCAGTGATTGTGGAGTCATCGCATTTTTTTTCTGTGTTGGGAACCTGGGGGGCCTGTCACACGTTAATTGCCCAGGGCTGTGAAGGTTCTGGGTCGCTGGGTGGAACCTGGAACGGAAGCAATGGCAGGTTTGCATCACAAGAACGTGGACTGAAGATGGCAAATAAGAGGTGGGGCCAGACAGGCACCATGGGTAATTGAGCCCCATGGGTAATTGTGTTCTATGTGGTACGATGTTCACCCACCATCTGTGCAAAGCGGCTAGCACACGCCAGGCATGTCTTGTCCGGGGTGGCGGGGCTGTCGAACCGAAAGGGCCCTCTAAGCCCCGCCTCCAGCCGCGAAGCTGCCACAGCGTCTTTGATTGCGAAGAACACGGAGCTTCCCAGGGAAAGGACAGGCTCACCAATGCCCTGCGATGAAGTGGCCAACAAACTTCATTCATCATTATAACTGCAAGCATAAATCCATCTTCTAACTGCTGAGGGAGGGGGCCTGGAGCCTATCCCAGGCAGGGGTACACTCTGGGCGAGCTGCCAGTCCTCAAATCTGTAACTCTACACAGCAATAAAACCAGCAGCGATTCCTGGACTTTGCTGCCATCTGCTGCTGGGTCATGGTACTGTGCTGTATGATTCCTGCATGGCCACCCAAGCTGCATGTTTTTTAAAAGTGAATGTACACCATCTACACGTGAAGCAGACCCTGCAGAAAGGCACATGCTCACCTTGGAGGAGTAGATGGCGTGTGCATTTCCTGTGCCGGCCAGCAGGTGGACGTTAAGCTGCAGTGGCATGTCACACAGAGCAGGGATCTTGTACTGGGAGGGTCCACGGGTGTGAAGCACTCCAGTGGGGGAGAACTTGAGCTCCTCCATGGTGTAGAGACCCAGGCCTTGAGTGAAGGCACCCTCGATCTGAAGGAGTGGAGAGCGTTATATTGGACAGGCTGCAGCCTATTATTTATGAAATCCAACAAAAATATTTAATAATAATGTTTGTGTTCTATGTACAATCTTTAAATTGTGTTTTGCAATAATGTTTTAATTTTTCATTAGATAGTTATTATAAAATATTTAATATAACCCAAAATGTAATTACTTAAATAATTCAAACTAACTAAATTAAGGGTGTGGGGGAAGTTTGGCTCAGTGGGTTAAGCCTCTGTGCCTGTGATCAGAAGGTCACTGGTTGAAATCCACCCTCAGCACGTCTGTGGTCCCTTGAGCAAGGCCCTTACCCCCCAGCTCCCTGGGAACTGCACAAGGTGGCTGCCCAAATCACAGCTAAGCTTGTTACTCATGCGAGAGGTGAGAAGAGAATTTCCAAATGTGGATCAATAATCATTGTTATTAAAGTTGTATTTCCAAATGACCATTTTTCAACCAACTTTTTTATTTCATAATACTTCCTTTAATAATAATGGTGCACTCTGTCAATCACTTTGACGGGGATGGGATTGAGCTTGTGATTGGAACAAATGTTCTGTGAATGTCCTCACAGTGATTGAAGTTAGTAGTAATGGTTAGTACCATTGCAGAAACATCCAACATTTGGAATATGGAATGTCATCAGGGTAAAAGCCCTTTGAATTAACACGTCAAATTTGTGTCTTAAGGCATCGAAAAATGAACGTGTTCTTAAAACATTAGGATGAGGATGATTAAAGGATTAGGATGATTAAAGTTTCCATACTATTGGCTGGAGTCACATACCTATTACTATTCAGATAGAGGCCCTGTTATTGGTCATGTGAGCTCCACATTTTGGTTATGCTGGCTTGATGTTTGGAAACGTACCAATCATATGACAGGACAAATACGATGTAGTAGCTGGAACTGTCCATTTGTCTGGGTAATTTCTAACTTTGGTGGCTATCTGTACTGAAACAATTCCGCACTTATTTTATGACTGTGCACTTGTTAAGCGCTTCTGCATTGAGAGAGAACACCTGTTTGAAGAAATGTCTGGATGTAAGGTTTTTCTAGAAAAAGAAAATGTTATAATGAAAAAAGACAAACAGGAGTTATGTCTTGAACGGGCTCCAGAAAACCTAATACATACTGGTTTAAGTTGGAACTGGAATTTTATTTTGTATTGTATAACTGAAAAACCAAGAAGGTGCTAGGGCTATTAATATGTATAATGCCGTGAACATATAACTGTAAACAAGAAAGGACATTTACCCCATATCTGCATCATTTTATTTGTATTTGCAATACATCTAGCACTATGTCTGTATTAGATGTTTTTTCCTCCTGTGTTTTGTGATTGTTTCCTACTATTAACAAATAGGAGAGCATAAAATGACCTCCAGAAACTTCACTCACAAGTGCACTAAAAATACATGTAACATGGGCAATTTTTAACATTTAAATATATGTGAAACACACTGTGCACATATATGTCACATATATGTTTAAATTTGTTTGGCATACGGGTGGGGAATCGTTTTCTTGTATGTACGATTTCCCCTCAGAAACTGATGCAGCTGTCACATGTTCATTTTTAACTTCTTAAGACGCAAAAATTCGATGTGTTGATTCGGAGGGTTTTGACCCCGATGGAGTTGCATTATGGAATGCTGTCAGGGTATTCTGTATTTTTTACCTTCAGGAGGCGAGGGGGCATACACTGAGCCTGTACACTGCTGCGCACCAACACATGACACATCGCCTCAGAGATAAGAACCTGGGTCCAGCCATGCAGTGGGTGATACCTCAGCACCACACTGTTCAGACACCATGCCCACCATGAAGGACCTCAGCCAATGATGTTACATAAATTCGCATACGTTTGCGCACTGTAACATACAGCCTCGTTAGAGCATATGCCATCACCCATGCACATTTAAGAGCAAGAAACAGAATATTACTGACCCTTTTGGCCTTCCAAATATTACAGTCACGAGCTGATGATGTGCTCCGCACTAAACTCTTATGATTTGTCATGCTTATATCTCTACCAAGGCATTTGACGTATGATTTATGTCAGGATGTATGTCAGTGTAGAATGGGCCACTGTAAACAACCACGCAACTATTTCCCTACAACACACAACAAAAATATTTTGAATCTGTTGGTAAGTTGGTTTAATATCGGACTGTCGCAACCCATTTAGCAGAAATTAGGGAAAAATTTGATTTAGTAAATATGTTTTGGAATTTGCACAGATCGTATATTTAATGTGCACTTTGATGACACACCCTTATTTATGTCAAAGACATAGATATGCTTTAATGATATCTGTGGAATGTGCTGGTAAATGTTACATGAAAGCAAAATTAAAGCATGTGGGTAAGAATGTGCCTTCAATAGCTTAGATAATGTATATGTTAATGGAAATCTATAATAACAGTGTAATGGTTTATATGGTTTTATACTGGGCTGTCCTGGCACTTGAACTCCTGGTCAGAAATTCAGCTCCACTCCGGCCCTGACTGCTCTGCTGCTTTTATTTCACTCGCTCCAAGTCAGACACATAATTCAGCCTCAGACAAAACAATGATCCTCTTTGCTCGCTGAAATTTTCACAAATTTTGAGCTTCATTGGTTTAATGAATGGATTAAAAGCTGGAATCTTATCATATGGCATTTAACATAAGGCATTTCAGACTGAAGCCTTTGCCCTTGAAAATAAAAATATTAGCCTCGGTATTCCTTAGTACTGAAAGACCTTTTTGACATGTACATTTCTACCATGTTCATGTTGCATTAAAACGAATTTCTACGTGGGTTTCTTAAACGTGTATTTTTATGCCGCATAAACATGGGTATTTTTACCATGTCTGAAGAAATAAAAATACTGTGTGGAGACGCATAGAGAAGAATAAATACTGTATCGAGAAGTTTCTGTCTTGCGGTTTATACCCTAATGGCATTCCATAGGGGTAAGAGGTTTGGCACGGCAGGGCCTCTTTCCTGTGTTTTCACTGCTAATCTATGCATCCAACTGCTGACCTCCTCAGCTTCCTGGGACTTTTCAAACTATTTCCTATATCTGCTAGGCCAAATAATGGATCGCCAAGGGTTAGCAAATCACAAGCCCAGTCCCGCCCACCTCACAGTGATTGACAGAGTGCACTGTTATTATGAAAAGTGGCATTGTGAAATAAAAAGCTGGTTCCTAAAACCGTAATTCGGAAATACATCAATGTGGAAAGTTTAACTTTATTGTGAAATATAGTTTAAATTATGTAATCCCATTTGCATTATGTGAAATTAAATTTTATAATAATGTCTAATGAAAATCAAAATTAGTATGAAATATCATTTAAATATTATACAAAGAAGACAAACATTATGAAATATGATACCTCTTATTGAATTCATTTATTTATAGATATATTTAATTAAAATATTTTGAGAATTGTAGCGTTTCATAATGCTGAAGCAGCATATTCTGCTAGCCATCTAGCTAGCTACAATCTTTTTACTCTACTCACTATCTATTTATTTTGTTTTTGACACAACTTGGGGTCGGTACTGAAGTGAGCCACCCCTGGGCCCACTTTCAGATGATCG
Organism: Petrocephalus sullivani; assembly: GCA_026780845.1. Classification (NCBI taxonomy): domain Eukaryota; kingdom Metazoa; phylum Chordata; class Actinopteri; order Osteoglossiformes; family Mormyridae; genus Petrocephalus; species Petrocephalus sullivani. The sequence goes on from JAODKM010000001.1 coordinate 50,100,129, forward strand.
GTTTAAAAGCTCCCAGATAACAGGGCAAACCCATACCTGGCCGATGTCAATGGAGGGGTTGATACTTCTTCCTACGTCCACAACAATGTCTGTCCTGAGGGTCTACAGGAAATAATCACCAAAGAATGTTCACATCACTGGACACCTTCACTGTGCCATAAAACCACCAGCAGAGGTGTGCCAGTCGCTACAGATTACCCGGTAATCCCCGGTGAGGCAGTCCACCTCCACTTCACTGCAGCCAACCCCATAGACAAAATAGGCGTATGGGCGCCCCTCCTGCTTCTCCCAGTCCATGTCGAGGTCATGACCCCTGCAGAATGGCGCCCCTGTGAGTCTGTACTCACCGATGTTCAGGACGCAGCATTTTGCCCCCTTTAACATTCAAAACTAATTTAGTGTAGAAGGATGTTCTGGAAGGTTACCTGTAGAATCCAGTAGCTGAGAGACTGATCTTCTGAAGGAAAGCTTTCACGATCTGATGAAAAAAAAAGTATAAAGAGTAAAAGGTAAAAAAGAAGGGAAACGACCAACAGAGGCCCGCAAACAAAACATCCTAAAACATTATTATTATTGACAGCAAGATGGATTACAATACGCATGACAGCAGCCCTTGGGAACGGGATAATTGAAATAAAAATAGAGAACAACACCCCCAGACTGTCCTCTGGGGGTGGTGTGCCTTACCCAGCTGGACCAGGTGCCTTTGGGGTTTTCTTTAATGATGGGCTCAAGTCTTCGGAGAAGCTTCTGACAGGCCTCCTAAAAAGACACCAAGGTTGTGTTGCAGTACTGCCTGGACCCCATGTGGTACCCTAGGCAAGCTTCAACGCCAGTGCCCCAGAAGATGGTGCCGTAGGCAGTCGCATGTCTCCTAATGGTCTGACCAGCACTGTGTTGTCTGGTGCTGAAATATAATCAGGCTCCTTGATTTTCCCCCACGAGTCTCCTCACCAACACACCTTGACAGCCATGCCGTTGGCGTCAGTGCCATAAGAGGCGGCAGACGGGCATGTGTTGGGCACCGTGTTGGTGCTGGTCTCAGATATGTGGATCAAGGAGGCTGGAATCCGGAGCTCCCGACTTGCCACCTGCCAGAAGACACCGCAACGACCTCTCATTTACATTTATGATGCCCATTGAATCTCTGGTGTTTAACAGTAATTAAAGAAGGGTTTAACTGCCTACCTGCTGCATCTTAGTGTGAAGGCCTTGACCCATTTCTGTTCCTCCGTGGGTCAGCAAAACCGAGCCGTCCTTATAGATGTGGACCAGAGCAGCAGCCTTAAAGTACATTTTGGAAATAAAATGTGTCTTAACCACACATGGACTTGGATCCTGCAGAACCGTGCTGTGAGGAGAGGGTGCTGTATTTCTGGAGTATGAAAACGCTGCAGATTTTGCAAGGGATGGTGCCCTAAGCCCCTCTCATGTAAGGTGGCCAATAGCATGGTGATTTTGGAAAAGGGGCCAACTGGATTTGTTGGACTTGGGATCATGGTAAAGACCAGCCGACTACCTAACTGGTTCCTCAAGCGGCTCACCTGGTTCAGGAATCCCTCTGCAAAGGCAATACCGTACTTTACGGGGACGATGGCCAAGCCCCTCTTCTTGTAGCGGCTGCCCTGGTTGAACTTGGTGACGGCGGCACGCCGGCTGTGGAAGGTGGCCTTCTCAAGACACTCGTTCCAGCAGCGATGCAGATTTTGGGGGTCAAACTCCATCTTGTAGTGAGTGAGAGACTGTCCCCTGTACATGTTCTTCTCTCGTATCTAGAGACACATGGGGATCTTCATTAAGGCCCAGAGTTCCACAGGATGTACTTACCAGCTTCACATTGGCTGATCTGCTTACTTCTTCAGCCGAGCGGCCTAACTTCATGGCGACGTCGTTGATCATGTTCTCCACGACCAGCATGGTCTGGGGCACGCCGAAGCCCCGGAATGCCGTGTTGGAAGGCAGGTTAGTTTTGCAAGCAATGCCCCGACCACGCAGGTTGGGCACATAGTAAGCGTTGTCTATGTGCAGGATTATCTTCTCAATCACCTGGACAAGCATGAAGCCAATAGCAAGTTAGAAAATGGGTTGTGTTTACTAACAGCAATAGGAATCAGGAATTTTTCTGGATAAGAAGGACAAGCAGCTGACAGCTACAGCATCATAAGAATGAAGGATGAGCCAATCAGGTACTAGGCGAGTGTTGTGAAAAATCTTACAAAGACTTACTAGGATGGATTCATCTGTTGTGTGTCCTGCATTAGTGTAGTACTGCAAATCAGCTGCGATGATCGTCCCATCATTCATGAAGCCCACCTGAGGACGCAGAACCAGAATGAATCTTCCAGTGACCAAACATTGACTAGAGGGATGAAGTTCTTCTGCTAAGAAAGGTATAGACCTGTCCCAGAAGCACACCTGATACTGCTCTCAAGCACGCTAGCCAACTCCATTTAATTTAGCTACTTTAGTTAATTTACTTTTGTTGTACTGAAAGAGATTGGGGGTAACTTAGGGGGGCAGTTAACACAATTTCCTCCATTAAGTTATAAGCTGTCTACTTAAAGCCTGCACTGCAGTTTTCTGGAATCAGGCATGAGAAGCACTGGACTAATTTACCTCCATAGTGGTAACAGCATGAATAAGAAGCAGGTAAGTAAGGGCCATTAGAATAAATAGCTAGTGACTGTTGGTATCCCTGGGAGTAGCACATAAATGTGCGGGCATGAGACTTTACCTTGTACTTGCCCAGCACGGGATGACGACCCCCCGTGATCAGCATGTCATCCCCCCGCTCGAGCACACAGCGCACTGCCCTTCCCGTCCTGAAGGGGGCAGCCATTCAAGAGATAGCTGAAGAAAGTCTGAGCACATTTCATAAAGCAACCGCTTCTCAAGTGCAGGATCACAGTGAGCCTGGAGCCTATCCCAGGAAGCACATAGCTTATGCATTCAGTGCCTGTTATTGTTGTTGGCAGAATGCCACTGTATAACAAGGGCTAGCACTGTCCCATCAAAAACAAACAAACGGCAGGAGTGCTGAAGGTGTAAAATAGCTAAAAATGCACTGCCTAGCATATGCATCATAAGATTTATTGACTTTCTGTTTCCGGTGCTCACTTGCACGCAGCCACCGCCGTGACGCACGCGATGATGGCGGTCTTCGTGACTTTGCCACCGAATGCCCCGCCAACCCGTTTCACGTGACACGATACACGGTTAGAGGGGATTCCAAGCGTTTCTGCGATGGATTCCTGCGGTAAAACCAACCAAAATGAACAAGCAAGACTAAGTGAGTTCCAAGGACTACTGGCCTGTGACTTAGAGCACCCTGTGAGGTCATTTCCACGTCAATGATTTCAGAGAGCTTTATCGTCCCCATAAAGTACATTATTGCCTTCGCAGAGGGATTCCTGAACCAGGTGAGCTGCATGAAGTTTGCTAGAGGCATGAAGATGCATAACACTGGGATATAATTGGGACACCAACTGCCTAGATGATGGATTACCTGGGCATATGTTGGATGCTGAGAGGACAGATAGACCTTCAGCTCTTTCTCTTCTCCTGATGGAACTACAATCATACTCTGGGTCTCCATATAGAAATGTTCCTGTCCCCCTAAGTGGATCTCTCCTGAGGAACAGAGAGGATCGGCAGATCTGCTCACTTACTCGCCAGAAATCATGCATGTTATTAGAATCTGCTTCTCACTCTTATACTCACGAACCTTCTAACACTTGGTCGGCCTTTTCAAAAGCTTCTGTGACGTTGCCTCTTTCGATCATCCTCTGACGCTCAAAGAATGAATGATTCTCAATGGCTTCCTGCAATCCAAAGAGAAAAATTATGTAATAGTGATGAAATTTGTATACAATGGTACAAAATAAATTTCTCAAAATACAGGCATTCATCAGAGAGGACACAGAATAATAATTATAGCCAATAGCACCATCTACAAGGAGTCCCTGCCCAGGCAGAGATGCTAATGCTAAAAATATCAGTGTCCATGTGGCTTCACAGACCTCGATGGTGAACATCGGGCCTGGTATGTCCTCGTAATCCACCTTCACGGCCGCAGCCCCCTGCTTGGCGTTCTTCTTAGTGTCTGCAACCACGGCGCACACCATCTGACCTACACAGGTCACCTAAAGGGCACCCAAAACAAACTACAGGACCCACAATGCATCACAAAGTGCTCTTAAGCCCAAGCAAAAACAATTAACACATGCATTTTGTTCCAGGTCGTATTTGTAAAGAAATCTGCAAAATGTGGCTGTGTGGTAGACTGTCTGCGTGGGTGAAAGGATCTGTGATCTGTAATGGAAGTGTATGCTGGTATGGGCAAGAAAGAGAGCAGGTTGGGTGACCCGGACGGCCACTAAAGGACCCCCACTGTCACAGATACGTACCTTGTTCACCACCAGCACTTCCTCATCTATGTCAGTGAAGGTCCGGAATTTATTGCCCGGGATGTCTTTGGCGGTGATCACATCAACCACCCCTGGGAGTTTAAGAGCTTCACTGTCATCTATTTTACTGTCAGGAGAGAACATGGGAGACTGAGCCGTGCAGTACGGACTGGCTTGAAACAAAAAAAAGTACATTCATGTCTATGAAGCGTTCCTGCCCAAGCTGCTGTCTGCTCTTCAAGTGCCCATGTGTCATGACCTCAACAAGGGGGTAAAGGATTTGTATCATGTGGATTTAATAAGCAACCATTAGCAATTTCTGGGCCAATAAATGAAAGGTGATTAACTGTCATTGTTGACACACCACAACGAAAGGTGTACTTTGGATTTAACCCATGTGACATAGCAGTGGGCAACTATTTCAGTGCCCAGGGAGCAGTGCTTGGGGGCGGTACCTTGCTCAGGGTACCTCAGTGCCCAGGGAGCAGTGCTTGGGGGCGGTACCTTGCTCAGGGTACCTCAGTGGTACTCACAGGTCAGGGACTCAAACCAGCAACCTTACGATTACACCACTGCTGGCCCTCCCTGTCCAGGAATCGAACCCCAGTCTCCCACGTGACAGGCGGAGATGCTATACTACTATACTAACAAGGAAGTAAGGACACATGTCTGGAAAGCTCCTACTGTAAGAGGACAATGATCCACTTCACTGTGAGGATTCTGGGCCTGATAGATGACGTGATGAACCAGTTTAATGAACGTACAAGCTGGTATTATCCGACAGCTAGACTGGTAGCGGGTAAAGTGTATGCGGTGTAGTATTTATAGCTCATTCTACTATGGGGAAGATGGAATGGTACTAACATGATGCTGGCATGGGCCCTCGTGCTCGTCACGATGACCATACACAGCTCTCCCTGCACCTTGGCCATGTCATCACAGTAGACTGCTTCGCCTGTGGCCTGGTTAACGGCTGATCGGTGCATGAGGGGTCGTCCCACGGGGTCCACACTGGGCTGGTCCTGGGGCACTTCCTGAAATGGTTCATATCAGTGCCAGCTCCCTCACATGATTCATGGTGCAGACATAGACAGAGAGGGACAAAGAGCTCGCACAGACCTGGAATTCCTGGACACAGGGCTGCAGCTGTTTCGGCAGACCCTGAATGGCACTGACTATTTCCCTGGGTACATCTTCCTGGATGGTGCCCTATAACAGGGAACAGGCCCAAGAATAGTGAATGATGGTATTTCCCTCACAGGATCACTAATAATAAGCTTGATCGCAGTAAACAGTTCTACTACTTTAATTTGCATGCTAACTAGGAATGATGCTTATCATGTAACTGGCTTAGTTATAGGGAAAGGCTCAATTTATTTACTAATGTAGAACAAGCAGAATAGTGAATATGAGATATGCAAGTTGGCAACTGCATATGTGTGAAACATGTAGCTGCACTTTGAAAAGCACCATGTGATACTGGAGTGGTTAATGCTTAATTAGAGCCAAGGTGATTGTGCCAACATCAGGAATTAAACAACAGCTAATTGTGGCCTGCAGTAGAATGGAGCTGGGTTCAGGTACGCCTACCATCTCTCTGAGCTTCTGCAACACATGCAGATTGAACTTGAAGAGGAAGCTGAGAGTAAGGGCTCTTCGAAACTCCACCTTCCCCCCTGGAGCAGAGGGCGGGAGGGAGATCTCCTCCAGGAGTGCTGTGTAGGCATCGTTCAAGGTCTCCTCATTCCAGGGCCTTTAAGGACAGCACCGTGTCATGAACACCATCTGCTAATACTTGGCATTTATAAATTCATATGGAACTTGGGGCTCTCTCCGTTAAATACAGACATACCTGCCAATGACGTGCCGACAGGTTTTGGTGGCGGCCACAGTGCAGGGCCCCACACCTCCATAGAAGATGCTAAGGTCCTCCACCATGCAAGCGCCCGACCTGAACCTCACCCGCATCCCTGCCGTAACTGTTGCCAGGGCATTCTCTTTCCGTGGGGCTTGCCGAAACGCCTTCACAATCTCTCCCTGGAAGGAAGAGGGGAACTCATGACGTCTGAACTGGCCAGGTCATTGATTAAGAATCTAACATAGTTCTCTGAGGTAAGAACCAGTGCTAGCCAACCCCCACCTTCTGAGGGGAGGGGGCAATTTAGCCAGCCAATTTCACTTTGACTCCAAAGATGAAGCTTGCCAAGGGTACCACATGGGCGTCGACCAGTACTGGAAAGAACATTACTTTATTCTATCCCATTCAGAAAAACTATCCTTCCGATTGTCATTCAAGCTTTTTTTTCTTGAACATTGATGTAATTATGAATTTTTCAAACAGAGGCAAAGATCTGTTGTACTTCTAGATCGAACTTATTTTTATCCCAGTACGTACCCGTTTAATGTCTCCATTAAGGTAAAAATAAGCTTTTACTTCTGCATGCCAGTGGAGAACATCACTGGAATGTTATTAGGTCTATGAGATTTAACTTATGAGGCTCTGTCTCATATTGGCCTCACAACTTCTACTGAATTACATCAAATCAAAAGAAAGAGAGTACCCAGGATCCCTCCCTTCATGTGGACATGATTCGCCGTCTACCAACACCTATGGCAGCTTCAGCGGTCACTGCAAGAAGGAGACCGTACAGCTCCATCACATGATATTTCACTGAAAGGACGTCCTACCTTCTCAGAAACCGGGATGAAAACTGACAGCACGACATCTTCCGGATTCAGCAGTGTTTTTCCGAACCCAGTGAAAAAGTTTTCATCCATTGGGATTTCCCTTACTCCCCCTGAGGATGGACAATGCATCATTTAATAACGATGGGCTTGTTTGTTTTTGATAAAATATGTATTGTGATATAAAATGAGGTTGCACTGAAAGCCCTATTTCTAGGTAGACAGAACACAGACAAGCATGCTTACCGGCAGGGGTGTCACTCAAGATTTTGGGCTTGATGAAAATATATGTTCCAGATTTTTTAGTGCCACAGTCACTCAGGGGCCCTTGGAATCACCCCAAGTTTCCCCCCCTTTACGGTGCCCCAGCTTACAGGAGCAAACTTATTAGCCTGCACTGGCTAAATGTAGATTTCTGTCATTCAACATCAATGGCCATTTGTTAGAGGAATACTTCGATTTAAAAATGTTGGATAAAATACCCGGCTTGAAAGGGATGGAAGTGCAAATCACACATTATCACACAACGTATCACCACCAGCTCTTACTGACCTGCCAATGCTGTCACCACTAGGGGTGTAACAATGCACGTTGCATGATATTTCGTGATTCAAAAATATGACAATGTGCATTGTAGGGCTGTATCAATGAACATTCTGACATATTCCTATTACTCCTTCTAGTGTCAGGACAGTAGGGAACTGCTTGTTTAAAACCACACTTTGAGTTAAGAGATTTAGACTTTATTTATTTATTTATTTGTTTGTTGCATTTTGCACTGGAATTTGCAGAGTAAGAAAACAACTGTATGTATATGTTTTTAAAAAAATGAATATTATGTATATTTTTTGTGGAAAATGTATATGCCTAAAAATGAATAATTATGAACTGTTAAATCTTGGTTTGTTTTCTGTCTTATTTTGGTGAATGAATTGTGAGTGCACCAAACCGTGAGCCCTAAATCGTCTATTGAGCCAAAGAGTGAGTAGACTGTATCATTACAACTCTAGTCACTTCTTATCAAGCCTAAGAGCCACTAACCTTGTGAGATAATCCTTAGGACGCATCTTCCAGCAGATAGTACAGGGTTCAAGTCAGAGTTTGGATAGGCGCTGACAATATTGCCCCCTAGAGACTGAAACATTTATAAGCACACACACACACACACACACACACACACACACACACACACACACAGATGTTCAAGCTCCACAGAGAGCTCAGGATTTATATTACTATGAAAGCACCAGTAATGGATTAGAACATCAGTCTTCCCTCCCAAGATGCCAGGAAACACTTACGGCCACGTTACGGATCTGCAAGCCTCCCAGACGGCCCAGCTGCTGGACCAAGGCTGAGAAGGTCTCCACCTGCTGCAGGGGGAGCTCCAGCACCAGCTTCTCCAGGAGAGCCTTCACAGCAGACAGGGTGCAGCCAGCCCCCACCCACACGCCTGCATGGTCAGACACAAGGGAGTGTAGATCAAGCCTGAAGGTCTCTGCTCCGCTGAAAGAAGGCTGAATATGGGGGAAGACTCACCCTCTGGGGTGTGAGTGATGTCATAGAGCTCTGCGACTCTGGTAGGACAGATGATCACAGGGTGCCGGGAGCCTTTAAACTTCATGCTTGGACCTTATTGAGAATGGCAGACTTTGATGGTCAACTCCTACCTACAATACAATGCTGTGGAACAAATTACCTATATGATGACAAAGATGCTGGAGTGATCCTCTGGCCAGGAGCACAACATATGATGCAACTGTTTGAGTTTGTTGGTAGATAGTTCAGGTCCAGAAAGTAAAAATCCAGACTAAGACTTGGTCTTGAGGTCTTGAGAAGAGCCAGATGGACTTACCGACATTAGTGTTCCCCAGGATGAGTGGGGCCTCGGGGTATCTGCCTTTGAGCTGGACCAGCTCTTCCAGGGACACAGGGGACACCCAGGTGGTCCGCTCCCCTTGAAAAGTCTGTGTGCTTGGCCTCTGGGACTCGGCAATGAGCTGTGATGAGAGGAATGTGCAGGAAGGTCAGAATGGTGATGAGGATGATAAACATTCAGACCTGCAGGGCTTCTCTTCACTTGGACGAGACAGTGAGACCCAGCGCCCCCAGATATCACCCTTCACTTCATGTGGGACCCTCTCAGCTCCTTGCAGACCAGCACGATCACCATGGACACCAACATTAAAGCCAAACCCACTCAAGTGATTGTGCACTAAACCTTTATTTACATTTTTTGCAAGGTGGGTGGGCAGCTCTCATTTTAGAAATCACCCCCCAAAAATGCCTTGTCCTTACGATGAGCTCTGGAGGAAAGATAAGCTCCTGAGTAGGGTCCAGAGGTTTAAGGTCATCCTTACTGAACAACGCAGGACCAACCTAGAAAAAAAATATATTGCATTTACCACTAGGTCTCACCCTCTAAGATTAAACAATGTCCTTCCAAATCCTCCTTCAAAGAATTTGGAAACTTTTTTCAAAAATAAGTGTACAGTAGGTGAAAATCTGTATCCAACCATCATGATGCTACAAACTCACAAGAATGGCGCTCATGAGTTTTTACTCACGTTTTTGTCATTTGCAGAGTCTCCACTTGCAGAACATCCCTCTGTGCTGTTGACTTGGCAGCAGTCAGAAATCTGTGTAGAGAACGTATTAATCTTAATGTTTCACGCTGCTGCAATCCCAGCTCCATTTTGATCAGTGAGTAGCAGACCAGGAGCTTAGTCTCACCCCGCAAAACGTCCTGAAGCCGTCGATGATGGGACGGTACCCAGTGCATCGACACAGGTTACCTGCCAAACACAGGGGAGAGAGGAGCCCACCATCACAGGTCAACATTCAGCACTTGAGTATATTGGTTTGGATGTTGCTGGGGGGACAGGATGGGGCTCAGGTTACCCGCAAGGGCCTCTGTGATGTCATCCAGAGTGGGCTGGGGCCGGGTCCTCAGCAGGGCGTACGTGGACATCACCATCCCTGGGGTGCAGAAGCCACACTGGGAGCCGTGAGCCTTCGCTATGCGCTCCTGTAGTGACGGGGGGGGGGGCAAGAGGCGAGTGAGGTCCCCGGGGGGGCCGGAGTGTGTCCTACACGTCAAACACACTTCATTCTTCTCAGACATGTCAGGGGGCACTGGCGGCGTCTGACCCCTTTGCTGTACGGATCTGAGTGCGGGAGCAGCTCTGTGCCCACCTGCACTGCGTGGACCCTGGTCCTGCAGCTACCGAGCCCTTCGGTGGTGGTCACCGCGGCCAGGTGAAGCTGGCACACGGGCAGCAGGCACGCGTTGGCGGAAACATGGCTGCTGAGTAAAGGAAGCCCAACGAGCTTCAGTGACGTCACCTGGCAGTGAGCCGTGTAACAGACGGAACAGAGAGAGCATGGGGCCAATTCACTGTGAGTGGATAACGAGCATAACAAGGCCTGGCTCATGCACGCGGGGAGGCCCTGGGTGAGGCCGCTGGCCACCTAACTGACTGGTCATACTCGACTTCAGGGTACACAAATACTGTGTATACACTCTTCTTCATATACCTATCAATTAATTAACCACAAAGTGTTAGTTACAAACTGATGTCATGTTTGTTCTTCATTAATGAATCATGATGCAACTTCTATCCTAAGTAGTTACTTAGTTATATTTGTTTCTATGTCTGATAATTCTGTAAAAATGAAGGAAGTACTGTAGGAAGAAATAATGAATAACACGTGAGAAATTGATCTCAGGTTTGTTCATCGTTAATGAATTGTGACACAGCATTTATCCCAAGCAGATAGTATATTTGTTACTGTATCTGTTAATTCTGTAACTCTTCAGTGAACTACTGAAGGAACAAATAATAATAACACAAGTGAAATCTCACATTTGTTCATCATTAAGATGAAAGATGTGTCATGATTCATTAAGTAGCGACTATTTTTTCATGATTGATCAGTAACTGAGTTCCTACCAAGTTTTTCTGCACCCTCAAGTAAAGTGTTACCAACTAGCCTTACTGCTACTGGTCAGCGAGCTCCAGTTACACCAGTAACACATCAAATATGACCAGACAAATCTTACTGACCAAGTAACTGCAAATCAGACTCTAAGCCACGTGTGAAAAGAGGTTAAAATCAGCCAAGATAAACAACAGCGCCCCCCCCAAAATGAGGCACGGCTCTGGGATGGTGGCAGGATACATGATGGCCTTTGTCTGCGGCAGGTACCGGGACACCATCACGGTGCACGCTCCACACCCACCACCTCCACAGCTGTGCTTGGTGCCCGTCAACTGGACTGGCAGAGCGGAGAGTCAAGGCAGCCCTGTGTGGGCGTGACATTCATCAAAGAACATGGGCCAGTGCAGGGATTTTGCCCATGCAGGCCCACCATACATGCATACCTACCATAGCATTTGTGGACTGGAGCGAGGCCCCCCACAATGAATTTGGGGTAGTGCTGTGTGGTATGACCAAAAATGTATATCATGGTATTTTTAAGATTCTGGCAGCTTCACAGTATATCATGGTATGTCCTCATGTTTACTTGACTGTTATGATTTCAGTAATTATTACTGTGATAAATCTGCTTAATTTGCTTTGTTGATATGCATTTTTGCAGACCAAATTATATTACGTGTAATTTAAATTTCCAGGTATAAACATAAGCAGTAGCTATAAATACTATAACATATATATACACTCAACTAAAGGATTATTAAGAACACCATACTAATACGGTGTTTGCATAGCGCTGAGAGCAACGAACAAAATTGTATACATCTATATCCAAGTATCTAGGTATTATGTATAATGTTTAATATTACGTGTTCCAAATAGTGACATGTGTGCGCCCACCGTGTGCAGTATGAGTAGTGTCAGAACGGCTAGAACTGTGGGCATAAAAATTCTGTAGCACAGCTTGGTATTTGTAAAAACTATAGATAAAAGGGTGGCCCATTTAAACAGCGTTGTTTTATCTTATTATTGCAGCTGGGATTCCTGGGATTACTGTTTAACATGGCCTGTGATGTATTCATTCATCTAGTTAGCCAAAACCATGTTTCAAAAATGAGAGTTGCAAAGTAACAGAAACAGTCCATTTTGAAGTTTAACCTCTTCAATTCATCAAAAGTGGATGTGTTTGGATTGTGGGCAGAAATCTAAGAAAGTGGGAGAACATTCAGCCAGGCGGTGCCTGCTTTTACACCTAGTTACCCTATCTATGCAGATCACATGCCATGTTAAACAGTCTGGGCTCATCTTTACAAATTTTATTTAATTATTATTGTTCATTACCATTTGCTGTAAGCTCGTTATTCCATTAATAATGTGAGCCCCCTGTGCCATCACCCCTAGCTATGGGGGAAGTCAAAAAGAACATTCTATTGTACCTGTACTCATACTGTGTGCAAATGGAAATAAAGAATTACGATAGATGAATACAATAAAATATTGAACTCATGTTCGTTAATCATTAATGAATCATAATGAATCATTTATCTCAAGTAGCTACTATATTTCTTCATGAAACACCACTCTCATGTTTGTTAATCATTAATTAAGCCCAATGCATCTTTTCTCTTTCGTAGTTACTATATTAGTTCATGAGCTGTACTTCAGTAGTAAATAAGTAGTACATGAGTTACTACTCATGAACTAAGGATCACCTAACACGGATGGTTCCCAGCTGCCATACATCCGCACCCTGAGGAGATCGACAGCTTGATACGTTGTTGGCTTTTCATGACATCAGGAGTAAAGGATACGTTTTTCCCGGAGGTAGAAGACCAGCATAGTTTCTGGGTCGACATTCTCCTCCACAATCTGTTGTCCATAAAAGTACAAAGTGAAGAGCACAACTGGGTCATTCCATTTTAATTCAACAAAGTTTTTGCATCACCATTTAGATTTTGATAAAATTTGGCATGTGAATTAACATAACATTCAGAGCTCTGGAAGCCATTTCTTTTTTATTATTATTTCCCTTTGAGATGCAGTGCCTTTTCTGCACCCCCGGGTAGCAAATTATATATAATTCAGAGCATTTCCTTATGAGCTGTAACTTTTTTTAACCACGCATTGGTGCAGCGACAAACATTCATGCAGAATCGCTTTTCCTTTTATTAATTTAGAAAACATGCACACAAACATTTCGAATCATTAAACACTCGCAGAGTCATGCTGCAATAATGCCAAGAGAAAAATGCACAAATGACAAAAAGTTATTCCCAGGATATATATTTTGAAATGCCACAGTTGTGCGTTTAAATCGCAGGTTCGCAAAGTAATGAAGGAATTACCTTCTTCCCGTTGACAAAGAAAAGCAGAGTTTCGGGGTTTCGCTTTTCAGCCATTTTCTCTTTACCAACAGAAACTCTGCAAATTAGATTCGTACGCCCACTTGGCCGACCTAATCGCTAACGTCGTACTCCCACGTCCAGACGAGGCTGAAGTTGGCTCCTTATTCGCAGCTCCTTATTCGGATTTTCCGGTCCACCTTAAAGGCTGCGCAACCAATTGCAGTTCTGTGTTAAACACTTTGAGCCAGAGAAAATTCACAGTATATGATGTCTGCAAGTGATATTTGTTAATTGCCTGGTTTAAAGTTGTATTCACCTTCAAATCCACCTGAGAACATGGCTCACATACAGATTGCTTGTCATTATGTAATGATTTCCAGGCAGGTGTTTTAGGGGTTAAACACTTTGAGCCACGGAAAACTCACTTCAGTCAGACAGTATATGGTGTCTGCAAGTGATATCACTCGTTACCTGCCTGGCTCAAAGTTGATTTCACTTTCAAATCCACCTGGGAACATAGACCCCTGAAACACCTGCTTGGAAATCATCACATAATGACACCCAATGTGTATGTGAACCATGTGCTCCGGTGGATTTGAAGGTGAATACAACTTTGAATCAGGCAGGTAACAAGTGATATAACTTGCAGATATCATATTATGTCTTTCTGAAGTGTTTTCCTCGGCTCAAACGGGCCCGGCTTCACAAGGCTGGCCAAATCAACCTCAGTATAGTTTTTTGTATATATAATTGCACCCCCCCACCCAAAAAAAAAAAAATCTTCCTGGCCCACGCTGGAGCCGGGCCTGGGCTCAAAGCATTTAATAAGTTAATACGAATCCGAAAACAGAAGTTCTGAGCGTAAGCCCCGGTAAATAAGTCCCCTAAAGGCGCAAGAGCAGAAGTGCAATCAGTTGCGCAGCATTTAAGGTGGACCGGAAAATCCGAATAAGGAGCCAACTTCAGCCTCGTCACTTCCAGTTAGTCAAAGACTGAAATTTCCCTAAAAGTTATTATTTTTTTGCACAGCGGAAATATTTGTTTGTTGTTAGAAAAACTTGGCAGTAACAAACAGCGACCTCGTATGATTAAAAATTCGGTATCACAACACAGCAGTTCGATCCCCACCCCTGAGTAGAAGAAAAGGAAATGTTAATTATATACTAGGGTGTCCATATAATCCATGTCATCCCGGACGCTTTGAGGTTTTACAAACTAGTTTAAACCTGAAAGGCTCCTTTGCTTGGCTAAATAGCTCAGTTCTTCTTGTGCTTTGACTGGTTTGTTTCCTTGATTGAAAGCCGTTTCATATTAATATTAGTGACACTTGCGTGATTATAGGAGACCAATCAGCACACAGCAAGAACGCAGCGCTTAAGCAAAATCCAGGTCCCTCTGATTGAAATGGCAGTTTGCAAATCCTGTCCTAGCTCAAAATGTCGGGGATGGCATGGTCATCCTATATATTATATACTGAGTATTCGGACGCGTTCTTACGGTGTTGCTTTGTTTCGCGGTTTTAAAAAAATAACTTCCGTGTTTGTGCCAGTTTTTCCCCGCGCAGAGATGCAGGTTGTCATGATGCATAATGGGCGCGTCTAGTATTTCCAGTTCTGGACACACGATGGCAGCATATTCAAGAAATGCAGATACAGGAAATGGTGCCTCCTAAGTCTCTTAAACTGCGTCAAGTGCGCGTTTCATTGCGTCACTGGGATCAAATACTTCATCTTATCTTCAGCTTGCATGACAGCTTGGCAGTTTACATTACACGAGCAGTCTGAAATGGATCATGTCAATTCTTAAACCACAAACAGTTTAAAATGCTAACACACACAAATATGTTTAAAAACATTCAAAGTTTACCGTCATCCAGTATGTATTACCTATCTACCTAACTAAAGTGCATGATTGAATATTTAAAATATTTAACAATTACTCATGGAAATGATCATTTGTCTTTTTGTATTTCTTTGGTAAGTGGGGAAACAGGTTAAAAAAAATGCTTTTTTTGTGTACATCCATAATGTAAAGGTGGTAATAGTTATGAATGTTAGAAGGTACTCTACTGTGTTGGGTACTCTAAAGGCATTTGTGAAAAAGAAACCGATGGTAAAAGTAATAAAAAAAAGTAATTTAAAACTATATGGAAGGAAAAAAAAACTGACAGGTTTGATCCCTTGTGCTTGATTGTGTGAGTGCGACTTAGGTGGCAGTACGCCATGAGGGTGAAGGCCTTCTGCATTCTCGCCTCATGCCCATCTGTGCCTCCATACCCACAATGCCTCCTTGCTCTCCCCTTCCTGGGCCTCCCTGTCACAGCCTGTCCACCCCCTCTTGTGATCAAGCGTTAGCTGCTTGCTCAGGTTGAGACACGTTTGCATTTCGCTCGCGTTACCACAGAAGCAGCAGAACGGAATGGCGAGCAGAGGTGTTGTGGGGGGGTCCCTGATCAGAAATGGAAGACAGGGCCAGGAGGAGGACAGCACCCAGATGTACCCGTGACATCACACACTTGGTTTCGCTGTCCTAGTTAACAGCTGATGTTCTGGTGCATAGGTTGAAAAGTCTGCCCCCCTCCCCCCTAAACCTTAATAAACTAGAGATAACAAAAGATTTTCTCAGGAAACTCTGTGAGCACAAGGTCCGAGTCTCTGTCAGGGAGTGTATTCCTCTTTTCGTCTGTGCTGTTTGGTGTTAAGGAGCTTTTCCTCCCAGGAAGGTCACTATAACAAAGTATCTGAACCCTAGTGCCTTTTCCCTCTCAAACCCCCCACCCCTTTCTCTCCTTCCCCACACACATGATTATAACACCACGACACCACAGGGAACTGCTGAGTTGCTGTTATCCAAAGTGACACTTACACACATCTGATTATATGGTTGCTACACAGCGCTTCTTTGTTTGCCGCTGATAACAGATCACTGGGGATAAACACACGCAAACACACCGACAAGCACGGACACACACACATGGACATGCGCGCTTCAACCCTGACACTCCTAACAATGAAAACCGTGATAGCAGCATTCATGAAAGGTTTTAACTGGAGCCTTGCTTTTCTCCTGCTTCTGTTGCCCATGCAGGTGTTTTTGTAAAAACACTAAACTGTGATTCATCTGGAAGATTGGTGCCGCAGGCTGGGCCCTGATGTCAGGACTGGAAAACATTGGCACAGCTGCCCACGTGGCTTCCCCCATGGTACCGAGCCCCTGAGCCCGCAAATGGGTTTCATCTTCAGCCTCACCATTAGGTTGGACCTTTAGGCATCAGGTACGGAGGTCTATGCCTGCGATAGGGCTCCACGAAGTCCTGGCTCACTCTTGTTGGAACACTCATGACCTGCTGTGACTTGTCGACACAGAGCAAACATCTGGCACACTAAAACATAGCCTCGTTTGACAGCCCTGCGTATGTGGCATGTGCAAATGGCAGGCGGAGTCTTGCTGGTGTCACATCGAAGTGCAAGACCTTCTGCCTCAGAGCAGAATTACCTGGAAGAGCTCAGATAAATGAAACCATTCCTCCAGTTCACCGTGGTGCGTGTGCTGTTCTCCGAACTGAATCAAGAGAATGTTCCGGGTTGTCTGCAACCAGTCCTACTACCTAAAGATGCTGGGAAAGATAGTTAATGAAGTCACAGCCCTCCAGAAGTGAGGTGAAGTAGCTAGGGGCTTGTTTCTTTTGCTGTGTAGAGGTTTCACACCTCTGCACTGTGTCGAGGATGCTGGCAGTTTTGCCGATATTTCTCTGAAGCGGTAATGATCAAATGCATTCCGGACACAAGGTGGCACTACTCTTTCCTGTAAAGGCTTCCCCAGTAATGGCTCCACAGTTTTGTCTTGTGAAGGGCCGGCCGGCTGTGAAAGACGTGCACCCAGTGAGCTGGTTAGCAAAAGGGTCACCCCCGCATTAGAAAGGTCATTTACAATCGACCACAGAAGCCTTTTCTACTCCATGACTGACATTTTATACCAAACAGATAAACCCTGACTGGCAGATCCATGGTATCCATGGCTCTCATGCCTGTTGGAAGACACTGGTTGGTTTTTGTAGCACTGTGCTGCTTAGCAGGTTAGGATTTTGTGTCTGTGATCAGAAATGTGATCTCACTGTTGTGCCCAGAGCAAGGTTCTTAAAACTTTGGTTTTCTCCAGAGATTAAAGATGTGTTGATTGATACTGAAATTTTGATCCAAATGTTTCATTTTGAGAAAATATAGATTTTTTAAACTTTGGAATTAAAATGCTTATATTGTAAGGAGCAGGACATGAGTTACTACGAGGCAGGTAGTAGTAGAAAGGGGACTTTCTGGGTCTTCAACACTAGTGACTAGGGAAATGGAACTGTCAATCTTTAACACATAGCCCATAGTTTTTGCCGTCAGGGTTGGGCAGTACCGAGTATCAGTATTGGTATTGGCTATAGCAGTCTTGATGTTGAAACGAGACAGTTCAAAAGGAAAATCAGTGGTATCGCCCATCCCTACCAGGGACAGGCTGACTCTGCTTCCTCGAAATGTATGTCACTTTGGATAAGAGCCTTAGCCAAATAACTAATGTGTAATACAGTATATCAACAGTGACCATGACTGCACTCCATCGAGAATCACAGCGGGGTTACTCTATAGATGCAGGCGCTGGTCCTGGAGGACCGACACAGTGTGGGTTCATAAGGAGTGTCGACAGTCCACATTCAGCCTTTAATTGTTTGTGCGGAGGGTGCTTGCATATCTGTAGCTGCATGTGTCAGCACTCTGTGAGGCGGAGGGTAAGGTCTGTGTTTCTTTGAGAAGGTCTTCAGTTATTTTTGCTTTTGTTTCTTTATTACTTCTCAAGGACTTACTGCTAACAGTGTTTTAACTCAGCTAATTATGTTCTACGAGACGCTAAAACTTGAATAGCGATTCAGCTAAGCGGTTGGTTGGGTTTAATGTGCTCCTTCTGCCTGTACTGCGGGGGCAAAGCATCCAGGCGTTTAGGTGATCTGTATTTCTGTCTGGGCTCCAGTGACTCATGCGCAGTACTGTGTCTAACCCCCTGATAATGAAAGATTCCGCCAACCTCGCTATGTGAGTTTCAGTGCACACTGCCCTCCGCGGCCATTACAGCCTGGCCCCGGGACCATCCTCGGGTCCTGTCCTACTCGCACACGCTTTCATGAGCATTTCGAAACAGGCCTGCTTACATATTGATGGGGCCTGGCAACAGTTTACTATTTATGTAATGTGTCAATGTATCCCAAAACGATGGCAAGAAAGTGCTGAAATGTCATTTTCACAAGGGCAGACACCCGGGACATTGATAGAGGTTAGTGGTTAGTATTAGCTTGGTCTGGAGAAGGATCAGCAACTGAAGGCTTGCAGACTCACTTCCCTGAGAGTCCTCAGACACTGGGTCTCACTAACTGTTTCTCATTTGCAGGTCTGTATTAAACATTATCTGCCCTCATTGTGAACAGGCTGGCAGAGGAATTGAAATCAGCAGACCTTAATCCCCGTCGTCACTGATGTCTCCTGACAGGAATGATACTTTTTATACAAAGTGATGAAATCAGGGTCAGGGGCCTTGCTCAAGGACCCAACAGTGAAATTCCTCTGCCAGTGCTGGGATTTCAACTATTGACCTCCTGCTGACAGGCACGTCACCCTAAGCCACTGCACCACTCACCGCCAATTCTAAGTGCCATTTATATCTTTAGGCATCTCAGTGAGTTTGGAAGCTGTCTTTGCCCTGGAAGTTCCTGTTACGCATCACTCCTAATAGGTGCTCATCACTTGCCACCATGTGAAATTTTAATGATTCACATAGATCCAGGATCTTCAACAGGGAGTATTTCCTGGAGGAACTGTTGGGGGACCTGTGCATCATTGTGGAATGGCAAACTACTTTTTTGTAAAATTTTATTTATGCCTATAATTAAATTGTATGTAAACTAAAAGCAATAATAAGCCAAACCACTGATAAATAATAACTGTAAACTGCTCTATGAATTAAACAGGATCTCTTCTCTCCTCTCAATGTCATCGTCCAGCTTCCCCACCGGGACAGCAGAGACTAATTTAACAAGCCGAAAACACACTACGTTAATGAACAGTCACGCGCAATGTTATTAATGAGGTGTTATCCAACAGAATGCTCATGCTTGTGGTAATATTGTAATTTGTTCATTTTATCTATTAGTATGCTCATATACTGTATAACCTTCACTGCAATATACTGTGTTTGGTCCACTTAATTCGCTCTGCTTTCTGTCTTGTACTTTAAATACTTGTATTAAAACACAAAAAGAAACCATCTACCAGTTCTACCAAATACACAAAAAAATCCTAAAATCTAACAATTATAAGTCTCAGTCAATAATATTTATAGTTTTTTGTATTATAAGCATCGAGACAAAATAAATGTTATCAGGGTCCATTGTATATATTCATAAATAAATAGGTTAATATAGTTAATGCTCTTGTTAATATAGGTCAGGCCTAATCTGTAACACAATTTTATAAGTGTTAAGAAGGGGGGCCCTACTCTGTCTCTCTGCCCATCAAGGGGTCCCTGGCCTGAAAAAGGTTGAAGACGTCTGATAAAGATGGATGGAGTGAAAACATGCACCTTCATGCCATGGCTTGTTATAGACCAACCACCATATCGGGAGTCTCAGTTCACTGCCCAAGCCAGAGACTCTGAGCTGTAGCGTTTGAACGTAACATGAGCTCTGCCTAGTCGCCAGAAGCCTCGTCTATCCCGACACAGATTATCAGTGCTTCCGGAGCACTCTCTGCTGAACACCTACCCCAGAGATTACTATGCACAAAGCTGCAAGCGGGCTCTGCAGATCCTGCTAGAAAGTACCAGTGATAAAGCTGAAACAGGGAGGCACCCAGGACCGTGAAACACGAGTGGCACATACCTGCACGTATTTGCCAGTATGTAACTACTTACACCTCACTTCCAGAAAGAATTAATCTAGTAGATGGCCAAGGGCTTATCGTGGTGATATTGCACACTACACAAACATCTCTTGCACACTACACAAACCTCTGGACAGGAGTAGTCACAGATCTGTGCGTCAGTTTGGGCAGGGCTGTTGGGGTGGGATAAGGTTTTTGGGTAATGGGGTTTAAACACCACTGATCAGACTTAATTGCATTCAGTCGGAAAGCCATCGGGGAATATTTTCATGGATGGCAGGGTGGGTTGGGGCGCTCAGACAGGGGTGTTTTTGTCACTCTAAAATGTATGAAAGATCATGTGGTAGGTCTGTCTGTGTCACGAACGGGCAGAAATCCACAAACTTCGATTAAACATGGCTGGCACAAAGCGAAACGAGCATTCAAAGCGCTGCCTCTGGACTTCAGCGAACAAGAGAAAGCATGCCTACGTGGACCTTGTGTTTAACTTGGAACCATTTCACTTTCCTGATTAGGACTAATCTGATTATAAGCCATTATTTGAAAGGATGTCATGTGACCCTCCAAGGAAGGTCATTACGGCTAAGTCAAGGACTTTCGGGATGGTATAACAAAGTCGCCGCCCTCTCAGCAGTAAAACGTCGGAGTCCCAATGGACAGGGATGCTGCTGCATGTTTCCCAGCGGTCCTCACAAATTCATCAAAGGCCCTTTTTAAATCCAGACCATTCCCTCTGGGAAGAATGTGCACTCTCCGTACCCCAAACCTCAATACTTTACACCAGCAGGGGTTTTCCAATTATAAATCCTCCCCGCTGTGGTTGAGAAGCTGTGCACTCCTATATGTTGTACCCAGTATCCTCCCCCCCCCCCCCCCCCCCCCCCCCCCCCCCCCCCCCCCCCCCCCCCCCCCCCCCCACCCCCCCCCCCACACCCCCACGCAACAACCCCGCCCCCCCCCCCCCCCCCCCACC
>JAODKM010000001.1:50121487-50132040 GCA_026780845.1 Petrocephalus sullivani
GCTAAGCGGGAAATCCCAATATCACATTATTTTGTGCGTAAAAACACCCTAGCAACATAATATGGTGTGTTGACCAGTTTAATGAGCCACAAAGTGACGAGTGACGAGCTGGAAGGCAAACAAATCCCAGGGCCTCCCAGGCAAGTCAGCGCTTTTTAGAGAGCAGGACATGACTCCCTGCAGCTGTGGCAAGGCTTGTCGGGGTCATCGTTATAGTGCGGGAGCTGACACTCTCCAGCCTCCATCCACATCCCAAAGCTCATGCTTCATATAGCATTTCACTTACTTATCGATGTCTTCAGGCTCACAGGAGGGAAAATGAAAAGGCACACCCCTCCTCTGACCCTCTTCATCTGCGTGCCACATCCCCTGCAGAACTCTTTCATGGGATGGGGTGGGGGGGGAGTAGAATGGAAAGCAACTCTGGAGCCCTTTGGTTTGCAAATTACAGCTAGATGCTCCAATCGTCCTGTTGCTTTGGATATAGCTGTGGTGGATGGCTTCGGCTGGGTCCAGAGGCCTCCTTGGCGCAGAGCCCCCCCATAACCAGGGAGAGGGGAAGGGGACAAGGATCGGCTCGCCATTTAGAGGGTGTCGTTTATTAACCAGTGTGGCCATCTGCAAAACTGTGTGCATGATTCCAGTAGCTGAGGTCAGAATGAGTTTGCCATCTTGTTTTGTTCATAGTTTAGGTCCCGGTTAACAACATTCCTCCAGCGGCTGGATCCTGGGCAAGAGTGGACATCCACCTCTCAGATCACAGGTCGCCGGTCACCTCCCCCCATGTACCAGCACCAACATGAGTCCAGTCTAACAAGATCTCAGAAGAAACCTGGTCTGCAGAACTCAGAAGAATTAAATGTTCATGGATTCATGAAACTAGTTATAGGCTTCGTTGAACCAGAGGTGATCCTGAGCACAAAGTGGCCCCTCCCCAGGTGCAAGAAACTCCATAAATTGTGATTTTCCCCTCCCACCATGCTAATAAGGCAATGGTCCAGTGAGGGAGCCCAGGAGGGCTGTGGCCACACTGGATGCCAACCATAATTGAAGTTTCACATAATACTGTAAAAGTACCTGTGAGTGGACAGAGTGCCATTAGAGTTTAAGCTTAAAGATGTCAATGGAAAGCTTGCAGTCTGGATAATTTGTTTACTGATGACACGCCAGATGCGAGTTTTTTCATGAATGATCCTGCTTCTTTTCAGCCTCCTGGGAGTATGGGGGAGCGCTTCACACCAGTAGTAATCATGCTATCCATTTCCTCCCCAAAGACATGGCCCAGAATAGTCACCCGGTGTCGATTAAACGACACAGTAACGATAATCCCCTTAAAGCCAGCTTCTGCTACTTAATTCAAATGACGTGTCCTTGAAATGCTCTGTTTCAGCTTAAAAAAAAACATTCCTTGTAAAATCCAGTGAAGCGAAGCGCACTGGCTAAGTCAGCACTGGCAGACGGGCGACAGAAGTGTGCCGTTTATGGGTCCCAGAGTGGCGCTGTGGCTGTTAGTGCGAAGCGTTTACAATGCAAACACAGCTCCCGTGGTAGTACACATGTGACCAGTCAAGAAGTAATGGCTAATCTTTTAATGACTATTTTGCTGTTTTGATATGTGAGTCACTACTACTGCCCCACAATGCATTGCAACATGAGAAAGAGGGACAGCCTAGACTCACTAGGGAATGTGATTAAACTGATTAAAGTGATGTCAGTAATTACTAAGTTACATATGAATGAACAATTAGAAGGGGGGGGGGGGGTAACAAAAGGAGCGTTGCTACAATTGTTGTTTGACACAAAAGTAAGTTTGCTAAATGAACTATTTTACCCAGCATGCTTTTCACTACCAAGAAGTCTTCTTAGCCTAACAATATTTTTGGTTCTATTTTTGATGATGCAGAGCCGAGAACCATCACCGAATGAGTGCGGGCCATTCTTCATCTCCCCCAGGTATGTGGTTTTTTACAGTGGTGGGAGTAAGAATGTGAAGCTTCTCATGGAATGTGTGACATTCTTGTTTTTAAGCAAACTTCAGCGTGCTAGGTCACATGATAGCCACCTCTGAAGGGGAGTATTTAGGAATTGGCTGTGAAGTACATAATGCACATAAAATGTACATAAAGAGCTGGGGACTAGGGCTTTGCGATTATTTAAATACATTTTTACTAGTCACTAGCTGGAGTGAGGGGATTCCTTCACAGGGGGCACGACAGCATAGATAAGAGTCCCGTGATTGTCAGGCACATTCATGGACAGGCACATGTGCATATGGCCCTTTGCTGTGTCATGTGACTTGTGTCACCCAGTGCTGAAGCTGCTTTCTGCTCACCGTAAAGCTCTGTACAGACATCTCACAGGCTGCACCTTTTGACACGTGACTATGGTCCTCAAGCATCACGTACAAGCGGGCTAGAATAAACAGATAATGTATGGTGCCACATGTAGGTGGGGCGCACAGTTTATCACCAAGGGTTTCTTTAGAAAAGCACTTTAAACTTCAACATAACCGGTGCAGCTTATGCAAGAAGAACCACAATCTACCCCACAGACTGAAAGACCTCACAGGATGACTGTATATTGCATACAGTATATTTACTCAAAGCAGGCCACTTTGTTGTGGCTGCTTGTTAAAGACAATTATTTGTTTCTAGTCCTTCTGTACTCTGCTGACTTTCAATTATGTCATGTGTATGGGCCGTAAAAACAACCTCTCACTCGGAAACAGTCATATTATGAAGGTAGCCTGAGCACGGTGCCACCATTTCTGGGTGTTTTTGGGGTCTGGCTCAGAGGGAATGATGGATCATTCCAGGCCGGGTGCTCAACATTGTTTATTCAGCAGTTTGTCTTATTGACTGGGGGCTGTCCGACGGCCCGGCGTGACCCCACACCACTGAGATAACAGCTCCTAGGCCAGTGCATGGCGACCTTTCACCTAAGCTCCGTCAGCTGGCCGGGCCTGACATCTAATCCGGTCCTGAGGCCCACCCTCCTTTTCCTTTTTTCAGTGTGAGCTGGCCTCTGTATTTACAAGTCGCCATAAAAAATGTCACAACTATAAACTAGCACAGATGTACAGCCCTTTATGGAGTGTGTAAGGCTTAAAGCGTGTCGGGACATGCCTATACATACATGCAAACGCACGCCCACGCTCCCTGCCACTATCCTGCCATCGCTCATGTTTCACCTTCCGGAACCTCCTGCATATTCTGGACCTTCCTAACTGTGCTGTCCTTCCCAGTTTCTGTATACTTTTACTGTGAGGCCGGACCTCTGCATGGAATTGCTCACTAAGAGCTCACTTGTTTACAGGAGGAAATGCTTCAGGCAAGGCTTTCAATAAAACATCACATATTCCGGCAGGCAGACTAGGGCTGGTTTCATGCCCCCCTGCTCCGGGGCTCTGCCACCCACTTTTATCTTAATCCCCAGCCCACGAGAGCTGGATCCACCGCATGGAGACTCCCACCAACAGCAGTGGCTCCCAGACAATCCCAGATGTGACACGTAGCACACTCGCCACTCTGCCAGTGGACCAAACTCCCCAGCACATGCTCGTTCCCTTCCATCAGAACAGCCTTGACCCACCTAAGTCTACTATCAGCTTCTGGGAGTATCTGTGTACTCACTCCCAGGTGTCTGGGCCTCGCTGTGTTCCTCTGGTTGGAGCAACCTCACCTGATCACCCCCCCCCCCATCCTTGAAAGTCAGCTAAAGGGGGTGTGTCCTACACCCACTCTCCCACACAGTTGTGTTTCCAGAATCTAGAAGACACCTGATCCCGCTTCAATTATAACCATGTTGCTACCAGTAGCCCTTTAGCAACTGAGGAGCAACATGGAGAGCCAAGAGGACATTCCTGAAACGGTCATCAAAAGCACTCTGCAACACCTGCATTCCACTGAAAAACCTGCTGTTTAATTGGCTCTCCTGTGACAGCAGTAAGTATGGAGTGACCCACTCCGGCTCACAATGGTATTGGCTTCTGCGTAGGTCCTTAACAATCCAGCCAATCAAGCTTCAGCAAGTTCTGATGAAGCACTGAATGCTGATAACATAAACTAATCCACCCATTTGATGAAATGTCGAGATATTCGTTGCTTTCCTGATGTTACTCAGCATTAGGGGAATGCTGCTTAATTAGCGTTGGAAATTCTAAATGAGATGAAAACACCAGCATCCATACAGATCTGTACTTCTGCATTTTTCCCCGCAAATGAGTCTATATCAGGCGTGGGCAATCTTATCGCCAAACGGCTGGTGTATATGCAGGTTTTCGGGATAACCCTAAGGTCAGCTGTTAAAACCAAGGTGTGAGAATTCTTCATCCAATCAGTCCTTTAAGTGATCAGTTATGCAGAAAAACCTGCATACACACCGGCCCTTTGCGAATAAGATTGTCCACCCCTGGTCTATACCATTAGTGACTTTCAAGTATGAACATTTATATGTGTACTTATAAGCTGGTGTCTTGCACGCTGTCCCTTCTGCACTCCAGTGGTTGGGACTGTAACTGGTTAATTTCTATCTGTCGCAGGTGGGCCACTACAAACGTTTCACGGGGTTTAACGCAGTTTCCTGCCTTCTCTGTTTTCCGTCACGCGTCTTTGAGTGAACCTTTCCAAGCGTCTCACGTTGCCTTGAGAACACGACCCTGTGAACTCTCTCACCCCTCGGCCCCCACCGAGGAGCTGGAATCAAGCCCCGCCTCCTGGACCCTGACCGTACCCCCCACTGCCCTTCCCGGTCAACACAGAGCGGCTGTGAATTTCATCCCCCTAGTGCCAGCAGATGGTGAGTGTAATGTTCAGATTCAGGGTTACAGCGTTTCTGGGCTCTGATTACTGGTTGGCTCTCAGCCCACTCACTCACATGGCAATTTCTCCATCGCTGGGTTTAATCCACCCCCAGGTAGTCCAGGTGGAGAACCTCATTTCTGGGTCAACCTTTGGTCAGGCACTTTGGATTGCTCTGTTTTGTTGGTGGACCACTCGTGCCTCTTTCATGAAGGAAGCTTCGTGGGACCTCAGGTGAAGATGAAATATTAACATGGCCTCCTGCCCAACGTCCTTCTAACATACTCCTGGCTCAAAAAAAGTAATTAATTCATAAAATCTCACACACAGTGCATCCACTTAGGCTGCGTCCTCTTTTACATAACACAAAGTGTGGGGCTGTCTCACCCATGGGTGTGTGTGTGGGGGGGTTTCTGCTGCTAAAAATCCAGTCCTATCATTCAACTCCTTTCGGGGCTCTGGGGTTGGGCGGTGGGGGGGGGGCTTGAGGTGCCTCATCACAGTGACAGCCAATAAGGGACCGTTATAACAGCCCCACAAAAGCTGAGTCTTCAGCAGTGCAAACAAGCACCATGGCACCAGAATGCAGGGTCAGTGACTAAACAAACATGACCTTGCAGTGGTGTTTTGACACCTTCACTGTGCTTTGTGGGCCATGCTTCATTTTCTGTATCAGAACCTCTCAAAAAAAAAACCCTGCTGGATTTTCACGCCTGTCCAGATGTGCCGGGCCTCTGAGATTTTTCGTTAAAGCAGTGTTACATCCTGCCCCCTTCATCTGTGCGGTGCTGCTGGATCCGGCCCCACCCTCTCTGCAGAGCAGGGCCGTGACAGCACCACCTCCGAATGCCTGTATGGTTTGCTGTGAACGTTTGAAGTTGTTCTACTTTTCGGGGGACCCTGAACGTGTATGCTCTACCTCGCACCCATGTCACTGTGCTCAAGACATACGCGCTTCACAACCATGTCCCTGTGCTCAAGACATACACACATACGCACTTCACACCCATGTCCCTGTGCTCAGGATGTACGCACTTCACACCCATGTCCCTGTGCTCAGGACGTACGCGCTTCACACCCATGTCCCTGTGCTCAGGACGTACGCGCTTCACACCCATGTCCCTGTGCTCAGGACATACACGCTTCACACCCATGTCCCTGTGCTCAGGACATACACGCTTCACACCCATGTCCCTGTGCTCAGGACATAGGCGCTTACATGCTGCACTTTTCCAGTCCCATAGCACTCTGGATATTGCAGGTTGATCTTTCTGGAATCTCTCGGGGCAGTTTATAAGTGTAAATAATGCATCTGGAAATGAGCAGATGCTACTGGACATCTGCAGGTGTTCAGGTCGCGGCCCCAGAGGCCCCAGGGGCCAGAGTGCTTAATCCATGCCGGTGAGTGCCTATCTTCCGTGACATCACATCACATCCTTTCAATCTGCCTGACAGGCAGCGATGGCTCCCTCGGGACTGGTAGGAGTTATACCCGGACACTTAACATAACAGGCCAAAACAGGTGTGCGGAACGTAATTCCCAAGGTCGGAATTCTGCTGAACCGGAGCGTAAGCATTTTTAGGTTCAAACCCAGATTATTCCTTTGCTAGTTTATTTCTCTTGCTCCTATACGGCTTACACGTGTACGTGGGCCTTCACTGGAAGCTCAGCCTGGCTGCACATATGCTAACTCCTTAACAGACGAATGTTTGCAATGTGATTTTTGCTTCACTCATATGTTATGTGGGCAACAGCATTTGCTAAATAATATAAACGTAATGTTAATGTAAATGGTAGTGAACAGACTGATAAGACGTTCTTCCCCACACCTGTGTAGCTAGGGCTCTGGGTATAGTCAGTGCAGATGTGGCGAGAGCCCCACCCACCTTCATGGAGAGGGGGGCACTCCCAAAGATAGCCATGGTACAAAGGTTCACCTGCCAACACTCCTCCTGCCTGACATGCAGTAATCGCCCCCGTGTGGTATAATGGACAACAGTGCCCCCCCCCCCCATGGCAATTAAAATGCTAATGAGAGCCTCTCGTGAGCCAGATATGCAGACAGTTTGCAGATCACAGAGCAAAGCAAGATCATTCCCTCACAGAATCCACCAGGTGGGGGTGCTAAGACCTCCTAAATTTCCCTGGGGATCAATAAAGTAACTAAGCACCTATCTATGCACGTTGTTTATAAGTGAAACAGTACCTAAGGGACTCATTTCCTTGTAAAAAAAAACATGGCCTGCCTCTATAAAAACACGGCCTGCCTCTATCTCTTTTATAAAAACACGGCCTGCCTCTATCTGCTTTTATAAAAACACGGTCTGCCTCTATCTGCCTTTATAAAAGCACGGCCTGCATCTGCCTGCCTTTATTAAAACATGCCTGCCTCTGTCTGCCTTTTTAAAAAGATGTCCTACCTCCATCTACCTGTATAAAAACACAACCTGCCTCCAACTGCCTGCGTAAAAACACAGCCTGCCTCTTTCTGCCTTTATAAAAAATGGCTTGCGTCTCTCTGTCTTTATAAAACATGGCCTGCCTCTGTTAGATTGAATATACGACATAGGCTTGATCATAATACCTTATGTCCTAATTTAGTAGCATACTTCGTCTAGTTAGAAATAAAAGTGTACACACAGCCAGCTAATTAGAAATTGTGGCCATGGGGAATAAATCTAATTCTGTGACACACGATTAAATGTTTCTGACCTAGTGAGTGTTAACAGCTGTGGTTTCTCACCCCTCCCTATAGATCAGCTGGGCTGTGACCCGTCGCCCTGTTGCCTTGGCAACCTGTCGCTGCCTCTTGACCCTGCAAGCCTTTTAGGATGCTCCCTGTTGCTTTGACCCTGTCGTCTCACCATCCATTCATGCATACCACCACAGCATAGTAACTCCCTTTGAGAGTTTGCATAACTCAGTTGCAGCTTACAGATTCATGGAAGTTGGAGATTGCACTTTAGACATCCCAAAAGCTAGAGATTACATTTTAGACATCTTTGTTGGAGTTGGAGATCTCAGTTTTGATATTCCTCACATCCACAACGCTCCCTCTTTCCTCCCTTTACTTTGTTATTGTGGCTTCCTACTGTTGGATTAACTAACACACTGAGTAGAAATTGGCCATTTGGCATGCTGCCACACCAATGGTCCTAGGGTATGGGGTGAACCGGAGGTTAGCATAAAGCCTGGTTGATGAGTTCTAGATTTAAAAGTATACAATTCTTATCAAAATAAATTAGCTCCATTCCATTGCGGCTCTGAGTTCGGTGTTTCATGACAACAAAACCACATTGTACTTTACACCATACATATATTTTGGAAAAAGATATGAGGCATATGCCTCACTAGCCCAACCCTGGTGCTGCCACTGCGCTAAACTGAATTGGTTATTGCACAAAACAGTTAAAATAAACCAGCCTCTTCCCATGCCAGTCAAAGGCTATTGTCAGACAGTAAAGTCTTAATGCAGACTTCAAGCTGCGATCATCATAACCTGAGCATCGCAAGGGCCAAGCCTCAGAGATCTGGAACATCTCAGTGGAAGTCTGACATTGGAACAAAAGATCATATTCCTGCCAACTGCACCTCGTACAAGGACATAAGTAGAAATTTGTTGTGACAAGTTCTTTCCCCTTTGGCAGTGCAAAGCCTTGATATCTGACTTTATGAATAATTATGACATTATGAATTGTCACAGGGCTGGAGTTTGTGTTTGTCATTGTACATTAATCAGGCAGCTGTGAAAACCGCAGTATTATCGCTATTTTCACACAGCCCACTGTTAAACAGAGATTTCCGACATAGTCAAGTGATAGCAAATACAGTTCAGGAGGTAGGGTCTGAGTGGGAAATCAGTGGCGGTATTGACGCAGGACTCCATCATACATTTCTGCTTCTGTGTTTTATTTGCACAATGATTAAAATGTGTGAAAAGATGCAAAATAGAAGGTTCTCTCAAAATGTCTTGATTCCCCATTGAGGAGACTGGTGGGACATCTGTCAGCCTTCTCCGGGGACTCACATGGGTGGAGGGGGGTGCTTCTCCCTCTAACAGGTCAAAAAGGCCACAAGCCCTTTACCCCCTGAGCAGATGCTACTCTGCCTGGGACAAAAGGGTGTGTTGGGTAATCCCAAGGGTGGTGGGGGTAAAATCATACCCTGACACCCACATCTGCCCCAGAGCTGTGCCCAAGAGCAGGATAAAGTAAAGAATCCCCCCAACCCCCCCCCCCGATGATGGTCATGTCGCCTTGGCAACACGGGACTCTCCAAAACACACACACTAAAAAAACACATTGGGTGGTTTTGCGTTTCAGATGGAGCCAGTGGGTACAGGGGCACTTCTCAGGAGAATCCACAGAGAGCCAATGTCATGCATGGTAAATACGAGGCAGCCTAGCCGTCTCCTTTAGTGCGCAGAAGAAGTGTGGGAAATGAGCATAAGACCAATACAAACACAATAATAACCTGATCAACTGTGGCTGTCTCTCCTGGTTACGTGTTTGACCTGCAGTGTGGCAGCTCCGGCTTTTTATTTCCCTCATGGGAATGGAGAAGGCATTAGCATTACAGACTAATGGAAGTGCTGGATCAGTGTCGGGCAAAATGCTCCGCTACCCGCAGGAGGGCCACCCTCCAGCTGGCACTGACTCCTTTAGGACATTGGCCTGTTAAAAAGAAACTCAGAGTCATCGCGCCTTCGACATCTGAAACCAGTAAAAAATGTATTAAAACAATAGTAACTTAAACGTTATCATTTTTGTTAAAATAGGCAGGACCATTTGATTGGGGGCACAGGCCTAATCTGGAGCTTCAATGGCGCAAACATTCTCAAATTTAATTTGGTCATCAAAATGGCCATGAATAAATAAAGCAGGGCATCTGGTGTTAAGGGGGAATATTTGTGTAATAACAAGGGCTTACCAATGCGACCTCTGAACTCCCAGCATGCCTCTGTGCTAGACTGCAGGAAAGTACTCCACAGCATTTCTCAGTAGAATCTTATCACTGACCCAAGGGAATTTATTATGATAACTCAACAAAAAAAACACTTTATGCAACATCTGACAAATGTAGCCCTCCTGATATCCAGGTCAGGATCACACAGTGTGGGTAGAAGATGGAGGAAATGCCAATAGGATGAGAGAAAATCCGTATAAATTAGGAAAGGAGTAAAAGGAAAAGGTCTCTGAGGTCACATGACATGTGACCAACATCTGCTTGGTCATTTGTTCTCTTCCTCATCAATCCTAGAATGAAAAAACAGGACAGACCACATATGAACCCTAACCCATTAAGGTGCTTAGGTGAGATGCTGCTGGTTTGTACAGGGTGACTAACACGATCAGGGTGCTGCTAAACAGAGGTTCTCAAATTTACTAGCAGGAGCAAAGAATAGAAAAGCATCAATGAATCTCCCTCAGGTGGACAATTAGGCTGGGTGTTAGGAAAGCTGGCCCACCAAGTAATCCTGGCCTTAGGCACCCATAGAAACAAGGGCCTTGTTTCAGTGAGGACTCTTCGTGCGTTCCATTATCCTCGGAGGTCGGAGCTCGGAACTCGGAATAACGTCACATCTGCTAAAAACTCGGGGAAAACCGAGTCAGATGCATTCCACTTGCCAAACTTGGATCCAAGATGGAAGCCTCCAAGAAAGAGGCCCTTGCGCTTGCTCTTTCGGAGTACGAACGGCTCCAAGCGTATGCCGCTCACCGTAGCAACACATCTATCGACTACAATAACGCTGT
>JAODKM010000001.1:50141385-50152046 GCA_026780845.1 Petrocephalus sullivani
GCCTCCTCCAGCCGGTCCACGTCCACCGAGTCCACCACGTAGATGATGCCGTCCGTGCAGCGGCTGTAGGACTTCCAGAGGGGCCGCAGCTTCTCCTGGCCCCCCACGTCCCAGAAGTGACAGCTGATGCCCTTGGCGCTGCAGTTGCTCAGCTTGATCTTTTCGGTGTTGAAGCCGATCGTGGGCACCGTGTTGACGAACTCATTAAATTTCAAGCGGTACAACACCGTGGTTTTACCGGCGGAGTCCAGACCCAGCATGACAATGTGGAGAGACTGAAAGGCTGCGATGTTGGAGAAGCCGTTTCCCATCTTCAATGCGTTAAATCGGTTTACTCAAAAAAAGGCAACGTTGACACGACGGTAGCTGTTACGGGAGAACCAGGGATTCCAGAAGACAAAAAATAAAATAAAAAAAATGAAGATACCCGTAGAAAGAGGAGGCTCCAAGCCCCACCTGGGTGTCGTGATGGCACCGTACTGCTCAGTGGTCACCTTCTGCAGGCATGGAGATCGTCCCACATCTGCGCGCATCCAGCGGTGCGGCTCGCGCCGGCATCCCCATGCAGAGCACCGGTCAGGAACAGCGCTGCATTTCCCCGACCACAGATTAATGTATCCCAGATATCTACCGCATCACACCAGCCTTGCTGCTCCAGGGAGATCGCGGATTTGTCGCGGGGTGTCAAGATTGCAATATAACGCGCCCACCTTCTTGCGCCAACGAACGTCCCCTCTTTTGCGGTTAACCCCAAAGAAAAATATACATATATTAAAAACGAATATTATCCGTACTTCAATTCACGCAGGATAAAAGGGAGGCAGTCATCCGTCCGCGGACCGAGCGCAGCTCTTCCTCCCGTCACGGCGTAAGGCGCACTGGGGCTGGGGACTATCCGCTAGGACAGGAGAGGCTGACACCCGCCCACAGGGGCAGGAGAACTGCAGCTCACGCTCACACCCCCAGAGGCTGGGAATGCACGTAGGCAGGACACTTATGCGGGGAGACCGAAGTATAACTGAAATAACTGATGTTTGCACCAGAAGCGGAGAACATATCATTAATATTGCGGGGCTTGTGATTTTTAAATGCCTCAATGTATGTTTTTTTAAATACGCAAATATCTCAGCCACTAAGCATTTAACATAGACCCTGTCATCATGAAATAAAATTCTGCTTTACCAAGAGTAAGTAAAATTAAAAATATGAAACCGTACTGTGTAGGCCTACTACTATACACTAGCTGGACAACAGTAAGCAGGACACACAATCAGTGTGCTAAAGATCTTTTTGGCATTGTTATGCGGTTCATCGCAGTAAATGAAGGACAATATCCAGCTGTTGATTGTAAACATAAACTATATTAGATTGAACCATATTCCACAGAACCCGGTTTATAGGTGGACTTGCCAGCGCTTCGTACATGTACTGATGTGCACCTTAAGCTTGGAATAACATACTGCTCATTACCTACCCAGCCAATTAGAAACCCAAACCTCCAGGTAATAAGCAGCTGCTTCCAGTGACGGGTTACTGCATCACATCCACTCCCCTTTAAAGTTTATTCATAGACTGCAGATTGCAGCGGAACAGGGAGACAACATTATCATTTACACCACTTCACACAAATATGTAACACTTAAAGTAGTATAATTGGATAAGATATACTTTATTGGTCCCAGTGGGATATGTGTTAATGTAACCTGGAGGTGTGACGCAAGTAATTACTGATAATGAAATGAATAACAAAATAACAGAGAGGCCATTTGCATGTCACTGATTAGATAAAAAAACAACGATTTTATAGTAGAACAGCTAAAGGTACGGAGATAAGAAGGAAAACATATCCGAGCGTCCTACTGTTTGATGGATGTGTACGCGGCCTTGATTGAGTGTTTATATTTTGTCGCCATCTTGTGGACAGGATGGGAATTGAATATATGAATTTGTTCTGGCCCTCACGCTCAGTCTAAATAAAATCTAATTGTGTAGTTCGCCGCCTATTCCCTTGTCTACTTGCTATTTTTGTGTATTTGTTTGTTTTGAATCGGGGGCCAGAAACAACGAACCTACTCCTGGGTGTACAACAGGCTTCTGCCCTACGCTGCTTGGAATAAATTCCACTGTTCAAAGCTTTATCAATGGTTGTTTGACACTGTAAATTGTCCCCAGGGCTTTCTTAATCCAGACTGTATCCCCCTTTACAGACAGTCCACCAGAACTGACTCTCAAAGTGAATGCAGCCTCTGTGTCGACTTGGTATTACAGTTCCTCCATCACCCCATCAGTAATGTAGCCCATAGCTAGATGAGCTTAATAACAAGCCATCCACAGCCGTAACTAATGAGGTAGCCTATCCACCACGGTCCCGACACCCATGCTGAGCACTGACCTGGATACCTGTCTCGGACAGAGCCTTGTAGCAGTAGATAATGTCGCTCTAGAAAGAAAATATCAAAAAGAGGTAGTTTCCAATTGTTGTTAAGCAACTCTAGTTACTGATGACCTTTCAGTGCATAAGTCAGGTGTACAATACAAATGATCAGGCAGTGGGTGGCACTACCACTTCACCATGTGAGCTGTGTGTTGAATCTCCAATCCCAGCTGTCTGTGTGTGTGTGTGTTCAGGCTCAGCACGAATTTCCCCCAGGTACCCTGGTTCCTGTCTGCCATCTAATCATGTGCAGTTAAGGTGAACTGATTACTTCCTTGTAATGTGTGAGTGCACAGAAGTTCACGGTCAGTTCTGCTTGTGCTTCCGAGGACAGGATCTAAATCACTGCAACTTGGGCTGAGAAGCGAGTCAGAATGGATATAATAAATTCTATACAATATGCATATTGTCCACTAGATGGCAGAATTGTACCATATTGTTCTGAAAAATATCCACCTGGTCCAGCTAGAAAAATATACAGCGAATTTACTGAAATATTTTGGATACATATATTTTTTCTTGTTTTAACACCATTACGGAGCTAAACATTTTTAAGTACGCATTTTAATACCTTTGCATCTGATAACTTTATTACACCTGTAATAT
This sequence comes from Petrocephalus sullivani, assembly GCA_026780845.1. Taxonomy (NCBI): domain Eukaryota; kingdom Metazoa; phylum Chordata; class Actinopteri; order Osteoglossiformes; family Mormyridae; genus Petrocephalus; species Petrocephalus sullivani. The sequence goes on from JAODKM010000001.1 coordinate 50,144,426, forward strand.
TCAAATGTATATTTAAGAAGTGTTGTTAAATAATTCATACATTTTCCTCTGGCTTTAGTTTTGTTGACTTCTCTTTCCGAAATGGAAAGTGCATCTATCAGTGTGTCATGCGTGACTCGCTGTTTGCTCATTAATATGCAGAGCAGTAAATTTGGCTCGTCAGGAGAGGTTGTTATGAATATGACTGCCAGTGTCCCGGCGAGGCGGTACGCAGACGGTCAGGCTTGTCGACCCGAAGCGGACCGCGGCCATGCGGTGCAGTGCCACCCCGGGAAAATGCATTCGCCGCAGGATTAATTGCTTTGACAAATTGCAATTCGACGCCTCTTGTGTTTCCCTCCGCCCACACGTATGCGCCCCCCCCCCCCCACCCTTGGGGGCTGTATCTCCCACACCGGGCGGGATGAGCGTTCTGCCAAAATCCAACTTTGCAGCTGACGCCGAGATTAATTTCCACCCGAGGAGTACCAGGTACCGCTACCAGGGCCTTTTCCCCCCCTCTTTCTTTTTTTTTTTTTTATTGGGGGGGGGGGGGTTCTGCGAAATGTATAAACGCTGCCAATAGTACATCACCTCGCAAGCATCGTGATCACAACTCTGCCAAAACCATTACTGTTTATCCTTCAAGTGCTGATAACCAGCCTCTCACTGCTAACATTTCATACTAATAATTACATGGTGTATTATTTCATATTTTACTGACACTGGAGAATTTTTAATTATGTCAGTAGACCACAAAGTCTTTAGAAATGGCTGACTGTTAGACACTGAGGGAGGACCACACCTGTGCTCTGGTAACAGCCGTGAAATTGCTGATTGGTGGTACAGAAACAAAAAAGTCATTTCTCGGTCTGTTATACCAAGGTAAACTCCTTGGGTGTGTCTGCCTCGCACGTGAAGGGGGGGAAAGCGTTAGACTGAGACGGCGTGCTTTGGGAATGGCATCATTACCTCCCCTGCTTCCCCCAGAGATAAAACAGTAAGCTTTCAGCAGTCAGCCACTTCAAAGGAAAGGTCCATTTTCGGCACCTTCCCTCCGGACCAAGCCGTTCCCGCATGATAGGCCTCGAGTCTCCCAAACAAAGGAACCCGCCCTAGGAGGACTTTCTCTGTCTAACATGAGCAGAAAGCCAATGGTCTCCTGCTCTTCCCCCATTCAGATTCTGCGAAAATCCTGGCTGGCAGCATTTGTTCCTTTCAGCTGACAAATAATCGGTGCTATTTTAAACAAACCCATGTCAGAGCGCCCCCTGCAGGGCGGCAGAGAGGATAGTGGGAAAGCGCACATTTAGGTGGCAGGAAGGCACACACACTGACCGCACGAACAATGAAGCAGGAGATAAAGCGTGCCGCACTCCTTTCTGGGCCCACTTCTGTAATGAGAGCGCAATGAGCCTTTTCACGCCCTGATCCCAGTGTACGAGAGATTACAGGGGCTCCAGGGGATACCTGGGAAACACAACTTCCTGTTTTGAGGTGGTGATGATCAAGGGGAACAGCAGCTGCCATGGCTCCTGTGAGGCGTGTAGATTTCTGCACTTGAGAGCGGACATCCATGGTATGCCGTGACGATTAATGGAACAAGGCTTCACCCCTCCTCAGACAGAGCGCTGAGCCTTTAGCTTTTATTTTTTTTTGACATTGCAAGATAAGACAGATGTGCGCACCTTTTGACAAATGGGAAAAGCTTCCCTGGTAAGAATGTCCGTTGCTTGGCCACTCGGTGCACGTTCAGGGCGAAGGTGGGAATGAGGGCTTGACCGTGGTCCGTAAGTGAGAAGAAAGCTCCCTGACCTTCAAAGCAGGAGCTTCTAAGTCCCCAGGAGCAAGATTTACAGGGAAGTCTGGTAAAAGTCTCCCAGCGTTCGAACCGTGTCTGAGGTCCCATGGTGCAGCACCACCATGATGTGAAATTGTGTAAATGTAGGGCAGGGGTCTCCAATCTCATGTACAGTGAGAGCAGCTCCTATAAGCTAAATAATCCTGGGAGCTACAGTCAAATGGGGGACGATGGGCTGGTGGTAAAAGTTGTTGACTGGGGGGGCAGTAAGAGTTGTCAAATTGGGGTGGAAGGGTGCCTCAGATGCCTTTTTTCTCTCTGATAGGAGGCTCCTGACTCTCATGGGAGGTTCCAGGATCCCCCAGATCACAATCAGTTCGAACACTGGTCTCACAGCTGTACAGCAGTCCTATAGGCATCTTACTCTGGGCTGTAGATCCACCATTTACCATATACTGAGGTCCATCCCTCCTTCATGCCCCAGCTGAAAGCATGATGTTTGGGAAGCTGATCACGTCAGCGGGGCCCTCAGCCTGACGGGCATGTTCCTTTCGCTTCTCACAATTGCCAGGTACACTCATTTGCATCATATTAGCATTAGCATTGCTCACCAGATGCTCTTCTCCAGGGTGGCAAACTTAGTGAAAAGCGGCAAAAAAGGAATGCTGAATCAAGCCACCCTATGGGAGAAGATGTCATAGAATCAAACAGGTAATGAAAAATGGCAATGAAAGTGAATAGAGATTAAATTGTGATAAATTCAAGGGCGTAGATTTGGGTACAGACAGTAGGGACATGCCCCTACCAATATTGTGGGAGAATGGTATGTAGGGGGGCAGGGCTGTCTAATGTTGAAACCAAACTTATGATCTTGTGTAAAATTCCTTGTTTGCTGCAAAGGGATTGGCTGGGATGTATTTAGAGTGAGATGGACATGTATAGGACTTTCGGAGTGGTCATGTGTCAGAGCGATGAGGCTGGCCTGACCTCTCTCCACGCTTGCTAGAGTGGGTAACGTCTTCACTATGGGTCTGTCGGTGATGCAAACGGAGAAGAAGTGTTGTGTGGGAAGCCTGATGCTGGGTGACTGGCCCCCTGGCGGGAGCAAAGGGGAGGTGGAATCTTCCAGGGGCAGGGAACTGGGAGGGGTGAGATTTAAGGTCAGAGCGGATGGACAAACAAGGAGGGCCAGATTCCGGCCATTCCAATCGCGGGGCAGGAAGGAAGCGGGTGGGACGCAGAGGTAAACAACGATGGCGAGATTGTCAGCAGCAATATGAGGGGATCAGAGTGAGGAGTGGGTCTGCAAGCAGGGGGTGGGGGGCGCCCTGGGAGCTGGGGAGCCCGGCTCGCCCCCACACCGCCCCGCAGACGTTCTCCATCATTATCTGGTGGATTTCTGCTTCGGTCGTCATGGTGACTGATGTGCGCAGCGCTTTCTCGAATTTCAGGAAATGACAAAAGCATTCTGGAAATCCATATTTAACAGCTTAATCGCTGAGCTATCAGAGATAAAACTGCTCCTGAGCAGTGAGGGAATCTGGGCACATGGGTGAAAACAAGCACACTCAGACATAAGAAAACAAAACGTATCAAAATATTACATAATTTAAAGCTAGACTAGACTGAACAGCTGGGCTAAAAGATCATCACTGACCCTGATTCCATAGCCTTCAAAATGAGAAGCACTTTCAAGCAATAAAATTGCTCCTTGACATTATATATATATATATATACACAAAGGGTTCCCCCTTTGCAGCTATAACAGCTGCCATTCTTCAGGGAAGGCTTTCCACAAGGTTTTGTAATGTGTCTGTGGGAATGTTTGATCATTCATACAGAAGAGCACTGATGTTGGACGGTTTGGCTCACAATCTCCATTCTCGTTTATCCCAAAGGTATTTGATAAGGTTGAGATCAGGACTACCCAACTATACCAACTATACCCAACTATGTATTTATGGACCTTGCTTGCCTCACTGGGGCCCAGTCATGCTGGAACAGAGAAGGGCCTTCCTCAAACTGTTCCCACAAAGTTGGAAGCATAGAATTGTCCAAAATGTCTTTGTATCCTGAAGCATTAAGTGGTCGTTTCCCTGGAATTAAGGGCCCTAGTCCAACCCCTGAAAAACAGCCCTATAACTTTACAGTTGGCACAATGCCGTCAGGCAGGTAACATTCTCCCGGCATCGGCCAAACCCAGATTCATCTATCAAGACTGCCAGACAGAGAACCGTGATTCGTCACTCTGAAGAACACGCTTCCTAATGCTCCAGATTCCAGTTGAGGTGTGCTTTACATTGTGCTTGGTGATGTGAGACCTGCCTGCAGCTGCTCGGCCGTGGAGGCCCATTCCATGAAGCTCCTGGTGCACAGTTTTTGTTCTGGGGTTTAATGCCAGCGGATGTTTGGATCTCTGCACTTATTGAGTCAACAGAGCATCTGCGACTTTTCTGCACTATGCATCTCAGCACTCGGCGACCCTGCTCTGTTACTTTACATGGTCTGTAAAGTTTCTGTTCCTAAACATTTCCACTTTGCAACAATACCATTTACACTGGACCGTGGAATATCTAACAGGGAAGAAATTTCACAAACTGACTTGTTGCAAAGGTGACATCCTATAACAGTGCCATGCTTGAATTCACTGAGCTCTTCAGAATGACCTATTCTTTCACAAATGTTTGTAAACTTGACGGCATGGCTAGGTGTGTGATTTTATCCACCAGTGGCAATGGCTCTGAATAAAACACCTGAATTCAATGATTAGGAGGTGTGTCCCGATACTTTTCTCTATGAAGTGTGTGTGGTTGTGTACATTTTCTTTAAATGTTTAGCTGTATATATGTTGTATTTGCTGTATTTATCTGTATTGCCTTGTCTGCCTACCCTTATGTCTGCACACTTAGTACCCAGTATGTTTGTCCATGGTGAATAAGCCTAATTCTCATTCTCATTCTGAATGCATTTACATTTACATTTATTTAGCAGACGCCTTTATGCAACGTGATGTACATTTTAATGGATGCTTTGCTTAGTGTCCTTTCTCGGCATTATAAGATGTGAACTTAATAAAGACCCACTGAAGTAGCATAATTAAAGATGCAGATTGGCTGAGATTTGAGCCACTCCTAATGGTCTACGTGGGGCCCCATTTGGCAGCAGGTCTCTGTTTCTATGGGTACGGATGCTGAGAATCTCTCATAAAGAACCAGGAGTCCCCAGGAAACAAACACTGAGATTCTTCAAGTGCAATTCTCCAGCCACCTTGTGCATTAAGAGGAACATCACTTGACAGGAGAAGGTGTGGAGTGTGTGGGGGGGCAGAGGGGGAGTGTGGAGTGTGTGAGGGGGGGGGGGCAGAGGGGGACCTGGGGGATCAGTTGCTCTTCATAGTGCGTCTCCCTCCCTCTGCCAGCGTGGTGTCTGCCGCTTATTCCATCACAACACGCGTGTTAGGGAGCCATGCCGGGCTCTTACTCAGAGCTCATAATGCACCGTGCTCACGTTTGGCGAGGGATTCATCGTAATCATATGCACCCCCAGCCTATAAACAGCCTGCAAGGAATACAGTTCTCAGAAACCGGAAAAAACGCTCTAAAAAACATCCAGACCATTACAGGAAAATGCTAAAGTTTCCCATTTGCACACATAAATTACTCTAATTAAGCAGTAAGCTGGAACAGTTTGACATGTCGGTCATCTGTCAGAAAAACTAATGAGTTAAAGATCTGGAGTTAAAGTGATATTTTCCGATAAGACCTCAGCTGTGACTACAGGTGACAGGAGGTGGCGTGGCACGACGCGGACTCAGAGAGAGCTGAAATATCTCTGTCACTTATCACAGCGGTTGCTATTGGCTCCCAGTGTCACTGGGGGTGCGTCTCATTGCTGCCACCTCCCAGCACATCCTCACTGCCCTTCTGAGCCACAAAGGCAGGGTTAGTGATTGCCCAGGAGCGGCTGGCCTTGTTATTGTGCCCAATCCACAAAACGCTCCTCGTCCTGCACTAATTGCTCACTGACTGAATAGAGCTCATTGATTGGTTAGTTCCGGAAAGAGTGTGAACTGCACCAGTCGGGGTCACCTGAGGATGGGCTTTTCCATTACAAACCACCTCTTGAGAGAGATAAACGGCCAATTGAATTGAAATGTCCCTTTGACATAAGGCTGGATCTGTGGCACCATTATGTGCATTCAGCACTCAGCATCTAACCCAGAACTCTGGGAAAGTGTCGGCCTTATTGACCGGCCACATTCGAGCTGTGTCTGAGCACTGGAGCTGCTCAGTTAATCGTCACTCCTTGTCTGCACAGGCCCTCCCCAGCCTGGCATCTACCATCCACATCCATCCGCTTCCTCCGTCCAACAATATTATTATCCCATCCAATTCACATTCCCATTTACATACATTTATTTATCAAATGCCTTTGTCTGAGGCGACGTACTATTGTGGCAGTTAATGTGAGCAGATAATGCTTCATGAATTCTAATACCACACACATTCAATGCAAATGTTCCTCGTCAAAGTGGAGCACCGCTCCTGGTGTTCCGATCCGCTCCGATTCGGGAGCGGAAGGAAGCCTGTGACTCAGTGCCGCCAATGTACCGGCTTATTCCCTAGTTAATGTCTTTGGCTCTCCGCCTCGCACTGTCTTGATTCGCCTTCTGATCAGGGGTTCGGGCCTCCAGTCTGAATCGACTCCTCTCTACGGACTTATATACTCACTTTTGTGGCTTCCATTCCGGTGGAGGTGGGCAGTCCATTTTCTTCCCCAAAAAGATACACTTCTGTTATTCATTTGCACGCTTGTCCCTTGGGCCCTAATGAACTTCACACTGTAGTACAGGCAGATTTAATTTCGTGGTGGTGGGGAGGGGGGGCACAGGCTGAGCTGGGCTGTGGATGACGGATGTACGCCCCCCTCCCCCAACTTCTCCCAGAAGCAGGACTCTGATGCCGCATCACAAGTTAGTCCATCCAGGCAGGAAGTCCGCCTCCATGCAGCATGGGACCTGACATCCTCCATAACTGCACATATAGCTGCATTCTGCTTGTGGGCGGCCAGGCCGAAGGACTTATACTGATACTAAACTTTATGCACCATGCTAGTCCCACACCATGTGGGTGGAACTTGCTTCACGTCTCTCCAAAGTTGGTTTCCTCTCACCAGGTGGAGAAAGCTCGTTACCCACATTGATGGCTGATCTGCACCAGCTGTTACTCACTCCCCTAATACACAAGATTACCGATTAGTGGAAATTCGGGTCAAAACAAAAGAAAACTAACCATACCAGGTATGTGGGAAATTTCAATGTGTCTTGACTTTAGGAGTTCAATGAGGGCACTTTCTGCAGCAACATCGTATAATGTGAAGCCCCCCCCACCAAGGGGCGGAGCCTGCTGTCCCTCCCAGCTGTCCAGTAAGAAGATCCTTACAGATATTAGTGACTTACTGGGGATCTTATCGCAATGACGAGACACAGAAGTTTTCTAGCTGGGTTCTGATATGCTCCGAGCTAAGGGCCAGGCAGTAGACGTTATCACAGGGCACAGATCCTGATAAAAGACAGTCTAGCAGAGTGTCACTGAGACGTGTAGGAAGCCATGGACTGTTTCGGAATGAAAGGACATTTGTTTATCTTGCTTTGGAGGCCCTTGGTATTCGGCTTGGTAAATCACACATACACTGGGATGTTCTCGAAGAAGTACATGGCTGTGCTTTTAGCGGCTCATTCCCCATCCCCCCCACCCCCCAGCCTCGCTCAAGCATGCACCCCCCGTGAGGAGACGAGTCATGTCTGCAGACTTACTCTTTAATGGGGAGGTGGATTTGTTC
>JAODKM010000001.1:50162081-50176538 GCA_026780845.1 Petrocephalus sullivani
TCCTGTAACATATGAGCATGTCGTGTCCTGTAACATATGAGTATCCCATGTCCTGTAACATATGAGCAGGTCGTGTCTTGTAACATATGAGTATCCCATGTCCTGTAACATATGAGCATGTCGTGTCCTGTAACATATGAGTATCCCATGTCCTGTAACATATGAGCAGGTCGTGTCCTGTAACATATGAGTATCCTATGTCCTGTAACATATGAGCATGTCGTGTCCTGTAACATGTTCATACTTCAGATTCCCAGCAGCACAGTAAGAGCATGCTGCAGTCCTAAAGCGTGGATAAGGCGAGGTCAGAGGGCTTCCGATACACTTCTCGCCCCCACCCCCCCACCCGGCCCTATCCACCACCATGTTCTGGAATGTATGGAATGCTAGCAAACCCCTACGCGGGACATCCATTACAGATATGTCAGGCAGTCCCAGCAAAGACCTGTTTATGGTCTGCGGTGAGTAGGCTTTTTGGGAATCAAACCCGTGTTTATTTCAGATCCCTGTATTTAAGGACTGCAGATAAACACACTACTGCTACTTTTAGCAATGCTTCTGTTGGCCTCTCCAGCAAAGCATCCCTGTCTGGAGAAAGTGTTTCTGGTCCCCAGTACAGGTCCCTGGCCTCGGGTCCCACCTGCCCAACCCCCCTAGCAGATGTCCACATGGACAAGCAGGGCCTGACTGCGCCTTTCAGCTCACAGCCCGGGGGGTGGCTGCGTTCCAGCAGATCTAAGACATCAATAAATAGGGGTTTTGATTCCATCCCGCTCCGGAAACGTGCTTCTTGCATTTGGAATGTTGACGGCGAACAGCACAGGTGCTCCGCACACAGGCCGACCATCACTCCGAGCACAGAGACCAACTGCTTCACCACGGTTCTCCAGCAACACAGGCGTCCGCCATCTACATGTGCGGGTCGGGAGTCCCGGATTCTCTGCTCCATTCATCCTCTAGTGTGGGAGCTTTCATGTCTGGGGCCTTAAGCGGCGTCTCATCTGTCTGCCTGCTGCAGGAGGGCTGGGTGTTAAACCCGGCAGATCTCAGGTAGTTACTGAAGAATGCTGAATATTATATGGTGGTTTCTGGCTGATGACCCTGCAGCTGACCCATGGGCACCGGAGGAGGTGCGACCAGCAGTCTCGCAGGCAGTTCCATCTCCCTATAAATACTACTGAATATAAGGGCAGAAGCAAGACACACAGGGTGGTAACATGCACACACACAGTCCACCTATTCATATCTTTGTGGGGACTCTCCATTCATTTCTATGCGCATAACCCTGATGCCAGCTGTGACAACTGTAACCAGTACCCAGCCCTAAGTAACCATAAGTAACCAAAGAAATTTTAAGATTTTGGCTATTGGCTTTTGATTGCATTTTATAAAATTGAGGTTGTCCTTGTGGAGACCAAAAAATAACCCCAAAGGTAAAATGTTACAGGCTTTTCTCACATTATGGGGAAATCTGGCCCTCACAATGTAATAACTGCAAAAACACAAAACACAGATACACCAGTACCTGAGAAGCAGTGACTCCTGTGGTGTGGACAGAACCTGTACAGTTAATCACTCAAGCAGGAGAGGTTCCCAAAAACACAGCCTTACAGAACTGCTCTGGCCTCATTTCAATCCTGAGTCAACAGGAGAGATTCATAAAAAGTCCACTGGTTGTCCAGATTGGCTGTTTGTGTGCCTTTGTGGCAGATATGTCTAATACTCATTATGGAATAAGTCCATAGTAATTACTATCCCAGTCAAGTGTACCAAAAAATAATTGCACAACTAATTTATGCTAAAAACCCCATGCCCTATGCTGCTTATGACCCCAATATAATTTTATATTAGTATGGTTCCGCAATATTTGGCCTGGTATTCATGTGGAAAGAGTTCTGTATTCAAAAGGAGCCTTAAGACTCACTCTTCCCAAGCCTGGAGCTCTCCAAGGAGATGTCACATGATCAATGTCACATGACAAGGAGTAACTGCAAGTGACACTCATCACAGCCTTCCCTGGCCTGTCAGCATGGGGCAAAGTGTGGGGTAGAGAATCTCTCCTAACCCTACCCCTACCCCACCAAACAGGGCCCTGTGTAGGCTGGGGCTCTCATCTTCCTCTCCCTCTGTTTCCGAGCAGTGACTCTAACGCCCAATCGCTCATGTCTCATGTCTCATCAGGGGTGTGTGTAGGTTGATCCGGCTTGTGTATTTCCCAGGCTGGCCACTCTGCCGGTGCCTCCACCCACACAACCCACCATCTCCCGACAGTGGTGGTGTTTACCACATCTCAAACCACACATTTCCATGGGGCCCCAAGGTTTGGGGCCACCTGTTGGCCACAAATAGTCGCTACACTAAACATTACTTAAATGTTTTCCTTATTTAGGAAACATTCTGCTAACTGGCTAGCTAGCCGTGATCTTCTCTCTCTACTCACCAGCTATTTATTATGTTTCTGAAACATCTGAGAGTGACTTTTTGGGTGGTGCCCCAGAAACAACAAAGCATCCAGGATAAAACAGCTCATGCTGGTGGGTGGCTCAGATTGTAGCTCCTCCAGAGAAAGACCTTCATGCAGGAACAGCGAGCTGGGGAAAGACAGCCCGTGTATAAACAAAGAGCAAATTGCAGATGTGCATAATGGCACATAATTGTCATAATGGGCCCTTGCTCTTTGTCAGTCAGAAATAGACTGGCATTGCTGGCTGGATGGCTGCTTAGAAGAGCTGCTAAAACCCACATGGGACCAGCAAAGGGCTGAAGTACGAGCAGCTCGCAGCCATGGAGCCTTACCCAGCTTCTCCCCGCACACCACTCTGGGGCTTTTCCATTTCGTTAAAACCATTTTTCATCAGGTACCGATCACTCTGCTGAGCCCCCCAGCCAGCAAGACGCATGCCATTTCTTAGCCCAAAATATTCTCTGTTCTGGAGCTGAGGCGGCCCCAGAGGATGCGAGGCCCCACACTCCTTCATAGGATGGCAGCAGGTATCTTGGGGGCCTAAGGCCGGCTCCTGCTGTCCCGCAGGCTGCCCTGCATATAGCCTGTTAAAACTGAACCATACACATGAGGTGTAAGTTCTAGCTGAGCAGCACACTAACAACAACAATAATAATCATCCTTTTAATAATAACAGAACAGGGTGTTGTGTTTATCAGCTGAAGTTGGTGATTAAACACAGCCAAGGACTCATTCCTGTTCCTACAGCCACATGTTCCTGGAGGACACCTAACTGGGGTACGTAGAGTATGACCAAGAAGGAAACCAAAGTGTGCAACATGATTTAACTGACATCTAATTAGTCACCATAACCAATAACAATAACTAACCCTTTGACTTGTTAATGCCATATAGTATTTTTGTTTGCCTTGACTCATTCTTTTTTGCTAGTGCTTGTGTGTGTGTGTGTGTGTGTGTGTGTAGAGACGCTGAGTGATCTTGGTCCGGCAGTTTCCCTTGGAGCTGAACAAAGCGCTTTGGTTCTGCTTGAATGCATCGAGCTCTGCGCTCTCTAATGAGCTCCGCGTGCTGAGCTAGCCTTTCCGGAAAGTCCGCCCGAGTCCAGTTGGAGCACTGAGGCGCTGGGGAAGTCACTGTCACACCGCTGCAGAAGAATGCACAAATGTTTACACACACACACATACACACAGACACGCTGCACAGGATGTCTCCGGCAGCCTGCACTGGCTATACAGATGGAAGAGATGGACGTAAGGTAAACCGGGAGCATCATAAAAGCTGAGAATGTCAGACACCCCAAAAGACATATCTATGTGTGGCTAACACCTCGCATTGGGGAGACATTACAGGGCATTATGGGAAATCAGAACTGATGCAAAGACAGCCTGTCACCACAGCTTGAGGAGTTTCCTTCACTAACTGTGCAGATGTCACTTACACTGATACTGCAGAGTCAGCCTGCTCGATACTCAGAGTTGTGGCTTCAGAACATTGAGAAACACATTTTCTAGAGCAGGGGAGCAGGATGGGCCACAGCAAACACTGGTATATTAAAGCACCAATGCTTCCCTGCTCTCCTCAAGGAGCAGCACCTCTGACTAAAATAAGCCGCCTGTCCATCAAACCCAGCTGATATACCTTGTCCTTTTAAAATGCTGCCCAGGTCCTTGTGGATCCTGTGTCTGGTGTCTAGTCCTCCTGCCTCACTGAGGATGGGGTGGGGTTGGTGTTGGTACAGCTCAGAAACAGGAGACTACAAGGGAGAGCTGCCCCCCCCTTGCTGGACCCCCAGTGCTGCTGTTCACATCTGCTTCCAACACCCCTCCCCAGCCCCCCCGCCGGTTCGAGGCTGAAACATGCAGAGTCTGCAGCATCAAAGTGGAGTGAGTAAGAGAGAACTGGGGGGGGGGGGGAGTGCTCTTTGCATTCACAGCAGAAAGCTGGGGGAGAGGGGTTTGGCGGGGTCATTTCAGGTTATTTGGTAAAAAAAAGCCTGTAGTGTGCATAAACAAAGACAGACCAGGACTGTTGGTTAACGTGCCTCATGGTCTCGTAAAGTTTTGACTGCTTGCTTTCACCCAAAAATACAAAGTCTTTAAGGCCTTCAAGCTCAAAGCCCAGGATTCACAAGGCTTCAAACTTGCGTTGCTATGTAGCGGGTTCTGGTTAATATCAAAGTGTCTTATTAAAATTACTGACGCACAGGCAGTCAAACATGCATTGGTGGCAGCATCAACATCCTTACCGACCAGCAATCTCCTAAGGCTTCAAAAATACAGACAGTCCATGAAACACTGATTATTCTATCACAATCATGAGTCATGGAGTCTCCAAGAAAAGCCAAACTTGACAGTAGTAGTTGAAATCAATTGATTTCTCAACAATGACACTGACAAAATAAAACGTCAAGCCACTATAGCAGAAACGCTGATGCGGTTGTGATTCCTGCCATTTGTCTTCCTTAGTTCCTCCTGTGTTCCCTGGGTGCTTACTGGTTTCCCTCCAGCTCTCTTCCTGTGAGGCGCCGCACGTTCCCCTCACAAAATGTTGAGTATTGTTTCTGCTGCAGCTGTCTAAATGTATGCCGCTGGAAGCGGAGGAAATGTACATCTCAGACTTCAGAAGCCGGCAGCATATTTAAGCCTCAGGGGGTCTGTATACGGAGCTGAGGTGAAGCCGCTCATGGTCCAGAGTCAGGAAAACACACAAGCTGCTTCACTTGTCCCAGCATACGCCACAGAAAAGGAGAAACCTTCTCAGAAGCCACCTACAGTGAGCCTCTTGGGATCTCATAACCCTGCCAAACCATAGAAATCGATCCTCCACATCTTACAGCTGTTAACATCTTGCACTGAGAATATACTGTGGTCCTACTGCAACCTGAGAGAACGACCCGTGTTTAGACGGGTTGCCGGTCTGTTAGCAGAACCGTCCGACACATCTGAAGCTAGAAGCTCTCAGGGAAATTCCCAGAGGGAGAGGTGTCCCAGTCTGAGAGGCAATCCAGCACCCTGGATCCACCTGACACCCATATCAGCAGAATCTATGGAACACGCCCCCCCCGGTATTTTTCATGGCATGTTGAATTTAGATTTTCACTGCTTCTGATGAGGGAATAACTGCCCAGAGTTTGGGAATCACACCCGGTAAGAATACTTGCTCCCGCCTCTCTGAAAGGCCAGGGAAGGGGGTGTTCAGGCCCTCCGCATGCGTCTATGCAGATACAGCTCACTTGAGAGAGGGAACCATTTCATTTGAGAAGTGGATGACTCTATCTTTCCTTTGACTCATATTTATTGTCAATTATTTCCCTTTCTACTGCCAAAGAGTGTCCATGAATATTAATGTCTACTCTGGAGGGCTCACCGGGGTCCCTGAACTCCATCTCTCACTTCCAGCATTAGCCTGGCAGACATTGCCTAATGACAGGTCAGAGAGCCAATCAGGAGGGAGTCCAGCAAATACCATGACAGGCGACTGCGCATATAAGTCATTACGCGTTTAGGTTTCACCGTCAAGGCGACGCAACAGACAAACCATATATGTGCACCCAAAGCACGTACTACTCCTATATACCAGTTCAGCTACACTGCTTTACTGACGATTTATTCACAGTAAAAGAATGTGCTTTTCAGTGGGGTGATCGCTACCATTTCCAGTGCAAATCTGAAATCTCAGTGGCTGAATAAAATCTTTTCAGGCTTCTTCTCGCTACAAAAAAAAAAAAAAAAAAAAAAACTCAGCATCTCAGGTTTTTCATACCCGACAGCATTTGTTCATTGTATTAAATGCAACACATATGGGCAAATGCATCCAAATCTGCCTGCTGCAGATGACTGAATAATGACCTAGACAATGAGTCTGAATCAGCGACATTTCCATACAGCAGAACTGAAAATCACCATTTAAGAAAATCAATTTCCTCCCACAAACTCCGACTTTGGCTCGGGGGCAACATGGTGTTGGTAATGAATATGTCAAACACGATATCCCGCCTGGAAAGAGATAAGAGGCCACGGGTTGGGGGCAACCAGGGGTCTTTAAATACACTATAAATGCGACCGATTAACAAAAACAGTGTTCGTTTTCTTGGCTAATGATTTTAAGTTTAGGTTAGGCAAAGAACAAGATGAAGCCAACCGTGAAGAAAAATAAAATGTACGTATACTCTGCACTATATTCTGTTTGGCACTTAGTCAGTGCAATTCGGAATAATCATGGCTATAAGCTCTACATTTAATCTTTTTATTTCCAGCATTGGGACCATTTGTTTTCCACATGTTTATGGCCACATATTAGTTATAGGTTTTATAACTTTTGATATGGGCTAATGGCCTCCTAGCAAGAAATTAATAAAGAGAGATCAGCGAAGGATGTGAGTGAGCGAGTCAGTGGAGGAGGACCATGAAAAAGAAGGGAAGCATTAGATCTTTGTGTCTCTGTGAGAAAAGGTTTGCTGCATGGGAATCGTGCGCATAGCGAAGCGCAGATCGGGAACTCGCCCGTAATGCAGAGTTGCCTGCTCGTGAAGGCAGGGCATTTCCTGGCTGCCTCCATACGGTGCCCCTCATGTATGACCTCCACATGGCGTGGTGTGCAAACAGGGCCCGCATTTGTTTGTAGTGGTATCTTTGGTCGCGCTTAATTCACAGAAGCCGTGTCACACAAAACGGGGTGGGCGATTACAGATTACAGCACGCCGGAGTGTCTGTGAAGGACCTTGCTATCCTAAAATGCGCCTGTGTTTTCCTTCATTTGGATTTACTTACGATGAAAGAGCATAAATAATAATCTTGCAGAAGCAGCGGGGTGATTTAAGCATGCAACATGCACACACACCCCGTTCACCGAGTGATTTACCGGGCAGCGATTCTGCCAATATGAGTTACCATACTTCAGGGCATCCGCAGCCTTCCTATGCCTGGTTATTTACTGCACTCCCCGGCATGAGCGCTTTAGAGCGTAGCTTTGCGCTACTACTAAGCAGATAAGGAGTCACGCTAAGCTAAGAGGCAGGCAATCACGGCAGCACAGCCACCGATTACGGCACTCACAGTCATGAGCTCCTTCTGGAAAGACTTCCTCTCCTTCCCTTCCGAATTATTGCAGTCCTCCTTGAACCTCTCTAGCACACAGGCCACCTTCTCCGGCTCGCTGTCCAGATCATTCCGACTGAAGTACGTCAAAGGCAGGTTACTGTAGCCCAGTAAGTCAGCGAACACCCTCCAGTTCCCAATGTTCTCCATCAGTATGGTCCTCACCGAGGCATAGATGTAGGTGAGGAACTTACAGGGCCTTAGGATCTGATCTAACAGTATGGCGGTGGTGAGGTCTGGCCCAGTGAAATAAATGGGCTTAATCTTGCCCACAATCAGAACATTTTTAGCATGAACAAGTCCTGTTCTGCCCTGGTAACACCCAATGTACCACTCTTTGGTCCATAGGTGCCCTTTTAGCTTAATCTTCTCCTCACTAAGCAGTGCAATCATGTCCCCTTTCTTATATTCCAAGAGATATGGGTTCTTAGTCTGTCTAACCACGGTTTTGATCAATTTTCCAAATTTCAAGTTGGTAACAGGGCGATCCTGAAAGATTGGATATTTGGTAGTGATAGCCAGAGGAGACAACAGGATCTTTCCCACTTCCTTCTTCTTCAGGAACCTTCTCGGACCTGAGGCTCGTGTCCCAGTTTTGGGAGGGGGCTGTGGCGTCTGCACGCAGAACTGAGCCAGGATGCAGTCCTGGATGTCCTTCACCTGGACCCTCAACGTGAAGTCTGAGATGTCGTCGGCATTACGAGACGTGATCATGTAAACAAGCCGGCTCACCTTGCCCAGCTTCACCTGGAAGCCCCTGACAATCTGAACCTGCTCATTGGCCTTGACATCATAGTTTGACATATTTGAGTAGACGCCGACTTGCAAATCCTGTGGCCTGGCCAATACGAATTGGTGCTTCCCCCAAAGTTGCAGTGCTACGGGGGGTGCTGAATGGGCCTGCTTCCCCACCTCACTTACCAACAGCGTCTTTGGGGCACAGTCATGCCCAAAGATAGCAACTACGGTCTTGAAGGAGGGGTGGATATGCTTGGGCCCATAGACACCCAAGGTTACCCTCTTCACTACATGGTCCCACACCGTTGAGTTGATGGCAAGGTTTTTAGCTTGGGCTACTACAGCCACATACATGCAGGGCTCAAGGTTGTCAAGCCGAACCTGGACTGTGTCCCCGTACATGTAGACCTCTTCAATGGGGGCATATGGACCTTCCTTGCAGTCGCTACGGACACATGTAACTTCAGCTACCTGCCGGCTCTCCTTCTTCACTACAACAGACACCTTCAACTCCAGGGTGAGGGAAGTCTTTATCTCCATGTTGCTCAGCTTCATCTCCACCACGGGGCTGACTGTGGAGCACCTGTCGGTGTTGAGCTCCAGTGGAGGATCGAGCAAGGCTTTCAATGAGATCTGCTGGGTTTCTTCGTGGGGTACGTGTTCCTCTGGGACGTGGATGCTGATGCAGGTGTCGGGTAGCTGCACTGCACCCCCAGAGCTGTCCAGTCTGCATACAATATTAGTCTCTACTGGCTGTGTCTGTCCCCAGCCTGGATTTTGGCCAAGGGAATCAAGGTCATGACATGACCGGGCCAACTTCCTGTGGTTAAGCCATGCAGTCCTGAAGTCCTCCCTGCTCTGAAACTGCTCTGGAGTCGGAGATTTTAAACCAGTAAAAAAACCAGAGGAGGAAGCTGGGGAACTGGCCTGGGCCTGGAGAATGGAGAGCTCAGAAAGGCTGTAGGATCTCTTGCTCCTGAAGAAGGGGTTTCCCCGGCGCAAATTCTGCGTGACATCTGGGTTGGGGTTCACAGGTGTCAAGTCGAAGGTGCCATTAAGGGCACTGCCATTGCTGGCGCTGAAGTTGGAGGGAGTGTCAAAGAACAGTAGATCCACAGTGCTATGTACAGCCCTCCTATTGCAATTCTGGTCTAGAGTACCTTGTGGAGGCCCAGAGAAGAAGGGATTGGTAGAGGAACGGGGCACAAAGGGATTGCTGTTGCAGGGTGAGCAGGGCTTTAGGACTCCATTCCAGTCGCCGAGGAAGTCCAGTTCTTGGGCCCCCTCTTCTAAGCAGTCCCCGAGGTTACTGACCGTCCCACTGTCGCTCAGAACTGAGTTCCTGCAGGTGACTGGCTTCACATAGGCAGCAGGGATGTAGCCCATCTCTTTGTTGTTGTGGGCGTACCACCATTCTCCACCCGACGTGTCCAGGACAAAGAGGTGGTCACCCTTAGAAAACTTCAGCGTGGTAAAGTTGGAGGGACAGTAATCTTTAATGGCAATTACTTCCTTTGCATTCCCAAGGGAGGTTGAAGTCTCCAGTCTTAAGGCACTGGGTGAAGGCACTGCAAAGATACAAAGGCAATGAACAAATGCCAAGCAAATATTATCACAGAAAATGAAACAGAAAGATCAAGAGTCCCTGCATTCAGAGTTTCAAAATAAAAGCATGACCGAAAGCACACTTATGACATCAGCAGAAGAAGAAAAAGCTAACCTTTAATGTCTGTGAGGCTAGCCTCAGACACCCCTTCGCTGAATTCCATAAGAGTCCCCTCGGATTTGCACCGAGGCAGCGCGTTGCTGTTGTTCGTCACTCGAATCCGGTGGGCAGCCATATCGCTTATCTACTCTTCCGGGTCCTTTCCACCGACGGCGGGAATCGGTCATTTGGCGTCTTCCATTCTTCCTGAAAGCAGACGTGAGAGAGGGAGCTCAGACTCGTGACCGACACCAGCTCGTGATGCCGAGAAGTGCTGCGCTAATTAATCACGGAGATGATTGAGGTCCGTACTGCCCGAGACTGTGACTCTTATTGAGGGGAAACCTTCTAGCCCAGTGCGGATGGCAGTACAGCAGCTACATGTCTTGTCCTGCTCTCCGTTTCTTTTCACTTGTCACCACAGATGCCGGCTTTGACCTCATCCCTACTGGGGTGTTTTTAAACTACATAAACAAGCATTCTGTCATCATTAACATACCAGAACAATCAATGTGCCCAATACCACACCTCCTCCAGGCTCTAAATAGAAGTGCTGTGTGGTTGAGCACATTAAAATACCGTAAACATTGCATGAGAATCATGGCATGTTGTGACTTGGTTTTCCTGCTAGAACGGCCGATACCAATGGCTAGGGAGACAGGTGCCATCACTTGCCAAACTCTGACTCAGGGCGAGAAGCCTCCACCTTGTTTCTGTCGCTGCTCCGGAAAAAGGGCAATGAACCTTGATGAAATGATGAAAACCATGGCCACAATTCCTTAAATATTTTAATGGCCAAAAGTACCACAGCGATTCTTTAAACAATATCATTCATATTACAGAGACTGTCTAAGCACCATCCCTGTATTTAGAGGAACACCACTTTCGAACTCATGGAAAGAAAAAGTCCCAGAGAACTACAAAGAGAAAAAAATCATGCCGAATAAATCATCACTGGTGCCTGAATGTGTAATATGTCAGTCAGGGGAGGACCTGAGGATGGAAGTGTTCTTTGGAATGAAACTGCAATTAGACGTATTTCATTGCAAAAAAAAAAGAAGAAAAATGCTAATGAACGATAGTTTCGAGAGTTGAAAATCAGCCCGTGCCAATCTTAAAAATGAACACCTCTTACAGGCAGTAATGTGAAGAGGCTGATTCAGAGGTGATTACCGCCCACGCGTGTCAGCGTTACCACAGGTATTTGCACTGCTTCTGACAACAGGCAGATTGTGTATAATCACTGTTATTACAGATTACAGAGGAGCAGAGCCAGCATGAATGATGTGGTCTCCCAGCAGATCAGGAAGGCGGTGATCCAGGGGTAAGCACCTCGCAGAGGGGTCTACTGTGTGGGAAGGCATAGTGCCAGGGGAGCTAGGGCTGAGACTGATCTCAGGCCTGCTCCCTCCCCCCCCCTTTAACACAACCCAGGAATCAACACAGGGATGTTCTGTTTTTACATTGTAGACACAGATGGCTGGCCGCCTGCGAGGAAAGCACTGATCAGAGGCAGTGCCCTTGTGTACTGACAATCACAGCGGAGGCAAAACGGCCTTACATAACAAAGGAAGTAGATTCATGTCCACTTCAAATGGCAGCTGATCTCAAGTAATACAGCCGTCTCTAAGCACTTCAAAAGCAGAAGTTTCATCTGAAATTCCTGACAAACCCCCCCCCCCCCCCATTTCGTATTATGGTCCGTGGGCCTTTGAAGATATAAATTTCATTGGTGGGGAGCAGGGGACTGGGGTAAGCTGAACCCTTTTAATACTGATACTGAGGACATGGCTGGTGCCCGGCAGGTACACGTTTTGATGACGGGTACGTTAAAGGACGTTATCTACCGGGGCACAACGACAGGGCCATTATTTAAAAATATTTTTAGTATAGTGACGTATTTGCTAAAGAATAAGCTCAGGAATTTCTGAAGAGAAAACCAGACACAGTGCGATGTGTTAGACAGTGGGAATGTTTCAAATGGAGTCAGCCTACAGAAGAAAAGAGAAAAAAATCAGACAAATGAACAAGTCAGCTGCAGGAGAGGATCCTGTTGAATCATATTGATCTACAGACTGAAAACGCGGTGGAGCAGAAAGGGGCCTCAGACAGCCGGGACTGGTGGCTCTGCACTGTTTGGGCTAAATTATGGGAAGAATGAACAGGCTGAATTAGACTGAGGGCTCCTGGGATAAAGTCTACAAATGTTACTAATGCACTCAGAAAACAGAATGCCGGGCCATTCACTTTGTCACTGAAACCGACACTGAACACACATCTCCCTGTAACGCAGCTCAGAATACCTGACTGATACTGAACACACAGCTGACAGCAACACAGCTCAGAATACCTGACTGATACTGAACACACATCTCACTGTAATGCAGCTCTGAATTCCTGACTGATACTGAACACACAGCTCACTGTAACGCAGCTCTGAATACCTGACTGATACTGAACACACAGCTCACTGTAATGCAGCTCTGAATACCTGACTGATACAGAACACACAGCTGACAGTAACACAGCTCTGAATACCTGAATGATACTGAATATACAGTTAAGCTCAGAATACCTGAGTAAACACAGATTGTGTACCTGGAATGCAGCTGTGAGCATCTGAATGACACTGAACACAGAGTGTGTCACTGGAATGCAGCTCTGAGCATTTGACCGATACTGAACACAGATTGTATCACTGGAATGCAGCTCTGTGCCTCTGAACGATACTAAACACAGAATTTCGCAACTCTGCCCATTCACACAGACCAGCTGCACAAGTGTCCATGTGCAGCATCAGCAGCTTTCGTCACCAAGGGCAAGAGGCACCAGGACCCTCTATGAAAGGCATGGAAGAGAAGATAACACAGCGGAAACTTCAAAGTGACCCCCCCTTCTGTGCCATGCCGCAGGTACTGCATGGCCAGGGCAGATAACGCTCAGAGACACGTTTGTGCCCCGTCAGAGCAGCACCTCACCTGCCTCACATTAATTACGCATCTGTGCACCATACTGTACACCAACAAGTCAATCTGCCAATTAAATACACAGTGACGGCCCACATTACAGGAGCAGCAAGCTCCGATTTACAGGGATCTTATCACTGTCAAAAGCTGTCATACGCACACATGAGGCCACAGGCTGGTGTGTCAGCCCCCCGGATGATGGGCACTCCACCATGATTAAGTGTACCCCTCCTCAGTCCCTGTACAGGCCATACTGTTATACCCTTATACTCAAGTGTACTGTGCTTATAACAATGCAAGCTGTGAAACAACAACATGATTAGACAACAATAAACATGGGAACAAAGGCACAAATGAATGAGTAACGGAGTCAGCTCTGCTGCTCCACAAACAGGTGATGCAAGGTGAAAGAGAAACAACAGCCTGGCCCTCCTCCACCAGCACTAAACAGTACCCTGCTTGATTTATGGAGGGGCCAGACGTCATTAGTCACATGACATATTAGCACGGGAGTGCCCGCTGTCGGCTTGGGGCGGATAAATCAGGGTGCAGCGCTGTACAGTGTGACCTCACCAGGAGAGGTTACCGAGCTGCTATTGCCACATTAACCAAGCGCATGCTGATCAAGCCTGGGGCAATTAAAAATGAGGCGTCAGGATGGGGGGTGGGGGGAGTTCAGGTGGACTCTGACAGACGGTCTTTAAAATGAACGATATCTCATTGTCACATGCACCCCACACCACCCAGTGGGGTGCTGCAGTTAATTATACTGTCACACTGTTGTTAATAGGCTTCTCAGCTCGAACCCCAGCCAGTAGCTTCAGGCTGCTGTAGTTGATTCCATGGCTGTGACCTTGCAAGGAGAAATGTGTCTAACAGACGGAAACGCACACACGCACACGTTTGCGGGGACCGTCCGTTCATTTCTGTGGGAAACACCCTAATCTCAGCAATCACAGCCTTAACCCCTACCGAGCTAACATTTTTAGTTTTTTGACTGGCAGATTTCACAGATTCACATAAGATTGAGGTTATCTTTGAAGGGACTGACCCCGCAAGGTAAAAAGTTACAAGTGTTTATCACATTGTGGGGACATCTGGTTGCAAAAATTACAGTAGCACTCCACAGAAAGAGAGACAGAGCCAGACAGGCAGACAGAAAGGCAGGCAGAAAGACAGACAGACAGGCAGGCCGATCAACAGGAATTCAGGCAGGCAGACAGACAGACAGAAGGAAACAAGCAGGCAGACAAACTGGCAGACAGACAGAAAGACAGGCAGATGGACCAACAGGAATTCAGGCAGGCAGACAGGGAGACAGACAGGCAGGCAAACAGGGAGACAGACAGGAATGTAGACAGGAAGACAGACAGGCAGGCAAACAATGAGACAGACAGACAGGAATGTAGACTTGGAGACACACAGGCAGGCAAACAGGTAGACAGACAGACAGGAATGTAGACAGGGAGACAGACAGACAGGCAAACA
>JAODKM010000001.1:50176638-50195656 GCA_026780845.1 Petrocephalus sullivani
GGGAGACAGACAGGAATGTAGACAGGGAGACAGACAGGCAGGCAAACAGGGAGACAGACAAACAGGAATGTAGACTGAGAGACAGACAGGCAGGCAAACAGGGAGACAGACAGGAATGTAGACAGGGAGACAGACAGGCAGGCAAACAGGGAGACAGACAAACAGGAATGTAGACTGGGAGACAGACAGGCAGGCAAACAGGGAGACAGACAAACAGGAATGTAGACTGGGAGACAGACAGGCAGGCGAACAGGGAGACAGACAGACAGGAATGTAGACGGGAAGACAGACAAGCAGGCAAACAGGGAGACAGACAGACAGGAATGTAGACAGGGATACAGACAGACAGGCAAACAGGGAGATAGACAGACAGGAATGTAGACTGGAAGACAGACAAGCAGGCAAACAGGGAGACAGACAGACAGGAATGTAGACAGGGATACAGACAGACAGGCAGGCAGGCAGACAGTCAGTCAGGCAGCCATCTATCAGATCGGAACATTAGGCAAAGGACGCAGAGTCATGGTCATTAACATTATGTCTCATCACATGTCAGTTGTGTTAGTCTTGTTCCCAATATTTGGCTTGGGGTGCTCTGAACAACTCCACATGAGAAAGGGTGTGGGAATTAGCATGTGGGTAAGTCTGCACGAGCATGTGCGTGAGAGTAAATGTACAGCAATAGCACATCTGTTAATTAGCTCTCTCTCCTAGTCTCTTTGGGCCAAGTCCTGGCTGGGGTGGGGGCCACACAGGACACAGAACCAGACACGTCCAGCTGAGGAGTCCCTGGGCCAAACACTATAGCCAGATAATTATAATCCAGCTCCCCAAGGAAAAGGGAGACAAGCCACATGACAGGAAGTGTGGTGCAAGGCTCCTGTTTCTCCCCTTTGCTTGTGGCCTGCGGATATTTGACATTCCCCGGGTCAATTCTGGAAACACTTTTTTTATTATTGGTGGGGTAAAATATGAATACATTGTGTTTCCTTCCAGGAGAGACTTCCCATGCTCTGTGTGGGGTTGTGTAAGGAGGACACGTAGCACTGGAAGCAAAAACAAACACGTCTGTGGACATTGAGGGCAACAGAGTTATTCCAGCATGGCTAGAACGGCACGCAAGATCTGAACTGGCCCGCAGAACAAACAGAGCTGCCCGACATTGTTCCTAAAGTTTGCACAGCACCAGACCAGGAAGTCTGTCACTGCCTCTCAAATACACATGGTGTTTGGATTAGCGGCTGGAAGGAAAAAGAGAGAGAGCATCTGCATCAAAAATCCCATAAAAAGCTTTTCCTCTAAACCTTGTTGCATCTCCAGGCTCACATAATCTACCCATTTCAGGACCGTGAGTGTGCTAATATCAGCCCTGACAGTACCTAACATCAGCCCGGAGAGCATGCTAATATCAGCCCCAATAGCACTGAGAACATGCTAATGTCAGCCCTTAACATCAGCCCCGTGAACACACTAATGTTAGCCCTGTAAGCACACTAATGTTAGGCCTGTAAGCATGGTAACATTATCCCCATGAGCATGCTAATGGTAGCCCCAAGAGAAGGCTAATGTTAGATCCTAACATCAGCCAGGTGAACATACTCATGTTAGCCCTGTGAGCACACTAAAGTTAGGCCTGTAAGCATGGTAACATTAACCCCATGAGCATGCTAATGTTAGCCTCATGAGCATGCTAATGGCAGCCCCACAAGCATGCTAATGTCAGCCACAAGCTAACGTTAGCCCCTAACATCACCCCCGTGAACACACTAATGTCAGCCCTGTGAGCAGACTAATGTTAGCCCTGTAAGCATGGTAATATTAACCCCATAAGCATGCTAATGTTAGCCTCATGAGCATGCTAATGACAGCCCCAAGAGAAGGCTAATGTTAGGCCCTGTAACAACTAACGGCATCCCCATGAGTACATTAACGTCTGCCCTTTGATCACACTAATGTCAGCCCTGTGAGCACGCTACTGTCAGCCCTGTGAGTACGCTAACAGCAACCTATTAAGCAGGCTAATGTGAGCCCCAGTAACACCTAATGGCATCCCCATAAGTACACTAATGCTTGCCCTGTGAGCACACTAATGTCAGCCCTGTGAGCACGCTAATGTCAGCCTTGTGAGCACACTACCATTACCGCTAACATCAGCCCCATGAGCATGCTAATGTCAACCTCATTAGCAGGCTAATGTCAACCCTACGAGCAGGCTAATAACACCTAATAGCAGCCCCATAAAGGCCCTAACAGCAGTCTGATGAGCACGCGAACGTGAGCTGTTTCCATGCACGCTTTGTGTTTGGCGCTTACTTCTAGAAGTGACCGGAGCAGAGCAAATCTGAATGTAAAAAGTCAGTGAGCAGCTGTACAAGCCTGAGTTTGTCAAGACTGCAGGATATATGATCTGAAAGCTCCCGTCCGGTAGCAGATGGTCTGATAGTGAGCAAATTAGACTGAGGAGACTCATACTCTGCTTAGCGAGGGGGATAGGCCCTGTTTCTCTTTGGTAAATATTTAGCAGCTTAATTCACAGAAGCACTGAAAATAGCAAGACCTCTTAGCTCTGAAGGGTCCGATGTGGATGTAAGACATAAATATATATATGTTTCATAATTTTAATTGTCTAACCACCTACTGTTATCTACTCTGTGATAATGAAAGAAAATATCAATAGGAGCATGAACATATTTAAGTTAATGCATTAAGAGACCTTGCTGACAAACGTTTGTGATGGACCTTGCTGACAAACGTTTGTGATGGACCTTGCTGACAAACACCAACATATGTAAAGGCCAGCAGAGTATGTGGAAGCTTATTAATGGATCTGACTGATAACCTTTTAGACTGTTTTTATCTGGGATGATACAGGTCCTGATTTGAGGCTATGTGGCCCTACTTAGCAAATCCCACAGTCTGAAAAATAACAAAGAAGCAGAATCAGCTTAAAAGTAGCAGGTATGTTGAAAACCAGGAATCCAAGTCTAGAATTAGGACTCCTTTTGCAATCTGTCGGATGTTTCCCGCAACACGCCTTTTGAGAATGCCTCTAATTTGACCTAGGAATATACAGATCGTTTTTGCAGTCCTGCTCATGACTCCATATTTCCTCAGATGGTTTGGTCACAGAAAGAGCCGATAAACCTCAGAAAGTCAAACACCCCTGGCTGCTGGACAGGGGACCACTCTCATCACCTTAGGACCATAGCAGACAATTCTGGGGAGAGGAGTGCACTGGTGTGGGGTCACCTCATAATAATAAACATCCTACCAGACTCCTGGTGTTCTCCTGCACACCAAAGCCAGCAGCTGGGTTTGTGTGGAATAAGTGAGAAATGCAGAGCAGTTAATCACGTGACTGTGATGGGTGGTGGTTCACCCTTATCCCACATGACTATAATTTGATGTTACCCCCAGAAACCCACCACAGGCCCCCAGCACCGGCCCGACACCCAGCGCCACTAATTGCCTGGTTCTCCTCACCTGTCCTATCCAAAGTGACTCACACGTGATGAACGACAAGCTACCTCTGGGCCACGGGGTGGGGGGGCCAGAGGCACAGGGTGTTCCCCTAGCGGAGAGGAACCACATCAGGGGAAGGCAAGAGGAAATGCCCTCCCCCTGAGGAACAGCCAAATCCCCCACCCTGCGTTTGTTCTCCGGGACATTTACAGGAAGAGCACTTGACAGCAACTTCTGGTAAGTCCTTCTCCCACTTGCACAACCAGGGATATTTAAGTTTAATTTTCGCAGCATACCTGTTTTCCTGCTTGTATGGTGACAGCAAACAGGAAATAGTAACCGTAACAGTTACAGTAACTGACTAGGGAGGTTTGTCCTGACTAGGTGTTGTCCTGGCAGCACCTTACACACAAGGATGACATGTTTCATTCATGTCTTCTAATTAGCCAGTGTTTGACCATGGAACCACAAGCCTGTCCAGATCCCTCCACTTTGCTCAGAGCTAGTATGTTCTGCATTTATATTTAGCAGATGCATTCATCCAAAGTTTATTACAATTGGTAAAGCAGGGTCAAATAGTCAGTGGAACAACTGAGAGTTAAGGGTCTTGTTCAAGAGCCCAACTGTGACATCACTCTGCTGACCATGGGGTTTGAACATGTAACCTCCCAATCACAGACAGAGTGTCCTTCCCTGCTGAACCACATACCATTCGACTAAGAGAATTTTTGCCAATTTAAAAGTGACTCCAGGGTCTGGAGTTGCCTCCTCTATGGTGTCTGACAGTCTGACAATCAGCTAAAAGGAGGGGTTAGTTTTAGTTTAGTTTAGGGTTAGTTTTCATAGGGCTGCTCAGGGTTATGGTTTTACAAGTGGAGGTAAATTTGAAAATCCAGAGATGCACTGTGTAAAGACAGCAGCCTGTAGTCTGGGGTCACTGCCATCCACCGCCAGAGCCGACAGGCTGTGGAAATGTGCAGTTTCATGGATACACGGGGTTGGATATCATGGGATGGTTATCCAGCTCAGGAGACACAGATCCATCACTAACACTGCTCAGACAATGCAAGGAAAAGTCTAGCATTGTCATACAGAGACTGTGACATCCTTATTATATTTGCAGGACCCTAATCCTAACCACTGACCTTTTCTCCAGCACTGATAATGGAGACATCTAGTAATCTGATCCAAAAATTCACTCCAGAATCCCACAGAAACAGAATCAGATCTTCTGACCTTCTAGTGTGAGGAGAACACGGAAAATACAGCGTGGGGGATGCAAGGTGGAGAACGAAATGCCAGCCTTACAATGTACGATAAAGCCGGCAAGTCCAAATGAAAGCAGCTCCGGCGGAGCGAAGGCTCATTTCATTGCACATGAAACGATGCAGATTAACAGGCACAAAAACCATTAATAATACTGGATACGTGCTGGTGCATGGCTGAAAAAATAGCATACTGAGGCTATATTACGTCAACCCTCTGGGAAAGATGGCTTAATGAACATACATGTTGTGGCTGGCCAATGTTGGCAGTGGAAACTAAGCAAGTCCTCACTGAAACTGGCTATGTATTCAATGACGAGTACGGGTGTTAGTTTTTCCCCCAAATAAAAAGAAAAAAAAAAAACAGGTTTAAAAAGCTTGCCTGGGAAACACAAGAAATATAATTACACAAAAAGAGGGTGATGAAAAGTTGAGAGAGCCATTTATGGAATCACACAGAGCGTGGAGAACACATGATGGCAATAGACAACTTTGTTTCGTGGTGTGACCAAGCCAGCAGTTGTGTTTACCGCCACCCAAACTGCGCATTTACACGGGGCCTCCTGCTGGCCACAAACAGTCACTACACCCCACAGGCAGGGTGCTTCCCAAAGGTCCTTTTTTTGAATGGGGCCCCAGAATCAACAAACCGGACCCTGGCGCCAAGGACATGGTTTCTGCGGTTTGCTCATCTGTCCCAAAACCACATTCCCTCCTTTCCATCTTTCCTTCGATCTCCTTTCCGCATTGGGGGCTCTGGCAGTTACTGATATACAAGCAGTTTTCTGGCCACCACTCTGAGGGGCCAGCAAGGAGACCGTTTACTGTATTGTGCTTCTCCGAGCGTTTTACTTTAGTCACCCATCACACCGCAGTGGCCGAATCGATATCTAAGGAATACAATCGCCCTGTCAATCAATACGACCGCGCCGTTTCCACTAACCATCCAATTATACTTACGACTGGCCAGTTGCCTCGGTGGTGGGGCGATAACTCAGTGCCCCGTCCATTAAACCGTCACCCCCATTATCCATCACGCCAAGATTACCCACAGAGCAAAAACGCAGACAGGGATGCCGTGTAAGAGTGCCTGTTTGCCAGCCCTGGCGGCCTCACCGCCAGGCATCTCTAATCCCTCCCTGATCACAGACAGCCGCTGCTGACCTGCAGCTAGAACCGTAATACCAAGGGCCAGAGAGAGCAACCCCCTGCTACAGCACTGAGCACAAGCCCCCAGCATGAGCACACGAGGGCTGAATGGGATGCTACACTCTTACAAATGCACGATCTCACAGAATAACGGGCATATTGTCCACAGTAACGGTGCGACTATTCCGTCAAAGTCAAGCCCGTCATGTAACATAAGTACGGCTAATTACTGAACTGACTGCAAATCTATGTGCTTGTCACTCATACATCAACTTAGCGTACGCAGCAAAGCAGAAAAGAAATGTTATTATGAGTAGTCGCCATTGTTCAGTCTATCATCTAAGGAAAGTATACATAAGCTGATAAGTAGAACCTGGTCTCCGTATAAATACAGAAATCCATTTTCATCCACGGCGCGATTCCCTTTGGCTGTAACGTTTCATCCAATGGCGTCTGCACCATAAACAGTAACAACAGCCCGTCTTAGACAAAAAAGTATTCTCTAAAGTAATTAGGTTCAGTTAAGAAGGCAAATTGTTAATATGACTAATGATTCAGAAAGTTCTGATATTGGGTATTTTGCTACTGACAACATGCATAAAACGCAAATAAAACTGAAAATAAACAAATGAACATAACACCAAACAATTACAATAACACCCTTTAGTAAAAATGCCCCCTTAAACACGCCATACTGGCAAAGCAGTTGGTAGATGGTCTCCTATAACAAACATCACCCTTAACTGTACGTGCAACGGAAGGGACAGTATTCCAGGAAAAGTTGCCCGAAATTGCTCTTTTTGGGGTAAATAGTACAGGGGCGTATCGTGCAATAATCTCTCAATCGGCAGGGGTGTTTGTTTACTTGTCTTAATTTAAAATCCCAAAAGCAGGAAGTTTATTATAAGGAACAGCCAAGAGGCGCACGTAGCGCGGCTGAGAGCAACTTCTAACACGCAAATGCACATTAATATGTACCGCTATATCACATGCAAAATACAAGACCGATACATCACATAAACACACATTTTAAAAATATATAGATTATGCTATCTGAAATTTTTAACTTACTATCATTCATATGCCTGCATATATAAACGCACAATTAAAGAAACACGGTTTACAGGCGACTGTACAGATTAGGCTGCTGGCATGTGTTAGACAATGACGGACAGTTTCGGGTTGGAAGTTTACCGATCAGGCGTGGGATGAAGCCACTTTTCTTCGGAATCGTCCGATGAAGCGCAGGTTACATGCGATTAGCGGATCGTTCTTCTCCAAAGTGCAAAGGCAGTGCTGTCCCCCTACCCACCTCCGTACCTACAGTCAATGCATCGTCCGCATTAACAGCACCGCTTTCAATGAACTTCCTAAACGCTGCTATATAACATATCGGATAAAACAGTCCCCGCTGCCGAGGTCCCGCAGCAGCGCCCCGCAGACCCCGCGTCCCGTCTGGCGACACTCACCGGGCAGACGAGGTTAAGGGGATCGCATCTTCTCTAGCTGAGAAGCACCGCCGACACCGAGTCTCGGCGAGTCCCCGGCCGTCAGCGTTTAAGGGGGAGGGCGGCAGCCCGGTGATGTCACGCCGGAGGAGGGGACTGGAAACGGGCGACTGGAACCGGGGGTTCGCCGGTGCCGCTCAGCCCGGTGTCCGGTTACGTTTGCAGTGCCCAGTGGCGACCCGCAGGCAGCATTTCACCCTTCCTGCGGGCTGCGTCTTTTATATAAATGCATGTTCATGCCACTGTGTGGCTGGTTATTTCTCGGGAGAATTGCATGAAAAAAAAAATCCCCAATTAAAACAAGTTCATAGCAAACATTTTAAACGCTGAGGTAATTAACCTTAGTTAACACAGAGTCCCTAAAATACGCTGACTGCTCTGATTAATGATACCCCATGACCCTTATATCCAGAAATAACATTTCTGGACATAAAAGTAACATGTAATCAATTTTTAATAGATATTGAAATCTGTAACCGTCCCACGACGACACATTGTTCACAAACCAAAAACTTCCAAAAGGAAAGTATTTTTAATGTATTGTAGATTAAAAATAAAAGAAAAATAAACAAAGCCTACACAACATACATACTGCAAACACAGCGTCCCTCTGAGTCAGCAAAACGCAGCGGGTCTGCCAGCTGTAATAATTAATTACCGTTGATAATAAAAAATATTGCTATCTGAACACTAGTTCAAAAGCCAGTTCTGACCTTGAGAACATCTGCAAACTGTTCATTAGGTATTCACAGTTAATGCGCCGATGCCTTAGCATGTGTCTGCCAGGGCACCAGTGAGATTTTAAATGATATATTAAATAAAACATAGGCTTCTGTATCGCTTAATTCAGGAGAGTGATTGTGATGACAGGCACCAGCAGCCGGGAGAACAAGGTGACAGACTGGCTTGTTTTATGCATTCCACAATTTTTCCAGCTCAATTATTAAACAGTAGGATGATGGATCCGATTCACCAGAATGGGATTCAATAAATCCAGTTCAAGTGTCAGAATTAATAACCGGTACAGGCTCACAGGTGGACTGGGCCATATCCAAGGCTGCATAGGGCACAATGGCAGGGGTACACCTGGGACACCTATAACAATAATAATAATAATAATAATGATAATAATAATAATAATAATGATAGTAATAATAATAATAATAATAATGTAGTTGTCATTATTGTACTTCCTTACCACCCCTCTGCCGATTGTCCAGCAGGGGGCAGGACCCGTGGTCACGAGGAGCCCGTTCATAGGGCGAGGGCTGCCTTTCAGTTTGCCGAGGGGCAGTAAGAAGAGACAGGAAGTATCAAAGTTTTATTAACCTTAAACCCTTTCCTGGGGGGCCTGTGAGTCACTGTCATGCTAAGCCGTCTCATGAAACTGACTATAACACAAAGCTCCCAACCCCCCCCCGCCGGAATCTACCCCTATCTACCTGCTCATCTGCCCACGCTATGTGTGTTTACAGTGGCAACACAGCTGTAACTGACACACTTGGGACGAGGTGACCTCAGAGGACACTGAGTCTGGGGGCGACAGATGCCTGAACTTTAGCAGGAAAAATGGCACTAGGGGTCATCGCCACCGACGACACAAGAACAACCAGGAAGACATTTACTTATGATTATATTGTTATATATAATGCTGAGCGATGACCTTCTCGGGAAGCCAACACCTCTGATTGGCCCTCATTAGAGCCCTGTAATTATTATGACAGGCTGTGGGCCCCGCTCAGTAGGATAAATCTTCTTCTGCATTTCATGAGAGGCAGGAAGGCCACGGGGGCTAGACTCAGGGTGGTGATTAAATGTCAAACGTCACGGAGTGAGGGCTGACAGGACAGTGATTGGCCGCACGTGACAGACAGCCTGTCGGCCTCTTCACCGGCAGCTGGAGCTAAAAACAGCAGCAAGACTCCCGAGAGGGAACCCTGGGCCTCAAGCCGCTGTGGACACAGATTCCTGCCCACTGTCCATAGCAGGCCCAGAGAAATGCTGGGGCCTCTGTTGTCAATCAGCAGGCATGCTGGAGCTATCCCATCATTCTTGTTACAGACTCGTAGTCTGTCGCACACAGCAAAACATCCACAAAACCAGTCTGGGCTTGCTAATGACAAACAGGATCAGGGTGGCTATGAAATAATAAAAAACACTTTGGTGAATATAGGATTTTGTCTGAAAAATACACCAGCGGTTATGGGAGGAGTAGCTTGAGCCAGACTGGGGCTTTCGGTCTCCATGCTTTTTCCTGCTGACAAAACCCATTAGTGAATTTAACTGATACCATAGCAATCCTGCCCATAGAAACCCGAGCAGCCTGTGTGGATTCGGGCCTGTGGTTTCTCCCTTCAGAACTTTGTCACTCAGTGGCCACTGTGTTTTAAATACAGGCAGCCCGAGGACAAATCCAGCCTTACGCAAAAAAATATCCAAGATATGTAGACTAAATGGAAGCGCTAACACAAAAATAATATGTCACACGCGGCTAGTAGCTCACCTGTCAGCCCTTTTTGTGTACTTTTACCTATTCAGACTTCATCTTTCCTTTTATTTGATACGTATTCTTTAGTATGGATTAATAGTATATTTTTGGCTTGAGTGTTTTTTGCTATTAGGTGTCTTGAATGGTATGTGATGGTTAATCCGACTTACATTACCTGTCAAAAGTCTGGACACCCTACTGACTGAGAATCCGTTTTTTCTTTATAAAAAGGGCACCTCAAGGTTATATGAGTTGTCTGTGAACAAGGAAACAGATGGAATGCTGCGGCAGATGACCTGGCCCCCACAAACCCCCGACCTAAACCCTGTAGAGCTGGTTTGGGATGAGCTGGATCAAAGAGTACAGGCAAGGCAGCCAACTGGTACCCAGAACTTGTGGAAAGTCCTTCAGCACTGATTGAGAAACTTCCCTGGTGGCTACATTTGGATGCTGGTTGAAAGAATGCCAAGAGTCTGCAATGCTGTCATCGAAGCAAAAGGGGGCTGTTTTGATGAGTCTAAAATTTGAGAAAATTATGAAATTTTGAATATTTTTCTTGATATGTATTACTTTATTGCCTCAAGGCCTTTCACTATAACCTAAGTAACACAATAGAGACAAATGCAATATAAGCAGGTGTGTCTGGATTTTTGAATGGTACTCTATGTAAAATATGACTTACAGTATGTAAGAGTGTGTATAACTGGTTATTTATGTGAGTTGGGAATTGCCTGTGTGGTATACCACAATGAGCAGAATTTGTCATGTATCATTTGACAAATGTTTGGAGAAAAACAAGTGTTAGTGCACAGTATATGAAGGAACGACTCAGTGCTGGAATTTAATAGTGTCTGTTGATATTTGTGCTGCGGTGCCCAGACAGCAAACGCAGGCCCACAAACAAAGCAAGCGTGCTGCTTCTGCGTCCCGTGGCTGTCAGCAGAAAAGGGCCGCATCACATACCTTTGCTGTTATGCATCCGCGGCGTACGCAGGCGCTGCACAAATAAACACAGATACAACGGCACAGTCAAGCATTAACAAAAAAGTACTGGGTGATCATGTGACCCGGTCACCAGCATGGGCCAGAAAGCCAGGACTTTTATTCTGAAATCTTCATGACAAAATCTGAGTCTTTAAAACCGATGATATAGGACAAAGAGGGTGGGGCAAGTCAGCTTGCTTTTTACTTATAGAATGATAATGGACTGGGGGTGGGGGCGCGGTGCAGCGTGTGGCTCAGCAGGTTAGTGGGTGCCTGTGATCAGCAGGTCACTGGTTCAAATCCCATGGCTGGTAGACTGATGTCATCATCGGCCCCCGAGCAAAGGCCCCGAACCATAACTTGCTCCAGGGACCATCTGACCCGGGTGTCTCAAAGCATATGTGTACTGTCTGTGTATGTTGCTTTGGATAAAGGTGTCTGCTAAATAAATGCAAAAATATAATTAAACTAGCATCTTGGGTCAGGTATAGACATGTGTCAGGAAAACACAAGCATTTGCAGATTGGGGTGAATTACCCCCCCTCCCCATCCCCCATCCTCCAACAGCGCTATCTAGCTTGCACTCAGTTCAGCAGAGAGAGCATTTAGAAACCCATCCATATACTGCAGTTAGGGTATAGAATGAGACGAGTTAAAGCTAAGGGTAGTGGAGGGGGTTCACCCATGTGCAGAGTAGATGAGGTCATTTATTTGCCTCTCTAGCCCAAAAATAGCTGCCCATCAAGCTGTCAGCCTGAACGCGGGATGCTGCTCGAGGCCGGTCTCAGAGCCGCGCGGTGAGCGGGAAGCTTGGCGGTGACTGACAGGGTGCCGTCACTGTAATTACACAGGTCCCCAGGCCGCCCGGTGCGTGCAGAGTCTCACTGCCATACACTGATATGATTTTGCTTTTCGTTTTGCTATGATTTTCGTTATTCCCATTTTGGGAAATCCTTCCTTAAATGAGGCAGAAGCCACGAATTTCAGTGTTATTTCAGTCAGAGGAGGAGTGGCTTTTTCTACAGAACTCGACACGATGGATGAAACACATCAACACGGTTTCAACACTCAACACTTTTACAAATGAGCCGGGGTCTGTAGGCACCCCATGGCCTGCAGAGGGCCCCATTAAAAACACCATTAAAGGTGTATCCTGTATTTTCCAGCTGGTGGTGTCCCCTGTGAGACACGGGCCCTTTTTATCCATGTTTGATGGTGACGCCCCACCCTGGCCGAGGACACACCCCCTCCCAGGTGCTCTCCATGCCTCCCCTCTGCCTTGGAAAGATTGCCCCGACTTTTTCCCCTTCTCCATGGTGAGATGGAACATGTGCCTGCCCCCCGTGCCCCGCCTACTAGCTCCCACCCCCCGCACGCCTGTCCATCTTCTGGCTGATCAGTATTCTGTCCTGTTGCTTTAAGGACCCCTGTTCTTACACAAGCCCCCGGTGAGCTGTGGGGTGGTGAGACACCATCCTTTGAAAAATAAAACCCTCTTTGTCATTTGCTGCTACAATTACAGAGCGACTGCTTGCCACCACGGCCCCCGTGCATCTCTGACATCCCGAATCTGACGGTGGAACTTCTGAATTCTCTGCCGCTCCATGCAGCAGAACAATAGCTGAGTCTCGATCAGACGACTGTCACGTCACGAGGGAGGTAGAGCAGCTGTGAATAGGCCTCTTTGGATAAGCCCCACTAAATCACCTGCATTGTCCCTTTTTATGGCTAAAACACGGTTTGACTCATTGAAAGGATTTCTAGTGCAGACGTATTAACAGAAAAAGGAACGACTGGCAGCAGTAAAATTCTGATTCTTTATGTCGGCGTGAACAGTCTGCAATAAAGGTAACAGACTTCCAATCCATCAGGGATGGGGGGGGGTAGTCATGAATAAATTAAGACCAGAAACAAGACATAATTCATCTCACCTTTTTCAGACTCATCTGTTTCTGTTAATTGATGCTCTTATCTAGAGTAATGTTACGAGTATTTGATTGTTCTGCTGAGACATTTTTTCTCCCCCAAAGCATTAATTAATTCCTCATCATTTTTCTCATTTCCCACAGATGATTATTTATAGACAATGTTCAGCAAATATCTGGCCACACCAAGGCCCTTTTGCTACTGCGCCACCTACTGGCCGCTGTCTGTGTTGCGGTGCAATGAAGTACACTCAGAAGCGTTTTCACCAAGCATTCCTCTGGGATAGAGGAAGACACATGACCCAGACTCTGTTATACATCTTCCCACTGACAGCAAGCGAGGAACAATCTGATGGGAAGACTCATTCTACAGGGGAAGGCAGGGTAATCCATTACATCAAGACATAAACTAAAATCATTTTCCCTATCTGTCACAGATCTCCAGGAGAGAAGGTAGGAACCCTTTAGATATAGATATCCAACATGACAACATCGCTTCGGAGGTAATTCACATTTTTTTT
This sequence comes from Petrocephalus sullivani, assembly GCA_026780845.1. Classification (NCBI taxonomy): domain Eukaryota; kingdom Metazoa; phylum Chordata; class Actinopteri; order Osteoglossiformes; family Mormyridae; genus Petrocephalus; species Petrocephalus sullivani. The sequence goes on from JAODKM010000001.1 coordinate 50,189,941, forward strand.
CTGCTTTAGTATCAGAAAAACAGAAATTTTATTTAAATGTTAGGATGTCATAGGTATGATTTCAGGCACATGTTTCATTAACTTAAAAAAAACTTAAAAAAAAACATTAAATGAACATAAATCATGCATACCATCAGACAGTTAGTGGAGCGCGTTTTCGCCTCTAGGAGCAGTAGCAGCAATGCTTGCATAGAGACCGGTGGTTGAGTTTACCTGAACAATACAACGGATGTACTGACAGGTTTAGCAAGAGGGCATAGCGACCAGGAAAAAATATGCTGTCTTGATGAAGGATCTGTAGCAACAAAACACACATAATAACAAGAATAAAATGCTGAAAAGTAACCAAGGGGCAATGTGTAGGTAGTCTCCAAACCAAGGCAGTGCAGTATAAAGTAAATTAAAATTCCAGTCAAGAGCCTGGGAGGAAGTAATCTGGAAAGAGGGAGCTCACATCCAGAAAATGGGATCTTAAAAAGAGAGTGGATGGATGGATTTGGGTTTAGAGACAAAAGAGAACTTTTTGACCCTGTGCAAAGGTTACGGGATAAGCTCTAAAGAGAGGTTCATATCATTCATACTCAAAGTGAAACAACAAATCTCCTGAATCCATCAAAGCCTTTCTCATGTGTATCTGAAACAATTCATATTGAATGGACTAGCGTGTCTGTAAATAGACCCTGTGTTGACAGCTGCCTCTTCAGATTAAGCGGATGTGGCCTGCTATCTGTAGTCCAACATTTATAAAAGCTGCCAGCTGAGCTGAATTTGTAAATCACCTGTTTCTTTGAGAACATGTGGAATCAATGCATCAGATGCATTTGCCTATTAAGCCACTGTGTGAGTGACTATCGGACACTTTTAATGAGGTCTTGAGGGTCTGGATGGGTAAATATTGAGAGGTATCATCAAGGATATCCATTCCCCATCCATTCCCCACAAGAGGCTCAGGTGCAGCTTCTGCAGCTCTGCTCCAACATCATCTTCTGGGCTGCTTGCTGAGAGAAACGAAGCCCACAGTTTACCCTCTTCTTTTGGAATATACGAATTTAAACCAGGAGAGTCATGCTCCAATACCATGAGGCCAAGTCTTTCTGGGGATTTCGGTGAATCTCTTCTCATCAGGTTTAAGTCTCACCTGGCAAACCTAAGGGCACTTGCTCTCTCACGCAACTTTTGTAGTTCCACTCCAAATTTGTTTGGATGTGAGGAAAAATAGGTCCAACATAGGAGCAGTGTCTATCACCAGGGGCACCTCTCTGAACCAGCAATGACTGTAAACAGAGTATCTGTGTGAAGAATTTTCCTCCAAACAAAGTTTTGCTGCCATAATTAAATCTAAACAGTGTCATTATAAGTCGCATATGTACCTTTCTAAGGTACCATCCCCAGTGAAGATGTAAAGACTCACCATGATTTTACATGTTGGATTTTTGTGTCATCGGTATATAAGTGCATTTTGAAGGAGAAATGAGCAAGCCGGGCATCTTAGCTTGCTAACATTCAGGCGTGATCAGAAGCATGATGTTATAGGCCAGAGAAGATGATCTCCAGGGATCCCGTTGTTTGCTGCAGACCCCCTGCTGCCGGTATGCAAAACCAGATGGAGGCCATTTTGTTCATATTTGAATTTTCTTTGACGGCTCACAGTTTTATTAAAACCATAAATAAAAAAACACCAAGTTGTACCAAAAAATCTCTTTGAAAAAAAAGCCCTCTTGCTGACATGTGTGGCTGAAGCTTTTAGTTTTTATCATTGCAACGTGAAACAAACCTGTGTCTGCTATACGCTGACATTAAGCAATGACTCCTTTCAAACGGAGACGTTGTAGATCCACTTGGCCACAGTACTGATTTACTAAATTAGCTGCTTTCCAAATGGACCGGCGATCGGTTCTGATTGAATTATGTGGATTTAGAGTATTACAGACAGGAGGGCTCGTAAATCACTGTGCTTTAGGGTTTTCCTAGTGCCTGGGCAGTGTCCGCTTCCATCTGTAACTCTATTACAGATGATTTGCTTGTAGCCTCATCTCAGCAGATACGAGTCGGGCCAAATCAACAAGCTATGAGCACGTTAAGAAGGCCAGCCCCTTAACTGTAATTAAATTGGCTATGCTTTGTTTAGAGGGACAAAGCAAATGATCTTGGATGTGATGTCTTGGAGAGGTGCCATGGGAGAAGTCATGGTGTGTTCTGATGAGTGGGGAACGTGGCATCAACATGAGAGAAAAATAACGGGGCCAGAATTAGCCTTTCTGATACAGGAGGCCCAGCAACTTGTGCATAGGACTTTACATGAACCTGAAAAGACACTCTGTGTCAGTCTCATCACCGGACTACATTCTCATTTCTTCAGTGTATTGATTTCTGGTTATGTGTCACGTCTGGCCACGGGCAAGGGACGTGGCGCACATGGGACTTGCGGGAATTTCCCGGTCATGAGCTTTTTTTCACACAGCGAGGACACGTAATGTTCATACGAGACTTTAATGACAAGACTGGGGAAACAGACTTGAACGCGGACTGAAATACACTACTAATGAGACGTGGACTGGAAACAGCAGGGAAACACGGGGATTCCACACGAGGGAGACAAGGGGGCGTGGCATACAGGAGGATCGGACGGGAAGGACGTGACAGTACGTATTGACTTTCTTAGGGAGACAGTAATGATGTCTACAGACCAGTTTAAGAGGCAGACTCAGGGCCCAAGCTCATGTGTTTTTCAGAAATCATACCCCGTTCCCCTGCACGTTCAGCTGGATTGATGCAAGACAAAAATTCAACAGACAGCATTTTCCATTTTCCAGGACCAGTGACAGGACACGTATAAACAAAATCTGAACATCTGGCGGGTTTCCCTAAAGCTTCCCCATAAACGGAAACAAGAGAGACAAACCAACAAAATAAATGTATTATTTTCCTCAAATGTTACATTCAGTGTTTAGAAGCTGCTGAGAGAATGACCAGATCTGTTAGTCACCTAGTGCCGTTCAGGTGAGCAGACCAGGGTCCTTATATCACAAAGCTGATTCAACTAAATCAGGTTTCGAAGATAAGTTCCAGCTTGACAAAGCCAAATAAATGCATAACGCCGTCTATCAGCAACCTATATAAAACCAGGTTTTCTTATTGAAACAAAGATTATTCCTAGTGCATGTACATAAAAGCATGCCGTGTGGAATGATCAGCCAATCAATTAGAGCATGGATTCCAACAGGGATATGTCTTTCACTGCAGAGGGACAGAGAATTATTACGGTAAAATATGAAGAATTCTAAAGTAAAATAACGAAGAGCAGTACCGTGGCTGCCATCAAAGCTCGAAAGGCACACAGATCGCTGACAGCGTAAATGCATGTGTACAGTTTGATTGACGTTCAGATAATTGTCTTAATTTTCAAACATGTGCTTTGTGGTTTTTTTATTTGTTGTCATAATCCCATATTTATTATTCAGTATTAAATAAACTTGTCACCCTTCGAAATCTATCAATATTCCTTCATCCATCACACTCACACATAGCTGTGAGTGTGTGAATGAGGAGGATGACAAAGGTGTTGACATTCAGGAAAGTGTGGTTTCAGGAATGGACTGTGGGGTACAATACACACCAATTGATTTCTGCACATCTTTATTGATTATTGTACTGTGTCAATTCACCACCAGTGACTGTAAAAGAGCAATAGCTATTGAATGTTAAATGCAGATGGAAATGTGCAAATATTAATTACAATTTGCCTGTAATCTAGAAAACCAAGGGGTATGCAAGAGTTGCTATCAACACAAAATGCTGAACCAATATCTCATTACAGCAGAGATCGCCACTCTTTGTAGATAAAGGATTTGAAATGCAGAAATGATCGGTGTGCATCTCTGCCTGTGGACATCAAAGGTCTGTGATTAAAAACTGCCTGGTTTGCTTCTTGAAATATATTTCAGATGGTAGACTAAATAATGAAGATCCAGCTAACTTTATGCAGTCACAGGATTCTCATGGACAGGCCATTTTGAGAGCTTGGGAAAGTCCATTTGTTAATATATCAGGTAATATACGGACTTCTTCACTTTGATGGATCCAAGCACTGCTTCATCCGTGATCCTGAATGCTAACCTGCTCCAGAGCAGTTTTTGAGTTACCATGGTGATATATTTCACTAAAACGAGAACCAGCGTTGTGATATCGAAAAGACAGTTACCGCTACTTACAGTGGAGGAAATAAGTATTTGACCCCTCGCACTCAGCACTGCTTAGCAGGGCCCTCTCCCTCCCAAGCATTATCTCATGGAATTCAGTGACCAGGGGCTAACTCTGAGGATAACTTTGAGGATACAGTGGAGGAAATAAGTATTTGACCCCTCGCTGATTTTGTAAGTTTGTCTATTGACAAAGAAATGAAAAGTCTCAGAACAGTATCATTTTAATGGTAGGTTTATTTTAACAGTGACAGATAGCACATCAAAAGGAAAATTGAAAAAATAACTTTAAATAAAAGATAGAAACTGCAGGTTTGCAGGTTTGCAGTTACAAATTGCGGGTTGGATGTAGGCAGATCTCATCTGTGAGAAAGTGACAAAGCAAAGAGAAGGTCCTGGGGCACGCTGTCGGTGACTGTCACGGCTGGGTGGAAGCCCTGAAACGTCATTTACTGAACCAGACCCAGGGAAGGCGAGAAAAAGCCTCGGAATCAGACTCCCCCGGGAGAGACAACAAGTGACCCATTAAGGCTGGCGGCAGAATCTGTCTCCTAGCTGGAGCATCTCGCCACATTCGGGATTTGGTAGCAAATCAGAGGCCCTGGCTGACAAGTCCAGAATCAGAAGAGGAGGAACAGAGGCACACAGGGAAATAAAAACCACACAGATCAGCCGCGCGCTACCCGGCAAAGGGTCTCGAAGGTGCACGGCGGGCTCATAGAGGCTTTACTGCCTGCTTTTATGGCATTGACAAAATGTTCGAGTCTGGCTAGAAATCAGCACTGCACTCAGCTCCAGCCAGGCCACGACTGGAGAGACCCAGTCCCAAATAATGCAGCTGCACAGAAAAATGCTTAATCTACATATAGATGTTTTATAATATACTGAAAAAAACACAACAAGAAAGATGGATGAATGGGTGGATAGACAGACAGACAATAAAGATAACTATTAATCCCCGGAGGGAAATTAAGATGACATAGCAGTCAGGTACATTTAAAAACATTTAAGAACAATACAATACTAAGATATGATACTGCAAATAGACAAAAGTGCAAAAATTCAGGCAGAATTGCCAATTGATGCAGCTTAGTGACCACAGGTCTGACGGTGGTCAGTCACAGAGTCTGACGGCACTCGGCAGGAATGATGTCCCGTATCGTTCCTTTAAGCAGCGAGGTTGAATGAGTCTGTTGCTGAAGCCACTTTCAGCTTGTCAGGTGTGGTTTGGAGGGGGTGAGAGGCACTGTGACTGGCCTGCCCACTCCACACCTCTCCCACCTCTGACCTAGTCCGTGGTGAGCTGGCTGGGCACCATTAACAGGGTTACCTGGCTGCAGGCCAATCAGGGCTGACCGTAAAAAGGGTCTGTGGACATTTTAGCTTATTTTTTCATTAAACTCCACACAAAATGCTCATTGTAAATAAGATTGACTTTATTAAGATTAAGATTAAGATTGACTTTATTAATCCCACAATGGGGAAATTCTTTCGCAACAGCAGCAAAAAAGACAGAA
>JAODKM010000001.1:50235815-50255848 GCA_026780845.1 Petrocephalus sullivani
CATTCAGTAAGTGCATGTTAGCTATAGGAGTCCCCATTCAGTAAGTGCATGTTAGCTATAGGAGTCCCCATACAGTATGTGGTGTGTTAGCTATAGGAGTCCCCATTCAGTAAGTGCATGTTAGCTATAGGAGTCCCCATACAGTTAGTGGTGTGTTAGCTAAGCTGGGAGGGCCGGTGGGGGGGGGGGAGGAGGGACTTCCTATAGGGGAAACAGCAACTCCCAGGGCAGAAACCTGTCATTTATTTTCCTGGTCCCTGTAGCCTCTCCCAGAGGTTGCTAGAGATGTTTTCAGCTGCGCTTGACTGGCTAGGCAGAATGATTTGATTCTGGACACATGTGCTTCCGCCCTTTTTGTGACATGGCACAGTTAAACGTGATCGCATGTGCAGAGTGAAACAGCCTTCATGAATGCACATGCACATTCCTGCCCAGCAATCTCGCCATTCTGTTTGAAGCATGAATTTCACATGGATGAACTAAGAAGCCCTGATAGATCCTACTCCCTGAGGTGACACCTTGTCTATGGACTCTGACAATCCCTACTGAGGCAGTTCCTCTCTATTCCTGGTGGTCAGACTGCTTGTCTGTCCTGCTGCCTTTGTGCTGGCAGTCCTGTTGGCTCTGTGTTTCCCAGCCCACACCTGGGGCCCGCACAGGCCCATGCAGCCCCCAGAAAACGGCCCCTACCTTCTGCCGTGTTCCGTCGTGCTCTCTAGCCCTCCTGCAGCTGGGGTCTTTTCTATGCTGCTTGGTGGAAGCAGCGCTCCCTTCAGGCGAATGCACAATGGGCCCTTACGGCCTGTGGATATGGGCTTGGCGATGGCCGGCTCCAGCTGCTAACGGGAAGGAGTTCATGTTTAAGAGTCGGCAGCACCTGACACCTGTGAGGCCGATAACCGGCTCAGGCAGAAAGCCCGCATTAATTAAGCAGATCTGTATGGATTCGCCAGTCCCTGTGCCTGTAGGCAGCGGACCTATCTGAGCGTCTGTCTGGGCTCTACAACAGCGCCCCCTAGGTCAAACATATGCATGCATCTTACAGGATGAGGAAGAGCCCAGGGGGAGTAGACAGACATAATTTCACGCACACATGCGCTGAGACAGATGTGCGGGCACGGCCCGAGTTTCCCCACCGGGGGAAATCCTGTCATGTGGCATTACCTGCTCACAGACAGAAATCTGTTAGCCTTTGGTTTTCGGGCCTGTTGGACTAATCACTACCTGCATGTCAATGAGCTGGCCTTAAATCTGAAGCTCACCCAGGGCCACGGCCGGAAAACAGCATCACTCACTGCCATTATCTAGAGAAATTATACAATAATAACCGCTTTAGAGAAAGGCTCCACGTTGATTAACAGAGAATAATTAATCCACTTGGGACAGACCAGCTCTGCCTGTGCATGTGTGATAAAACACTGAGAAATTTTCCACACAAGGTGATTTTTGTTTACTTTTTTATTTAGTTTTTTAACTGGAAAATTGTCCTCCATGAATTTTAATTAAGGATCTATCCATCCTATGTGTGTGCAGTATATTATAAACATCACATACAACATTACCATTGATAATCGTAAACTCAGATTGTTTTGCATAGTGGACACAATTCATATTCCTACTATTTTAAAAGTGTCAGAAAACAAAGGCAGCATGAAGTCATTTCCAGTGACCTGATCAGGTGACTCTTGTCACATGACTCTACATGGGGCACTAACTCTGGAATGTCTGCCCACACACTCCTCAGCCTTCATTGTCATTCAGCCATTGCCCCAAACCTCTCAAACACACGCACAAGAACAGACAAGCCTATCTCTGTATTTATATCTACATTTACATTTACAGCATTTGGCAGACGCCCTTAGCCAGAGCGACTTACATAAGTGCTTAGAGACTCCATCAGTGAATACCTTCCGATACTGGTTCAGTAGAACCCAGGCTAAAATACTAGAATACTATCTGTTTAAAACTCTGTTGGGAAATATTATTTTTTTTTTTTTAGAGTACAATGCTGGAAGTGCTAAACCAAGTACTTCTGGAAGAGGTAGGTCTTTAGATGGCGTTTGAAGGCACCTAATGACTTAGCTGCTCGGACATCTAGGGAGAGCTTATTCCACCACATTGGTGCCAAAACAGAGAAGAGTCTATATGGTGGGACCAGTCAAACAGTGCCGGAGGATCGGAGAGAGCGTGGTGCAGTGCGGGGTGTGGTGAGATCTTTTAGGTAGGAGGGTGCCGGACCATTTTTGGCTTTGTAGGCGAGCATCAGTGTTTTGAATCAGATGTGGGCAGCTACAGGAAGTCAGTGGAGGGGGTGTAACAAAGGAGTGGTGTGGGAGAACTTGGGAAGGTTGAAAACGAGTCGAGCAGCTGCATTCTGGAACCCGCTAGGAGTGAGTTACAGTAGTAGAGGGATTGAACAAGTATCGGAACGGCCTGTGTGGAAGAAAAGGGACGATTCCTTCTGATACTGAAGAGGAGAATCGCTTTATGGAGACTCTCCATTCATTTCTATGGGCATAACCTTAATCCCAACTATAACCCCTACCCAGCCCTATCCTTAACCATAAGTAATCAAACAAAATACAAAGCTTTTGGCATTTTTAGTTTTTCAAATACATTCACAGATTTTTATAAAAAAGATCTGAAGTAGTGAGAACCAAAAAAAATTAACTCAATAGTCACGTTTTTTGAGGATTTGCTATAGTTGTGAGGTCCTTTGGTCCTCAGAAGTATAGCAAAAGATGTACACCGACACACACACACACCCTCTCCAGTTTGTCTGTAGGGAGGTGGGGGTGTGGATGGAGGGCTGTAAGGAGGAATTAGTAGAGATTGTCCATTTAAAAGCAACTGTTAGTGACTGAGTGCCGCACCCATCCCACACCCCCCCTGAATATCAAATATGCCTTCATACGCTCCCAGCTTCTACATCCTCCCAGCCGGGGAGCGCTTGGCTGATTGAGGCGCAGAAGAGGTGTATGGGAGGATGTGGAAGTCTCCCCAAAGCTGCGGGAGGTGGAGCAGCTCCTTAAACTGCCAGCATCCAGTGCTTTAATATATATATAATACTATACTATATATAATTCTGATTACTCACTGCTCACTTTTGGTTATGTCTCCATACCTGGATACACATTTAATACAGATTTAAATTCATTTAAACATTAAGATGTTGGTATTCATCTAGTTTCATGACAAACACAAAGATACTTAATTTGTAAGCGGTGTGATCCCCAAAGGACGGTAATCATTCATGCAGTTTTCTATTGCTTACTAAAATGTTGGGACCTCTGTCTGGGAGGAGCTTCTGACACTCCCAGGTCACAATCCTGTCACACACAAGTGTTCTGCAGGTCAAATTCACAATTCACTTTAATTATTGCGGTTCTCTTTTGCATAATAGTTTTTTTTTCTTTTAAGCAGTTGGTTGTGCAAAGGTAATTACATGCTACATTAATCACAGGCAAATTTTCTGTCGAATGAATGGGTCACTTTTATAGGTTGTCAAATAGCAGTTGAAAAAAGAACACGTTCGGTTTCAGGTCGTACAACCAAATATGCAAAGTAGCGGCTCAGGCTGGATCGTGCGGTTATTTGATTATTGTGACTGATAACCATCTCAAGGTCCAGAGACGCCTCTCGCAGAATAAATCCCAACTGGTGCTGATTGGATTGATCAACATCTGAGAGATAACTAGGGCCAGCTGGGTAGATTCCAGAGGAACAGAACAGGAGAGGCCTGCTGGCTGCCTGTCGATGTGCCCGCCTGCGCTGTTATGTGTTCATTTGCATATTTCAGGCTTGCAGTTACCACTCTGCACACCCTGAGTTTGACCTCCTGAATACCTGTGATGTCATTTCCCTCCAGTGGTGCCCACATTATGTAAATGAATCACATACGTATGATCCTATTATTCTGCAAGTTTATAATCCATTGTCAGCAAAACCATGCAGCAGGTATAAACTAAAGCATGAGTTGTTGTACTTTGCTCCCCACTTATGCTCCTTAAGCCACTCATTAGTACAGTGTTTTTATTCATTAGAAAAATCACCATAAGCGTGAGATAGAAAGATTCATTCAGCCGTCTGTTGGTAAGATCATTTCATCTGGTCTGATAGCTGAGATCAACAGGCTCTAAAGCTTTTAACCTCTAGGACCATAATTCAAGTCTCTACCTAAATTCCATGTGTGGAGTTTGCATGTTCTCCCCCTGTTGTAGTGGGTTTTCCTCTGGGTACTCGGGTTTCCCCCTACAGCCCCAAAAAACAACATGCTGAAGCTAATTGGAGTTACTGTACCAAATTGCCCGTAGCTGGGCATGTGCGAGTGACTGGTCTGTGAGGGTGTCCTTTGATGGGCTGGCCACCCATCCTGGGTTGTTCCGCGCCTTGCGCACGTAGCCTCTGGAATAGGCTCCGAACTCCCCGCGACCCTGAATGGGACTAGCAGTTTCAGAACATGGATGGGTAGATGGATAAACAAAAAAATCTGCCCTTTAGTTTGCCCAGTACATATATTTCCATGATTAAACAGCTACTATAATCTGCTAATTAGTTATGATAAGTGCCTTCCTGTGGATGTGTCATGTGAATAGGCGGAGCTTGTGCTGTCACATGAACCTTTCCCTTTTGCAGCCGATTGCATGTGATGCACAGGTAGTATTTACACACAAGATGTATGTGTTCCAGACACACAAGAACTGGAGAAACACAAAAGAACAGTATAAACACAGGAGGGAACATGAGCTTACAGTCATTTGTATATAACGGAGTGAAGCTGTGTGAATATAATGGCGCCCCCTGCAGGCAAGGTTTGGTAATTGTACTTGTTTTATTAGCCTTAATACTGAGCCAAATGAGCTACTGGCAAGAATGCATACTTCGAACTGAAGCACTTCTCAAAATTAACTGAACACACTAGCAGATTTTCAGTAATCCATGCCGTACCATCGAGGTACAAGTACAGTTATGTAACTCTTCTTTGTTTACCGTGGATCTTCCCACACAATTTTTTAGGCCCAAAAATGCAATTTTTTAATGCCTGATTTATTGTGATATTAGTGTAATGAAAGAAGCATGATAGGATTAAAAGGAATCCTGGATTTTTTGGGAGACCTTTGCAAAGACATAGAGGGCACAGAAACAGCCAGAAACTTTTCCAGAAGGTCAGTGGAAACAGCATAGTTATGTAAAAATCTGATGCATTCCAATGATGCTCACCACCACCTTTAACAATGCTCCTCCAAATGCTGCTCAATAGGAGACACAGGAAACACTTTGACAAACAACCTTTGACCCCTGACCCCGTAGAGGGTTTCTCTTACCTTTGACACTGGGATCTTTGAATCTCCTCCACTGATTCTGCCGTGCTTGTACTTTGGCTGGACGTGTCACCCAGTTTTCAATAAGAAAGTGCGAGTTATCAACTTCCCTGGAACTTGTTCAAAAGTCAGAGGCACTCCTCCAGGTCTTTAAAAATGCTAAGGGAAGTATGATTACTAAACAGACATTCTTTAATTATAGTCTCCTTTGAATATTCTGAAGGAAATATGCACAAATGCCTTACTAATTTGGCAGTTTGACATGGCAGTTCTTGCTCTCTCTTCTCCAGCATCTATATTCTGTGGCTGGTCATGGTAGAAGATTCCTCCCAAGACATGTGCTGGACCTATACCGCTATCAATAATATGTTACACTTTTTGCTGCTTGTGAAGTGAATAATTTTCGTGTTCTTAGTGTCTTATTCTTTAACTATGTCTGAACAAAAATTTTCACATTCATCATATTTTATATAGGATTTAAATTCTATTCATCCAAATCCTACTTAGTCACTGCTGCCCCAAAAGCAGCTAATTCCTCTGTTGAAGTTGAAAGCCTGTTCCTTTGAAAGTAGAAATGGGCAAACTGTGATGGCCAAAGAATGGCTCAGAGATACTGAAGGATATTGTCTGAATGGAGCGGTGAGATTTTGCTTGAACGGAATTAGTCGCATGCCATCCCTTTACAAACTGTAGGAGCAATCCCTTTAACATCATTGGGGGGGTGTCAATCCTTTTAAGGGCGTACTTGGTTGCATTATACTGTATACTTGCCTTATACCCCTTCTCCCCACTCACCCGCAGGTCTGTGCTGGCATTGTGGTTATTGTTAATCTCCTCATTTTGTGGCTTATTTTGAGTCGTTTTGGACATGATGACACATGGCCCTCTTATAGATTTATCTAAGTGCAATGCAGTAATTTTTACTTATTCTTGCTACATGTATGAGAAGATATACATATAAGAAGATCACACATTTTAGCAAATATCTTGAAGTTTTATGCATCCAGTTGTTCCTGGATACTTTCGTCAGCTTAAATTTCCAGCAAGCACTGCACCTTGCAGCAGTCCCCATGTATAGCATCCCACCATGTTTCTTAAATGCTTGTCGCTCCTCGACCTGTACTTGACATTTTTTTGCAACTACTCAGTCCATTCGTTTTGGGTCCACTTCATTTATAGCATACATGCATGCATACGTGTGTTAGCAGCATCATTAGCAGAATGCCTGTGTTTGGTGCATGAGCACAGTTAGTGACGTGAACTGTGCCTGGGCCCACATCTTCCAGCGGGCTTGTGCACAGTACTGAATAATCAAACTAGTCACAGAAACTGGACTTTGGGGGTCAAATGTATTTGGACATGGATGGATCGTCTAGTGTGAATACAACCTTACATCACTCTTTAACATCACTGGGGAAGCAATCCCTTTAACATGACTGGAGGATTGATCCCTTTACCGTCACTGGAGGGGAAATCTGTTTAACATCACTGAAGGAATAATCCCTTTAACGTCACTGGAGGGGCCGTCCCTTTAACATCACTGGAGGAATGATCCCTTTAACATCACTTGAGGGGGCATCCCTTTAAAATCACTGGAGGAATGATCCCTTTAACATCACTTGAGGGTGCATCCCTTTAACATCACTGGAGGAATGATCCCTTTACCGTCACTGGAGGGGAAATCTGTTTAACATCACTGAAGGAATGATCCCTTTAACATCACTTGAGGGTGCATCCCTTTAACATCACTGGAGGAATGATCCCTTTAACATCACTTGAGGGGGCATCCCTTTAACATCACTGGAGGAATGATCCCTTTAACATCACTTTAACATCAATCAGGATTCACTGTTTTCAAAAAGATGCTGACTTTCAGCTCCCATTTCTCCCTCTTATTGCCAACTTTTCTTCCACTTTACTTTCACTGCATTTAGACTTAGATAAATTAAAATAACCCAATAGCTGAAACCATAATCATCATTAGAACCATGGAAACTCTGCTCCACATTGAGGCATGAGAGGGTCTGCATAATGGCTGCTATATGAAAATAATCAATGATCTACCACAAATCCATCATTCATCGAGAAATGTGTGAAGCACACGGGAACGCCTTTATGATTTCCTTTTATGCCTTCGCTGAGGTGGACAGACTTTAATGCATGAAAAACAAACATCAAAAGGTAAAAATGGGTATTCTCCACATGCACCTATTGTTTAAAATAGCAAAATTACCATCGTCCAAGGAGCTGCACACACGTCAATAGCAATTCTCCATCCCTGCAAATTTTCCGCTCTATTACATCAAAGTACTTCATCAAAGTAGAGTTTTGAAACACATTAGTGCGTATGAATAACAATGGCAATCGACCCTAATCAAGCGTCACGAAACCATCATTTATAATACTGCAAGGAACAATACAAGCCCATGTGTGTTAAAACGAGACCAAGAAAAAATAGCACTGATTTCACAGATTTAACGTTAAAAAATTAACTTAATTCCACCCAAATTCATGCTCACTGAACAGAATGTTTTGAATGAAGCACACCCTGTTACTTGGTGCAGTTTTTGCATAGTGCACTCCCATATCCAATGCCGGCAAGCTCCTTTTTAATGACCTGCAAATGCATATTATATACAGATTATTTTTGAGTCACTTTTATCCAATGTGACATACATTTTTTTTTTGAGAAAGCCCTGGACAGCCATTGCCATGGCTCTCATCCATATCGTGCTCTCTCCAGATTCAATTCCCAAATACCTTACAGCCTGACAGTGTATGCCTGCTGCTAACACAACACAAACAAACCTCAACGATCCAGAGCTTTTCCCAGAGCTCACAATTGTATCTCCCCACTAGTCTTTCAGTTTTCTCCTCCCTACAGACCAATCAGTAATGTTCCTGCTGATGCTTCCCTCCTATTGGGCACGTAAAAACATAGCCCCGCCTCCTTAATATGTATTACCACGACCTGCCTGTGTAACTTCTGGGTTCTTCATTCTGCTGTCTTTGATGTGCAGGTCCTCCCACTAAAGGGAACAACAGTCCAAATATATCTTGTCCACACAAATGTTCATTCCTGTGTTCAGAAGCGAAAACACAGAGCCACGCTTCCATGGAGACCGCTTCATTTATGTAGGTCCATTTTAATGCGATAGAAGGGAATATTATAATAGAGAGCACAAGAGCTGCGTGCCAAGAGCTCATCCTAGTTCTTCGCCAGTAAGCTGATTATGCAGCCAATTAACTTTTCAAAAAACCTCCCGCGTGAGCCTGACATCAAAAAGAATCACTTTTGGCTATATGAATCAATTTTCCTGACCTGAGCGGCAGAAGGAGAATGAAGGAAAAGGATGAGGAAGTGTGAGGGTGAACGAGGAAGCCAAAGGTGCAGAGAGACCGAAGGGAGCAGGGGAGGCCGGCAAGAAGGAGCAGACCAGGCGTCATAGTAAGCATGCTATGCTTATGCTTCCACGCATGTCAATTACTTTATTAACTTTTTGTGGGTAGGCTAGATCCCCAAGGCCCAAGGGTGACATTCCTCAGAGAGTGGCAGAAAGAGAGCCCCTTTCAGAGTGGTGGTTCCTCAGGTTCTGCAGGCCCGTCAACTTGCAGCCTCTGATCGAAAGCTGGAATCAGCCAACGGCAAATTCCCTCCAGGACAGTTGCAAGCATGTGGGGGACACAGCTCTTCAAAGACACACAGAATATTTAGGCCAACGGGACCAAGCGCTAACGAGGAACCAGGGGCCTATACGCCGGAGAGGAAGGGTGGCGGATGAGCAAAGAGAGCACCGACTTTCAAATCAAACGCGCCTCTTTTTTCTTTCACCGCTGGGATCTGATAACCGCCCCAACTGTAAACAGTTCCTTGCGGTTCCTCTCAGTCTTATATACATAATGCAGGCATGTCATTTCCAGGCCCAGAGCATTCGTAAGTGGGATGCTATTTTAAGCTTTATTTTTTCATACTTTGTGGAAGATATTCTATAATATTAAAGAAAATTGCTGATCGTGGTAGGAAGCTTTTAAGCTCTCTTAGTATCATAACACTGCTGTCTGTGTTGCTGTAATATGCTGAGGCCGAATGGATCTCGGCACAGAGAATGACCGTGAGGTCCTCGGGTTACACACATTGGCGAGGCTGATGGATTGACCTGCAGTACATTGCTACACTACACTACAGTCTTGACCTGCGCTTAGAGGGGTTATGGTGTCAAGATTTACCCAAGACAAAGCAATGTGGAGGGAGGGTGACGGTAATGACCACATTGCCTCTTACAGAAAGCAATGTCTTCTCATGGATCTAATAATATGAATAAGAGGGAAATCAGAACACAGACATCCATCAATTTCCAATAACTGCTTGTCCACTTTCTGTTTTATTTATGCAAGGCACAGATTGCATTAAAATTCCAATAATCTGCCCACCTACTGCTGCTTTCCCGATGCATAAAATTGATCACTTTTCCTTCGCACATTCACACCAGTTAACATTTTTAATTTAACTTAAATAATTAATAATTATGATACCTGCTGGAATATTATTGATATGGCAATTTTTTCTGTAGCTTTTGTGTAAAGATTTACTGATTAGTTGATTGATAAAGTCCACTATTCAATGAATTGTGACGTGTGTAACGTTGTGGTAGGAGCTATTTCTGTTTCCACAGGCATGAGGGCCATATGGATGGTGTCTCACATCCATCAGCCCAACCACCCACGTGCCTTGGTGAGCAGGAGGCCAGCCCGTGTGGTTCACCATGAGCATGCGATCCATCAGTGAAGCCCAACCATATCTCATCATCTAAATGAACAGGACAGGGAAATCCCTATTAAGTCAACAGGTCTATGTGGTAATACTAATGTCTGAAAACATCCTACTCAGAAAAATATGCAATTACACCCTTCCAAACAGCACTGCTTTCTGTCAGGAGGGAGACCTGCTATTGGATTAGCACACAAAATGAATCGAGGAAATGCAGAAATATGAATCCTGCCCTGATATAATTACAGCAATTACATCCAAGGCAACAATCAAATTACGCGGCTTTACCCATGCAAAGGAGCTGCTATAAAGCAGAACAACAACATATGGCCAGATATGAAGCACTATATTTTAAATAACATATAAATGAAACTCATAAGTCTTGACCTTGGAAGGAGGACAGGATGCAATCTGGGCTGACGAATCACAGATGACAGCTGTTGGATGATGGCTCCATTGTGAGCTACGTAACACCGCAATTCCACAGGCAGGAGCGGTAAGCTCTTAACGCTCATCGTGCTCTGAAGACAATGCAACGGACAGTCCTGATGCATGTGCTCCTGTTGATGAATGCAACCACTGGTCTCACTCAAATACTTGAAGGTTGGGGGGCAGCCGGCCCTCATAAGGCCGCAGGATGTCTGGTCAACATGGTGGCGGATTCAGTGACAACATGAAACAACAACAACAGGAAACGCAGCATATTATTTATTTAGTGGAGCCAATGCGACATATTTTTTTTTGGTGAAAGCAGGGTCAGAAAGTCCCTGGAGCAATGAGGATGGTTAAGGGCCTTGCTCAGGAAGTCAGTAGGAGGACCTATTCTGCCAGGGTAGGCATTTTAAACAGCAGCTTTCTGATTATAGACAGAGTGTCCTAAACTACTGAACCACATGTTTTTAAGTGCCAAAGCGGACTGTCCGTGCCGGTCGTCAGTGATTAAATGCACACAAACTCTTGCAGATGGATGCTAGATTCAGACATCACTCCAGATGACCCTTTAATGGGCCCCTTATTCTGATTTCGATGCATCATTATTCATACCAGCATGTCAGACGTCATGCTTTATCTCACAATCCTTTCTGCACATAAACTCCTTAGGATCAGGCCTGAAATATCTCCAGTGACAAATGGCAACCTCTTCACGTGACGTCTGAGATGAGCGCTTAAGTATATCTGCGGCATTTTAATCTGACGTGACTTGACAACCTCCCTGTTCACCAGTGGTCATGTGCAGCATAGAAAGGCAAAATAATGTATCTCGGAATTTCCACTGCAGCTCCCTTATGTGCTTCTAGTCCTGTAGACACTTCGCATGGGGACCGCCGCCCAGCATCCGCAGTTACACTGAGAACTGCATCTCAGTTCTCACTCTAAGGGTCTCAGAAGGGCTTGCGCAGACAGGGGGTTGGGGTCACTGGTGTCCCTGGGGCTGTGGGTAGTCATACTGTTTAATAGCCATGTCCAAAGCTGGGTCCTGGGCAAATGAGCGGTTGATGAGGACCACCTACACCACTGTCACACTGTCACAGAATCTCTGCAAGTACAATATAGCATCATAAGGGAATAAGGGAAGCCCCCAGAAAATGACGGAGGTACTAACTGGGTTAGTACTCTCTACCTATGATGGGAAGACAGTTAGTTCAAATCCCGGGGCTGATGCTGTTGTTGGGCCCGTGAGCGAGGCCTGTCACCCCCGATTGCTCCTGGGGCACTGGATGTTGGCTGACCCTGTACTGTGACCCACAGGCTTGCTCTCAGCTATGGGTCTCATGGAGACACTCAGCTGATGGGATAGGCAAAGACATAATTATTCCATGGGTTGAATATAAAGTACATCTAGATGCAGTTACATGCTAGTCTCTGTGAGCAGTAAGGAGGGGGACGTGCGTTTGTACCAAAGCCGTGACCCCATTCCATCTGCAGTGTGAGTCTTCGTAATTACACACATTACACCTCATTATGTGAGCTAAGTGCTCAGGCAGCCAGGAGCTTTAAGTACACCTGGGCCAAAGAGTGCTGACATCATCACTTACTGCCACAGTCAGGAGGAGAGAAGAGCTCCTATAAGCGTTGTATCACCATGAGGAGATGACAGCTCTCTGGTCCAGGCAAGTATCAAGTAATGAGAAACACCATCTTCATCATCATCAGCACCACCATCATCATCTTCATCCTCATCAGCACCATCATTGTCATCATCACCATCTTCATTGTCATTATTATCATCACCATCATCATCATGTTTTCTACTAATCATCATAAAATCACCATCACAAAATCTGTTTTTGGGACATTATATCATGCCAAAAAATACAAGATTGTATGACCATAGTGGATACACAACAGAGCATATCTATATCTGTGTCCACCTTGTTCTCCATTTCAGAGTGTTCAGTGTGGCCACCATTTAGCCTTTTCAGAGTGTTCAGTGTATTCACATTTTCAGAGTGTTCAGTGTATTCACATTTTCAGAGTGCTCAGTGTGTTCGGCTTTTCAGAGTATTCAGTGTGTTCACCTTTTTTGGAGTGTTTGGGTGCTTTTCAGAGTGTTCTCCTTTTTAGAGTGTTCAGTGTGGTCACCATTTCATAGTGCACAGCCTGTACACATTTTCAGAGTGTTCTCCTTTTTAGAGTGTTCAGTGTGGTCACCATTTCATAGTGCACAGCCTGTTCACATTTTCAGAGTGTTCTCCTTTTTAGAGTGTTCAGTGTGGTCACCATTTCATAGTGCACAGCCTGTTCACATTTTCAGAGTGTTCGCAGTGTGTTCACCTTCTCTGAATGTTTGTCTGGCTAATAAAATGTCCACTTAGGCATCATGGACCATGCCAATGCTATCAACAGATAATGCTGTGGGTCACTGCAGAGGATGCTGAGCGTTATCTCCTGATATGCCTTGAGCAACTTCACTTCCTGGGGGGAAAGATGTTCTGATGCATGAGATGGAATAATTTCTCTCTGGAGCCTCAACAATTCCAGATAGTGAGGATGGATGCTGGTCAGGGGGAGCATTAAAATGCTGTTTCCAAAAAAGTAAGAATAAAACATAGCTGTGCTTTAAAAATAAAATAACACTATTTTACTAGTAATGTAATTTAAACAAAAAAGTTACATAAGCTCAACTGCCTTGCCTCAAAAACCCAGAACTAGTTTCTGATAGGTGAGCGGTCCGATGCAGTGTGGAGGTGAAGCTTAGCTTACCCTGCTGCTCATGCCCTGTGGCACCCCCAGGCTGAGGATTCACACTCCCTACAGACAGGGCAGCAGGGGCTATTAGGCTAAAGGACAACCGCTAACCGGCAGCCCCTGCAGCCTCGCAGAGCGTGTTACCACATACTGTAAAAGCTGAAAGCAGCAGTGCAGGGGAGAGACTGGCCTGAGACATGCACCCCCCTCCCGCTGCTCTGGCGATAGGGGGCTGCAATAGCGGGCTCCGGACCAGCAGAACGCTAGACATTTCGGCAGGGCCCTTGCGGTGCAAAAAAGCTGCGTCGGACTTGTTAGCAGAAATCGTGGTCTTGGCTCTGTGTGGAGCGGCTGTCACGGCAGAGCCTGCAGCTCTCGCTCGTTTCTGCTGCCGTCTACAGTCCCTCCTTTAATTAGCTTTTCGGGTGACATCTAAGCAGGGCTGCACCGACCCAATCACAGACAAAGTGCAGCCGTCAGCTGCGTGCCAAAATAAACAGAATTTCCACTGTAGACCGACCAAAACATATTTAAATACTGTAATTAAGAACTGAGAAGGCAGATGTGTTAGATTAATAATGACAGTAAGTACACAATATATATCAATGTGTAATGTGGAGCAGAGCATGATGAGGGTGGCGTGTCAGGTTGTTAACAGGATAGCAGATTGAAATCTGGCTCTCGTCAACACAGAAAAGATGCCCGACTTCCTGAAGACGGGCTGCTCAGCACATCTGTCAGGCACGGACACGCCATCCCCGAGGGCCGGGAGTTCTCACGGTGCCAATGAGTAACGCCTGAGCCATCCGCTAACGTGACAGACATCATACAGCGGTCCAGGCTCAGCGCAAAGACGATCATACTCCATTAGCTGTTCGTCACATGACATTAACATCCGGTTCTGATGAGGTGATCGAACACGCCTCTGAGGCGATGCCTGGTACAGGACCAGGAGATCTTGGCTGGACTAAGACAGGATGGCCAGGGGAAACATCTGCATAACATCTGGACAGGAGACCAAGAAAACCTTTTGGTAACACTTTCTATGAAACAACATTCATAAAGCCTAATAACTGTTCTTATAATTCATTGTAACACATTCATAAAGCATTCTAAACATGGGTATAAATATTCATAAAAAAGGCATAACAGTATAGCTAGAGATGGGTATCATTAAGATTTTAACGGTACTCCTCTTTCGGGTGCTACTTATCGGTCTGGTATTTTTGATGATATTCTTATCGATACTCTAGAAGAAAAAAATCGAATCTAATTAACAACATAATTAACAAGTACCTATTATTATTCAACAAATTTGCATTATTAAACAAATTTACATTAAATGTGAAATGCAAAATATAAATTCACAAAAAATATAGCAATGTTTTAAACATTTCTGGTCATGGAAATGTAAAACAAACATAAATGATTTTAATGCAAAGCCTTTAATGCTTTTACACGCAAAACACCTGTTGCACTTTTGGCAACCAGCACTGTCCGCATTGATGCGAGTGAAGCGCAAACACACTTTTGATCTCTTACCTCTCCGCCATCATTACAAGTTGCGGCTGCCCGGTCTGCGATCCTTGCCCGATCTCTATGCGCATGCGCATGTTTTACGGTACCGCAGATGTGTAGAGCAATGCGTTAAGATCGCTATCGTATTTGTGATTGCAGGAACAAAATTTCATGCAGTACCGTCGACACAGTAAGCTGACAAATACTCCTTTCACATGGGAGATACAATATTAATTAAATCATTATAATAAAATAAAAGCATACACAATCGTTTATGTTAGTTTTAATTCTCTCTAACGTCTTCTCAGTCCACGAGTTAGTGTGCATTTATTTAAGTGTTCTGCATATCTGCCTGGCATGCAGGGTGTACTTGTCATATATTTTAATGTCTACTATCAGATATTAAGTACCATATGATTGTGTATGTATGCTTTTATATCTTACAATGTATTGGTGATGTGCGAATCACAAACAAACTTGTCCTTTTGAACGGATCTTCAAAGTGAACTGAATGAACCGATTCTCTGTCCAAAAAGATTCAAATCTTCAAATCAAATCACTGTATACGCATGCGTTGAATGCCTGCTAATTGTATAACGTTCTCGTCAGTCCATGTCAGCAATTCAGGAGGCAGTATATCACTAAACAGCATGAGAAACACAGCCGTGACGACATCCAGCCAATAGCTGTCACGCTTAAGTTCACCAAGCACCTCCCACTGAATGAACAGTTCCTCTGACCTGAGATCAGTGACTACAAAGACCACCACAATGTGAGTGCTCCCACCGAAACCCGTTTACATCACGTTTTGATCGATAATGAAATGCGTTTTACTTTTTGACCCGCCCGCATGCAGTGTAATGCAGTGACATCAATTGGCCAGAATAAGTATTCTGGTTTGTACTGCAAAATATTGACGAATTAAACTTCTTCTTCTTATTATTATTATTATTATTATTATTATTATTATTATTATGCATGTATTTGGCTGTGTTCTGTATATCTATTTGTAGACTATAGTAACAAAATGAAAAGATAACAATAATAATAAATATTTTTATAAAAATAATACATACAACAATATTGTTTACAGCAATTCACTTCTAACCCAGCGTGTAATATGTGAAGTATTATTTTTGAACGAATCAATGATTTGAAGAACCGGATCTTTTCAGTGAACTGAACGAAAATAATCGAATCAGGAAAAAGATTCTGTTCGCGCGTACATCACTACAATGCATTAACATTTTAATTTGTGCGCATACTCTCGCTGATCGGACCGGGTCCAGCGGATGTCAGTATACAAATCACACACAGCCATAAGCAGTACAGCACGCAGACACCCGTGGATCACGCACGCGAGAGAACGCTCTAGATTAACGTCTTAATCAGTAACGGAGCTGGTCAGATAAACTGAGGAAGAATACATTTATGTAGAAACAAAAAAAAATCTGATTTATTAATTTATCCAGTACCGAAAGCAATACCATTAACGTCAGAGCTTATCGATACAACGGTCTTTAAAAATTTAGCCCTGGGGCCCGTTTAGTACCGGGTTTCGGTACCCATCCCTTAGTATAGCCATGTTTTTCATGAATTATGAATGTTCTATGAAGGTCTCATCTATAATGTGCTATAAATATATATAACGCATTACAATGTTCAGAATTAAAGATGCTTTGTACTGCAGTATAAATGTGCTTATAGTGCATTATACTTGAGACCTTCATAGAGCATTCATTATACATGACTATCACATGTTATGCCTTTTATATATAGTTATAACTGGGTTTATAATTCTTTGTGAATGCATTATAATGCATTATGAAGGTATGTGTAATGCAGTAACTGCTTTAAGTAACGTATTGCTTTTCATGCCTTACCTTCCTGCCCCTCCCATTCTCTCCCCAGGGTGGCTAACAAGCCACGCCTGTTGCCTGTTTTGTCTTGCTTCTCATTTCAGCCCTCGTGTGATCACCCCAGCTGCCACTTGTTTCCCCTCCTGATCAGTCCCATATAAGAGTGCCTCCCAGTCCTGTGCTCCCCAGTATGGTCATTGACATCATCCCCTGTGCATGCCTGTGATTTCCCTGTACCTGAGCTTCAGTGTTTTGGCACTGTGTGGCCCCTTTTTTTCCCATTTTGGCTTTAGAGCCAAATAAAGCTTTTTCTGGTATTGAGTTCTTATTCTTATTGAGTGTTCCTTTATTAAGTAGTCTGAGCTTTTCAATTTCTGAATGCATTTACCTATGTTAAATGTTTTGTTTTTCCCATGACATATAGGCTGGCTTTCAAAGTGTTTCTCTTCATATGAAATGGGGTTATGGTGACCTTCTCTTTCAAACCAGAAATGCAGAATATTAAATCCTCCGCATCAGCAGCATTCAGTATCACAAAGGTCACCGTCAAAGTGACCAATTGGGAATGTTCCAGAATGACACGTGTTCCCTTCAATTTCTGTTCCTACATGCCAGTAAGAATTAGAGATGCCCAACCAGAGGCTGGCCTGGGAATCTCCTGAAATCAGACAATGCAAGCTCTCCACCTGAGGTGATGCATCGTGACAGATATAAGGCATCCCTAAATCTGCCTGCCGTGCCACACCTCTTCGTGAAGCTTTACCACAGTTTGACGGCTTATTGAGGAACTTCATCGTTTAGAGCGCTGTGCTGATGCATCTTCCGCATGGGCCGCTTCGCGCAGTGGCTGCCGAGTGCTTTCTGAGGAGTGGCTTGCTATCTGGGTTTTGCCAGAAGCATCCACGGAGAAGCACGGCGGCCTCAAAGCTCCCGCCCTGCCGGCACAAAGAGAGTCGCGATCTGGCGCCAAAGCGGGTACGCTTATCCCCCCACAGAAAGCGGAGATGAAAAGACGAGCCTCTTTATCTCCGGACAGGATGCGGCTTTCCTTATCTCCGACGCACATGACACCAGTTCTCTTTGTTTCTCGGAGGTTAATCCAAGAACATCCATTCGCTCGTCCTCCAGTGGAATCTGCCTGCTTCATCGCTAACCGCACACCGTCTCTGCTTCCCGAGGACACCGGCTGGCGATGCATTAATGAAGGACAGAGATGGTCCCCTAATTCCAACAGCATTTATGACACAGCCTGCCCACTGACACATTAGATAACATCTTGTGATAAATGACCACTAGAGCCCAGCAGGTCACAGGAGCCTTGAACTCCTCAGATGCTCGCTTGTGTTACCAGGTCATCTTTTCCAGCTGAGAATTCCTCAACAGCCAGTCAGGATATGTATCCAATTTAAAGGCACAACATCTGGGCCCAACAAGATGAACCAGTACCCTTAAGGTCTGTGTCAATTATTTATTTATGCAGGAATCACATGAACTTCCAGCAAATCTTAGTATGGTTTAAAATTCCACCAACGCACTTTTCTTACCTAACCTCTCAAAAAGTGGAATAGTGAGATTAATCTTGCTACATATTATTTGTAGATGTGGTTTAGGTATGTTGGGTAGATTTTATATATGTGGCTTATATATTAGCTTTGATTCACCACATGCTGCAGCACATGACAAAGAGTCAAGGTGTCTCCCACTACAAGGTTTCTCTTCTGATGCACTTGAGTTTCTTGTTGTGTTCAGAAATTCTGCAGCTGCACATAAGGTCATGAACCACCCTCAGACATGGAGAATTGTTGATACCCCCCTATAATTACCACAGTTATGCCAGTAGTGTGTCTCAGGCTTTTCCAAAGATATACTCCGATGAGTATTCATCTGAAGTCATGAGAGGCAGATATAATAACTGTACTACTAACTGTCACCATGTTCTATGCACCAACTAGGTTTTCATGCTCAAGTTGGTCATCTTTCCACAGCCTCTATGGGTGAATCAATCAATCAGTTAGTCAGTCAGTCAATCAATCAATCAGTTGGTCAGTCAATAAGTCAATAATGATCAAAACAGCCTTTTACTTATATTTTACTTATATGACCCACAACATATTCATGATCATTATTAAAACTGTCCAGCAGACTGACCTTTCAATTTCCACAGAATAAAATGTGATGTAATGTTATATTACTAATAAGAACCAGTGATCTGAGACAAAATTATATTTGCTAGAAATCAAATTTTCAATATGGAGACGCAAGGAAAAAATGTATTAATTGATGCACTTGGACCAGTAATTGGGATGCAAAAAAAATTCCATCTGTTCAACTTTTGCTCCTCTAAAACTCTTTTTCTGCACTTCTGCTTAACTTATAAGGTTGGCACTGGTGCTTTTGGTGAACCGATTGCAAGTTATCACTGTAAGTGCCTCATCAGTAATGCGTGTTTGAATGAAAAGTACCTAGTCTGGAGTAGGTACTAAAAAATGTACCGCCCCCCTGAGAAAGCACCTTATGACTGCCTGCCTCTCTCTCTGTCTGTCTGCCTGCCTGCCTCTCTGTCTGTCTGTCTGCCTGCCTCTCTCTCTGTATGTTTGTCTGCCTGCCTCTCTCTCTGTCTGTTTGTCTGCCTGCCTCTCTCTCTGTTTGTCTGCCTGCCTGCCTCTCTCTCTGTCTGTCTGCCTGCCTCTCTCTGTCTGTTTGTCTGCCTGCCTCTCTCTCTCTCTGTCTGTCTGCCTGCCTCTCTCTCTGTCTGTTTGTCTGCCTGCCTGCCTCTCTCTGTCTGTCTGCCTGCCTGCCTCTCTCTCTGTATGTTTGTCTGCCTGCCTCTCTCTGTCTGTCTGCCTGCCTCTCTCTCTGTCTGTTTGTCTGCCTGCCTGCCTCTCTCTCTGTCTGTCTGCCTGCCTCTCTTCGTCTGTTTGTCTGCCTGCCTCTCTCTCTGTCTGTTTGTCTGCCTGCCTCTTTCTCTGTCTCTCTGCCTGCCTCTCTCTCTGTCTGTCTGCCTGCCTTTCTCTCTGTCTGTCTGTTTGTCTGCCTGCCTCTCTCTCTGTCTGTCTGCCTGCCTGCCTCTCTCTCTGTCTGTTTGTATGCCTGCCTGCCTCTCTCTGTCTGTTTGTCTGCCTGCCTGCCTCTCTCTGTGTATGTTTGTCTGCCTGCCTCTCTCTGTCTGTCTGTCTGCCTGCCTCTCTCTCTGTTTGTCTGCCTGCCTGCCTCTCTCTCTGTATGTTTGTCTGCCTGCCTCTCTCTCTCTGTCTGCCTGCCTGCCTCTCTCTGTGTATGTTTGTCTGCCTGCCTCTCTCTGTCTGTCTGTCTGTCTGCCTGCCTCTCTCTCTGTTTGTCTGCCTGCCTGCCTCTCTCTCTGTATGTTTGTCTGCCTGC
>JAODKM010000001.1:50270778-50312699 GCA_026780845.1 Petrocephalus sullivani
CGAAAACAGACTCGGCCATGTGGCACTGGCACAGCAAGTTGCACAAGGTGGGAGGGGGGCCCGTGGACGCGCGTCTGCATTTTTCCTAACATCTACCAGAGGAAACTGGTGAGCAGATTGATCTCATTCCATAGGATTTGATATTGCATCCCATCTGTGTGATAAAACACTGGGATACAAAAGCCATCCTTACATGTAATATATCTGTAAAAGCATCTTTAAACTGAAATGTTTTCAATAAATGGTGATGCACAGTTTCTATGCCCTCTGTGCCAAAGTAGGTCTGTTTTAAAATCTGACATTTTTCACATACTGATGGAAACTCACATCCAAGTTTTCAGCAGGAAATGTACATGGTGGCCCACTGTGCCACCAAAGTCATTTATCTTCAGATATTAAGCAGCCCACCTTATTAAAATATAGTGGAACCCTTGGAGAATAAGCTGGTCTTTTCCCCCGTAGTCCGCCACTCTAATAGATAGATCTAACAGCTATAAGTCATGGGAGTCACCCTTCTACTCTGGGTCCCCTTGGCTTTTACATTTCATCTGACTCTAAATGCAAATTGCTTTTCATAAATTATACAATGGTTCTGAATAATTTATTCCTTCTAATATCTTTGCCCATGTGACCTCCTGCCCATTTTTCTCACCGATCAGCTTGACCACATGCATTAAAAAAAAATGTGATTCTCCCTCACCTTTATTCCCTCGCTTTTTGGATGATCATAACAGCGGTCCGCCCCGAGTGACCGCCACTTACAGGCTCGTCTTCTGGGGCTGTGCGGCAAACCTCGTCTCTGCACCTGGAATAAGGTCATTCACTCCACTTCCTTGGGAAAGTTTGCATATTCGTTAAAGATTGGCCTCAGATACCTGGCAAAGAAATAATGTTTAAAAACAGAACACCCCCACAGACACATTTTAGAACACCTTCAATAAAGCGTGTCCTCAGAAGCACTGGTGCATCTTATGCTGCATTTATTAAAGTGTTTTAAATAAATGCTTTAAATAAAACATTATAAAAAGTACATTTATTTTAAATTAAACACCTCATTAAAAATTCTTAAATCGAAAGATAATAAAAGGTCTCAGTAGAAAAACCCCTTACGGTTCGCAACATTACCAAATTGCACCAACAGGAGCCATTGTGAGCCCTTATTTACAGGACTGCAGCATCCAGTACTACAGTGGCTCCACGATATTGCAGTATTGCAAGCAGCCTTAACATGTATTGACCTTTGACCCTTTGCCCTATGGGTAGCTCAGCTCCTATGAGACCACAGAGCGGGAACGCAGCTAAAGCACTCGGAGAAGAGGCGGCAGCGGGGGTTTGGGAGGCGGGTGGGGCTGGCAAGACTGTGATAAGCACACATCACAAGAAGCGAGTCTTTGTGACAGAGAGTCTCATCAGGCTCTATCGAAAGAGCCAGGCTGGCTAATTTCACCCCAAAGATCCAATACTGCCAGTCAATGAATTAATCTAATCTTGTCACACTCAATTAAGAAATCACCCATCCTCGCCCATTGCCTCAAATCCCTGTGAGTAATGGAGAATCTCACTTCAGTTTAAGATTCTCTTCAGTTTGAAAGAGATCAGTGGGGTACATCATATACTTACATACGGTATTTTATTCAGTCATTTTACTCATATTTGGAATTGGCGCAAAGTTCCTCATTCTGTTTTTTATGACAATGTGTATTGAATGACGGGGAGCAGAGTTATTACTTATTTTAATACACTAATCCTCACAATGTCAATATGCATCTACGTAGAATTTACGGTTTTAATCTTGGCTTGGCAACAGGAATCGGAGAGGAGTATCTTCTCCACATACATCAAAGAAAATGTTCCAATTACCTGATGTCACCATGCTCACCTCGTTATCATTCCTGACAGTGAAATCACTGATGTCACGCCGTACCCCCCCACCCTGGCTTCCTGCAAGAGATGTGATAAGGACACGATACGCAGCAGATGGTACGGATGGTAACAGATGATAGAAGTAATACTCAGGCCTGCACATTAGCAAAGGGAGGCATTCTGCTCAACTTGCAAACCCCAGTTGCATATTTGGGACTGCACTCCTAGCACCCAAAACCTGCTCTCTTTTAGGCCCCCACCTGATCTCTACCCACCACCCCAGTTCCAGGCATTGTAAATAATTCTCAAAAGAACAACTGCTTCGTCTCTTTCCCTAAAGTTCAGTGTTTCCCTCCTCTCCAATAAGACAGTCTCAGTGTTCATGTGGGCAGATACATGTGAATCACCAGTGTCCTTCATACGTGAGTGACACGTTTCCTTCATGTCTTTATTTGTCCCCGTGGACAGAGAGCATTGTGGGCCTGATATTGGCAGTCAGCAGCATAAAATTCTGCAAGTTCTGCAAGGTCCAAACAGAAGACAGCCCTGGCTCCTCAACGAGGCTAAGGAGGGAGAACAATCTGGACCAGGGCCCGGGGATGCACCATCAGCTAGACGAGCATATTTACGTACGTGAGACGGACCACCTGCCCAGCATTCCTGGGTCTTTTTATCATCTTGTTGCTTCCTAATTTCTCACTCTGAACCAGTATTTCTCAGCCTGCTTCTCAGACTGAACTGGGGAGCCCACATTTCTGCTCCCTCCCAGCTCCGTACATGATAGCCCCACGACGCAGTTTTCCCAGACCTGATGGAAGCTTGGCTGGAGTAAGGCCTGTCTTAGATGGAGGCACCCCTGGGCTGTGATTCTCCGTCAGGGCCAGGGGTGCATTGTGGGCTGAAAAGGCCCCCTTCCCCTTGAAGAGAATTTAAAAAACTCCCATGGATACTAATGTAGAACCTTTGGAAAAGACAGCAAAGTGTCACGATACAGACGTATTGGAGAAACTTCGATTCATCTGGGCCTTGGGATGCACTCCTCGAAGGCTTACATTTAAGCAGAGCCATTAATTCACTTATTAATGCTGATGTGTTGTACGATCAACAGCTTATTATTTGCACTGTAACATATTCAGATTTAATTGCGGTTAAAAGACTGACACATTAAAGTTATTAAACTCGATCTTGGAGCTTGCTGACTCGGAGAGCAGGAATAACTTTCTGTATAAGTGATCAAGACAAGCAGGACAGCCTTCACACCACTGGGTACCGATAGTCCAGGTGAATGCCCAGCTGGGTACAGCAGGGAAGGGCAGCTTTTCTAAACATCAGAGCTCAGGAGACATACGGCATTAGTGCCAGGGGGTATCCGTCACAACGGGGTACAAGTCAGGTCCCGGGTGCATAAATGTTTACCCAGAAAGCAGCATGTTGCCTAGGCGGATGCCCCAAACATGCATTTGGTATTTTTGATTGAATTTTAGTGATGCAGTAAAAGTGAAGGCTGGGAAGTGATGATGGTGGCCATGGCTTTGAAGTCTCTTACGAGGCAGACCTCCCTGGCGTGGAATCCCATGGTTACGGGGGAAGAGGGATTATAGGTAAATGTCTCCGCAGAGATGAGACCGTGGACTTGGTGAGGTAGAGACTGTGGGAATGCCTTTCAGAGGACACACATTTTAAAATAAGGTCACAGGATTTATGATGCAATTCTGTTGGCATCAGGAAGCACAGGAGTGGCAGAGGTGTTGGGCACTGGGTTGGCAGGGAACGGTCCAGCAGAAAACTGCTGAATTCTGCAGAAGCTTCTGGATACTGCATTAGAAGGTTTTTGGGTTAATCCAGCTCCAGCTAGATGCCTCCTACAGGAAGATCATGAGCTTAGTGCTGGCAATATTGCAAAATGTAAAATGCATTTGTGCTGTTCTAAGGAAGCCAGAGATTCAAAAATCATTAATTAATTAACCTTTTGGCTTGTCAGATAGAAACCTAAGCTTGTTTATAGTTTATTAACCCATATATAAACATTGATGCTAATTTATAAACAATAAAATTACTCGTGACTATGTGCTAACTGCTTAAAGACTTAAGAACTAATGATAACCTAGTTATTTGGGATATTTTTGTGCAAGCAGATTGGCTGATCCAAGATGACAAACAATATCAGCAGATTCACCTGCAGAGCATTAATATTTATACATAAACATATGGGGAGCCAGATGCTGCGAATGAAGCATTTTTCTGCTAAAACAGCACAGCTTCCCGTTATACTAAAGGGTTGTGGTTTTGGGGGTCACAGAGGAACACACTGCCCTTGTTTGTGCTGCGATGTGCGGGATTCAGAATTTCCGGCAAGGTAATTATCCCATGGGGCTGTGGCTGATATTTCAACGGATATGGAAGCTTGAATATTGGCATATATATGAGAACATTCACTCTTCCCCTGCTGCATTTGAGAATCCAGTCTTCCATCAGATAACATGGACCTTTACCTTAGGTTACATAAGAAAAACTAATGATGTTGGTGGGAAAATGCTGGTCCATACAGCAGCAAGGTACGCGGGCACAGATGAACATACCTTTAATGTAAAACAGACAAGAACTGAAAAACGGAACGGAATGTAGGCGCAAAGGTAGTGCACTTCGTGCAAACGAATAAATGCAGTGCAAACAAATTAATAGGTTCAGAGTACAGAAATAAAATCCTGGAAAGAAGAATAGCTTTAGATGGATCAATGGGTGGTATCATTCTCATGTGCTGAATTCCCACTGTCAGAGGTACACCGGTGTCAGCCAGCCGGCCTCTGTGGATACAACTCCTTAAAAGCTTTCTCTGGGGTGGTGGTGGTGGGGGGGGGAGTATGTATCATGTTTATAAACTTGGCCTTTCCCGGCTATCCTGTCATGTCACCGAGCTGTGCGATAAAAATGCTGTGTGACTCATTAGCATAAAAGCTAAAAGGTAGGCCTCACTCAGCCGGATACATATTCATCAGGCCCAGGGAGGTCTGGCTGAAAGCACACACTGTTCCCTCATCTCCATAAGTCAGATGCAGCCACACTTTTTAATTCTTTGTTTTCACCGCCATTGTGGTCCCTACTGTAAACTCAGTAACCAGCCGCAAGCTTGGAAGAACACCCGGCCTTTAAAAGCAGGGCGGCATTTTCTCCACATTCTTTCATTCGTAAAGTTCCTTCCGTGGTAACAAGTTATTCGTTTTGAATTTGACTGGATCCAACATGTACATTGCCCAACGATGACCTTCTACTGCGGGACTTTGGCTAGTCAGAGAGTAACAGAATAACAGAGAATAACACACAAGGAAGCAGTGGGCCGCCTTGGATTAAAGGACGAGTATAAAGCCGGACAGTGTCTTTTACATGCTATTCATTGATGATGGTCCCTTAGATTGTTTAATGCTAATAATAGAGAATCATGCAATTCTTAATGGTATCTGAATTATATAATAATTATGTGACAGTTGACTGCTCCCATACTGTGCAGTAATTTGTTGCCTTTTGCCTTTGTGAATGATTGACTGCTCATACACATTGACCCGGGTTCTGACCCAACAAAGTTCACCCTGACCTACTGACTGAAAGAGCAGGTATGGTAAATGCTGAAAATTGGAAAATTCCCTGATCCCCCAAGAGGAAGTCTGAAAAGAAGGCCTTTTCTTTATTTCTTTATTTTGCATGTTCTTCATGCTCTGGTAGTCTTGGAGAACTGCGACGTGGAGAACCCCCCCCGACACACACACACACACACACACACACACATGCACACACACACACACAAAGCAGAAAGGTACTTAAAGCTGTACTGCCATAGCTCCATACACATCTTCCCTGAATGCTTTCTTTGGGATGATTTAAAAACTGACAAGTCTCTGCAAATTGGCGGAGAAGCTTGGTGGGGGGGGGGGGGAGGCTGGGGCTGGGGCTGGGGAGGCAGAAATCATTCTGCAACTGAAAAGTCTGCTTTAGGCTAGAGACAATGTTATGATATCTATACTTAAGTGAAGATTAATGGAGACATTATTGTCAATTAGACACATCGAACCATGGGACCAGATGGCTCCCGAATCTATTTTTAATGAGTCAGACTGTCTTGCTGGCGTACCCCTCCGCTGATGAATGACATTAAGTCGCTGGAAATACTCTCTCCCAGACACAAACGTGTAACACCTGCAGCGACGCTTCTCCAGGATTCCGACGTTATCGGTGGCTGAGTAATGCCGCCACGCTTGGACGTGATAATTATTCAGTTCTGGGCAAAATTAGTCATTTGTCATTAATCGATGACAACGGCAACACGCAGTGAATCTGTTTGGCTAATTGATGAAATTATAATTAGTTCATTAATGTATTGGTTTTTTTTTTTTGATCTGGGAGTAACATGCAAAATGGCAGGACCACTGAAGATGACCCCCCCCAGCCAGGAATCCCCACAAGGCCACTGGTCAAAGGAGTGTCGACCTTCCCAGGAGTCATCGGTGGACGTGGGCAGCTGCCGTGAAGGTTTGCCTACCTTTTGATGTCAGAGATGTGATATTATTATTATTACACGTGATATTATCTCCCTCACTGTAATCGTTTATTTTTTCATCTTTTGGCTCTTTTAGCATGTGTGACACGCAGTGAAAAACCATGTGTGGCTTGTGATGAGTCCCCTGGACCGCCCCATGCCACTGAGCAGAGAGCAGCCACATGTGACTCTTTCACTGTGTCTCACACATGTGAGCGTCTCTATCATATGTGTGACATGGCAATTACAGTGGCAGTAGAGGAAGCAGTCTGTCATATTCTCACCCCAGCGCCGGTTAACCCATCAAGTGTCAGTGGCAGTTACCTACTGTAGGACCTCATCTTCTGAGGGGGCAGCCATTTACAGTAGCAAACTGATCTCACTTTGTCCCAGACGGGGGCTGATTGGGGGGACGATTGTTATATATTGCCATATAAGTAAAAACACTGGACTCTCCTAGGAGGACTTTTGCCATCCAGCGTATCCTCACAGATCTCCCAGGCAGGGCTCCCGTATGTGACTCAGGGCTCCCGTATGTGACTCAGGGCTCCCGTATGTGACTCAGAGGTGAAGACAACGTGGTGATTATAACCCTTTTAACTTCTGACTGAAACTGTAAGTGTAATTGACAGTCATTCCACCTGACTGGCAGCAGGAGCAGTGCCACCCCAGTTGGGGTTGGGGGGATCTGTGATGCCATAGCAAGCAGTGACTGGCCCAGGGCTAAAGGATAATCCCATCTTTGAAATCTGGCTGACCCTCCCGGCAGTCAGGGGCATGGGGCCATTAGGGGGATATGGGGATTCAGCTTGCCAGATCCATGATCTCGTAACCTGTTGCAGTTACTCTCGCTTAATATGTGCAACACAATTTAGATTTAGAATATCTCTTAAGGCTTTTTAGATCAATACAGGTCTTTAATGAAGCACAGAAGAAAGCCGAGCAGAAAACAACACTTACTCATCGTCCTCTGACCAGAATCCCACAGCGACTGCTGCTACCCCCGCAGGGAACGCGCGTATGAGGACGATCGAGGCTCCGCACAGCAGAAAGTCTGTGGATAATGTCGGCGTAGGTCAAAAGTTACGCCGCAACATCGCGCATCTCTTCCGCGGTCGTTTTATCACGGTGAGAAAAACAAGCACATGTGAAAAGCAGGAGAGTGGGAACCAAAGCAGTATTTCCAGAAGATATGTGTTAGGCCGGCCTGCGCACACAAGATTGCTGATGAAGAGCGCATTAATTAGGGTCCCCCTTCTGGCCGCAGGCCACCCCGCGAGAAGCTCCACTCGCTCGGGAGCGAGGAGCGGCTGATTGGCTGTAACGGTCATTAAGAGTCGATGTTGGCCGTGTGACATGCGGGGTGAGTGCAAGACAGAAGCCCCTTAATAAAGAAAATGACTGGTAATTATCACAGTGAAGCTGCCTGACCTTTTACCTCCCACACAGTGATATGGAGATATGATATTTAATGAGGTTAAACCATTTGATCCTTAGCTATAAAGCTTAGCTAGCTTTACTGCTACAAATGGATAGATAGATAGATAGATAGATAGAATTCAATTTTAAAAAGACACTAGACCTAACATTTTAATAATTTACACACACATTATTATGGCATGATGATGTATTATTGTCTCATTTTTGAAATATAATTCCTTTTATTGCGAGGGTGACCTTGCTCTCTACAATGATAGTGAGTCACCATTTGTGAATTGCTGTGATGCGGAGAAGATGTATTATTATCTGATTGAAAGGCTTCACCCATCACACCGCTGATACTGCCATCCATGCTCAGCCCCTCCAGGTATGCCCTCATTTCTGTATGTTTCTCCTAACCAGCCTGTAACAGACCTCCTGGCTAAATGCACAGCATGAGATTTATTGCCCAGCGATTTCATACATGGACATCTTTAGGAAACGACTTTGCTGTGGGCAAGTTAATGATTAACAGCGCAAAAGCAGGACAGAATAAACAGTGAATCAGTTCATAAAAATGAGCCCAGGTTGCTAAGGGTATTGGAAGACACATGGAAGATTAAGCTTAAAAATAGGTCAACCTGAATCTTTATGTAATATTTTGTGCTGTAAGTTGACCCTATTTATATAGTGTTATGGCTTTTATAGGATGATTTTTCCATCTTTAAAATTCCAAAAATTTTTACAAGATCTGCCAGTCAAGGGATTCAAAATTCATGGCATGACATCATTTCCCATGGAGTTTAAAATTGTCCCTTGAGCATTTAACGGCTGTCAGAACACTCAGAAGCCCTACGTGACACAGTGCACGGCAAGTTAACGCGCTCAAATTTTAAACAGTACTTACTTTGCTGAGATTCTGCTTTCAGCACAAACGGTGACGTATCCACACCTACATTTGGCCTCAGCTGTAGCTCTATTACCTGAATTTCCTGGATACGTATAAAAATACAACATTCACATCATGTTGAGTGTTTCATGAAGAGGTCTGAAGAAGTTATGCTCCAGTGAAGACACCAAGAAAATTGGAGCCTTTTTTGTCACCTCTTCCTCTACTCTCATAGGTGTCAGCTGGCTGATGTCCCAGTTCACTTGAGTGTACCAGCTTCCTCTGGAATGCTGGGATCCCTTTGACTGCCTGGCACAGCAGGATTCCTGCCTGGCAATACTGCCAGTCACATGTGGTCTGGGCAGCCTTTAAACGGCAACACAGGAAATAGCATTCCACATCCATCATGCACTTATATAACGGGTGCTGTAAAAGCTAATGTTAAGTAGCCGGCTAGCAACAAACAGAATCAGAATCGGAATCTTTATTATTTGCCAAGTAGCTGGTGTGCAAGGACTTACTCTTGCTGCATGTATTAACATAACAACAATCCAATAAAAAGGTATAGAAAAAATTTAAGATATATACCATTCAAAAACAGACTGTACACAAATAAACTGAAAATAACAGGATGTGCAATGCAACAAGTTATAGTGCATAGTGACTACAATAGTGGAAAGAGGTTCAGGCTCTTATTCAGAAGGATAATGATAAATCTCTTATTGGTGATTTGCACAAGAACAAGGACAGGTGCATTCTCACCAGTATCCCTATGGGACAGACTGTAGTTAAGTGCATTACAATGCGTGTAATAAAGCAGATGTGCGGCAGTCTAAAGCAGAGGGATGTCTGACGGGTACTTATTTAGAAGGATTACGACCTGCTGAATGAATGTACCCACAAATTTGTGAGACTCTGCTCTGCTGACAGTAGAGTCATATACATCCAAAGGAGAGAGTGAGGTGGGTTGCTTCCTAAGTCAGTTCCACAGTCATCTTTCACGTCCTGCCCATCCAATCCTCATGTGTGCCACACCCCCTCATTAACCTCGTGTGAATTCCTGTGTTCGCCAGCTGTTTCTCGTCTTGTATTAGTGATACTGTGCATTTTAATCTGCGTTCAAGTTTGTTTCCCCAGTCCGGTCATTGACGTTGCATGTCTTAGTGCGCTGTTCCCTGCTTGTTGTTGGCTTAAAATAAACCTTCGTGTGCACCCTCACTACTTGGAGTCCAGGTCCTGCTTCCCCGCTCCGCACCCAGCACGCCCGAAGAGTTGCTTCTCTTATGCCTGTTCTGTGTGTCTGTCCTGTTCCCGGTGTCTCGTTGATGGTTTGTGCTTTTGTCTTCCAGGTCCTGTGTCCCCGGTCTTGTTTTGGCCCTTTTCTTAGGCGCACTGGGAGTTCGCGCCTTTGGGGGGGCGGGTTCTGTCACGTCCTGCCTGTCCGATCCTCCTGTGTGCCATGCCCCCTCATTAACCTCGTGTGAATTCCTGTGTTCGCCAGCTGTCTCTCATCTTGTATTAGTGATACTGTGTATTTTAGTCCGCGTTTAGGTTTGTTTCCCCAGTCCAGTGATTAGGCATTATGTGACATTATATATCTTAGCATGCTGTTCCCTGCTTGTTGTTGGCTTAGAATAAACCTTGGTGTTCACCCTTACTACTTGAAGTCCTGGTCCTGCTTCCCTGCTCCACACCCGGCACGCCCAAGCTGACATCATCTCCACGGTTATCCATGTGTTTAGCATTAGTTTGTTAGCACATCATGGCACCAACTGTCAGTAATAGCTTATTTATCTATCCTATTTTTGACTTTAATTGAAAATGATTTAAACTTATGCTTCTCATACTATAAATACGTAACATATTCAGCATTGCCTGGGGCCTTATTTGCATGCTAACAGTAAGGCAATTCCAGCAAATTCCGAAAAACCATATTAGTATGAGATTCAGATCTGAATATGGCGGAATATGGTCTCCCTCTAAAGCTGTGCAGACCCTCAGATGCGACAGATTTTAACATAAGGATTTTACCGGTGCCTAAGTGGAGGAGGACGTCAGCAGCGGAACATTTGTTACCATCTTCGGTGCTTCCTGTACATGAGCCATCAAGGTGAAAATCCAAAGTCCTCCTGCACAGGCCTCTCTGCAATGTAAGAGCCAGTAATATGGACACATGCACTACATCTGAAATACTCCCCACAGCTCACGGGTACTGTTTTATAATAACAGAAATTTCTCAGATTAATTAAGGATTTCCAGCAGCGGAAATGGCAAACTGTGATGCAATTTGAGAATGAAATTATTCTTCTTGAAACAAATGAACAAACACTCCTTTGAAGATTAATTTTTCATTTGCCTAAGAGAAGCACTTCATTTAAAAAGGTCTTGTCAAGTGAATGGCTGTTGGATAAATAGGGCAACTTTCTTTGTGACTCTGAATTAACGTGCTTTTCTAAGACTAATGAAAGCATGTTGGGAATACATAATGAAGGCCTTTCTTCACATGAGAGGAGTCTTTAAAATGCCTTTGAAAGCCTTTCACAGTGAAAGTTTCCAGAAAGCCCTTTCATTTATTGTCTTTCTCTTATAGTAAATGTGACTCCCTTGTCTTTAAGAGACAGGGTTGGACTTTTGCATTTCCTGAAGTCGATACGTCATCAATATCAGACAACAATCCTCGACTTTTCTCGTGATCCTATTAGCAGAGGAATTGGATTTCCTAAGCATAGGGATCAATTGATGTTTATGCCAACTGTAAAAGAAAAAAGATTGCACCACACCTTTATTTTCTTAATCTCACGGTAACCTGTTAATTGCTTTTCAATTCCCAAGAAAACGGTAGCTCTTTATCAAAATGCCAATGTTCAATTTTGCATTAAACTAAGTGATATAATACAATGTAGGCTAAATATTCAAATGTATATAAATATTCAAATTTGCAATTATACATTGTATGTATGCATGTATGCTTAACTGCATTTCAAGATGTAATATGAAATCAATCACCAAAGGTGCGTCTTTCCATAATTAGTAATATAATGTGCTTACATAATATACCTGTACAGAAACCTACAAATTAGGGGGTCAAGCATGAACGTCAGTTATATGCTAATGTTTGTGATATTTATGTCTCAGAAACTTCATTAGTGTTATTGAAAACCAAAGGCAAAGGAGGGGGTGGGGTTGAGGTTTACAAAAGGTATTATTTAAGACTGCAGTTTGCATGTTTATCTCACACTGACTGTTTTTGTCTTATTAATGGAGAAGACCTGGGGTCCCTGAGAGGAACCAAAAACATCATTATCTCTATAAACATCAGTCAAAAGTATGAAGAAACACAAGTAAGACTCAAATGTTCAGAGCATGCTTGACGAAACTTTGATTCAATATTAATTTCACCCTTTTTACACGTTCATTTTAATTTAATAAGCTGGTCTACTAAAGTTGCATTTTTACATATTCTTTCTCAGCTATAGTCTGCCTGTAGGTTTACAAAGGGCTCTCTTAAAACTTTATTTGAAGGGTATAGAGCGTCTCATTTCAGCAGTCACTGAGTTATTGATACTGCCGTGTACTATCAGGTATATAACATTCCCAATTGACAAGCATAAGCTCCTCTACCTGTTCCAGCCAGCTAAAGATTACTGACTTAGCCAGTACCCTTTAGGCAGTACCCTTTCCTGGCTTCTCTGTCACCATCACTAATGTCTTTGTACACTGCTCTGAAGGATCATGGGAATCATTTTAGCTGGGGAACATAAAATAAACATGATGAAACATAAAATTAACATGATGTCAGTAGTGTCTTTCTTTTTGTCACTGAAAAGTATTGCTATATATTTTCAGTTTTCTTTTTTTCTGATTCTTGACTTTAAAAGCAAGCAGGGTAATTGACACATCATCGAAACACAACCCGGCCCGTCCGCGGTGCCATCCTCACATTTGATGCATGTGTTCCCGTCTCAAGCCACAATCGGATTACCATTAATCATGGATATCCACGAAGATTATTAATATCATATCAATGTGCTTTGCAGTTCTGATCTGACAAACTTCACATTATGTAGTCTAATCGGGTTACTCTAGGAACAATGTGTAGCTGTTAACAGCTATGGAGATTATGGAGGAAGAGTAATCACATTAGCATGCAGAGTTATAGAGCTCAGTGCTGTACGCCGGCTAATGTAGGAAACAGGAAGGGTCATTCGTGTATCATGGCAGTAATGATGATTACTCTCACTTAAGCTCTTTGTCCATACTGCAAAAAGGGCCAGTTTCTCATAAACCAAATCAGCATAGGCCCAACTATGCCAGTACTTCACCAGAAATGCAGTAATCCGTAAGGCAGTCAGTTAGCCATATCAGTGCTACACATATATGCTTTATAGAAAGCACCGTGTTTGCACAGCATTGTGGGAAAGCATGGTGGAAAGGGGGAGGCTGGATTGCCGTCAGAGCTCTCAAAGGCTTCTGTCTAGATGGTAGACCTGAGCACAGTGTGCAGATTTATGAGATTCTGAGTGTGAGTGATGGGATAACACTCCCCAGCACATCTTCTCCCTTTTGTAGCACCTGTTTTTGTGTTTGGTCTCACCGGCTCCAGGGTTCTAGATGACGTAAATCGATAGGCCAGACCGTTAGGCTGCAGCACCTGCTTCTTACTGGACATCTATCAGCCTTTGAAGTGCAGGCAATGGCCTCCTGCCGCGCTGACAATGATGATGGATCGATAGGAAGAGTCATGCTGGGTGCGGATGCCGTGAGTAATGGCCCAGCCGTCACCATGCTGCAGCTCTAAAATTAACCTTTGTTTCTTGAGATCAGCCGGAGGAAATCCCTCAAGATGTCAAAGCAAACTTCCGGAAGTTTCTTCCACCACAGACACAATCCTTTCAGAAATGTAATATGTGAATAATGGGTATTGTGGTGATAGGATGGCTCAGTGGGGGGGCACTGTGGTCACATGACTCGATTTCTGCCATTGCTTTTCGGGTTAGATTTCTGCCATAGCTCTCTGGGGATTTGCCATGCTCTCCCCTTCTCTGGTGGGCTTTGTGTGGGTTGTCTGATGTCCACCAAAACAAAATCAGCCATTTGTGTGTGTGTCTCCCATGTGATAGACTGCAATCTTGGCCAAGGTGTCCTCTGCCTCTGGTACACCTTTATGGAAAATTGATGGACATATTAATGGTATAAAAGAAACGCTTGAAACTATAATCAAGTCTCATGAACCTTGCTGGCAGGACAAATCGATTCTTTTACCAATATCAACAAATGAATAGACATAGACATAACATTTCAAAGGAACTATCACTTCGCCGAATATTTATATCGAACAGCGTTCTGGGGCTGAAATTATATGGAGGCAATTCTTTCTTGTGATTTAGTACTAAATTACTGAAGGACGATGCCATCTTA
The DNA here is from genome assembly GCA_026780845.1 of Petrocephalus sullivani. Classification (NCBI taxonomy): domain Eukaryota; kingdom Metazoa; phylum Chordata; class Actinopteri; order Osteoglossiformes; family Mormyridae; genus Petrocephalus; species Petrocephalus sullivani. The sequence goes on from JAODKM010000001.1 coordinate 50,284,896, forward strand.
ATGTAGTGCGTTTAACTTGCTTCTTCCCAGTAATTTCCCTTTAAAAGCTTTTACTTGAGTATTTCTGGGAATCCATTTTCTGGTGTATTGATGAAGCCGTTTGATTTCACTTAGTAGCGGGATGCGGGCGCTTTGATCTCTGAACCTATGGGGAATTTTTTAAATTGTGTACAGGAGGAGGGCGAGGCGATGAGGTAAGGTAGCTGCAGGCTGCCGTTACAGGAGCATTTTGCTGTGGATCTTATTTTAAACAATATGGATGCTTTAGATAATCACTTAATTAAAAGTAACAATAAATCATTTGTTAATATATTTTTAGCAGTATTTTAGCTTGTTCCAACTTTTGTGGCTTTTTTTTGGGAACTGCTTCACGGAGGAGTTTGCCATGTCAACACATATTTTATCAGAATTCTTCAGCCTGTGATGTTTACATGACTCTAAACAGAGAGATGCAGTACATACAGTAGTCATACTGCCCCAAACAGCACATGCGCAGTGAATCAATCAGATATCACCATTATTTATGATTCACGATCACTTATAAGTGATTACTGCCACCAACCCCCCTGAACTGATACTACAGGGCATGGCTGATGAAAAGCAGAGTGTCAACACACTTCTTCGACGAGCATTTCATCCTGTCCTGTCGACAGGAAGCACTGGGAGCAGGAGGTCCTGGGGATGGTGTGCACGCTCCAGGAAGTCCTGGAGACCCTCGGGGCCATGAGTGTTATGTGCAAGAGGAGTGGGAGTTTATGAAGTAGGCAGGCCAAGGCTACCTAAAGACAGACAGACAGATAGCTAGAAGTTTTTATCACATTTATCACATACAGTACAGACTCGCGTACCTATCTAAATGGGGATCTTCCACTCATTTCTATGGGGAAAACCCTAATCCCAGTCACAACACCCTTAACCCCAACCCAGCCCTAACCTTAAGCATAAGTAACCACCCGAAACACAAGACTTTTGGCATTTTTAGTTTTTTGATTGATTGCATTCACAGATTTTTTTTTTATAAAATTGAGGTTACCAAAATGGGGACCTGAGAAGATGTCCCCAAAAGTAAGGAAATTTCAGGTTTTACTACACTTTGGGGATTCTGGTTCTCAAATGTGATCTGTGCAAACACACACACACACACACATAAATATTCAATGTACATTTGGAACTGTTCTCCAATACAAATCCATATGGTACTTGTACATTTTAATTCATATATATTATATTTTATTCAGATATAATATGCTCACATAAAAATCTTTTCAAAGGTCCGGAAAACAAAATAAATCTACTTAAATTAACTTAAAAAAATTAAAATATAAGCATGGATATTTTTTTTTCTGCTAAGCAAAAGTACTGTTCAAATAAAGACAGATGGTTTGTGAAGCAGGTTCGGGGGGGGGGCTCCTGTTTAATGTATGAGAGAGCATCATAACCTGGAGCTAAATAACATAAGGCTCCCCGGCTTCTCAAGTGTCACGTGCACCATTCAGAGCAGCGTCGTGTCATTTCCTCAAATAAAGACGAATGGCTCTGTAGTCGGCCTGTAAATGCAGCTCTGCCACTCCTCTATGAATGAGAGCCACAGATGGGCTCAGCTGATCAGCAGCTATGATGCCTTGATTACTACATCAGGCTGGTTAATCCAGCAGTCTGCCTGTCACTCATGAAGGCAGAAAACAGGAGTGGGAAGTAATGGAGTAAATTTACACTTGTTACTCTAGCCAAATACTTTTGTTCTGTTTTTGAAATGTTTTTTTTTTCAAGTATTTCTAAATACCTTTACTTTTACTTAAGTATCATTCATGTCCAGAAATTACGTAAATCGAGTAGTATTTCACAAGATGAGTTTTACTTTTACGTGAGTACCATTTTGTTGTGGTATTCGTATGTAAAGAGCTCATTGATGATGCTGATTATTATTATTATTATTATTATTATTATTATTGTTGTTGCTGTCACCTTTATCATCAATAGTACTAATAATTTATGTATTATGCCAATTTGGTTTCTGCGAAAAAATTTAAACAAAAACAAATTAACCAATAAAACAAAAATACTAACAGTTACTCTCATGGTTTTTCCTCTCGCTTATGGGACATTCCCTCATTCCCCGTAATATAGTGTCGTGTCCTGGACCGTAGGAACATGTCTGGATATGACTTCACCAAGAATCTCACCCTGCCTGCTTGGCAGTTCCCAGTCTAGTCCCATGACCCTCTGCAACCAGAGATGCTGTCAGAACACCTCGTGGTGTTGTTTTAATTTAAGGTGAACACCCAACAAATAGAGAGAGCAGCCCAGGAATTGTACCGCAGACAAGTCTGGTGGTGTGAACATCGCTCCCCAAGACATGAGTGATCAAAGCAAGGGTGCGGCACCCTGAACGACGTGCCTCGGAAGGGCCTGTCAGGTAACCGCGGGAAACAGCACCTTTCCTTCAGGGGAACCTCGTCACAGATGTGTGCCTTACATTGCATCTTCACGTGAGCCTCAGGTCAGTCATGCAACATGTAAACCATACAGTACACTGACACACTCAGGCATCATGGGAAATCATTGATTTACTATTGATCGTGATACCGCAGTTTGAATCAGTAAGGCAGTGAATCAATAAACAAATGGGGAAAAATTAGTCAAACTCAAGCCCTCTCTCCAGAAAACCTCACCTGGTGTAATGAGAGGAGAGAGTTTCCCTTTAATTCGCCCATCAGTAAGTTGCCCTTAGGTGTTGTAGGAGAATGTAATCTCAACGTGTTTCATCAATGAGTACATTTTGCTGACATGCTGTTTAACAAAAAGTAGTGAGTCAAACATGATTTTCTGACTAAAGCAAGAATGTGGTGTTACATTTATTTACTTTTTAATTTCTTAAGACAGAAAGGGCACGTACTGCGAATCCGCCAAACGCTGACAGTAATTCAGTTGATGTAAGTGATTTTCTCTGGCTTAAAAAGTGACACTAAGCAGGCCACTGGGTCATGTGACCCAAGATGAGACTGAGCACATTAATTCTGTTAATTGAACACATGATGACTCGTGATGTGGATGTGAATGAAACGGGAAGCTTCTCACTAACTCCCATTGCTGTACGCCAGCTATGCATTGCTCCCTGCTTCTGAAATACAGCCCCAGGTTTGTGTGGTGCTCACAGCTGTTTGATGTCAATCTGCTAGATCCTTCAAGATTCAAAATTCAGGATTCTTTACGTGCCTTTTGTACATCAATAAATAGGAATTCTTACTTGCCATCCAGTCAGTAACATGTAACAGTATTAGGCAGCACAAAAGGCACCAAAGCAGATACATTTTACATATGTAGCAGACCGTTGTATCCAATGCGACATACAAGTGAGGCAATTAGCACATTAAAAAAGTACATGCTGTCAAGGAGTCGACTAGGCGTAAGTGCGGCTAGGCTGTGCTTCCAGTGAATGGCCAGGTACCAGTGCAGACATGAGCTACACAACAACAAGAAGCTGGACAGACTTCAGTCGGGTGAATTGTGCATTTATGAAATTGCTTCCTCACTGAATTTGGGAACCGTGTCATTGATCAGCACTGGCTCAGAGTATTGCGGAACATGCATTAGTGTCGTTACCAAATATTTACCTTTAAATATGCCTAAATGTGCTTCTTTTGTAAAGAATAATTAATGAAGTGTAAGAATGTGGATCCAGGTGTTTCTGTTAGCTGCTGAGGATATGAAAAGTAAGCTCACATCTGGGGAATGTAGCAAAGCCTCACTGCCTTCCCAAGGAAGTGAGATCAGACCCCGGACATCCACATCCCTGGTCAGCTGGAGAGTCACACGGGTCACCAATTTGGGGCATGGCATTCAAGAGATTTAATTAAGTGTCTCATTAACATAAACTAGCTTAAACCATTAACAGATGACAGTAACTTTGTAAGCAGTTACTGAATCTGTGAATATATCTGTTAATTCTGTAAATATTAGTGAACTACTGAAGGAACTACTATAGGAACTATTGGGAGAACAAATAATAAATTGTACACAAGTGAAATACTGCTTGTCATGTCCTGCCTTCCTGCCCCTCCTGCTCTCTCCCCAGCGTGGCTAACAAGCCACCTGTTGCCTGTTTTGTCTTGCCTCTCGTTTGAACCCTTGTGTGGTTCACACCAGCTGCCTCTTGTTTGCCCCCTCGTCAACCCTCTATAAGAGTGCCTCCCAATCCTGTGCTCCCCAGTCCTACTATTGAGGTCACCCTAGTGTATGCTGTTCTGTATGCCCTGTTTACTAGTCGTGCAGTTTAGTTTGACTCCACGTCGGCTTTTTGTTTGCCTGTTTTCTGTTTCTTAAAATAACTCCGTCATTTGGTTTGCCCTTATGCCTGCTTCTGTCTCCTTCCTGTTTGACTTGTGGTATTGTCATGTAGTCCCATAATTAATTAATCCCACATCTTTCATCTTAAAGACTATATTTTTTTCATGATTTCTACTTCAGTAGTATCTTCAGTAGTAACTGAGTATTTTTGTTACCTTAAGTAAAGTATTACCCACTTAATTTCAGATATATTTGTGGAAAATCATTATTTGTAACTAATTTAACAAGGGCTGGCTTCCAACTGCTAATTCTGGTTAGGGTCATGACTGTAGTGTGCTGTTGTTTAAGAACAAGTCACTACAGTTCAGAATTAAATGAAACAGACATATTGCATATTTTCTTTAACAGTGTAAACAAGGTCTCATTAGCGTGTTCTCATCAAAAGCAAGCACAGTTTGCAAGGGTTATGTCTACATGAATCCTGCCATCAAGCGCCTGAGATCGTAGAGCTGTTATAGAGTCATTTCTCTTGTTAACAGAATAACTCTGGAAGGTGTCCATATTGCTCTGCGCTTCAGGTGTCTGATTAACTTTCACGCTGATCAGCACTGAAAGAACTCGCCACACTATGCCTAGAATGATGAAAATTATTAAGGAAGAAGAAAACGTGCTTTTCCCAAATTTCACGAATACGCAGGCGAACTTGGGGGTTCAGAATGCAGAATGTGCTGTATGAAGCCATGTTTGCTGTCACATTTAAAAGAGAAATCAATTTTTAAAAAATCAATATTTAGGGCTGGCTGTCTGCAGACAAGCTCTGATTTTTCTTCTGTTTATCACTTCGGGGGCTGGGGGTTTCCAAAGACATTCATCTATAAATAATCACATTTTGCGCAAGTATAAGTTGTGGCCACTAATTGATGATAAGTGTGGCCTCAGCATTGTACAGGCGGGATGTTATTTTACTCACTGAGGTTTTTTTCGCTACTCAGGCTGTGTTTCAGCATGGAATCAAATATTATGCCTCGGGCCCTGTTCTGTATCGCGACATCCAGAAACCACAAGGTGTTTCCCCAGGAATAATGTGGGAGGGATTCTCTTCCTTGCCATCATAACATCGGTTTTATTGTTCTCGCTCGCCTTCCCTGTCCCCCCCACCCCCCCGATCTCCCCATTACCCATGAACACCCACAGAGGCCACTCCCTCATACGATTAACACCCACCCCAGCGAGCACCGCATCACAGCCCCATGGCCCAGTGCTCTGGATGCTGCCACCAGGCTCCAGGGGCGGTTTCATGGCCGGCGCGTCTCGTTCTGGCAACTCCTGTCATAAATTTGGGGACAGGCAGGTGAAGACTCCGCCCCCTTGTTCATGGGGAGGGGGAGAGGGCCTTCTCTCATGCTGGTGCAACCGTGTAAATGCAGCCGGTGGGGAACTGCAGTACGGCTGCGCTCACACACACATAGAGTGCTCAGAGCAGGCAGGCTGTCACTGTGCCCCCAGGCCCACCCGAGGTCCCCAAACTGAAGAGGGAATGTCTGAGCTCTTGCACCCAGGTCACTCTCTCTTCTGGCTAATCGCCCCCAAACAGTGCCCCTCCCAGGCCGTCACCCCCTTGGGACGAGAAGCACCCTGGCACACACCCGAAAGCTGCGTACCCTACATCTCGTGGTCTCGTCTTTGCTATATCTCTGCTTAAGTTTATTTATCTGCACATATTTATTTCTATTTACTTCTCTATTTTACTTTTATTCTATGTATTGTTTCGTGTAATTTTGTCTTGACAGAATGTTTAAATTGCGTACCTCACGGCTCGACCAGACATACCAAAACAAATACCTTTTTGTCCTTATATAAGGATAAATGTATGCTGATTCAGATTCTGGTTCTGATACTGAAGGAAAATGTTGACCCCTGCAGTCCCCCTGCCGGCCACCCTTTAAGCAAAAGTCCATCTGCTATTCCAGAAGCACCCCATAGTGTTGGGTCCTTCTTTTTGGGAGATTATTCTCTAATGATTCCTCATTTGTGTCCCTGCCTTCTGGATTTCTTTGCCTCACGATGGTGTGGGTATTACTGTCATATTTATGTTCTATATTTTACTATGCCGTTTACACATCTCCTCACCCTACCTTCTCCTTGGCCTGTCTGTGTTGCCACAGCAGTTTAAAACAGGTAGGATTGTCGTGTTGTTATTAAATGCAATTAGGAGATCCCAAATCTGTCCTCTGGGTATGCTTGTGGGTCTCGGTGTTCTTGCGGCTTTCATTACGTTCCCCTTTACCAGGAAACCTGATAAGTGCTAAATCAGAATAAACAGTCAGTGATTGGTCAGCAAATGACAGCGCTGTGTTTGGCGGGACCTGCAGGGCAGTCAAAGGAAATACAGACATTTCTGGATTCTTACTGGAAAATAACGTGAAGTGTAAACCTATTCTTAGCACTAGCGGTAATTTACAGGCTGTGCAGTATCACATAGAGCCGTTTGAAAATGGCAATAAAACAAAATGCGTATAAGCATCTGACTTCAAGGAGAAATTGGATTATGGGATTGATTTTTCTAAACAACATCCGATGTTAAACTGCAGTGAGAAAGGTTATATTGCTCTGGCGGCGGGTGTGTGAGAAAGGGCAGTCCTTGCTGTAACCCTGTATTACGGTACCCACTGAAGTCAGTGGTCTAATTGTAATGTGGTGTCTAGCCCTCCACAATAACAAACACGCTCTTGGAAAGGGGGGAGCTGCAATTCCTCTCATCCCAGGCCATAAATATCCCGTTTATTGGCACGGGTGATGGAAACCCATATTGTGCTGAAGAATTAGGTGGTGGGAAATGCTGTTTTATCTGTCGGGACAATATTACCATTTATTTATGAGACACATGCATAAACCAACATACACTTGTGAGGAAGCAGGGTCAGCCATTCCTTGGAGTAACTTGAGGTAAAAGGCCTTACTCAAGGGTCCAGTGGTGACTCACTCGACCAACACTGGGATTTGAACTGGTAACCTACTGATCACAGACACACAGCACCCTTATTCCTGTCTGTGGCTCATTTCAGCATTTCCATGCACACTGACAAGCCCCAGAAGAGCTGAAAGGAGGAATTCCGATGAGGTAGATTTGGAGAGAATCTTTGCTAAAGAAGCTGCTATAACATCAGTAACAGTGTGGCGAAAAAGGTTGTGTGCAGCATCTTTGGGTAGCAGCTGCTTAGACACAACAAAACGAAGAGTGCAGCGGGCCCCAGAGGAGGGGGGCCCTGCAGTGCTGTCTCTGCATACCAGGTGGATGAAAGAAGAAAATTAGATCTAGTGGGAAAAGTGATGCAGAACAGTCTCTGCACCTCCACACAGGCGACGCCCCCTTGTGGCAGCCCCCTCTAGCTCCATGCTGCTTAACATGCCACCCTGTTCTGGGCCTCGTCACCTTGCTCCAGGCTCCCATCCCGATGAAGTGGCATTCCCCCCCCCCCCACATAGACAGCCCTCCAGGGGCAGACAAGAATCCTTTGCTCTCAAGGATTTATCGGTTCGTTTTCCACCAAAGCGGATGTCCCTCGGCACGTATCGGGACTTTCTAATTATTTATTCATGCATTTCAGTCGTGCTCCCAGTTTCAAAGTGCATTCCATAGATTAGGTTTCCCTGGAGACCTGTAACCCCGCCACTCTGGAGACTCCCCTCCTTGTCCGACCACCCACAGGTAATGTCAATAAAATAAACTCCATCCCCTGATACCGATTCTATTACACAAGCGGTGTAAACACAGTCTGGGATCAAGCCTTTTGGTCTTTTGGCATCTGTGTCAACTGGGAAAGGCAGTCAGGCCTGAAGGCACGGCATATCTCTATCAGACGCCACGGTGCTGTGGGTTCAGAGCCCAAACAGGCCCAAAACGAGCCTACAGAGCCAGCTGACAGGAACGGGAGCCAGCCTACACTGACCATCCTCCTCTAAGGCTCCGATGAGGGGTCATGTTTCCAGCACAGATGCCGGAATCAAACTGCCTGTTTTTCTGTGAAAAGAGCCACATCTGCTTAAGAGGGAGACCTTTTTATTGGCCTTAATTGGCCTATGTATGCATTGTTTGTTTATTGACTTATAATATTTCAGTGGTTGTACAGTGGTTTCTCCTGTTTCTGCACTGACGCCTTTCTTGCTTAATACCCTCTGCGATTTGGCCACTATTATCCCCAGAATCACAGCATACTCGCTGTCGGTTAGACACCCGGCATTCTGCCTGTCTGCAGAGGCGAGAGCCTCTCAGAGGAAGGGGACAGACAGAGGAAGGGGACAGACAGAGGAAGGGGACAGAGCCACCTGACATGGACTTGGGCAGCCCCGACAGAGTAGACGACATGCACACAAGAATGGCCACATGAGGAGACAGAATGGAACTGAAACACTGCTACAAAGCAATGGTGGGTCATCCAGCTGAATCAACTGTGGTAATCATGGGTACCTGACCCTGTGCAATGTCATATAAACCAGATATACACCAAATGCCAAAAATCAATGTTTATTCCTCCTCTGACCCTTGAAAGGACAGAAAAGTCGTTTTGTTCGCATTATCGCCGGGATTCGACTTCAGCGACGGGGATACAAATTATGGGTCATGTATGATTGGGTTTATGTGTTTAGAGGCAATATTGTTTGTGGAACAACACAGACATCTGTGTTGCTACAGAGTAGCACTGAGTGTTATTTTAGTGCATTCACAGAAATTATACATCAGATATTATTGAGCAGTATTGCAGTTCTAAAGTAGAGGATATAATTTTTTTTTAATACCCGTTGTGTTTTTATGTCTGTTTTGGAGAGTTAAGAGATACATTATGAAGCACATTTAAATTACCTCCTAAAATTACTTGAGGCACAAGGGAAATCTGAATACTTAACAACTAATAGCTGTTTTAATGGCCATCAGAAAATGTGAGAATAAATGGGATTCAGAATTTGAATTGTCAATGGTAACGATCGACAAAGTGAGTAGCTTATATGGGGACGTGGAATGTTAAGTTTTCAATGAACAAAACGGCCGCTGTGAATCAATACTTTTTAATTATATATTTGCGATCTCATTAATTGATACTGATTTGCCTGGAGAGTGTATTGGGTTTCCAAAGAGGCGTCTGAACGCAGTGGTGTGTTATTGCATTACATGAGAACGCTAGATTGCCTGCGATGTCCTTGGAAGGAGACCTGGGTGTGGGCTGCAGGAGCATAATGAAAATGCTGTGTTTCCCTTGTCCTGATCACGGCTTGTTTAGAACTTGAAATTCCATTACTTTTTTTTTTTTTCCTTTATTGACCGAGGTTTTTCACTGTTGTGCAAACAAACAGCTCATTCTCTGAAACCAAACACAAATTAGGTATCTCTGGTGATCTTTGGTCATCTCTTCTTCTCCAGCTTAAACAGCCAGGTGTTGATGGGATACATAGACTGGTCATTTCATTTATTTTTATGTGTTTTATTATATTATTATGGATTATGAACACATATTGTTGGTTAGCTGCATTTATAGTGCATTATGTAGAAGGAATTCTTTGGAATTCTTTCCAAAGTATACAACCAGATATGTGTCACTGTGGGTTACATCACATTAAAAATGCAAAATAAAAATAAAACACATAAAAATACGCATGCTGTTTGTGGTACAGTGGTGCTTATCGCGTCTGACATAATCACACACCTTAGTGTCTCTCAGCTTTACAGAGATGCGAGCTGCAGGTTTAAGCGATCACTCCGATTTACGTTTCTCTGCTGAGATGATGACGACACTCTGCTCAGTCTCCTGGATGCCCTATTTGTGTGTGATGCACAGGGCACTCCGTCTTATTGCCGCATCTTCTTTTAAAGCCGCAGCCATAAACGAGCAGCTTCTTGGTGTCAGGATACCACAGTGTACCATTTTTGGGGGGGGGCGGGGTGTTTTATAAGGAAATGTTATTTAGTGTTTCATATCATCCTTCGCTTGTAGACGTGCCTTTCGAATTAAGAATCCCAGCGTCCTGGAAATGCTGTGCGCCTCTTTCCATAAGCTGGCCCCGTGCCTCGCTGAATATTTCATGAAGAAACTCTGTCATCTTCTGCTGGGATTCATGACCTCTGTGTTGGGACACTCATAAGGAGCATGGCGCATATTAAAACCTCTGCAGATAACAATGCACACCTTGTGGCCCTGGCCGTGCTCTGGGCTCACCCATCCTCCTCCTCACGCCCAGGCCTTGTGTCGCATCCTCCAAAAGCCTCCTTATAAGCTACACATTCAGAAGCTGTGCTCAGCAGAACACAAGGGAGCTGGAAAGCCACAGGTCATGTGACCATCGCTATCTCACCAGGAGCCTAATGTGTGCCACAGTTCCAGAAACATCTGTCACACATCCCCGAGACAGAGCGAGAGGGGAGCGATTTCGCGCCATCCCTGCTTCTGGGGGTGGGATGATACCATCTGATTCCTGCATTTCTGCCAGATGTGGGTGGAGCTGTGAGTGGAAAATGGCTTTTTGGCAGAGGCAGCAATTTCTGTCTGTTGTCTTTTCTCTGAAGATGTAAAGGAAGGGGGCCTGGAGCATCTGGAAGGTTTTCTGAAGCAGCATCAGGCTCGGCCCACTTTTCCGATCGCTGCCCCGGGGGAGTGGGCGCCCCCCCCGGACGGGTGGATTTCCCTGTGCCGAAGCAGTGGTTAGGTCTCAGTGTTTGGTGCAGCTGCATGCAGGTCAACGACTCCAACATTTTTCTAAGTAAAGAAATGATACCTTAATACAAAACCTCTTGTGTTTCTCGGAGATTCACATTCTCAATCCATCATTCAGAATCTTAACATGAACCAAGCTGGTGCTGAACAACAGCAAAAGTGACTACATGGTCTGTTTGGGTAACTGTGCTCATGGAAGGTCTTCAGCAGACTTAACGGCGCACGGCTCTCACCTCCGCTTAAGACAGACTGCCATCACAGGAAGCAGAGGTCTCTTGCCTCATAGGGGTGTTAGTGTCCTGCGACATGCAGTGGCGGATGTGTCACTGGCAGAGGTGACATTGTCCAGGTGACATGCTAATCTTTACCTTCATTCTCGTCGTCATGAAAGGTAAGCGGTCCAGCCTTAATGTTTTCATTTCAAATGAATTCAGTGTTGCATTCGAGGTCAGATGTTAGGAAGTGAGTGTGTCTGGTTTCTGGATCAGTTTCAGGGGCTTTCCACATTTCTGGCCCGAAAGAGGTGCGGATCTCGGCAGGCTGCACCGTGCAGATCGCCTGCCCCTACCACAGCTTTTACCGGGACCACATGAAGTACTGGTGCAAAGGATATTACTGGACTTACTGCACTCCTCTGCAGAGCTCCACTGCGGCAACGCCCCAGAATGGGGATCTTCTGGTATTGGACGACAAACAGAGTCATGTGTTGACGGTGACCATGAGGAGAGTGCGGGAGCAGGACAGCGGCTGGTATTGGTGCGCCATCCGGCGTGCCAGCAACGATGTCAGGGCTAGCATCGAGCTGATCATCACGCCGGGTGAGTGACACTTTTGAATAAATGTAAGCGTAGCCTGCTTTGAAGCTGGGGTCATCGGGTTGGGCTTCCCCCCCATGTGCTCAGTACCCGGGGTGGCATGTTGCTTTCTAGAGATTAAAACTGAGAGGGTGACAACGACATCACCGTCCCTCATCACAACCCCTGGGCTCCATGGCACCACTGCAACCTCCGTGCCTCCAAGCACTGTGACCCCGACGCCATCAACCAGTTGTCATGTCACAGCCGATGGCAGTACAGAGTGGTAAAAAACATGATCATTATGACATGTGAAGCATTCCTGGGCACTTGTGGGTATTTGTGGTACAGTAATGAGGAGAGACTCGGGACAGTTGTAGAATTTTCTACATTTTTATAAAATGTAGAAAAATGACAATGGATAAAATATTAACTAGTTTGCTAAACATCAGCAATTTGTACACAGAGGCACATTACCTTGATCAGGGCCCTAGACTACTACGATGGGGGGGTGAGATTTTTCATAGTAAGCTAGTAGAGGACCCATTTTGGTGGCGCCACATGGGCTTTAGCCCAAGTCAGCTTGTTCATTAATGCACCCCTGTTTTTTGGGAAATGTAAGTTATGCAGAAAGATTACTGTATCTCTGGAACAACTGTCCCCATTTAGCGATTTTCCCAGGTCTGCCTAACTTTGGGTTCTTTAGGACTTCTGAAGATGTTCAGGGGTTGGTGAGGGAGGTGTGGAGCATTTCACGTTGGGGGCTGTTTGCAGCTCTCGTTCTGACTCCAGTGGCTGTGACATTGTGAGTGATGGTCTTCCACTCCGTCCCTCATGTCTTAGAAACCCAAAAAATTGCCACCACTGGTCACATTTTCTATTTGTCTTTATGTCATCTGTTTTAATGTTCATTTTTTTAATTATATTGATGAATCATGTGATTTTTTCTTTTTGTAATCATGCAAAGGTATTTTGTAAGGAGAACAAACATTAATCAGGACGTGGGACACAAACTTCAGGACCGACGGAAACTTGGAACGCAAGTCATGGACCCAACCTGGATAGCTCTCCAAACATTTCCAGGAGTTCAGCCGACACGTAACTGCTACCGGACTGTGCGAGTTCCCAAAACGTAGCTGAGATATTTCAGAACACTTGAATATCTGCTTTCCAAATTTTCAGCATCGCTGCTTAATTGCATAGGATTTGACCAACACAACTGAAGCCTGATCTTGACAAAGTCAGAATGTAAACATAATGCAAACTTAACAGCGAATCATGTGGCTGCAAATGAATACATGCAGCATGCAGTCTGGGTCAGGAGGTTCAGATACCGTATGGCTAAGCACAGAGTTATCTGTGATGCCGATCTAAGCATTTTTTAAAATGTGGTATGATTGCTGTTGCCGGACGTGGTGGTTTCAGCATTTCAGAAACAGCCTCCCTCCTGTGCTTTGACACACTACAGAGTCTCCAGATTACAGACAATGGTGTGATGGACAAAAAACATGCAGTCAGCAGCAGCTCTTGACACCTTCTAAGGAGGGAGATCAAAGGAAACTGACCAGACTTGTTAACATTTCCAGGAAAGCCACAAGTGCAAAAATAACGGCTCAGTACAACAGTGGAGTGCATAAAGGCTTCTATAAATGCTCAGCTCATCTAGCTAGGTATACCAGCCAGGTGTCCCTAATAAAGTGAGTCCTACCTGGTACTAGCTAGATGTTCCTAATAAAGTGGGTCCTACTCGGTACTAGCTAGGTATACCTAAAAAAGCAGGTCCTACCTGGTACTAGCCAAGTGTACCTAATAAAGTGGGTCCTGCCCAGTACTAGTTAGGTGTACCTAATAAAGTGGGTCCTACCCAGTACTAGCTAGGTGTACCTAATAAAGTGGGTCCTACCTGGTACTAGCCAGGTGTACCGATTAAAGTGAGTCCTACCTGGTACTAGCCAAGTGTATGTCATAAAGCGGGTCCTACCCAGTACTAGTTATGTGTACCTAATAAAGTGGGTCCTACCCTGTATTAGCCAGGTGTACCTAATAAAGTGGGTCCTACCCTGTACTAGCTAGGTGTACTTAATAAAGTGGGTCCTACCCGGTACTAGCCAGGTGTACCTAATAAAGTGGGTCCTACCCAGTACTAGCTAGGTGTACCTAATAAAGTGGGTCCTACCCTGTACTAGTTAGGTGTACCTAATAAAGTGGGTGCTGCCTGATACCAGCTAGGTGTACCTAATAAAGTAGGTCCTACCCAGTACTAGCCAGGTGTACCTAATAAAGTGGGTCCTACCCTGTACTAGCTAGGTGTACCTAATAAAGTGGGTCCTACCCGGTACTAGCCAGGTGTACTTAATAAAGTGGGTCCTACCCGGTACTAGCTAGGTGTACCTAATAAAGTGGGTCCTACCCAGTACTAGCCAGGTGTACTTAATAAAGTGGGTCCTACCCGGTACTAGCTAGGTGTATCTAATGAAGTGAGTCCTGTGAGCCATGTGTACCTAAAATAATGGCCTTGTGTGCGCATATGACCTGTGGGACATTCACAGCCTTCCCAACCCAGCGCATTCTGGGAGTCTGGCTGCAACCATGTACTGTAATGCTTATAGAAGAAGGTGGATATTTTACCATTCAGACGTCATTCATCTTTATATGTAAATGGATATTATCATTTATATAATTTAAAACTGGTTCTGAAAATAATGTGTTTTAAAATAAATATCAGAAAAACATTTCTTAAAAAATAAAAACATACGTTTTTGTGAATACTTATGCTACTCAGAAAAATTTTGTGGTAACACTTTACTTAAAGTAGTTATTATACTGCATTACACATACCTTCATAATGCATTATAATGCATCTCTAAAGCATTATAAACCCGGCTATAACTATTTATAAAAAAGCTATAGCAAATTATAGTCATGTGTATTATGCATTATAACTGGTCTATGAAGGTCTCATCTATAATGCACTATAAACACCTTTATAATGCAGCATAAAGCATCCGTAATTCTTATAATAACCATTATATTGCATTATAGATGAGACCTTCATAGAGCCTTAATCATGCATGTGAAACATATTATGCCTTTTTATAAAAATGTATAGCTGTGTTTATAATACTTAATGAATGTGTCACAATGAATTATACAAACCGATAATAGGCTTTATGAATATGGGATTCATAGAAAGTGTTACCTTATTGGTAAACATCAGACACATTTTGAAGCGTAGATTTAAAGGAAAAATGCAGCGATGGAGTGTAAAATCACAGTGTGACTGAAGCAGCTGCTTACCAATCGATACATGCCTCTCTCTGAAAGGGAAGTAGGGCTTGGTATGGTCATGAGCTGCTTGGCACTGGCAGGCAGCACCCCTCAGATGATGGCACCCTTAGCAGCCACCGATGTCGCCTAACCGGGTGAGCGAGTCTGCCATGCATGAGGCCTACATACAGTATATGCATATAAAAAAACACACTTACACAGGCAAACACACACAGACAGACATGCCTGGGCCTGTGACCTTACATTCTGAGTCGCTTAGTCACTTAGAGTAACACAGCATGGATAACACCTGATAATCTCTCAACAAAACAATGGGTGTTCTTTGCACTGTACTCATTGATACAAATCTGTCTTTTTTTTAATCTTGGATTTAACATGTTCGGCCCCTCGCCCCCCTGACCCCTCCCCCTCTTGCCAATTGCATGGAAACAGGAAACACACAAGATTTCTGTTAAATGTCATCATATTTCCTCAAGCACAGCAACAGAGAAAACGCACCAGTTTCACTTTCCATTACAAATATATATTTTACATTAGAAATTCAGTGGACCTTCCCCCAGGTATAAAAATAAACACAGTGTCGGTTTTGAATGCACAGGCGTATACATCGGGTGTTTAAAACAGAATAGGAAGTGCAGTGCCATTGCACTCTTTGTCATTTATCAGTTTAATTATTCCTTCACTTTGAAGGTCTTTCCTCATTCGTTAAGATGCTATGGGCCAGCTGTGGGCCAAAGCTGCAGTCTCGTGATGGATTCACTCGATGTGGTGATGAAGTCGAGCGTTCGGTTATGTTCCTGGTGGGGGAGGAGAGCTGTGCACTGCGTTGGGCTGGCACAGAGGATCCCAGTAAAGTGGGTGGATGCAGGAACGAGGCTCAAACGCTGCGCACTACATGCTGGCCGTCGCTTTCCGATATGTGAACACGGCCACATTTCCGGGAAAGACGTCTCAGAAACAGGACATTAAGGTCCAACAGACATCAATATTGTTATTATAGGCCTCTTTCCTTAAACTATTTAAAATCAGCATCTCGCCAGGTACAGGGTGTGCTGAAGGGCAGATAAATGCAGGAGCCCCCACAGGGTGTTTTGTGGGGGGTAGAGTGAAGCATGACCTGGACAAGTGTACTGCAGTACTGTTCTTGGACCCTTCGTGAGAGGCCAACTTCCCAAGCCAGGCACAGTGCTCTGTCTCTACCTATCGGGACACAAACAGGAAAATGACAAAGTGACTCATGACGATCGCCTTTAAGGGCCGTAAATGTTTGTGTCACCAGGGTGGCCTTCTGGTCAGTGTGAAGTGGCATGTGGCAACATCAGATAAACAAAGACATAATAGCATTAGCTCACGTTATTCATTTCAAGAATCTCAGAATGCGATCAAAAAAAAAAACGAAAATAGCCTAAAGTCTTGTATTTTGTTTGGTTACTTATGATTAAGGTTGGGGCTGGGTGATGGTTAGCATTATCATAAATAAGATTAGGGTTGTAGATAAGAATCGAGATGCTGTCAGTGTTTTGTGCTCAAGTGTGTGCGCTGCAACTTGCTGTATTCTGTGTTGTGTTTGAAGTGGCGTTCGCTCGGACTTTTGTGGTGTCATTCTGTGTGCCGCGCACGATGTTTTCAGGAAGGACAAACTCAGCCTGAAACTTTCTCAGCGCGTCGACACGGGCACGGCCTGCAAGCCACAAGAGCCTCTTTGACAGTTACATGCCTCACAACAACCTTCCGTGGTGGGTAACAATGTCTGTGAGCTTGGAAACTACAGACAGAAAGTGATTGGTGGTCTGGGTGGGGGAGAGGGGCACTACTGATGAGGACAGAAAAATGCTAAGAGCAGAGTCCTCCTGAAAAGTCATGCTGTAATAGTTCTGGGGAAAATGTGGGTGGAGGGAAAGGAGGAAAATGCGAGAAGCAGGAGGCAGAGCAAACACCATAAATGGGCAGGCGGGGAGTATGGGCTCATCCGGGGGGCACACTGGTTATTCCGGGATGCTACTGCATTATCAGGACGCACGCCTGTGTGACTCCTGTCGTCCCATTTTTGCCGGAAGAAAAATCAAACATATTCACGTAAGGAAACCGGCACCGGATTATGCACTTTTGTTGTGGAATAAGTAAATATGATGTTTGGCTTTGAGTTTATGTTTGCTCCACTCAGGCAAAGTTTGCATGCTCCTAGCTCGTGACATTTGCAAAGTCTGCGTGAAATCCGCGTTATTTACGGCACGTCGTTTGCAGTTGGTATGAGACTTTGCTCTGAAGGACGGGATCCCTCTCCAGATCTGCAACCCCGGTCTGCTAATCCTCCCATAAACTGAGTGCAGAAGATTCTTCTATTCTTCAAGGAAATGAGTTTGCAGATTTACATAATAACCACTGTATTCCCGATCCTCTCTCCCGCTTTTAACCCCGAGGCAGAGGAGATGCCAAGATGGTTGCCTCACGTGGGATGAATCTCTTCAAGATGATTCAATGTGCTCTGAAAGTTCGAGATAAAGAGAGAAACAGTGCCTGAGCCACTAATGCCTTCATTTCTAAGAATATCTAGCGGAGAAAAGAGCCTTTGTGTCTTTGAATGACTCCGTAGCAACATGGGGATTGTGTTGGAAAACCGAAAATACAAGGAGGTCACGTCGCCTTAAAAATGTCGAACGAGCACTAATGTGCCCTTAATGCACCTCGAGCAGCAGCCCCTACGAGCATTGCCTTTCAGCTGCGAATCTGAAGCACGTCTCTGCTTCTGCCGATGCTGCCATGGCCAACAATGGGGCCCGATTAAGTCTGGAATCAACACAGTTGCATCCTGGGAGTGTGTTTGGCAGGTCTAACAGTGAAGGGGCAATAGGAGGAACAACTCTCAGAGGTTAAGAAATGTCATAGAAGGAGGAGATGGGAAAAACGGGATGGAGGAAGGAACAGGGACTCCTGAACGGGGAGACCCGAAAATATCCGTTCCGATCCAGGGCCAGCTGAGGTGCTTCTAGGGCCTTACAGCAGCAGGGCATGTAGAGTGCACATGTCAGAATATGGATGTTCTGTTAGCGGAGTAAATATTAACATGAGCAGTGGGGGATTCTGCATCACTGAAGCTGAAATCACAGACTTTGTCCTGTAACAAGTCCGCATCTGTTTTTCCTTCATCTGTCTCTGAAGATACAGCGAATGTCGGGCATCTGTCATGGTGGGCGCACCATCTTCATACTGGGAAAGCTGAGGAAGCACGAAGTGCACACTGCAGGGGGCGATCTGCATAGGTACGCACTGCAGGGAGCGCTCCGCATTGGTATGTATTTTAGGGGGGCACTCCGTATAGGTCCGCAGTGCAGGCACACCTTTCTAAAAAGCCCCCACATACACCCAATCCAGCTCTTTCATAATTAATAAAAAAAATTATTAATATTATTTCCATACAGAGACAGACTCTTTGCTGCACCTCTCACATCCATCATAATGTTTTGTCAGGTAAGTGAGGTATCTCCAGATTTGCTGTTATTAACTTATTTATTTATTTATTTTTGCAGATTATCTCTCTGGAATTATCCAAAGACAAGACTATAAATCTCAGTAGAGTTATTAAAATTGGAGCTTTTCTCCAAATTTCGTGATTGCTTCCCAACAGAAGCTTTTCACAAAAAAAACGAGAATAGGATGACCTTCCCTTCTTGTCCCTCTACGTGATACACAATTTCTTTATATATAAAACAATATTTAATTGACAAGTGACTCACAGTAACAAACAGAAACACAGCAGAGAAGACGTCTGGAAAGTCTCCAACAATGCATGGCCTCAAGAATAACAAAAAATACAAGGAATCCGTCCTGAAAATTTTGTTAAAAGGCATCATTTCTTTAAACTTTATTTTGTTTTTATACAGTAGGAAAAAAAACACTGCAGTACATCCTGAGGCAAATTAGTCAGTGCAAAGAAACATACAGCTGAGAGTCGTAAAGAGTGGTTCAGAGGGACGGGGGTATGGACCCCCGCCCACCCGCTATCCCCCCTCTAACTAGCAGACAGATCCCTATCTATTGAGCGAAGTGCATTAAGGTCACGCTGTTCATATCATCAGACTGAACTGTAGAAGAACTTCACTGAACCCTTGAGAACCCAAATAAACAAATATTTTTACTATTAAAAACAGGAGTGAAGGTTGCCAGAATGGGAGGGCTGAGGGAGGGGAGTAACGTAATTAACTGGGACCAAAGCATGAGTGTCAACATGCGTTTGTATACAATAAACTTTTTATACAAATGAGTGCTTTTTAGCTTGCAGAGCATGATGGGTATTCTGTCAGACGGTGATTTCTCAAGACTAGATCTGATGTGGGTAAAAATACAAACTTCCCATCAATGCATGTCAGCGGGGAGATGCTGTCACTCACTGGGTGTGTCATATGCAATTATGGAGCAGAGAAGCAAGTACAGGGCCAATCAGAGAAAGGGAGCTGCAGAGAATTCTGGGAACTCTGCCTTTGCCCACATCACACCTCGATGCCTTCCTGTCCCTGCTCATCTGGACATGATGACCATGTGCTCAGGAATATTTTGAAGGATGCAGACAAGTAAAAACATCCCCGTGTCAAATGACTGCCCTTCCAGTACTCTGCACAAAGACACTTGGTTAGATGAATTGTACATAGCGAGTAATGGATGGATAACATGCAATATCCACACATGTAGCAAGGGTGGGATTCGAACCCTCAACCACAGAGGTGAGGTGGAAGTGCTAGGCAAAATCATACGCAGAGAACTTCTATACCTTATCAGTGATTCAGAAATAAACGTAAGTGTATTTATAATGATAAGAGTAATCCTCAGGACATCCACAGGACAGCAGGGGACCGATTAACACCTAAGCCATCCCAGGCTATAGACGAGGGCCTCTCAAACATTAGGCCCCTGCCCCGCTTCAGCAAAAACGGAGCAGATGGGTAAATCTGCAACACCTGAGTGTCCCTGCTGGTGTCAGCATAGGCCCCTCAGATAAGTTAATCCGCCCCTGGATATTCCCCAGGAAGTACCTCAAGAAATACCCCAGCTTTGTCGGGTGTCCGGCTTGAGATTCATTATTCCACTCAACAGGGGCTCGTATCACTAAGCTGGATTTTTGGGTTAGCAAGAGTACTTGTCGGATTTAAGATAGTTGGGGCTAAATGTATGTGAATGAAGATAAAGTCCATTTAAACTGGAGTACAATAAATCTGACAAGTTATCTAGCTAAGCAGCAAATCTAGCCTCATGATACAGGCCCCTGGGTCTTTGTTGTTTCCTGTGGCTGACTTTGTACAAGGCCAGCTACAGTATGGAGCTTGTCAGACACCCAGCATTTACAGAAGATCACCAGGGATGGAATAGCCAGCTGTGGAGATTGGGACACACGTGTGGAGATTGGGACACACGTGTGTGGAAAAAGCAGGAGGTATGCCAAGGTCTGGGGGAGAGGTCTGTTCCATAATGAGGTAGAGAGATCTTCCCATGAATGGTTTCAGCTTTTCAATGTCACTTCTTCAGGAGGCTTCCTGACTTCATCACTCATCAGGCAGAAGAAAGCCACCCAAAAGTGCTTCAGATGGGTCCTGAGAGCTGGAGAGACGCTACCACCCTGATGCCCATGATAAAAATCGATTATGCTGTGGTTTCTCATATCTTTTATTTTTCTGTGATCAATCAGATTTACTCACAACATGCAACAAAATAAGTGGGGAGGTTTAGTGACACTAAACTGTAAATCCGCAGTTTTATACACTCCCGTCCAATAACTAGCAATATTCTGAAAGTGTTCGAAATTTAATAATGGAGACAGTTATAGGATTATCACAGAAGATGGTAGAGTGGACCACAATTTATCTCATGCAAGCAAGAGACAGGGAACCAGGAAAGAGCCTCCAAATTAATAAATTTTTTTAACTATATCCAACTTCCCAGTCGATCTGAAGCCCACAGTGGTTATGGGCCTTGACTTGCATCCAAAAGGCCTAAATCCTAGGCAGTAACTAGATGTTATACCTTTGCGCAAAGTTCACACTCTGCTTGGGGGTAAAGGAATCAGCACTGAAAATGCGGAATCAATGTTCTCAATTAACAGCATTTAAAATGCAATTTCTGTCCTCAGTTTGGCCTCGTGCCCCCGGCCCCTGGCAGCCGTTCCACTGGGGCCCATCTCAGCTGAGGCATTTTAATGTCCTGCACCCTCCAAAGAAGGGGAGATGGCTACATTTTCATCTACCATGCAAACAGCCTCATTTAATCTGACGAGATTGATTGGGGTTAAATTAATCTCTTCACAATATAACCACCTCACTTGGGGATTGAGCAGCTTTAGCAAAGCAAACATTAATGACCAGAAATGTAGAAACTGTAGGAGAATTAAAATTAAAACAAAATTAAACAATTAAAATTAAAATTGAAAATTAAAACAATTAATGCAATGCAAACGGTAAGAAAGCAAGTGCCGTAGATCCTTATTAAGACCTTATTAAAGCCAACAATTATGATTAAGCATAAGCGTAGTACGTCAGTGACCAGCTGCAGTGCTAAATCTCTGTTCCAGGAAGCCGGCATCTGCATAAATGAGAGTTAAAGGGAGGAAATACTGGTCAATACTGGGTGAGTTTACTCGCAATCTGATATTTAAAATAATCCATGCAGAACACAAGAAAGGCGAGGCCACGGACGGGACAGAGCCGCAAGCAGAGTGACAGCCGAAAGGTGTAAAGAGTATCAATCGTGGCTAATTCACGGATACAGAGTGGGAGGTGCGAAGGGATGGGATGGACAAGCATGACTGCACTCACCTCAGCGAGATTAGACGGCATCGGCCTGCCTCTTCCCTGCACAGCCGAGCGTGAGGAACAAAAATCATAAAGGCAATGAAATCTGATAATTTAATACAACACTGTTATAGGATTTCCAAGCCTATCAATATGGTCAGTGCCTGGTACTGACTGCTTGTTCAAACAAAGCAAAAATATTGATACTTTTAACTTTTTCTTCCTGGCTAGCAGTAGTACACATTGAGCCATTTGTACGCTATTCAGAAGCTAAATTGCAGGGGATTGCAGATGAAAAAAAGGCTCACTACTGGTAATAACAGAGGTCATGCTTCTTAATCCTTTCATGGAGAAGACAACACTTTACCCAGAATGCATCTCAATACAGCAGCAGCACAGGCGGATACATCCATGATTCCTCTTCTACCACCTAAAGCATCACTGTCTCACCTGCATTTCCGCTTCTTTGGTTGATCCAAAGAGGAAAACATCTTCCATCGAATTGCCTCATTATCTATTAATATGTCTGCTTCTGCTCTGGTCGAATTTCACTTTTGAAGTTCTCTCTTTCAAAGGAACCCTCTTCCATTTCATCACACACGCCCCTGTGACCTCTAACTATTTACTCGACACAACTGTGCTCAAAAGCACGCCAGTGATTTACTTATCCTTTTCAAAACTGGTCAATAATCGCCACATGTGATCAGTGTTTTAATCATGGTTAAAGGTTTGCCGTTTTTGTTTAACATGAAACTTTGAAGAAAAGATACCCCAGAGGTTGCGGACAGCTCATTAGTGAGGACCGCTAAATTATTTAGAATGGAGTGTCTTTTTATTGCTCTGTAATTCATCTCCATTCAAGCATGGACTAGATCAATGTGAACTTCTTGGTGAGCCTGTAATGCGAATGCGTGGCTAAGTGTTACTTCATTGCATGTGCTGCGTCGTCCGTCACCAGAGGGCTGACCTAAAAGGCGGGTCAGGGCCCACATGCTCTCCGCAGCCTTGCCTGGCCTGATCACCTGGACTTTCACCCTGTGATTCTGGAAGGCTGTGTGTGTGCATGACGGTGAGATTCCATGCGTGAAGATGCAGAAGGCTGGACAATTACCAGCTGCTGTGACGGTGTCGGCCACGGGGAAAACACTGAACATCAGAAGCCGTGCAATGCTCTGAGAGCAGAAAGACGAGACCGGGCCCCAGCTGGTCCATGTATCCTGGTGTGAAACCTGCTGCCATCGAGGTTAGCATTTAAGTAGGATTTCAACAGCATGGCTGTGTTGCCCCTCTCCAGTGTTGTAGGTGGGTTTAAAGAAGCAAACCAGGTCATCAGCCTTGAAAAAAGCCACAATTACAAGCGGATTTTACAGTAAGATTAATAGCCTCGCATGATAACAAAGCAGAATGTGCTACAAGCTTCCCACCAGCAGCTCGCAGACAGCCCAGTCCAAAAATCTCTTTCTACAAAATGATTATATTTCAAATATATCTCTATTTAAAATATCTATTAAGCCAGTGACCTGAGGCTGATTTAATCATGGCTTTAATTTAAGTGCACAGATGAATACGAGTGTAGTAGATCGTGCCAGTGTGGTGACAGCGGGGACGAGGGAGGGACAGCCCTCCATCATCGGCGAGGGCGGACGCGGACATCGGCGGCGCCGTGTTTCGATTATGCTTAATGACTCGTGAGCGGCAGGTAGCCGGATGTGACGGATGGGAGGCGGGCACGTTGTTTCGCTGCCATAATGTTTGAAGGTGCGTGTGAAAGTCATCAGCGAAGCTTCACAATTCCCCTCCCAGGTAATCTCAGCGATGACAGTCAGCAGAAGGACGGATCAAGCGGAAAAAGACGTCCCCGGTGCAGATTTGAGGAGAACAGCTGGTTTTCACACCTCCCCTTACACTGGCTGCACGTTTCCTTCTTTTCCAGTTGGCTCTAATCTGATTAAGCTTCGATAAAATCGCAGTCCTACTTATGTACCTCAGAGTGCTTTGAAAATGATGCCATTTTATTGGATTTTGATGAAACACAGGCAGGCAGTGGTGGGGCACAGGGGGAGTGTGTGTAATGAACCAATCCGCCGTCCTAAACCTCGCCACTGATGTCGCCTGCGCTCTCGTCGAATTCTGGAGTGGCTGATTTATGCTCCTCCATGATTATTCTCATCCAGCAGGGCCCACCTGCCTGGGGGGAGGCTTTTGTGCCCTCAGCAACAACAATCTACCAAAGCCAGCGGGTGCATACCTGGGACTGGGCGGGTCCCACATCTTTATAAGAATATGCTCATTAAAAATTAATGAGGGCAGGCAGGTGTGATTTTAATATGAACTGGACGAAGAAGACAGTGACATCATTGACCACGAGAGGGATGTTTTTCTACGCATCAAGCAAACTGGCCATATATAGCCCTGGAAAAATTATTAGACCACAGCACAATAAAAAAAAAAAATCTGCATTTTTAAATCCTGGTTCTGCTGACAGAATGCTACACTGGGTGGCAAGTTGCTTCCATGTTCAACATTTCTAAAACAGCAGTAGCCTACACAAGAACACTGTGAAGCAGGACATACTGGGAATGACCAGAAACCAGCCAGGTAATGAGCAGAAGTGACTTTCTAATGCCAGAGATGACCGTCAACTTATCCAGCAGTGCCTCATGAAGTGGAGGATGACATGATCGACTTTCATAAGGAATGGGAAACATTAAGTGGTGTGAAGTGCACTGATGGGACAGTTAGTATCAGGCTCCTAGAAGCATGACTGAAGTCCCATAAAGCACGGAAGAAGCACTTAATTAAAGAGAAACAGAGAAGAACCAGGCTGAAATTTGCAAAAGAATGTATATTTTACACAAATGCATAAATTGAGAAATGAGTGAAACAAAGAATTGTGCTATGGTCTCAATTTTTTTCAGAGCTGTACTATATGAGAGGCAAAGCTGAACTACAGGCCACATTACTGCAACCAAGCCACCTGTTTGCCTGTATACGCTTAAAAGGCTCCTCCTGTTGGCATGTGTCGATGCAGAATGCGGCTGATTTGCAGTGATTCCTGCTGACCGTTGTCCATAAGTGTGCAGCCTCACTCTGGCGTCTCACTTCTTCCTGGTCCGCATAAAAGCTGGCCGGGCTATTCCCCCTAAACTGCACTGGGCCCGATTTCACACTCTCACAGGCCCCGGAAGGACTGGCTCACACAGGGCGTGTTAATAATGAAAGGCAGCGGGAGGGGGAATGTTCCGGGACACCTTTCAGAAACACTTTCGACCCCCAGGGGCATCGGCGGGGGTGACCTGAAATGACAGGAATGTCGGGACTCATGAGACAGCAGCCGTTGCAGTTCAGAACCACAGGACTGGTATCTCAGGGCTATTTACCCCCGTGTGTGTGGTCACACTCTGGGATATTCCACAGATAAATCTCATTTATAATATATCCTACCCCCCTTTAAATGTGGGGACAGATTCCCTGCTGTGACAGGTGTCATGTGGCAGATTGATGGCCGCTCATTCATGTCATTGGATGTGCTCGTGTTTCTGAAGCTAGTGAAGATGAGGCGACATCTTTGTTTGGCAGAACGAGCCCTTCGAGAAACAATAGGCTTTTCAAACATGTGGGTGTTTCAAGGCTCTAGCCCTCATGCTGCTTTTCTGCCTACGACGCGCATCGGTGTCACCATCAGAAAGCCGTCCCCATAACTGGGCTTCAGATGTCACTGCAGCTTTTACTGGAAAAACAAAACCGAGTCTTAAAGTTGTACCGTTCCAAATCTGGCAAAGTCTATCTGTTACAAAAAAGCACAATTATAACCTTTTAAGGAAAACAGCATATATCATATGGGCCGCCAAGTGCCAGGTACAAATTTTGTCCAAACTGAAACATTGCATTTGATTTCTGGACACGAAAGAATGTTATGCTTTTGTAGACGGAATGTAACTGGAGTTTGTCTTTCTGTGTACAAAATGCAGCAAGGAAATATTTGATTTCGTCATTAAATAATGATTTTTGTGGCACAAAAAGCATTATTCCGGTTCAAATTCAAGTTAGGACTGCAGGGAGAAAAGGCGTGATTTCATTTGATGAAAGGTAACGTCATTCCAAACTGTCTGCTTTCTGTAACAAACTTCTGCTGTTCTGTAATCAGACTCCCGCTTGTTTAATTAGTTTTGAATATTAAGTGGATATTAATTTAGCCATTAGTTCAGGCAATCAGTCTATCTCCAGTTGTTTTGTTTTTATAAATGCCAGTTCAGGTTGTTTTTAATCCAAATTTTACAGAACAGCTTACCACCTCATATAAGATAAGATAAGATATATACTTATATGTGCTAAAAGCAGCTAAAACTGTTCATGATTTTCCACCATATCCTGCATGATCCAGGCAATGAAAAGTGTATTAACCTCGCAGAGCCACCTTTTCTCATATATTAATACATACTTTTTTTTGCTTCCGTTTTTCACCAGTTTTGTGGAATGTAACGTACAGCTCCTCTCTGACAAAAAATCTTACACTGTAAACTATGGCTTTCCATGATGATGATGACACTGCCTGGAGGGTAGAGTTAGCTGTAGTGAAACTAATAAATACATGCAGCCAGGCCTGACCCCAAAATCACTCAAATTTTAAATCCAAGCCATAGTTTATGTTTGTATTATATTACAATAAAATTACCACACATGGGGATTAAGTGACTGAGATTTAGTACCATAAAAATATAACTGACTGAAATATGTAAAAAATCCATAAAATATATTGTAAAGCATGCTCACAGGTGCCTACACTGTTAACATACTCAGCCTGAAGGAAAATTAAATGTTTAATAAGGCCACAGACTGTATAAGCCCTTATAATCCAGCCTCACCCAGAGGCGATGTCCTGCAGTCTCTCCATGCTGTTTGGGGCCTTCAGGGCCCCTGTCAGGTGTACCTAGCTAAACCTCTGTTCCCCCGGCTGCACTCGTTACCCAGCCATGGCTTCCGGCTCGTTATCCGCCCAGAGTGCCCGTCTGCGCGCTAGTCTCATTAGAGATGAGGGGGAAATTGCCAATGAAAAGCATAGCCATCTTAGCCTGGGACTTTGAGGAACCTACTTTTTTAAGAGGAACTGGACATCGATATCTTATCAGCATAGGGAGCCCAACATATAACGGAATACAGTAGGAAGCCCAAACAGAGCAGTGTTCAGAACAGCACTGTGTTCAGAAAATGGCACAACGTGCTCAGTCTGGTTCTGATGGATACAGGCGATCCACACGGAAGGCAATGGAAGCTGAGTGCTAAGCAAGAGGGCGGCAGAATTTCACAAAACAGGCCAGCACCATGCTGCGGAGAAAAGCAGAGCAGCAAATCTGAAGGCCAGACTCCAAAAAGCAGACCATATATAGGATATATAGGTGTTAGACACTTACAGAAGACACATGCAATGTGGTTATCTGACGAAACCATCAAATAAAATACACAGTGCCTTGAAGGTTGTTGAAGGTTATTAAATTTTGACTGAATGCAAATGTTTAAGTACCTATGATATATGCTGTTTTCATATAATAGTATTTGCATATTAGCATGTTATGAGCCCATGAGAGTTATTCTTGTGTGATGAATTAAAAATGCTTATGCGGTAGTTTTTATTTTGTTTTATTTTTATTCTTTTTTTTTATTTCTGAATTTAACTTCTTTGATTTCTGAATTTTATGTTGTATTAATTTTTATATTTTCTTTAAATTTTATTTTAAGACTGTTTAAGTGTACCTGTGACTGCTATGCGCAGTTAAGTTGTGAGCCATGCCAGCCATGGACCCCGAAGGGGGGCCGCACTTGATGGTGGGTTGGGAGAGGAATTTCCCTAATGCTTGGGGTTTTTGCCCCCCTATCTAGGCTGGATGGCAATAATAATGTTGATGAACTTAATGAAATATGCTTGTTGCTGATCATATGCTGTATTTTGAAATGTTA
>JAODKM010000001.1:50322094-50343494 GCA_026780845.1 Petrocephalus sullivani
CCCCTAAATGCATTGAAGCAACTGCCATGTGATTGGTTGATTAGATAATTGCATTAATGAGAAATTGAACAGGTGTTTCTAATTATCCTTTAGGTGAGTGTATGCATGCATATATATATATATATATATATAAAGATAATAGATATGTATAAAGAAAATGCTTGAAAAATACTGACAACTGGTTTAACCGTTTTGCATGTAATGACTTATGCAACAAACTGAAGTTTTTCCTAATTCTGGCACATTTCCTAAAACATTCACTTAACACATTTAACATTTTTGAAACTATAAGAGCTCAAATCAGTTCATACATATAACTTAACACTATAGTTTAGTTGCAAATACCTGTGACTAACCTAAAACAATTAGCTTATGTCTCAAAAGTAAATTATTCTTCTAATGAATTAGTCAGTGCTGTCAAAATGAAAATTATAATCAGCATCATTTTAACCATGAGAATCAAAATGCTTAGATTTATTGTCAGTATGTCAGTGTAAGTATGCTCCTGAGCTCCATTATTCTGAATGACAGTTGGTTCCCACTTTCTCAGTGTCACTGCTTGATAATTTTCTTTAGCAAACTGATAATTATTCATGTCAAAGATGCCAGTTTCAACACTGCAAGGCTCTACATTACAGTATGTAAAGTTCACTGGCTAGAGAAAGCACTTGCATGCACATGTACTGTAAGTTCTTCAGGTCACAAGACACAGTACAAGTATAATAGCAGGCAAATAGTCACACGGCACTGTGTAACACAAAAACAGCGAAATGGCAATACAGGCACAACGAAAGTGCAACAAAGTCACGTGCTGTGGGGAGCAATGCATAAATAGTTAAAATAATCTATTATGACCAAAAGGATAACTGCAAATTGTGCCAAATGATGACAAACTGCATAAAATCATGTGCATAGATGTACTACAGTAAGACATTCGGCAATAATCACTTTCTCAAAACCCTTCCCATAGTTGCCACAGCATCACCTTATGTGGGCTAAACTGTGAAGAATTTCTCATTACTTTCATATAAAATGCATTCAATGACTAAATGCATCAAAATTTATGACCTCTTACTCAAAATCCACCACCATCAAAATTTTTTTAGAGCCCATTTTGCACGTTTACATTTTCCCAAAACTGTTAAACACACAGTCAAAACTGATTGACTACAATTTGCTACATTACTACTATCAGCTACGAAAAAGTCTCATTCTTTTGCGAAACAGCCGCCTCAGCACAGCAGAACATCATTTCTCATTGCTTCACAGAAATTTCCAAATGTTTTACAGTTTTTTTCAATTGCTAATTACTACATTCTGCAATATTGAAGTCACTTTCTCAAAACCGTTCACACAGTCTACATTACAACACAGGTTTGCAGAACAGTTAATTCCTCCTTATGGAACAACACTATATCACACACAAACAAATGGCCTACAAAACCCTAACAACAGACAGCATTACATAAAATATAATAAGGATAATCAGTAAAGGATATCATCTGTAAAAAAACAGAACACCTTTTCACTTGTGTTGCAGAACTATGTGTTGCAGTGTATTTTACAGTAAAAAAAAAAAACTTTCCCACAGTCCAAAAACAAGCTGTGGTTACAGTAATTAGGGTTACCCAATAGGTGTGCCTGTGAGAGTGAACGCTGTGTGAGTGTGCCATGTGATGTGTTGTGTTCCATGCCTTGTGCCTGTAGCCAGCGGCATACAATGTATTTTGTTTCTGTATTACAGTTTTTCTCAATCGCTTACACACTATAACTGGGCCTATTAACATCCCAAACCATGACACCATCTACCAAAAGACAGACCGATTTCCCAAAACTATAAACACTATTCCTCTGTTTTACACATAATTCAGATTTTCTGAACTTTTTGTGGAAAAGCTCTACACTCAAATCCCTTTGTAAATCACTGGCTGCAGCATGTCAATTGCACTGGCATTCAATATATTAACTCAAGTTATCACAGCTGGAACCCAATTAACACACAATTCCCCAGGTGGAAACACAAAGATTCAAAATTGTTCACACGCCAATCGGAACCTCAGGGTAGATTCATAAAAGGACCATGGGTTAGTTCACTTGTTTTGGAACAATTGATCCATAAAGACCTGAAGCCAGAGCCTGGAAACAAATAGTTTCGGGTGAGATTCATGCAACTCTAGTTGAGCGTGTCCTTGTGCATGAGATGTTAATGAGAGAAGATGGGCAAAGAGTGCAGCCAAATCTGAGCCGCTTCACAGTAGCCTCTATAATCCAGACCTTCAGAGAGGAAAATAGATGGGTAATTTACATACTGCTCTCTAGTGTAACTGGAGTGCTGTATTCTGCACTGTTACAGTACGTATGCACTGTAGCTGTATTGCATGCTCTCTGACATGCATTGTATTGCTGTTCCATATGATATGATGGATGGCTCATTGTAATCCCATCAGTACTTCTATTTTTGCAGAACTGGTAGATGACCACCTAATGGTGGCAAGACTGCCATTTTCAGAAGGGCAAGGGATGGCCATCGGCAATGTGCTCATGGCCAATAATATAATTCGCTTGCATGAGATGCAAAAGAGTTGTTGAGGATCGGGGAATATTCCAAGGCATTGATGCAGTCAGCATCTCAACAACTGACTGCATTCTTCAAAGGAGCAGGCCGAGGATGAAATGGGCTTATAGTGTTCCTTTCGAAAGGAACCCTGATGGTCAAAGACCAGCTCTTGGAATATGTGCAAGTAGGGTTTTCATACTATACTTTCATACACTATAAGTATTTCAGTATAGTTGGTGGCAAGAAAAGTAATTTTCTTAAAAAGACTCCAGGTATGCTCACATCTGACTCCAATTAGCTTTTTTTTAGGTCAATAACTCAATGGTCCACTTACTTTTTCCACTAGTTTTTATATGCTTCTAAATAAAGACATGGATTTTTTTGTGTTATTACAGTTTTCTCCAATTGCTAACACACTAAAATGACATGCATAGCACAATTATTTAAACTAACACACAGAGAGCAAAACCTCTTCTCAAGTCTCTATTACTCTATTGTTACCAATTGTTATCAGGAAGTAAGTACTATAAAAAGACCAGAGGTGAGCAATTTTTTTTTTTTACAACAACAATGGAAGACGTCGCAGAGAGCGGAAGAGGGAGGGTGAGGATGAGGAGGAGGAGGAAGAGTGAGAGGAAGAAGTGGTAGAGGAGTTCATAGCCAAAGAATACAACTTTCAAATGAAATCCGAGCAACCTTAGTTGATCATGTCATTACAGTTTTTCACAATTGCTAACACACTAAAATTAAATGCATAGCACAAGTATTCAAACTGACACACAGAGAGCAAAACCTCTTCTCAAGTCTCTATTACTCTAAACACATTTCCTGCTTTACACACATTTTGCAGTTCAAAATGGCACTTTTGAAATGCACTGAACACGGTTCTCTGCATAAGAAACAACAATCTGACATAAAGTCATTTCAAAACACTGCCATTCAAAAGGACAGAACATGAGCTAATTGGCCAATATATGTGCCACCTGGCCAAACACCGCAATGGTTAATTGTTACCACTTCAATCAGGAAGTAAGCGCTATAAAAAGACCACAGGTGAGCATCTTTTTCAAGAACAATTGCAGAGAGAGGAAGAGGGAGGGTGAGGATGAGAGGGGGAGGAAGAGTGAGAGGTAAGGCTGGTAGAGGAGGTCATGTGCGAAGAAGACAACTGTCAAATGAAATCAGAGCAACCTTAGTTGATCATGTCATCAACCATGGGCTGACAATGCAAGGAATCTTTAGGCTGCATTGAACAAGCCCTATATTTTTGTTTTTGTAAAGGACTGAGAGACTCAACCATGGTGGAGGAAGGGGCCAAATGTTCACCGGGGTACAAGAAGCTGCCTTTGTAAACTTGGTCTTGGAGAATAATGAAATCATATTAAGAGAAATTCAAAGCCACATCATCCAAGACAGCACCACATTCAATAACATTCAACGAGTCTGTCTGTCCACATTAGCTCGCATTCTCAAGCGAAACCAGATCAGCCTGAAACAACTATATAAGGTGCCTTTTGAGAGAAACTCTCAAAGAAACAAAGAGCTCAGATGAGCATACAGTATGTGGATGTAAGTACAATATTGACTGCAGCACACTACACGCAACATTGTTTCCCAGTGTGCTGGATAACACCATATTGACTGATTTTTGTTCTTTGTTTCCAGGGAGTACTGGAAATGGATGCTCATGCAATCCCACATGAGTTCATCTTGATAGGTGAGGCTGGGTTCAACCTAGCAAAGATCAGAAGAAGGGGAAGAAACGTC
This sequence comes from Petrocephalus sullivani, assembly GCA_026780845.1. NCBI lineage: Eukaryota > Metazoa > Chordata > Actinopteri > Osteoglossiformes > Mormyridae > Petrocephalus > Petrocephalus sullivani. The sequence goes on from JAODKM010000001.1 coordinate 50,326,419, forward strand.
ATTGTCCACAGAGCCCTTACAGATGTTCCTGGCCAACGTGGTGGGAACATCACAATGTGCGCTGCCATCTCCAATACGCATGGTGTCCTCCACCGTCATGCCAACCTTGGACCATACAACACAGCCCATATTCTCACATTTCTGGACAGACTCCACAACATTCCCATACCACCAGAGCATATGAATGATGCAGACCATCAAAGAAACCAGTACGTTGTAGTATGGGACAACATGACCTTTCATCATGCAGCCCCAGTCCAAAATTGGTTTGCTGACCACCCACCATTTCTCGTGCAATACCTCCCACCATACTCACCGCATGGCGGTGGAAGGCATACGACCGGCAGCCCTGCGCATGCCTCTTGTGCAGGCTATGGAAGAGGCATGTGATGAAATTGATGTGGGTGCGATTCAGGAATGGATGAGGCACTCAAGGCACTTCTTCCCTCGATGTCTGGCAAGGGAAGATATTGTCTGTGATGTGGACGAGGCGCTGTGGCTCAGCCAAGCTGTGTGGCAAGATGCTGCCTAGTTTCTGCCTCTTTTTAAAATATATATATTTTTTCTGCACATTTTCTTCTTTCTACTTTCTACTGTTTTTTGTGAGCATATTTTTGTTCACTCCAATGTAAATATATCTGCTGTGCATATGTTGCACGACTTGTTTGGTGAAAAATAAAAAATAAATGCACGTGTGTGTGTCTGCAAATATTACTGTGCATGTGAACAATCTGAAGAATTTTCTACAATTTGAACTATTTTAGTATTATGGAAAATCATACTAAAGATGAGAGTGATTTTCAGCAGTGTGTAGTTGGTTAGACAAAAATCTGGTAATATGAATGGCCTGTGCCATTTAGTGCAAAAGTTTGATTTTGATGATTCTATATGTAGTTTTTGTTGCAGTGCTTCATTCTGCAGGATATATGAGGTATTTTGAAGTTTGGGTGTGGAGTTTTGTGAATCGTAAAAAAAGTATTTTGATAAAACCAGCCTAGTTCGCTGGTTTATTTTGCATGTTTCCCAATACCCTTGACTTAGATGAAGATCAGATCACATGACAAATTAATACAGAAAACCATGAATTTCCAAAAGGTTTGCATACTTTTTCATGCCACTGTACAGTATGTATTAAAGCAGTACTGAGTTTCATCTCTTTTGTAGACAATGTTTGATATTGATGCCAGAGACACTCCACTTGAACTTATATTTGTCAGCCACCGTGGGGTCTTCCACTGCCATGCCACCCTTGGTCCATACAACACCATGCATCTGGTGGCTTTCCTCGATTGTCTGCGAGATTGTGTATACCGACTAGCCCAGAGGGAGCCAGCACAACCACAGTAGCCATGCTTCCTTGTCCTTTGGGTCTCCACAGGGTTGCTCTTTGTGACTGGTTCATGATCAACCCAAGATTCAGCAACATCTTTCTACATGCAGATTCTCCCTTCCTAAACTTCAAATGGAGGAAGGTCTACTGTATGACTGAGACCTCTACTTCCGTGGTCACCTCCTCCAGGCTATGAAGGAGGCTTGTTTAGATATTATGGTTGAGGCTTGCCATGGGGGGATAATGCATACTAGGGGTTTATTCCCCCGCTACCTGACTAGGGCTAATATTGCCTGTGATTTTGATGAGAATTTTTGGGCTGACCCAGACCAGAGGCAAGATGCTGAGAGTGTGGGTGTGTGTTTTTTTCCCCATTAGGTAAATAAATACATGGAACGTATTTTATTGTATTCTATGTTCCTTATTTTACAGTACAATTACTTTTCACTCAATTTCAGTTTATTTTACTGCAATACATAGCGGAATTGAAAATGAGAAATGTATACATGTGTTGCATCTTTATATTGTGCTCGTTATGTAAAGAGGTCATTCTGGGGGGAAACCATGAGTGCCATTATTCATTGCAGTGACACGTTTTTAAGGAAGTGTTTTGAATTGATCTCACCAGTGTGTAATTACTGTTTTGTAGTGTATGTGTATTTGATGGCTTTTGTGACATCTGAAGGGAGAGTTTGCTTTAGATGTACAGTAGGATTACATGGTTTTGAGTGGAGAGTTTGGTTTTGAGACAGAAGTTTGAAGTTTGTGAGGATGCGTATACAGTTACGCATTTGTGTTTAGAGTTTCGAGAATTGGAGCATAATTTCAAGAAATGTGTCTTGGTAATCAATAGAAACTGTTGATTGTACTGTAGTAAATTGTTGTACAGTGGTCCCTCACTGTAACGCGGTTCACCTTTCGCGGCCTTGCAGTTTCGCAGATTTTTTTTTTTGTGCAATTTTGCATGTTTTTTTTTTTTTTTACAGCGCATTGTGTTCTGCATCCTGATTGGTTGTAGACCATTGTCAATCAATCTCCTCCGCGCCGTGTCTCCCATACAGTACAGAATGCATTCAGCTTGTCAAATTTACATAAACCTTCGATCGCTAGCAGTGTGACTCTGAAGTGCTGTGCTGTATGTTTGTAAGTTTTCTCCCAAACAAACCCAACAATGTCGACAAAACGTTCTGCACCGTCAAAGGCACCTGCGGTAGCACCCAAAGGGCAGAGGAAGATGCTAAGAAAAGTGTATGAAGTGTGTAGTGAAGGGTTTTACAGCCTTAAAACATCTATAATAATTGTAAAAAATAAAGTTGACTACTTTGCGGATTTCACCTATTGCAGGTTATTTTTAGAACATAACTCCCGCGATTAATGAGGGACCACTGTAATTCCGTTTTGAATGTATGCTTAGCAGTTTTGGGGACAGCCTGTAAGCATATGCAAAATGGGTTCTACAAGTTTTGATGGTGGTGGATTTTGAGTGAGAAAGGAATCTGTGAATTTTGAAGCATTTGGTCTTTGAATGCATTTTGTGTGAAAGCAATGAGAAATGATTCACAGTTTAGCCACATAAACTAATGTTATGACGACTGTGTGCTGACTTTTGCAAAAGTGAATTCATTATTGCAGCAATTGGGTAAAACGGTAATACTGAACGTATAACCTTTATGAGAATAATGCCAGAAGAACATGACAAAATGCTGCCAAATTAAAACCTATGAGCAGAAACCCAATAAGAAACAAAGAAGAGATGTATCAATACGCTTTTTTTCAGGAAAGAGTGGGCTGGCATTGTTCTTCCGGGATTCAAGGGCTGTCCGTTTTTAGAGAGGACATCCAGCTGCACAAAGGCACCCCCGACAGCGGGGATGAACACATCCCCAAAGGTCATTTCGTTTTGCTGAGCGTTTTGCTCACATTATGCACTTGGATCCTCCCCCAGCCTGGGGACAGTGTATCCACCTGGCATGCCCCCCGAGGAGTTAGGAGTCACAGCCAGGGGTTATGCAGCTACAGGGCGACAGACATTCAGGAGTCATGCAGTCGGCAGACATGCAACAGCTGCTCTCTGCGTTTGCTGTCTCAGGCATCCTGTGAGCACGAGGCTGTGTGCAGTCTGCAGGGAAATGCTATTCACTCATTCACTCGCTTATGTTTATATAAACTGCATATATACAGATGTGGACAAAATTGTTGGTACCTTTCTGTTAAAAAAAGAAAAACCCACAATGGTCACTGAAATAACTTGAAACTGACAAAAGTAATAATAAATAAAAAATTATGTAAAATTAACTAAAAAAAAATCAGACATTGCTTTTGAATTGTGGTTCAAAAGAATCATTTTAAAAACTATTGAAACTGGCCTGGACAAAAATGATGGTAACTTAATATTTTTTTGTGCGACCTTTTGAGGCAATCAGTGCAATCACGCGATTTCTGTAAATCTCAATGAGACTTTTTTCATTAGTTAATTTTAAGTAAATTTTTATTTATTATTACTTTTGTCAGTTTCAAGTTATTTCATTGACCATTGTGGGTTTTTCTTTTTTTAGCAGAAGGGTACCAACAATTTTGTCCACGTCTCTATATACATATATTCATGATATTGCACGCCACTCTTAAAAAGCAGGCGCGATATAATAAACACAGACGTATCAGGCTCAACACAGGTGAGGACGTCAGCGTTTCTCACACAATTTCATCCACCCTTCCAGAGCACGTGGCCATCTTATGGCCATCTGCTCTGAACATGCCCAAACCCAATCTGTCAGGAATTCCTGGGGATATCAGCAACTGGGAACTGGTCTTATTTCCTACTGCCCTTCAGCTGTTTTATTGCCGAGTCGTTGTTTTTGCAGTTATCTTAGCTGGGCGTTTTGCTGGAAAGGTTCATAAGACACGGCCGCCAGGCATTTTTGATCAGGAAGTTTCCAGTAAATTTGGGTTTTTGCAGCGTTGCCACCTCCTGCGGGCAGCATTACGCCCCATCACACACACGTGCAGAGACAGTCGTTCTTTCTTTGACCAGACTTTTGCTTTAAATTTTCCCTCTGAATTTGTGACCTGACTCAACTGAGACATTAAGAAAAGATGCTTCCGTGGCCTGACTTGTGAGGTATCTATGTTTGTTTAACTTCATCCTAAGGGATCCACACCCTTTTAAGCGGGGTCGATGGATGGAGTACTGTGAGCACGCATTGGTTTTATTCTGACAGTTCTAACGGCTACCGTAGGCTTTCCTTGGCTGTATTCATTCTATGTGCATGTTTTATCATAAGCCATGCTTTGCCCACTGCAGGCTTGGGCACTGATAGGAGTTAGTTGCATATATTCTAACCAGCCACAAATTATTTTTCCGGCCACAGATGCACTCTGTCAGGGTCCTGTAGAGCCATGAATCCTTTTACGAGTCTTGCTGGTTTGCCTGATGTTTGTCGCAGACTGCATTATCCTGGTTATGGGATGTTTGTGTTCATTTTCAGAGATGAATTGTACCCTCTAATGTAACCGCTTCTTACAGATGACCAGCTGGGTCACCTGAAGCCTTAGGAGAGAGCAACGGTATCACAAGCCCTAGCTTTCAGCTACACAGACCTGTCAGGAATAACAAAAGACAGCCTTTCAGTCCAGCAGGATACGAGAATACCATTCTATCCGGCAGTACCAGGTCTACCCCCTCCCCTCCATCGTGAAGGCCCCCGCTTAGCCACTCAGCCAATCGTAAGCCGAAACAGGCAATGCCCTGTGGGATGGGATGGAACGGTATCTCAGGTCCGCCGTGTCCCTCATACATTTCCGGAGATGAATAGTGTGGTCCACAACACACGCCTGGCCATTTTCACCATGTTGCCCAACATTAGCTGAGTAATGGAGCCTCGTATTATCGGGGTGGGTGGCCGTGCCTGTGAGGTGCGAGTAGTCCGAGAAAGCCCTGATGTATTCACTGCTCATTTCCATTAATCACGAAATCGTTTTCTCTCAGCGCTGACAGCTCACAGAACGACGGAGCGGCCCTGAGCTTTGGTGGTGCGAGCACTAACCACTAACGTGCCGCATGTCCAGTGAATGTCACCTGACTGCTGCATGTATAGGTACTCTCCTCATAACAGGCGTACCATGATTTATCGCCCAGAGTCTGTGATCAATAAAGCTTAGCACAGGAGCCCATCCTGCTAGATTCACTTTCTGCTTAAACTGTCCAGTAATCGGCTAACAATGTTACACTTATTCCACAATAAACATAAAGGGACCTACTGATTAAATTCCTTTTATAATATATGAACCTTTATGCAAGTACCATGCAAAGGGAACAATGCCAGGTCATTCAATTATAGATAAAGTGTTTGTAAGTGGGTTTTAATTATGGATCTTTGCTTTCTTTTCCAGGGGGTGATTAATGACAATTATGGATGTTTGTGACACCAGACACTTTCTTAAAGCTTTACTCTAGTCTCTAATAATGCAATATTAATTTCCTTAACTCTTTCTTCAAAAGTGTCTGGGTATTAATATTTATATGCTGGACTACATCAATAAGCATACTTTAAGATGAATTATTTATGCATCGAGAATAAATTGGCTATGTCTATTAGCGTGCCAGCATTGTTCTGGAACCTTCTGCAGAGGCTGCCCGGGCCACCAATTCTCCTGCCGCTGTGTCTGATTGCCTGAGTCAGCACGGTGGCGTTTGGCAGCCGCATTTGGTTTCCCGCCAGGCCTTCATGCTCCAGGCCTTCTGGGGATTCGAAATCCTGACCTTTGCGGCTGTCACTCATGGTAACATCTGATATTTGGCTGCTCGCTGCCTCCTGCTCTATGGCCGCCGCTGTCTTGCATGTGTAAATATTTGTACTTACCACAGAGGAATCAGACTTCCCAGATCAGAATAAATCAGTCAGGCCCTGGAGGACTCTCCTGTTTTTCTATTTATTTATAGTATCAGTGGTATAAAGAGGCCAAATTGTTCACACAAATATTTTTTTCTTATCATGCATAAATAAATGAGGCATCATGGGAAATAAGTCTTCTCACAGTACCAATAGCGCCTTCAGGTCTATGTGGCATGGGTATTCCTTGTTTAGCACCACCAACCATCTCCCCGCCTTAAATGTCCATGAAGTATACATAAAAAGTGAAAAAGGCAAGGCTTTCATGTACCATCATAATTACAGTTTTTCTCTATTGCTTTGGCTCATTTCGTGAAACCAGACTATAAAAGCATTTCTCAAAACTCATACATATAGCAATGCATATAGCACAACACTATGGTTTAGCTGCAAATGCCTGTAGCTTATCCAAAACAGCTAACTCAAAATGCTTAGATGCATTGTCAAAATGTCAATATAAGCAGGGGTTGACATAAGTGGTACTTGCAGTGCAGACATACCACTTATGCCAACCCCCGCGCAGCAGTTTCTTGTTATAACAGTGCAAATGTGTACTTATTTATGCAGCTATGACAAGAAATTATAGTGTAAATAGTAAAGTTTATAACGCCCAGTAATTTCATCATAACAGCGCAAATGCGTTTATACGCCTATGTGCATTTGCACTGTTAAAATAAGAAACTGCTGCTCATTTTACGGTTTAAACGGCGCGTACTTGCGTCAACACCTGAATATAGCTTCACAATTCTGAAAGACAGTTGGATCCCACTTCCTCATTATCACTGACCGATCATTTTCCTTTACCAAAATGATACTTATTGATGTCAAAGGTACCAGTTTCAAGGCTCTACATCACAGTATGTGAAGTTCACTGGCAAGAGAACGCACTCGCATGCACATGTAATATTTTCAGATCTCAAGACACAGTAAAATAGCAAACAAAAAAATCACCCAGCACTGTGGAACACAAGAACAACGAAATGACAACAAAATCACTAAATACTCTGTGAACCAAAAACAGAACAACGGCATTTCTGCAATTTGTGGAATATATTTTTAAATCATTTTGAAAGCTTGGTTAACTTGTTTTGCATGTGGTAGCTAACATAATGATCACTTAAATTTTTAGCTTTGGGTGTCAAATTATTACAATGGGAAACTACATAATTTATTTTGACCAAAAGGACTAAAGCAACTAAAAATTGTGCCAAATAGTGTGGAACAGTATTTGCATAAACCTACTAAACCACTCTGATTTGTGTCAAGCAATGACGAATGGTGTTCTGCTGTGCAGAAGTGACGTCATGGTGTGGAGTTTACACGTGCAAATGTTTACAACTGGGAAATGCTGCAAAGCGAACAAGTGCAAGCTATAGGAACACCGGGACACTTGGATATATTACCCATGGATTTTTATTATTATTAAAACACTTGTATAGATACAATAAAGCTTATGTATTGGTAGGTTAGTGTTTAAAACATACACTTATAATACTCCTCTGCGGTCTGACATGTATGACCAGCCACACTTGTAATTCTGCCCCTGCAATTCAGTGGCGTAATATCTTGCTAGCAGTCATATTCTGGCCTTTTCCCTTCAGAAAAGATTGTGTGACAGACACAGCCCTGCTAATTAATGAAGGCATCTCAAAAATAATCATCATGACATTTATAAATACAGATATTGCTGGAGTAATGTCACACGCATTATTGCTGAATAAAATAGCTAAATGTAAATGTTCAGCTTTGAGAATGTACAAGCTTCTTGTACAGACATCTAACAGGGTTAGAGAATGTCTAGGAAATCATCAAATTATATTAGCTGGATATGGTAAAAACTATTGCAGTTACGACATATTTTCAGGATTAATATATCCAGTCTTATAGGGGAAACTTAATGGTAAAATTATTGCTGTTTGACATGTTCCTAAAAGTATTTTCAGGTTTAAATTAAGATTTGGTTCAGGTTCATGTTAATCTCAGGTAGAGGTTTAGATTAAATTGGTCTTCAGGCTGAGATTATGTTGGACAGTTCCTAATGGCGTGCATCATTCTGCACCCCTCAGCTTCGCAGATCCGGCTCATTTTTCCAGCTGTACACATCTGGATTTCTTTGCCCTCAGCTGGATGACTGAACCCAATGATGGCATCTAGAGCAAATGTCAAAAGTTACATGGCGATGTGTGACAGCATCCCACTGCCAGGCCACTTACAGAGAAGGAGGTGACACACCTCGCTCTAAGGAAGGAGAGCCAAGGAAGCACCTACAGAGGAGCACACTCTTCCTGCTCTCCCCTATACCCCCCCACCCCTGGTGCCTTGTCTTCATGGTAAATATTACATATTCAGAAACAGAGTGCCTGACAATAATAGTTCACCGGTAAACATAGTGCAGACAAGATTGCAATTTAACGGAGGAAAGGTATAAAATAAAAGCTAAAATTAATGGAATGCAAAAACTGTGTGAAATGCAGAGAGGACAATTCTGGTCATTTGCTTTGTAATGGACGGGTATGTGTGTGAAAGCCCCGCCCACCCCCACCTCCAACACCAGGCGGAGAATATTCTATATGGCAGCAAAAAGGCTCCCTGCAGATTTACGGTGTTACTGAGGATTGACTGGGATCTGTGTAGAAAGGCTAATGTTGTTGTATATGAAACCCAAGCAATGTGTATTGTGTGTAGATTGAACACAGAGTAAATATGTAGAACTGGGCATGAATGCTGCCGTAATGGGGGTATTCCCCTGCCCTGGAATCTGAATGCTGGAGTGACACGCCACCAGTCCCTCCCCCAATCTCCAACCCATTGGTCAAAAAGCAAGGAGGTACCTTCATTCTCCGTCATCATGCATGGATTATCTGAAGGAAAACAGGTAATATTCTTTATTAGTAGTATTTATTAGTATTATATTAGTATTAGTAGTAGTAGTAGTATTACACATTGCGATGTATTAATGCATTACCAATAACTCAGAACTTGAACATTTCCTACCACCTACTTAAAAAATGACTATAGAATAGCAGAAAGGAATGGATCTGTAATCAAATTTAAATAAGAGAATGCTAATTATGCTAGCATTTGATACTGACATAGGATAACAATTCTCAAAGACTTGCTAGCATATATTAGCACATAATAAATCATGATATACACCATGTGAACAGTAAGTAAGCATCCCTTCAGTTTTACGCCCCTCTCACTCTCCAAACCCTTTACCAAGCCAGCCCCTCTGCAGTGGAAAATCGAAGTGAGCTGGAACCGTGCTGGAACCAGTTTCTCTTTGTGGTACACCTTGGCTATGGCTTTATTCCTGTATGCAAGTGCCATTTGTCTGCTGGCAGTTCTCCAAGTCAGCATCCCCTCAAAAGATGGTGCCCTAACTGGCCACTTTAAATCACCTAGTGACTAAACTGGACCCAGGAATATGGGCATTAAAGGTGCATAAGAATGAGCATCCGCTTGCGTGATGCAGCCAGTGTTGGGGTGAGGGTCCTTGTTATACGTTAAATACACATTAAAGACACCCTATACTAACTCCATGGGCTGGGCATAAGAAACCGTGTGTCAATACATGAATGAGGATGACTAACATGTACATCAACTGTCACTGATTTCACACTATGTATAACTGATTAGAAATGATGGCCATTCAAAAAAACAATGAGGCCCAGATAAATAATCAAATACAAATATGGTAAAATGCAGTGAGCTCAGTGCAGTGTGGGATCAGCTTCAAGTAACCCCCTAGCCAAGCATCCCCAGTCTTATTTAATTAAGATTTTAATTAAACAATTATTTACACACATTGCTGGGTGCGTGCCTTCGGCTGGCATGATAGTGGCAGATCTGGGCGGTATGCCGATCGGTGTTTCTGGCATTTATAATAAACCCAGTCAAAAAGTAAAACAAAAGAAGCAGAGGCGCCTTCATTAATATTGACGGCAGATCCGTCTTAGCGCCCCCCTGCTTCTGGATGGTGAACAGCTGCTTTTGAGAGGAAGCACCACTATCACATTAAGAATGCAAAAGCTTTACGATTTTGCAAATGCAATTTCAGGGCTGATATTGTGCGGAACTCCATTCTTTGGGGGTCTTTTTCCAATCATGCGAAATTAGTTTTAGCATTTGCACTGAGATTGCATTTTTTTTATTACTCCTTAATTAATTTTGGGTGTTTGTGCTTGACTCCATTAGACATTATTTCTCTCTGTGTACAGTGCTGCTGGAAGAATTGGGAGGGTGGCTTTATTGTTTTTTCCAGTGCTTCCAGTGCTGACACAAATGTGGCTTAGGTCGTCCCAAAACTCTTAATCCCCGGAAAGGTGGGCAAACAGTGAGGGTATCCGTGCTGTTCACGCGCCTGAGTTCAGACCCTCTGGGCTGAGCAGAAACATTCTCTGTTCAGCACATTGCTGCAGTATCTCACTGCAAAGATATTGCACCTGGTGCCATAATCCTTAATGGCAGCCCACTGAACTGGTCAGAAGAGAGACCCTCCCAAGCAGACAGTCGTTATTTTATCAAAGATATTTAGCTGCATTGAGATGATTTATAACAAAAGCACATGGCCTCAGAGTGAAACGTCCTCCTGTATCCGGGCATGGGGCGAAATGTGGTTTAATAAAAAAGCAAACGGGGATTACTTGGCGGATCTTGGAGCCGAGGCGTCCACTTCCCGTAATGCGCCGGTATCATATCAGCAACAATATACAGCAGTTATTGCTCAGCTAAAGCCCTGCTCAGCATTAAGGAGATCATATTTTGACCAGGCAGGAAGCTTTAGAGCATTAATGTCTACAGCCTGGTCATCATCACACAGCCTGAAGATACAGGAGCCTGGAGACGCTGGAGCCTGGAGATGCTGGAGCCTGGAGATACTGGAGCCTCTCCATTTTCTGATTCTGACTTTTGAGTTTTGTGATGTCCTGCTATTTCTGACTTGCTTTATCTGATTTACTTTATACTATCAACATGAAAAGACAGCTCAGCCTGCTTCCACAGCTCTATACAGATTATTCTTTTAAAGGTGATTTACAGCAGGCTGGAGCTGACGACAGTTACTCCACTGATTTTTGTTCCCTGCTGTTGGTTATGAAAGTTTGCAGTTTTTAATCAAATTAAATCTGCCTCAAGAAAAATAATTTTGAGGTGTGTAAATAATACCTCAGCTCCAGGATAATATTAAGGTTCTTACTTGAACAGGGACAGGAAAAAACAGAGCAAAGTCAAAATAAATCACAAACAGAGCCTGTAATAATAGGAGGCTGAGAGTAAGCAGACAGAGATCTTCTGGTAAGTGGGTGAGGGGCTGCATGGGTCTGATGGTGACTGTGATTGGTTAAGTAGGGCCCCTTTTACACTTCACTGAGTAAACAAACAGCCCGTTTAATAATGTATCACAGGAGCACATTACGGTAAGGCCTGTTCTGCCTGCCAGGAGCTGATTGTCGACTTATCTTCCTCTTCCCCTTCCATTGATTGTTATTTGTTCTTATAGGTAATTGAAAAGGGGAGAAAAGCTAACAGAACTAATGACAAGGAGAGTCATTACTTTCATGTCATAAACTTGCATTTCAGCACCAGCAGGCCCTTACAGATGAACCACAATCTAAATGCTGGATTGAGGCTTGAAAGCTTTGGTCCTCTTTCAGCTTAGCTCCCTCTCGCTGGCTGTTGGAGAGGGCCGATAACCGAGACGGTACGGGCCCTCTCTCGCTGCAACAGCGTGACGAATGCTGCCTTGCTCTGGTGAGTAAAGCAGCTGGAGTGTGGCTCAGACTCTCGTGCCTGACGCATGCGGCTGAGAGTAAAGATGATGTAAACAAATGAGCTTAGCAGCACAGATGGGAAAAGAGGGGGAGTTCTTTAGAAGGATGGAGGGTGGATGGGAAGGTTGAGGCGAACGTCTACGGCTCACAGCAGGTACAGACATTGTACAGAAACACGTATTCTTTTATTGCCCCCTGCTATTCACCCATCCATAGATAAGAGGTAGGAAGATGGATGGATCCACAGTTATATATTACATATAATATTTTGATGCTATGAGAGGAGCCGTTTCCAGTCTCAGTGGGAAACTGAATGTATGAACACAGAGCAGCTTCAGGAAATTGCCGGCTTAACAACTGGCTAGCCGAACATCTGTCACGTGATGTTCACTTTGCCCTCTCTGCCATTTGCTGTACACACAGACTCAGCTGCTGCGTAAACCTATCAGAAAGTGGTATTACGCAGTCTGAAAGGCGGCAATCCTTCGTTTATTTAATCAGGCACAAAAACGGAGCACATAAACGATGTCCTTGACTCACCGGATGGGGTTATCTGCAGGGTCTGTTTAGTGTTTCAAAGAGTTCGCTGCTAAGACCAACACTCCATCCATCCATCCATCCATTTTCTGAAACCACTTGTCCTACTCATTGTCACGGGGAGGTCCAGAGTCTATGGGCGCAAGGTAGGCAACAACCCAGGATGGGGCACTGACCCATTGCAGTGGGACACAACAACCCAGTATGGAACCCAGGCCCATCACAGTGGGACACAACAAGCCAGAATGGGACCCAGACCCATCGCAGTGGGACCCAACACGCCAGGATGGGGCACTGACCCATTGCAGTAGGACACAACAACCCAGGATGGAACCCAGGCCCATCACAGTGGGACACAACAAGCCAGAATGGGACCCAGACCCATCGCAGTGGGACCCAACACGCCAGGATGGGGCACTGACCCATTGCAGTAGGACACAACAACCCAGGATGGGACCCAGACCCATCGCAGTGGGACACAACAACTCACGATGAGGCACTAACTCATTGCAGTGGGACACAACAACCCTGGATGGGACCCAGACCCATCGCAGTGGGACACAACAACCCAGGAGGGGATCCAGACCCATTACAGTGGGACACAACAACCCAGGATGGGGGCGCTGACCCATCGCAGTGGGACACAACAAGCCAGGATGGGGCACTGACCCATCGCAGTGGGACACAACAAGCCAGGATGGGGCACTGACCTATCGCAGTGGGACACAACAACCCAGGATGGGGCACTGACCCATCACAGTGGGACACAACAACCCAGTATGGGGCACTGACCCATCAGAGTGGGACACAACAACCCAGGATGGGGCACTGACCCATCGCAGAGGGACACAACAACCCAGGATGGGGCACTGACCCATCGCAGAGGGACACAACAACCCAGGATGGGGCACTAACTCATGGAAGTGGGACATGACAACCCAGGATGGGGCGCTGACCCATCACAGTGGGACACAACAACCCAGGATGGGGCACTGACCCATCGCAGTGGGACACAACAACCCAGGAGGGGATCCAGACCCATTACAGTGGGACACAACAACCCAGGATGGGGCACTGACCCATCGCAGTGGGACACAACAACCCAGGATGGGGGTGCTGACCCATCGCAGTGGGTCACAACAACCCAGGAGGGGATCCAGACCCATTACAGTGGGACACAACAACCCAGGATAGGGGTGCTGACCCATCGCAGTGGGACACAACAACCCAGGATGGGGGTGCTGACCCATCACAGTGGGACACAACAACCCAGGATGGGGGTGCTGACCCATCGCAGTGGGACACACTCAGAAACCACAAAAAAGAACAGAGGTGAAAGGAGCCTCCCTTCTGCTTTTTATACATTTTAATTAGTTAATTAGCATAATAAATTAATTGGCTCCCATTAGTTTTTACTGGGAAGATGAAGGGACACTCATGGCTGCCTTATTCAGCTCTTCCTGAGCAGGTTATTACCAATAATTCCTGTATTTACTCATGTTCTTTAAGAGACCCTTTTACCTCACAAACATGGGTGGATCTTTTTCATTCATGTATCTATGATTTTTGACACAGATCATTTCCACTCAGTTGTATAAAAAAGTGTATGCTAAATAAAATAAATGCCTGACTGAAGAGCACCAGGATATTCCAAAAGGATCTGGCTGCAGACCTCACCTGTGCAAAAAGGTCTTACTGCAGACCTCATCTGTGCAAAACGGTCTGGCTGCAGACCTCAGCTGTGAGTAAACCTGCTGTCAGTAGGATAAGGGAATGACATAAATGACATGCATGGAAGAGATGGAGATATAGGAGTCTTTAACCGTGAAAGGCCTGTGTTAGTGCGGCACTTATGAATACAGTGTTGAACTAAACACTAAGGAGAACATCTGTAAATCTGAGATGCAAATTAAATCCCCCGCAAAGTAATTTATGTTCGATGATATCAGCTTTCTGTTTATGATGCATGATCCATCACTGTCTAATATTAAGTTTTTTTTGGATTTAACTATGAATAATACAGCATGAATAATAAAATATTATAGGCCAGAAATGTATCTATACTGTATCATGCCTTAAATATCACACTTTTTAAACGATTGTGTCACACACATATGGAAGGCAGGGTATGTGCCAGCACTGGAACCTTGTGAGACCTGTTGCAAATACTCCCATTGTTCCCTTTTTCCCCCGCCCCCCCACACTGTTCAAACCTGCACCTCTGTTCCAGCGCTTGTGCAATTAATGACATTTTATTAGCAGAAATTATGATGCCAACACCAAGTAACACCAAATATTATTTACCCATTTGCACCTACCCTGTACTCTTGTACACATGTACTTTTAATAATTAATAAATATTAATAAAATAAATCATTCACTGGTAAACCTGTAACATCTGGTACAATTGCATTCAAACAAGGGCTAATAATATGCATGCATGTGTAGTAATATATGTTAGAACAATGACAGTAAATTCAATTAACGGAAATGTTTTGAAACATTTCATACACAGTGATTAAGTCATCTTTAGCAAACATATTGTCATAAAAAGTCCTTAACTGGCAAAAACTTTTTTTCAAAAGATCATAGTGATTATTTTAAAATAATGCACATAAAAGGTGATTAATGAAGTCCTTCACTGTTTTACATCTCAAAAAATGCTCAGTAGTGAAATACACAATGTTAGCAGGGAGAAAATGCTTTTAAAACGGGCAGTGGTATTTAGTCTTAGCAAAAACCGTTACACCAAATTACAAAGGCCATAATCCCATGCGTGAGACTTACGTCATCTCCTTACCGTCAGACGAGATTTACTGCCAGGGGAGGTTTGCTCACAGGTTTGGTCTGCAGACAGACGCTACTAGTATATTCAGCTTCTCCAGTAGAGGGTCAACAGAATACCACAAAAGACGACCCCGGGAATCATACCGCATCAAGCAAAGCGCCATCACCTGGGCTATTCCCGGGGCAAATATATCACCTTTAATTTAATACCAGGAAGTCACCTGATGCGTGTTAGTAGGGTTAGGGATCTCACGAATGGAGCTGGTGGGCATTAAACAGGCTATAGGAGCATGATCTCTTTGCAGGCCACAGTCAGTCTTGGTGGCCACCATGTAACATTTAGGCTTTTGGATGAGACTTTTTTAGGATGAGACTAGTGCAATGGGAAGAGGTCCTTCATCACCCGGCATAGGGCAGTGACTGATTAGATTAACCAAAGAGGCCCCGCAGTTCATGACTTGTGCAGGGTGATGCAATCATGTTGCTGCAGACACACAAAACTTGTGTATAAAGGAATGAACACATTTGATGGTCTGCATTTGTTTATAAAGCCGGTTGTTTTTACAGAAGTGGCTGATGAAAGGTGCAACCCCTGATGTTAAAGGTCCACCTCCCAAACAGCACTGGACAATCAGCAGGCCCATTGTGATCCCTGAAGTGTTCAGGTCCCCCAATGAGATGCATAGAGTTTCTATGGAAAATAATCCCATAATTAAGGTATCAAATCAACTCCAGTCCTATCAGGTGTGATCTGAAAATCCTGTGGTTTTCAAAATGTTTATAGCCGAGAGTTCTCAGAGGAAGCATGATTGTGTTCTGTCACACATAGCTTGGCCAGCATGTAGGCACTAGCAGGACAATCAGTATGACCCAGCCAGCGATCACCGTGACCCAGGGCATCACTAAGGAGAAAATAAAGGCAATAGAGTTCCACAAAGAAAAAGCTATGTGGGAGTGAGGGACATTTCCAGGGATCTTGGCGTTTGCTCATGCTAGCGGTCGCACGGCCACCCACATGCAGTCATGTCAAGCCTCCTCACAGCGGCATGCTCTACACTTCAATGTGGAGTTAATCTCCTCACAAGGCTCTCCCTGAGCCATTTGTCACTGCTGTCAGGAACACACACCCCTCACAGGCAACACGGAGCGGCAAAGGGCAGCAAATACAACTTGTTTACATGACCGCATTTGGGCTAGATTGGGCAACTCAATAAGCCTACTCAATAAAGCAGAATCATGGTCCAATAAGATACCTTAAAAAGCAGTATTGTGGTCCAATCAGACTCCTTTAATGCAGTATCATCGTTCAGTCAGACTCCTTCAAAGCAGTCTTATGGGTCTTTTTTTACCAAAATTACATTTGTGCAGAAATGGAAAAGAAGAGTGAAGATGTTCATCAGGCATCAAAGCCTAAAATAGTTGCATTAACACATTATCTCTGTACAGTATAAAGGAGTGATCCTTATCTGGGCGAATTCATCTTTTTCCACTGTGGACTTAATTATCCACAGCCATTTAGAAATTACAGCTAGAAATGTTTCAGAAGCTGTTGGACCATTTAACCTCCCAAAAAACTGCATATCACATTTAAGTGATGTAATATTTCTGTTATTGGATGCAGGCACATAGCTACATTTAAAAATATATATATATATATACACACACACACACACACACACACTGTAGAGGAAATAAGTATTTGACCCCTCGCTGATTTTGTAAGTTTGTCCATTGACAAAGAAATGAAAAGTCTCAGAACAGT
>JAODKM010000001.1:50402982-50427202 GCA_026780845.1 Petrocephalus sullivani
GTAATAACGTCAGTCAGCATCCTCTAGATTACTGAATCCTCACACTACTGAGGGCCCGCGCGGCCACTTGTAATAACACCAGTCAGCGTCCTCTGGATTACTGATTCCTCACACTACTGAGAGCCCGCATGGCCACTTGTAATAACGTCAGTCAGCGTCCTCTGGATTACTGATTCCTCACACTACTGAGAGCCCGCATGGCCACTTGTAATAACGTCAGTCAGCTTCCTCTAGATTATTGAATCCTCACACTACTGAGAGCCCGCATGGCCACTTGTAATAACACCAGCCAGCTTTCTCTACATTATCGAATCCTCATACTACTGAGAGCCTGTACAGCTGCCTGCAATTAAGCAAGTCAGCTTCTTCCAGATTGTACTGGTGAGTCTTCGGGTTTTTAGTGACAAGATCCTGCACTTTTTCTTAATATTTGAGATGTGAGTGGTCCATGCTGATGTCAGAGGTCTAGACGTTTCTGGGAAATTAAGACACCCATAGAGACAAGGCACAAGAAGTGCGAATGAAAATCCACTGCCACCTGCACACAGGAGGAAAACACGCACAAGGTCCTTGTTTTCTGCTGAGGGGGAGCAGGACACAGAAAGGTGCTGGGCTCTGTACTGTCCTGGTCCCCGGTCAGGATCGGTCCCTGCCTTGTCCTGTTCCTCTCCGTAGTCTCCCTGTTTGGCCAGCAGGTGTCGCTGGCCATCCCATCCTTTTCCCTGTGTTTCCTTTGGTTTAGGATAGTTCTCAGTTCTTAGTGTGTTGCCCTGCTCCCCAGCTCACTGCGTGGCTGAATGGCCTTGGTGCATTCCTGTCTGTTATTGATTTGAGGCTGGCCAGAGGTTTGTTAGACACTTTAGATATTAAGATGTTAATTATTTTCTTGTGCTCATGTATTTCTGTATTGGTTGTTTTATCCCTTTGTTCATAGTTAACCTTACTTCTATCTAATCTTCATATTTCTTGTCTTTGAGTTCAGTTTATAATAAAATTCATTTTGTGTCTGTAAGCCACCCTCGGATCATCGTCCATTACGACACATAGTAACAGTCCCCTGCTGCACTGCTGTCTGTAAACTTTGGAAACCTACTTGACTATTCTGTATATAAGTTTTGATGTTATGGTGGGGGGGGGGGGTTCTGCCGTATTTTGATTCGAGGAAGCAGCTTTCGCCTTCTTGGCAAACTTCGGCAAACTATTTTTATGCTCCGACTTAGTCATGACAGGAGAAAATGAGTCAAGATGGAGAGCCTGAATGGAGCCAGGGAGAACAGGCAAGCGCTGAGCTCCGCGCTCCTGAGTGATGCAGGCCGGGGAAAGCCGTGTTCCAGCCCTCGGGTCATGGAGAAGCTCTTGTGGACAACCATCGTTCATCTGTCCAAGGAGAACAACCTCCGCAGAGCCCTCCGCTGCCAACTCATTATTTTTCCGTCATGGCTGTCAGCTGGCGGTTTCAAAAGAAAGGGTACAAATTAGAGACGTCCACAAACCGCTTCCTCTCTCATGTTTCTATGGGAACACTAAGCACAGAGACCCATCTTAGGCGAGGGCATGAGAGCTCACTGGCACCCAGTGCCAACTTTTTCCACTTTACAAGTAATTAAAAACCACTTTCCTCTCCCTCTCATTACCCCCCACCCCCAACCCCCAATGACTGAGCGTGTGGTTCGGTCCAGATGGCCTCTCAGGTTACTGCGGAGATGGGCCTTGGCAAACTCCACTGCTCGAGTGTGTGTAGTTATCCTCGCCCAGCAGGGAGACTCCCACACGGGACGGATTTGCCCCGGAGGTTGAGACACATTTTACGGAGCGACCAGGCCGCTTAGCTGTGGGCATGCAGAGGCGTAAGGACCCGTAACAGGCCCATTAGGCTACAGTGGCTGTGTGCTGCAGTGAGCCACCATAAACTCCCACTGGGGAGCGTCTGTTTAAAAATAACCAAAGCACAATTTTTAATAGCCTAGAGTGGTTGCCATGGCTACTGCTCATTTACAGCCTTGTATCAAAATCATCATCTTCATCATCATCAGCTTCATCGTGCCCTCTGTACATCAACATCTCATCCAGACTTTATAATCTTTATAAGCCTCACACCCCCTCATTCAGCACTTCATTCACCACTGTGCACTTTTACTTATATAAAAGACATTTCCAATAATGATAATAATTCATAGTAAGACTGGAAACGAATTCTGACTGTGGTTTGCTTAAATTACACCTAATCAAGTGTACAAAGAGAGAATGACAGAGTGCTGGGCCCCTGGGAGCAAGTGAGCTGTGTTGGGTATGACATGTATGTAAATTGCCTCACAGGAACACTCAGGGCAGACGGAAGGGTGGATTGAGCTCACAGGAATGGCATGGACGCCAGCCATGCTGGCCGGGAATTACCGTTCCGTTCACAGCACCACTTTCACTTTCCCCATTAAAACACTTATGCTTATGCTTATGCAGGATATTTCACTCCCCACCCCACCCACGTGACCTACTGCTCCTGCACATGCACTGCAGTGCAGTGAAACCAGTTCCCGTTTTCCAAGTCGAATCCAAAACCGATTCATTTCCATGTCACGGGGTGGAGCTATTTACCGCCGTCACATTCAGACAACCCTCAGATCTCCATATGGTCCCCCCACACCCCCTGTTTAAGACAATACAATCCTGCCAGCTGAGATTTGGGGGAGTCTGCGACTGCCCCGTTTGGGGCTGCTCCATCCCTCACCTGACTCTCATTGCACTATCTCATTTTTTTTTTTAGTAGGATTAAGTTCCCATGGATAAAGAGTAAGACAGAGCTTCAGCGGAAAGTACAGACAAACAGAGTCTCATCGAACACCAACGTGTCACCATTGTCTTAGCGTATCTCAGCAGCAACCCAGTTAGAAAGCCAAGAAGAAAACTTCTGCATATACTGTAAGTAGAGGGTGGGCCAGTCTGTTGCATTATTTACGAAGACACGGCAATTTCATGTTGTGTGTATTTGCCCTGATCCTTGCCTGTCATGCACTTGCCTCCTTCAGATGATACTCTATCTCAGAGGTGCAAGAATGATATTTGATAAGTTGGTGGCAGGTAAAAAAAAGTTGTTTTTTTTTTACTTTGGATAGATGCAAAGATTACTGCTTTGCGCAGATTCCTTTCCAACTCATTAGTCTCTGAAGTGACACTCGCTTATCCATTCAAAATGCACAAAATGACTGTTTGTTCCACACCTGCTGAAGCTTAAATCTGGTCGTTTTTCGTGCCTCACATGTAAGGTGAACAGCTCAGCACCTCTGGGGTCATGATGAAAACAGTCACTTTGTAAAAGGTAGGGCTCTCAGTGGAAATAGCCATGTCTATGGTTGAAAGGTCAGGCTGGCAGAATGATGTCACTGATGGGCCCCTGAGCAAGGCCCTTAACCCCCAACCGCTTCAGGGATTGACTGATCCTGATTTCTCAAAAATATATGTCACTTTGCATAAAAACATCTGATAAGGTAAACAAAATGTAGCATATCCTGGGTCTCTTCTTGCTTATTTGAACAAGTTGCCTGTATCAGGCAAACAGAAAATGCGTTAATTGTTCTCCAGGGCCAAAGCCTGGACAGTGAGCCTGTCAATGGCCAAACTGCTCTGTGCATAACCGCCGGTCCGCAGACACACTAGTTAGATGGGCCATTCTGGGTGATCATGGTATTTAAGTCTCTATCGGCAAGATCTTTATGGACCCCATGTGAGTGACCTTAAGATGGCAGCAGCTGTCATCTGCTCCCAGGGTCCCGTGACAGATGCCATGGAATCGGGGCTCTTCCCCAAAGCATGCGGGAAGCTAAATACGATTAAATCAACATAACCGATGGCTATCAGTCAGTGGCTTGATCGCGAACACCTCGAGCTGGTGCACATCCCCGCTGCGTCAACATTATCATCATGGAGGGGGTCAAATCTACATCAATCCACATCTAATAGTGATGGCTCATGATCTGGTCAGAACTCCTGGTCTGCAAGGCAGAACATGGGGTAAGATCTCAGAGGCTTAGAAAACATCGCAAGAGGAATCCACTTACTGCCTCCAGGTTTATAGATCGATCCTTCACAAGCTGCACGACATATCATACACATAGATGTCTGTCCTCTGCCTCTGAGAAATGGGTCACGTCTCACGATTTTGCCTCTCCACGATTTCCGTCCCTCCTGTCTGGGCCTCCATTTAAGGGTCACCGTCACGTCCACCCCACAAACTGGAAGGGGCCTCCTCAAACTCTCCCTTTATGTTTACGCAGTGAGGGCAGCACACATCACGCCCCAGGGGCCGTTTACCGCCAGGAGTGGCAAACGTTAGCTTTTCGCTTTCTACCCCGTGGGAAACAGAAATCCTATTGGTGAGTTATTGGACCAGAATTAACATATCGCTAACGATTACACATAGCTGTTGAATCTGCCTGCGTCACTCAGGGCCGGCTTCTGAAGCACTGGTGATTGTATGAAGGTTCCAGGTCCCTGGCATACCAAGGAGGACACACCCATATCCTGGTGAGCAGTAAGAACCCTGCAGCAAGCAGGAAACTAGTCCCTCCTACCATCTGCTGTCATTTCAGCCCCCAAAACTTCGACGCATAGCACATGCCCTCTAACCGAATACCGCTCTGACCTTTACTGAAGGTCAGCCCACATTAAACCGGTGTAGCATCTCTCGCTGGGTAACCGTGGGGATAATAAAATGCCCGAATTAGGCAATTAATTACTGTAATCCTCAGCAGAAGCAACTTGTGCATGTAATTACATTGGAAAAAGGTCAGCCTTCCATATCCTGAGGTGGAGAGGAGCTCGTCTGCATGGAGGAAATGACAGATTCTCCGTCATGTTCTTACTCTGTTCCTCCTATTTTGTTTCCAGGATGAGCTTCTCGCTCCAGCTCAGTCCCAGATTCTGTCTGGAAACTCGTCAGTAGGGGGATGCATCTTTCATGAAAGATGTGTGACCTCGGCTGGGATGCCGCATTTGCTGTGCTTGACATCCATCACACTGAGGAGGCCTTATTCTGCACCAGCGATTCCATCCAATGCGTAACAATCAAATGGGAAAGGGGAGATTAGCTTGGTCCTGATAGGCAGACAGAGGGACACACAGAGTCCACATACACAGATTTCACAGGAGATATAAACTGAAACAGAAACATGACTCAAAAATTACAGTCCACTTCAAATACCATGTGTCCACGCATTACCGACGTCTGAGATGTGGCAGGATTATGGGTAATATGGTGTCATTTGGGCCATTTTTGCATCTCTTCAGGTGGATGAACAGCTGGAGAATTCAGGAGCACAGCTGTTGCTATGGAATTGCCAGCTGACAGCTACCCCCATCATGTGCTGTGGCCCTATCCATAGGCTTCCTACTCAAAGGCAGCCACACCTTGGAGAACAGCTGCCATTCAACAGGTGAGTCACCCCTCGGCTGTCCGATTAATGTCCTGTGCTAAACTTCCCTTTCCATTTCCCACTGTTAAGCATAATGTACAGAGGACCATAGCATTACAGTCAGTGGATGCACATATGGAAATCACCAGAGCTTTTTAATTTTGGCCCTTCGGAAGGCAGGGTACGGATAACCCCATCCATCACCTTAAAGATGCTCCAGATTACACAGCTGCAGTAATTGAAAACATTTCAGTTCATGGTGCACAGTTCTCATTTGCAGTAATGTCCCCACTTAAGTGCCCCGGTAGTAACACACCCTGTCCGTTAGGCCTCAGCAAGCCACAAGATGCTCATCGCCGTGCCTCTGCTCCCACATGCATCTCGTGTCAGTTTTCTCACGACTGGCCTGGTGAATTTCGTACACGTCAATCTGCTTCCCGGCGAAGGCCACCGTTTCAGAGAAAAACACACAATTAATGGTCATTAATAAAGGGCCTTGTGTTGCATAACAAATCAGAATGGGTCTGCTTTTAATGGTAGGTGGTGTCAGCAGAGGTGAGGGACTTGGTGTGTGTCGGGGGCTCAGTGGCACAACACGCGTGGGGAAAGACAAATGACTGGCATGATCGTGAGAGCACGGCACGGCACGACGTGTGCACCGCATGCGCTGCTATGCAGTCCTCCTGCAACTTCATTATGCAGCAGATACTGACCCTGGGAAGCTACCCTGATGGTAGCTTACACAAGAGTAGGCAGAGGGACACAGCGAAACATCAGCCCAATCTGCGGGGCCCTAATGCGATACTTCATGTGACGCAGACTTGTTGCATTTGCTGTTTCTGTTATGATCTCACCGTACCTGGATGGTCCTTAAAACCATCTTAGTGAGGACCGTCCATGCATTTCTATGGGAAAACCCGACCACGACACCCTCAACCCCTACCCAGCCCTAACCTTGCCCATTTATAACCAAACAAATTACAAGGCAGTTTTTTTTATTGCATTTACAAATTTTTATAAAATGAAGTCTGAAGTAGTGAGGACAAAAAAAATATCTTCACCAGTCAGGTTTTTTCAGGAGGTCCTTTGGTCCTCAGATGTATAGCACAATCTGTATACACACACCCACACACACACACACACACATCTGCTGTGGGTCCTCATTCTCCACTGAGATTTATGCAGAGATGTCCTGAAATCTCATACAATAGAATAATTCAGCAGTAAACACATTCAGCGCTGACCTTTAACTCCCGAGGCTGGGTGTCTCTCGAGAGCCACTTGTGTCTCTTGGTGTGGTTGCAGGATCTCACTGTTTTGGCAGCTGGAAGGCGTCTAGCCGGAGACCCAAGGCTCCTGGCCAGCGATCGCTCCCCCAGACAGGACGAAGCTGGGGGCAGCGTGAGTTAGGAAGTCAACACCGATGCCCAGTAAATACTGCAGAAGACCTGCATCGCCACAATCATTACTGTCCATCCACGCGTGTGCTGCTTTTCCAGCTGATTGTTAAAGGCACTCTAATGAAATTCCTTCCCAGAAAATAACCTTGAGAATAGGTGTAGTATTAACCTTATTCAACATTAATAATGATATCGTGTGTGAGAGCAGCATTAACCAAGGAAGCGGGCGATACGGCAGGCAGCTCATTAAGAGGGAGGCAGGGGGGGTGTGGCACTTGAAGCTGAAGGACCCTCCTGAAGGGGAAAAGCGAGGGAGAGCCGGAACAACAGACAGATAGAGGGATGCAGAGACGGACGGCCAAATGCACCTAGGAAGAATGACTGGGGAGATGCAGAGGAGAGGAGGATTAGCCCAAGACAAGGTAACAGAAAAAAAGTAATAAAGAAATTAGTGAAGAAAACGTACATTTAATAATAGAACTTGTACAAACAATGTACCGCTATGATTCAGATTCAGATTGCTTTCATTGTCATGCATAAAAAAAAAAACGAAATGCCATTCCTCCCAGACTGAACAGTGTGATAACAGACAGCAGACAAATAGACATGACCGATAGAATTCAAAGGGTCTGTTGTGTGAATGGCATATATACATATATACATACACTATATTGCCAAAAGTATTGGCACGCCTGCCGTTACACACGCATGAACTTTAATGACATTGCATTCTTAATACATAGGCTTTAATATGGACTTGGCCCACCCTTTGCAGCTATAACAACTTCAACTCTTCTGTGAAGGCTTTCCACAAGGTTTAGGAGTGTGTTTATGGGAATTCTTGACCATTTTTTCAGGAGAGCATTTGTGAGGTCAGGCACTGATGTTGGATGAGAAGGCCTGGCCCGCTGTCTCCACTCTGATTCATCCCAAAGGTATTCTATCGGGTTGAGGTCAGGGCTCTGTGCAGGTCAGTCAAGTTCCTCCACACCAAACTCATCGCTCATCCATGTCTTTATAGACCTTGCTTTGTGCACTGGTGGCCAGTTAGAAGAAGAGGTCATCCCCAAACTGTTCACACAAAGTTAGGGGCATTAGATTGTCCAAAAAGGCTTTGTATGGTGAAGCATTACGAGTTCCTTTCACTGGAACTAAGGGGCCAAGCCCAACCCCTGAAAAAGAACCCCACACCATGAACCCTCTCTACCAAACTTTACACTTGGCACAATACAGTCAGGCAAGTACCGTTGTCCTAGCAACTGCCAAAATCTCAGATTGTCCCTGCTCTGTGGTTATACATGGCCTACCACTTCGTGGCTGAGTTGCTGTTGTTCCCAATTGCTTGCACTTTGTTATAATACCACTAACAATTGACCGTGGAATATTTAGTACCAAGAAAATGTCACAAATGGATTTATTGCAAAGGTGGCATCCTATCATGGTACCATGTTTGAATTCACTGAGCTCCTGAGAACGACCCGTTCTTTCACAAATGTTTGTAGAAACAGTCTGCATGCCTAGGTGCTTGATTTTATACACACATGGCTATGGAAGTGACTGGGACATCAATGATTTGGAGGGGTGTCCCAATACTTTTGACTATATAGTGCATATACATATTAAAGTTCATTCATAACACAGATGCCTTTAGAATAGGCAGTGTTCTATACTTATATGGCAGAGGATAAGAAAGAGTGTTTGTAGAGCTCAGTTTTGTATTTGGATGATTATGAGAGTGAATGTGCTTCGTATGTCTGTACAGTAATACTGGTGTTGAGGGGAGAGTCTGTATTGTCCATTATGGAGAGCAGTTTGGACCTCGCCCTTCTGCCTCAGCTGTGTAACGTACTATTGACCAGCTAGAAGACTCTTTTATGCTACTTCCCTAACCAGCCAGGCTGAACGTTTGACAGTCTGACTGCCTAGCCCCAGGTGAGCTCCGTCTCTGTACCATTTAACATCCAGAAAGCTTTGTACCAGCTGATATTCATGGTCTGCCAAAGAATGTGTCTCTGGTGAGCTTGTCTTCCTCCAGTGAAGGGTCTGAGTCACATGAACTTCAGCGGCCCGGAGTGGTTCACAAAAATACCTGCAAAAATTAATCAGCCTACCTTACTGAGAAGGTTCTCCATATGCGTCCTTAAAGCCAACTTCACAATCCATCACAATCCAGTGCTGCCACTGACACATACAATGTATATAACGAATGTAAATAGTTTCATAGCAAGATTATAAGACTATTTACAGCAGACTCCAGGAAAGGAATCCTCCGTAGTCCAAAATTTACATAAAAACTCACGTCTCATAGCTTTAATCTCTAAACAAGATGGAAATTTCACTTTGACATTTAATCATAATGTTGTTCTTAACTCTTACTTCTTTCCGAAGCCATTAAGGAGGAATACACGTGTTTATTTACGCCAGAACAAAACTTCTCCAAGTTTCCCTGTAATTTGACCCTTTCATGTCATGTGCAGTAATTTGACCCCATAATTATGCGCCGTGCACTGTCAGAGCTACAGTACATGAATTAGCGTGACCCTTGCTCATTTAAGCTGTTTACTGGCTGCTTGTCCTGTTTTTGCAGGTTCAAAGTGTGTTTACAAGACCATCATGTCTCGTTATCATCTGCTGCAGTGTTTGGATTAGCACTCTGTAAACTCCTTAATCAGTGTGATATACCTCACCACAGCAGGGCTGGTGTGAATGAAGCTACCAGAGGCTGACAGGGCTATGGAGGCCACCAGGAAATGGTTGGAGTAGGGAAAGAAAACAAAACAAGGAATCACAGTCAAGTCAAATGCTGGTCTTTAGATAAAAAGCCTATGATTACACCATGTGTTTTTTCAACTGCTGCCTATTAGGTTAGGGTCATCTTATAGGAGGAGACAATGTGAACTTCACAAGAAACCAGTCCATCCGACTGCGATATGCCAAGGACGGCTCAGGGTCACATGGCCAGCAGTTGCATGGCATGTAGGAGGGCATGTGGAGAGCGTGAAGTCAGTCTCGGGTATGAGCCAGGAGCCGTGACAGGTGAGGACCATGATATAGGTGCCCAGCAAGCCGTTTCCATAACAGGAGTGAGGGACATTAACCACAAGCTTGAAATAACTAAAGAACCCCCGTGCCCAACGGGCAGACACACCAGAAGAATATGGTGACACACCGTGTATATCCTCCTCACTACAAGAGCTGCTGGGCCCATGGAAACAGGCATTCCAAGGAGAAGCAGTTGGATGCGAAAGCACCTGAGACACCTGTCGCTGATGCTCTCCATCAGCGATAAAGACACGTCCTTACAGGTAAAGCAAAGAATTACAGGCAAGGCTTCCCATATGGATCCAGATGTGGATTCAGCATGCTTGTCTTGCCTTAAATTGAAACTTTGTGAGTTTGTTAATATCCGGCATGGCTACACATCGTCAAGAAAGAACCAGAATGTCTGAGACAGCAGCAGAAACTGGTAGTTTGTAAGTGGCCTGGAAAGTCAGTGATCGACCTGGCTTTCAATTTTATTTTGGGGGGGTGCGTGATATTAAATTCCAGCTGTACCAAATTGCTTTTTGAGCGTACCTTCCCAGAGGGTGGAGTAAGGGGTCTTGGTCACTAGATGATCTTTAATGAGGATTCTGTCCTTCTATGCCCAGCTGCGCTGCACCTGAAGGCATTTAAAGAAGGAGGGCTTTCACTAGCACCCCTACCCTACACCCCACACCCGGACCTCACACCTACACTGTGCACTCCACGCCCCTACCCTACACCCCACACCCGGACCTTGCACCCACACTGTGCACTCCACGCCCCTACCCTACACCCCACACCTGGACCTTGCACCCACACTGTGCACTCCACGCCCCTACCCTACACCCCACACCCGGACCTCGCACCCACACCGTGCACTCCACGCCCCTACCCTACACCCCGCACCCACACCGTCCATCACTGGGGCGCCACGGGGTCTGGACTCCCAGAAGTTGCGACACCAAGGCTGCACATGATGGCTGAGGGAGGGATGGGGCCGCCGAGGATTTTGGGAAATAGCTAAATGGGAACCCAGGGTGCAAGAACCAGCACTGGCTTCAGCCCCAGTCCCAGCAGCGTCATCGCAAACCCGCAGCGAACCCTTGCGGCTCGCTCATCGCTGACGGATGTTCGCATATTAATTATTTCTAATTTTAAACCTTCTACCAGCTGAAGTGTTGGTTTGCAGGGGGCCGGGGAGGTGTCCTCCCCCTCTGTGTTGACATGTTTAATTACCAGAAGTAGGACATGCTAAACCGACAAAATTAAATCCCTCTAAACTGCTTCTGTCTAGTCCCGCATGCAGTGCAGTCTGGTCATGTTGGGTACCACACTTGGTACACACGATGTACCACACCCTAACAGGCTGTCCTGACTGCACCACCTACATGAAAGCTACGCAAACACATCTAGCACAGCAGGGAAATCGGCACAATGAGGAAAATGATTTGTCAGGGTATTGTGAAAGCTATGTCTGTAATGTGCTTGTCTGAAGCACACATGTCTAACATGCATCTGTGATGCAGAGGCAGGGTCCCAAGCCGCTAAATAAGTCAATAAGTAAGCAAATAAATGATTCAACAATGAAACAGTCTTTGTCAAGGTTACCAGGAAAGTCATTTGTGTTTTTTGGTAAGGTGGGTTTATTTTTATTTTAATTTAATAGCTACCTTGGTCTGGAATCAAATGGATACAAGGTAAACTGTGGTCCAGGGGCACAGTGCACACAGTCCAGCTTATCAGAGTCTGTTTTCTGGTCCTTAAAGGAGTATAGTGTTACATTCTGTAACAAACAGAGCATCATTAATGCAGGACTTTCGATGCTGTTCGATCGTGCCGGACACAAGCCTTCTCGTGCACACTAAGCTGCCCAGACTACTGAGCAGTCTGACGTTGGACCCAGACGGAACATCGACTGGCCAGTAAGGGACACCCAGGTGTCTTCCTGTAATCATCATGTACGACGACAAGGGACGAACTATTTTTCCGATGGAAGCACTGAGTCACTATGGCCATTAAAGCTCCCACTGGTTTCCCAGAGTAGAAATACTAACCCTGTAATGATATCTTCAATATTTTCCTCCGGTATAACTATCTAATTAAAATCTTTACCTCTCCATCAGAGCAGTGAATATCGGTCGTGTCTTGAGTAGTGTTATGGGATTATGCGGTGGGCCAGTAACGGATGTCTGTAAATAAATTAAATTATAGACCTAGCTTTAGAAAAAAAAGCCTTTGATTACACAATGGCACCGCATTCATTTTCAACAGCTGCTTATCTGGAGAGGGTCAGCATATAGGAGGAGACAATGCGAACCGCACAGGAGACCAGTCCATCCGCCTGGGATACACCAAGGACGGCTCTGAGGCACAGGGTCACATGACCAGCAGCCGCGTGGCATGTAGGAGGGAATGTGGAGAGCGAGAACCACATGGAGTCTAGGAGGTGAGCCAGGCGGTGTGACAGGCGAGGACCATGACAGAGGTGCCCAGCACCTCGGAGGGACGTCAGCCACAAGCTTTAAATAAATAAAGAACCCCGCCCCCCACAACAGGCAGACACACCAGAGATGTCTGCACATGAGTAGGCAATGGTGTCTTGTGATACACCTTGCGTATCCTACTCACCACAAGCCTTGCTGGTGCCATGAAGAAGCAGTTGGATATGGAGACACCTGAGACCATGTGGGCTGTGCTCTCCCTCAGAGAGGTACAGCAATTTGGGGTCAGGACTAACTACTATATAATACCATACTAATACCACTCCATACTAAATGATCCTGGGAAAGCTGTCTGTGCATACTTCACATGGGAAGGCAGGGGAGACACACACAGAATGTGTCAGTCAGAGTTACGGAGTAACTCTGGGGTCAGAAGGCGAGATTCCCCAGGAGGGAGTAGTAGACTGACTAACTAGTGTGAAACTTCCAGCTAGTGTGGCAGAAGTGCACAGTGGAAAAGCAGCCACACAGCGCAGAGGTGGAGTGGCATGTGTAAATGTTCAGGCCACATCCAGCACGATCAATGAATTTCAGCTAATTGCAATTGGGCTGAAACACTTGTTAACCCTGTTTAACACTCATTAAAAATTTATCTTCAATTACACTCCATTAAGGCCGAATTATATCCCTCTAATGAATGAATTCACCTGGCAATTTAAACATATCATGTTTATACCACAGTCACAGGGATCACATTCCCTGACCAGGAACAGAGCTGGGGGGGCGGAGTGGGACACAGGCGGCGTATGCAGCAGATATGTTATTTCTGCCCCCAAGAGGTTTCCAGAATGGAAGAAATAGCCAGCGAGTACAGACAAGAGATTATAGCTAACAAGCTGATTAGCATCTCCTAAGTAAGGAAAGTGTTTATCAAACAATTTGTAGTGACTTTGTGGCCAACAGGGGCCATCAAGGCTCCCAAACCTCAGGAGCCCCACGCAGGAGGATGGTTTGAGTGGTGTTAAACACTGCCGCTGGTGATGTGGCATCCTGCTGGCTAACGTGTCGTAGTTTGTTTCATACATTTCCCCGAGATAAAAAGCACCCCCCGCCGCGTGCTCAGGTCCCAACCCGGCCTCATATCTATCAGTGTGAGAAGCCACAGGCCACGTCGCACAACGATTACCCAGAAACCTCTGCTACACCCACACTGCCCCCAGCAGACAGGAGAATGCATCATGTGTCTGAAGCTCTGATGAAGGTTCCTGGGTGTACAGCCCGGGGCAAGTGCGGTAATGAGCAAGTACAGCAGTACACCGGAGGTCCCCCCCGCCCCTCCCCAGCACTCAGAATATTCGGCATGCCAAACGAGCATTTATCCAAAGGGGAGATTCATTATTATGATGATTTGTTTATATTTACATGCAGTTTAATCGCAATAACAGACCATCATCATTCCCATACTGCCCATAAAAAATGTAAGAGTGATTGTACAATAAATGGTGGATTTATGTCATTGGTCTTTGGTTTGGTGATGAGGGCATTACACGATGGCTGTTTAAAAGTGAAAATGAATATCTGGTGAGGTGAGAATTAAACAAATCTGAACATAATAGCGTCCTTGTATTTTGAGGAACAAAAAAGCTATAGAATAGTGGTATAAGAAGCATTTAGAAGAAGAGAAACATATCATGCGTGGAGACAGGATTTCTGACCCTTGAGCACATTGTGTGGGGCATATTGTAGCAATGGAAGTCCCTTCTAAAGTACTTGTGTTTTTTAATTGATATTTTTTGGATCAAAACAATGAAAATAAATGCAACCAGTTTGGATGAGATTGATATTAGATGCATTTTCCTCCCAAAAGAAAGTAAATAAATGAGACTAATGGTACTTTCTGAGGACTGTATGGTATTATTTTACAAGCTGGGCATGCATTATCTGGCTGTCCAGTAATTAATCTTTAAAAATAAGGGCACTGATTACTGGGACTTTGCCCAAAATAGCTTTGGTAAATAAACAGTAGACAAGAATAGTATCTTCAGACAATAAAATGGACACACAATGCAAGCTACACATACACCGTGTAGCTTTAATAAGAAATGCAAAATCATTGTGTAAAAAAGGTGCCAGCTCTATCTGCGCTATAGATCACACAGTAATTTTAGTTAGACGCTAATCAGAATTCAGACGCCCACGCACAACTCATTTCTTTAATTCATCTCAAGCGAAAGATCTAAATTATTGGAATGCGAAAGGAGTAAAATGTTTGTTCTTCATTATATGAGGCCATTCTGGTCAGTTGTTAAGTTCTGAGCACCAAATATGACCTAAAGCACAGAGTAAACGGTTTAAACTGCAGGCTGTACACAGGCACATCGGAAAGCCTACTAATACAGACAAACAGAGGGAACAAGGAGCAGGGGGAACTAATCAATCAGAGCGATTCCAGTCACCTGGCTCCCCCCGAAGACAGGCTGTATGCCCTGCTTCCCCCCCCCCCATTTCCAGCAGAAAAAATCCAGCATTTTTCTGTTTAATAACTCCCCTCCAGATACTAAAACATGTTTCTTTGAAACCTTAGTGTCATAATTTTTTAGCACAAATTCACTGAAATCTGAGAGGGCATCTTAACCAAAAGACCTAACAGGAAACAAAGTATCTTAATTCCTGATGAAAATGGGTGTTTTTCAGCAGGAAAGCAGTGATTTGCATGTGATTTGTTCGTCTGGGTACAGGTGCTGCACAGATGAGCTTAGAGCTTTTTCTTTGATCCTGGGTCTCTGTCGACGGGCTGCTTCTGTGTTAGAAAATACTGTTTGTCATCCTTCACGGTCTGCTGTGAAAGAAACGGTGATAATTGACACATCACTGTCCACTTCAGCTGCGGAGGCTGAAATGAAAGGTCACAGAGGTCACAGAAAGGTTATGCGATAATCTGTTTTATTCAGTAAAGCAGTATTTTTCATGTGGAATTGTGATGCGGGGTGAATTCTCCATTGCATTAACATCAAAATTCAGTGTATTTATCTGTAAGAACAAATCCAGACCATGTATTTCACGGGTATGGGGGAGACTGCGAAGGTGACTGTTTCACACCCCCAGGGCTGGGGGCTTCAGTCCTTTCTGTATATGTGGCGATAACATGTTCTCCCCGAGTCATGTGTGGGCCCCCCTGTGTCTGAGTCCCTGATAGGGTGATTGGATGGAGTTTCCATTTGGTGAGTTATTGAAAACATGGTGCTTCCTTCTGTTTAATTGGTGTTTTCCATTCGGCCCTTTACTGATTGTTCTTTGGTTCAGCCCCATGGTAAGATGCTCATGGTATCCAGCATTCCTATCGAGCCTCTATCCACACGTAGGGGCTGGGATTCCGAGATTAATGGGTTTTGTCAGGTGCCAGTTATACATCAGACTGTTACCTACAATGTACTGCAAAGTGGTCAACTCATAAGCCACAATACAAATGCTCGAAGGCAATAAGTCAGAAAAGTAACAATATCGGAAATATAATAAATAAAGAACAGCGTTAAACTGGGAAAGAAAGACGCGAGCTGTGTAACACAATACGATGCAGGGGGGCATGATGGGATCGCGGCCTTGGGGAATCTTGAGGAAGGCAGGAGCTGCCGTCAGCAGTGACGCTGTCAGCACACAAGCCCTCTGCCATTCACAGTGAGTGGGGCGTCCAGCGTGGACACGCAGATGGCAGAAGAACACTGACTTAATGCTGCGTCCTTCGACAGTGAGACGTATCACCCCAAAACTAAAATCTGCTGCCCGTCCCCTCAAGTGCTTGCATTTCAGACACCCCCCACGCCCCCAGTGAAGCACACACTGAATATCTGTTTAATACTCCTTAGAACCTTAATATTAATGTTAATACTACTTAATATTAGAGCCTTATTCTTTCTTAAAACATTTTATGCTCTAGTCCTTTCTCTTCCAAGCCTGCCTCGGCAAATCTGCCTTGTCACCATGCTTCGCATATCATCATTAACCCGTGTGTGTTGTCTTTCTGCGTCACAGAGACACATGGTGTAGTTGAGGTGGAATTTCAAGGGGTCAAGGTGTTTACACTGTCATTCGCTACGTCACTGTTCGGTCTGAATAATACCTCTGCCCAGTTTAAATGGGAAATCCCAGTCACTGGTCAGCTCAAAATACTACAATAACCCATTCATACGTTTTATAAATCTGATGTAAACAAAGACTTCCTCTGGGGCTCACAGACAGTATCGGTGTTAATGATAATATGGAAATTTTAATCTCTAAATCTTATGTCGTGGACCAGAATTCCCTGTAAGGTCATGCTGTCTTCATGGGTCTAGGAAGTCGAACACAGGCTGTGGCGTTAATTACATCGTGTTCCAAAAACGAGTACATGTGGGGAAGAGTAAACAAACACAGAGGGAGAAAACACAATAAAAATAATGAGCTCTAACAAACAAGGAGCAGTGATCATTAAAGCAAGCGGCAAACTCCGGCAGCCTGTACGAACCAGGCGGCAGTAAACAAGTGTCTAATGAGTCCAAAGAGCGCAGGGAAAGTGATGCATGATGGGGGAGTGGGAGTTTTAGGTGGGGACTTCAGCCACTACAAAGAGGCACTTTGGATCGAGTGGTGAGGGCTGGGGGGGGTGGTTAGAGACAGATGGTGAGAGAGTGGGAGGTGTGTCTCCCTTCCGAATGGCCCAGCTGGAACGTTCTCCACCATTCACAAAAACAAATGGAGCGTTCACAAGCCGCTGACGAGAGCAAAAGCAATGACGCAAGGAGCCCTTACCGCTGAATAACACCCTGATGTACACGTGTCCGACTCGAGCCTTTAAGAAGCAGATCCCTGCAGGTCTGTAAACACCTTAATTCACAAGGGCCGTGACGCGCTATTCTGTAACAGCTACCAAGTAGCCCGACTGGTAATGGCGGCAGATGGAGAAATGGCCTGCACCCCTGCCCGCTCGCTTTCAGGATAGACGAAGAAGAGTATGAGGAAAGGTTAGCTGAGCTAAATCTGTTCTGCCTCGAGCAAAGGAGGCTCAGGGGGGACATGATCCAGGTCTATAAGATTCTAACAGGACTGGATGCTGTTCAACCAAATAGTTACTTCAGCATTAGTTCAAAACAAAAAGACGTGGCCATAGCTCTACCATAGGTGGAAATTAGCGGGAGAACATTTTAAGCTGGATTTGAGGAAGCACTTCTTTACGCAGCGGGTAGATAGAGTATGGAATAGTCTTCCTGTTAGTGTAATACAAGTTAAACCTTGGGTTCCTTTAAATCAGAGCTAGATAAGATTTTAGCATCTCTGACCTACTAGTGGAAGGCTCTCCAAACGAGCTCAATGGGCCCGAATGGCCTCCTCTCATTTGTATATTTCTTTTGTTCTTAGTACAACCAGATAAGTAGCGATTCACATCAACCAAACTCTGCCATCCAAACAGGAAGTGACACGTGAGTGGGCATGTTAGCCAACATTTCCAAACACTCTCATGAAAAGTGAAAAACAGAGTATAAACAAACAAAACTGAATAATATGACAAAAAATGAGACATTAAGCTCCAGAAATCATTCACAGATATTAGAGGTGAAAGAAATTTCATATAAATGGTGCTGTGTGCAGCTAAGAAGGTTTTATACATAATTTCTTCTGTTTTGATATCTGATCGGACACTCTCACAGTCGCCTGAGAATTTCCCATTAAACATAAAGCGTTATAACAGCTTCTGTGATTAAACTGCCTTTTGAAGAAGGTAAATACATTTCTAACTGAATCTGTAAATGAAACAGCCTTTTTCCATTCCCTGACCTTCGCGGATATTAAAGTACCTCATTCTTTTAGATTCCTGGCCATAAAACAGACCATTCAATTCTTCTCCGGTGTTGCAAGATTTTCAATCATGACATTTCTGTTAAAACAACTCTGGCGCAATTTGTTAAGTCTAATGAAGTGTTTCAGAGTAATTGTAGCGAGTTCCTCGCCGCAGATCCAGCTGGAATACCTGCATGAAGCCCCTTAATGCCTTGCATTCAGGCCACTTAAAAAGGCGGCCTTCACATTCTCCGGTCTCGGTGAAGGTTAGGGAGCACTTTCCTCCACACTCCAGAAAATGTCACACTCCATTTTTCACATTTTCAGACATTCTTTCTCCATGTTTCCTCGTGGAGGCTGCTGAGGCCAGCATGCACATTTACACTCACTCCGGGCCTATCGACACGTGGCAGGCACTCGCCTTGCTCATGCTAGATTATCTTTCTGCAAAAACTTTGAGTTCTCAGCCCGTACATAAACTTCTTCTCTTACAGTGCAGTTGGGAAGGAGATGTCAGTTGAAAGGCTCACATTACAGGTAGAATCTGTGTAAATCACGGTGGATCAAACATCGGCCGTAGGCAAACCTTTTCTTACGTCCAGCTACCGGGCTGAAGGAAAGGTGCAAACCCATCGCAGATTCGCCCTGGGAAAGTCGACACACATACAGAAAGGGCATGGACTGCTGGACCCTAGGCAGGCAGAAGTCCTTTCTCAAACAGCAGAAACCGTCAGTGCCGTGACATCAGACTCTGGAGACAGTGCCAGTTGAAGCCCATGCGTTGTCCTACGCACTTCCAGTAAGCTGAAATTAGCATACTATGCCAGCGCCCCCTCAGAAGATGGTACCCTAGGCAGTCGCCTATGTTGCCTGACTGGTTAACTGGCGCGGCTGAGTGACCTGCTGAAGGAAATCACAGCTGCGTTCAAATAATGAACAAAAATAAACAACAAAACAAGTATAAAATAAGAAACAAACAGGAGCAGGTCAGCCCACAAACCAAAGTAAATGGGTAAAATACCACTGAACTCAAAGTCATTGACCTGTTTGCATAAGTCTCCTGCCCTGTCGTTCCTGCCCAGGTGCAGAGATCAAAGATGGTCTCTGTGTCATGTGACTCTCAAGGAGACAGCGATAACAGCCCACCGGAAAACAGCACACGTACCACTAATGAAATGTAAACTTCAGAAACCAAGGGATTGTGGGATCGAGCGTATGGATGCCTAATTAAACAGTTTTATATGCAAATATTTTTGCTTAAGGGAGAGCAGAAGATGGAGTGGCTGCAGTAAGAATTTAATCTGTGTTGGGTTTGGCTGAAGTTTGCATTACAAACGTATGCATTCATAGATGAAAAGAGGGAATGGTATGCCTTCCTGCACAGCGCATCCTCCTGTCCACCAGGCTTCTGACTGGTTGGTTGCCTAACAGCATCTGTGACTGACCAACACTATAGCTTTCGAGTCATTTCCATTTCCTGTAAAAAGTCTGCACAGGTGTTACACTGCTAAGCACCATACACTGAAATAGTGACCCCAAATTAGGAAGGTGAATAGCCCAGAGAAGTGGGTAGGGGGGGGTTCCTTTTCTATCCTCCATCTTTTTCTCTTCATTCTTTGTAGTCCTGCAACCAGTGAAAAATTCATTGCCCTTCCTGTGAGGTGTGTGCATACAGCCTCTAGGGGTGAAAGCACACGCATCCTGCTTTTATCTCCTACATTTTAAAGTAACTATAGTACGTATCCTTTACATGATTTAAAGCACATGGTTTGTTACAGATCTCTCTGAAGATGAATGGTATTAGTGCTGGTGTGCTGGGGTCTCCCAGGAGGGGGCGCCATGCTGTGCAGGGTCAGGAACGAGCTGTGGCCTGACTCCCAGAGCAGCTGTCCAGGTTAATGGGTTTGTAGGTCTGCTTGCAGGGAGCCGCTCCTCTTTGCTTTGTTTATGTTATTGTTACCGCAGCACATCCCTTAGTTACCAGGCCCTTACTCCACATTCACCCAATTCAGTCCTCTTTTATAGTAAGTCGCTCCTCAATTTCTTTTCTGGAAAACAATTAACATAAAAAAAAAAATGTTAAATTATAAATATAGTGAAGTTTATGGGTCAAATGATGCGTCTTCCAGGTATTCATAGGATGTGTTTTACAAACTCAATTCTTAATAAAAATTTCCTGTATAATACAACTTTACATCCCCATAAAAGAACTTCTTGCTGTAATAAATAGAGGGATGTATTAATGGCATATGAGTCATTGTCTAGTTGATGTAAATCAATTCCCAGACCTACTGAAGCAGGGAACATATTCCAGTCAAGCTGGTACCTACGGGAGTGAGGGTCCCTGCCCAATCCGAGCCGAGACCAGGCAGAACTGCACCGTCTGCTAGCCCAGCTTTCATTTCCATTTCCATTCTATTTTATTTAGCAGGCGCTTTTGTCCAAAGCAACACCCAAGTGAGGTAGACAGCACCTTACAAACATGCGGCTGTCGAGGAGCCGACTAGGTGCAGCTAGGCCCCGCTTCCAGCGAACGCTCAGGTACCAGTGTCAGCTGTATAGGATTAAGAGCTACACATCTCACAAACAAAGTGTCAACCTAATAAAACGACTATTCAGATCAGCAGAACATGGGACATTAAGAGCATTCGGGGAACTCGGAGTGGAGGCAAGATAGTAGAGGTGTTTCTGGAACAGACAGGTCTTCATGAAGGTGGAGCTGGAAGCTGATGAGCAGGAAATGCATAATATATAACAGAATCACACATATAAATACACACATACCGTATAACAATCACACACATATAAATACATATAATAAAAACATTTAATAAATCACATACATATAACAAACACACATGTATACCAAACACACGCATATACAGACACATATAACAAAACATAGACATATAACAGAACACATACATATAACAAATTCACATCTACCTACCAAGCACACCTTCACCCCCCTACTCAGAGATGCAGTCCATCACCTTCTCAAGGTCCATCAACTCTGCTATATGAAATGTGTCAGAAAATGTGAACCCTGCCTCCTCTCCCCGGGCCGGCCCTTCTCCTGGCCACAGGGGTCAGGATCTCATGCCAGCCACCCATCACCCTCCAGCTGTCTAGTGGATGGGGCAGAAACTGGGGCGGCAGGGGGCTTCCTTGGCCTTCAGCCCTGAGACCTCCCACACAGACATCAAGGGGTCTGAGACAAGTGTACAAATCAAACTAATAGGGGATCATCCGACACAAAATAAGCATGGCACAGCACACACTCTGGAGAGAAGCTGTCTTTGTCTGGAATGACATATGGATGAAATCAGAGTGCGCAGCAGGGGGCACAAGAGGGTATTCAAGACAAATCCAAATCTGCTGGCCATTTTAGTAACCTTCTGATCACATGACCTGCAGAATGCTGGGAGCGTGCTGTAAACATGGACAAAGCCCCAACCTACTTATCCAGCAGAGACGGCGCCAATCGGTCTGGCCTTGCCCGCACTGCAACAGCCAGGCAGTGTGTTGTATGTGAAGCATAGCATTCTGTAAAGCGTTTGGGGGCGAGGCACTTGATGATGCATCAAAAAAAGGTCTTGGTGCCGATGTGAAATTCAGAACTGAAATAAGCTTCAAACATGAGGCATATCATTCCGCTATGAACATTTAGAAACAAAAATAACAGACTTTGGAACTAGAAAAAGCATAAGAAAGTGGAAATGGAGGAAAACTGTTACTTCTACACCAGGGGATTCTGGGAAAATGGTCTAAAAAAGTAGAAGTGCAGGGCGTCCAGAGAAGTTTTAATGCTGCTTGTCGGCAGGCGGGCTGGGGGGACGGGGAGGTCGCCCGGGAAAAGAGCTTGTCGTTTTTCTTCCCCCATTTCAAACCTGGAGCATGAAAGCAAATTCACCCTGACTGCATCAGCCATCACCCAATTTCCCCCAAGTTCTCGGGTCAGTGTTCATCTCTCTGTGCAGAAGTAATGATCTGGGGATCACTCCCTCACCTCCCTCCTTCTCTCTCACTTGAGGCGACGGCCTGTGAGTTGTCCATGAAGGGCAGACCACCACCAGTATTGCTCAAGTTTGCTTAGAGATGGAATTGAATTCAAAGTTCAGAGACAAAACAATTAATGTTTCCTAGTTTCTTACAGACTGTTGAAGCAGGCTTATACGTCATACTAAATACTACACACCAAACCTGCAAAAATTTAACAGCCATTCTTGTCATTGCAGTTTCTTGAGACAAAAGATTGGGGTGCAAAGGGGAGCTTTAAAAATGTCGCTCGAATTTTTGGAGAGTTTCTTACACGTTTATTTATCTATCCATCTCCCTCAGGCACTCGTCTTTGAAATGAAACCATAAATGATGGTGATTGGCTGTGCAAAGTTCAGTGTACACCACACACGCTATGGTAACATCAATAATTAGAGAGCATCTGTACAGCTCTGCCATTTTGAATCCATGCAGTGGAGGTGTCCCGGCAGGACGGGTCCTCGCACTACCTGGAACTGAGGCGACGTCCCGAGTCGCCGCTGGCTCCAGATGCTCAGACATCCCAAGAAAAATGAACATGGAGACACATGGTGAGCAACCAGAGCACTGTGTGCAGACGGAGTGTCTCCCCTGGCTGCGTCCTGACCATTCTGGGCCACTTTAAGCAAGGTCACCGCCCGGCGCGCCATTCCAGAGACTTTCATTAAGTGGGATGTGCTTACATGGGGATAAATCGATAGCGGAGCGTGTGTTACACACTGCAAAAACAGAGAGGTAATCAGATTAGACCTCACTGGAAAGTATGCGTGTGCTTGCATGTGTGCATGTGTGTGTGCATGCATGTGTGCATGCGTGTTGTTTTCTCAAGTTGTGAACTCGGCTCATCGGGATAAAAACTGATCTTACCAGCACACAGCTAAAAATACTCCCTCCTCACCACCATCTGCCATTTGAAGGTGGTGTCTTCATATAATTACACACTTTCATCAATCAGCACGGGACTTGCGGCATGACGGCTATGCAGGGTTGGCTTCTGCCACTCACACACCAGCACATGATAAATGCCAACTGGTCCCCAAAGCTGGGGCTTAAGTGAGGCTCACATCTGGTCCAACAGCCGAGAGGCAGTGGAAATGGGAGACATGGTGAGGCTCCATCCCCACGCCGGCAGCTATCTGAGAGGCCCCTCCTTCATGAGACCACTGTTATCCATTTTGTTTTTTAATTAATAAGCGAGTTCTTCCAAAGCTCACCAGCCACATACACATTTTGTGATACAGACAGGGGCTGAGTTAAGGTCACGGTCATGGTTAGGGTTGGGGTCACTTTATCTGAATGAACTGACCAAATGGATTCTCTTGATTTCAATTATGAATATATGGAAATAAGTGGTGCATTCCTTAATATTTAATGTGAAGAAAGGCCTTGAATAAGTACAGACATAAAGCAGCAAAAAATTAAATGTCATTCAAAATAAATAATTAAGCTGTCCTGGTTAATTATGGATGGTGTACGTCCTCCCTTTCCTTTTCCTCCCTTTCCTTTTCCTCGCTTTCCTTTTCCTCCCTTTCCTTTTCCTCGCTTTCCTTTTCCTCGCTTTCCTGGACTCACCTTCCCTGGGATGAGAGGTTGAGTCTGTGCAGCCATCTGCCTGTGAAGGAGCTGCTGAAGGCGTCGACAGTCTCCAAGGCGTGCTTCCTGGAAAAAACAGAAATCCGTGAGTAATAATTAATGGAATACTATACATGTTCTTAAATCTACCCTGCACTGTAAACAGTGTAATTAGCTGCTACACAATATTAACCAATGATTTATTAATTTAAAGCTCACTGAACAACTATGTCCGTGAGCCAATTCATGCTTTGAACATTATATCCACTGCTTGGGTGGAGCTTCTGTGATGCAGTGATTTCAGCTGCCGGTTTTCCATTAACTCCCCAGCTGATGTTCCAGCACTGGGTTTCGAGCGTCACCTGTTTGCAACCTGGAAAGATCTACTCAGAAAAATAACTATATATTTTTGTTTGACGCTGTAAGCACAAGAATCGCAGGAACCTGTGCAGAGAGCCTAATTTGAGGACAGCTAATTAACCCAAAGCAGCATGTTCCCAGGTGCAGCCAAATGACACGCTTCACATTC